>CM067322.1:93529446-94266946 GCA_034231615.1 Meghimatium bilineatum | reverse complement strand
TGAGAAAATCTCAGACAAATACAGTGAGTATAATCAGAGAATAGTTGACAGTGTCACATGAGAAAATGTTCTTCTTCTCCATGTCAACGAATGTCTTATTTCATAAAAGTCTCTAGTAAAGAACATAAACGCTTGATCAACACAGCAATGTAAACATAAAATATAAAATGCAACGATTCACGCGACACTGAATACTTCAAACTTAACGTACGACTTCCAACTATACATGTATGTAATACAAGTTGGAACAACTTTGTCACAAGAAAAGAATGATGAATATAGAAACAAGATTTTATCGTGAAATTGATGTTATCGACGTCACAGATGTACATGGAACATTCGCCAAAATGGAGCATCGTTATAAGATGCGTCAGGACACTTGCACCAGACATTACCAGCAACTTTGTTGAAAATCTCCCATATGAGCAGGCAAATGTTATATTCTGACTTCAATTTGATTAAACTATCTGTAACTAATTGTTGTCTGTCATTCATTACGGGTGTGAAGCTTTCAATTCTGTGTGAATTACCCTGTAGAAAAGAAAATGTATTTTAAAGTTTTCTTTAAATACTCACCGCGTCAACACTGGCTACTTTCTCCATGATGTCAGTGGAGAGTGCAGCAAATCTGACCTGGAGATCAGTGATCGATTTTTTCGTATCAGAGATACCCATCCTCATTTCTGCTAAGTCAGATCCAATTTCTCGCAAGGTAGCGTGTGTGTCTTTTGATGATTGGGAAAGCTGAAAGGGACGGAAAACTTTAGCTATTTTGCTTCTTCACAAATAATTAGTGAGTTGCAAAACAGATTAGACATTCTATAAGTTAGCAGGCAATAAACATTGAGTGATACATCAACTCATTTCCTTCTTTCTTATGTCCACTACTTGATGTCTACACCATCAGACAAGTCTTATGTTCGCAACTTGATGTCTACACTGTCAGACAAGTCTTATGTCCACTACTTGATGTCTACACCATCAGACAAGTCTTATGTCCACTACTTGATGTCTACACTGTCAGACAAGTCTTATGTCCACTACTTGATGTCTACACCATCAGACAAGTCTTATGTTCGCAACCTGATGTTTAATTATTTTTCTGTGATTACTTGTGACTAGAAATTACGAGTTTTCTACTGGGAAAATGTGAGTTTTAAAAATTACTTTTGTTGGTTGAATGCGCCCTAAAATTATTGGCTAGACATGTGTTCTGTGATGCGCAAGCATAATTCAGATAGAAAAGTATTATGTATTATGTATTATGTATTATGCAGATCTACTCAGACAATCATCACCCCTGCTACATACCCTGTACCAAGGGAGAAATTGTATTCTTTTACGTACAAATAGACACAACAATCAGCAGTCTTTAGAAAAAAAAAATCCCCCAAAAATCATGATCTTCAAAAGCTAACTACCATAATTCGCATGATCCACGAAGAATGTCCTGATCAATCGTGGGTACATACATTTCCGGATGGAACAGTCACAAACGCAATCAGAAGTGGGGGAGCTGGAATATTTATAATATGTCCTGATCATTGCTCTGAAACAAAGTCAATCTCCATAGAAAAGTTCTGCTCCAACTACTATGTTCAAGTTGAAATAATAGAACAGGCTGCCCTAATAATTCTCGACACTGTCTGTGAATGTCAATAAGTGGTCATCTTCACAGATCTGTTCTATTCTGGAAGCTCTCAAGGTTGATAAACTACAGTAATAAGAGACGAACTAAACAACAAAAGCAGACAAAAAAGGAGTTGAACTGTACTTCTGTAGGTACAATCACACTGTAGTGTCCCGGGAAATGAGATGGTCAAAAAGGGAGAAGAGTGTATGCAAGAAGACAATGAAGTATCATATCAAGAAAAGAATACAGCTATACAAACTATCAGAAGTGAACATAGCATCACAATAGACGCATTCCACTACAGTAAATCGGCAAGGA
Organism: Meghimatium bilineatum; assembly: GCA_034231615.1. NCBI lineage: Eukaryota > Metazoa > Mollusca > Gastropoda > Stylommatophora > Philomycidae > Meghimatium > Meghimatium bilineatum. The sequence continues at coordinate 94,264,995 of CM067322.1, read as the reverse complement.
CAACTCACCACAGTTCCCCCGAGAACAGGGAAATCATCAGAGTGAGAAAACAGGTGTCCCACAGGATGCGACTGTGTGCCACATCAATGTGCACTTGTGGAACAGATGAATAGACCTCTGAACATATTCTGCAGAATTATTCCAAGTATGAGAAATTGAGAGAGAAGTACTGGCTAAACGGCACAACCCTGCAAAAATCTATGGAACCAAAGAAGTGCTTCAGACAACGGTGGAAATCACCCGTAAGACTTGTCTGAGAGCGTAGACACCAAGTAGTGAACAAAAGAAAGATAGACTTCTCTAAATTTAACATATTTCTGTAAAACGGTTTCCAGACTTTTTACAGCTTCTTAAAACCTTTTAATATTGTTGTAAATTATTCTTCTGGATAGTTCTTCAACTTCTGTACATTAGCAGAATGTTGTACAGCTGTAGATTGGCTGAATGTACTACATCTGTAGATTAGAATGATATACCAGCTACACAACATGGAAAAGAAAATTAACACGCAGAATGATGCATGGACAGACAGCCACGCAGATTTCGTGAACACTCACCATTGTTACTGTGACAGCAGTTGCTTTCAGATCTTCATTGGTTTGTCTCAGCTGATTACGCAAAGTCTTCTGCATGTCTCCCAATGTCATAACGGTATCCTCTACTCGCTTTATCTCGCCTACAGCAGTCTCCACTTTATCGTCAATCGCTTGATAAGTTATACAAATGTAAATCAATTGCTTGATAAGTTATACAAATGTAAGTTAATTGCATGATAAATTATACAAATATAAGTCAATTGCTTGATAAATTATAAAAATTTCAGTCAATTTGTTGATAAGTTATACAAATGTAAGTCAACTGTTTGATAAGTTATGCAAAGGTAAGTCAATTGCTTGATAAATTATAAAAATTTCAGTCAATTTGTTGATAAGTTATACAAATGTAAGTCAACTGTTTGATAAGTTATACAAAGGTAAGTCAATTGCGTGATAAATTATAAAAATTTCAGTAAATTTGTTGATAAGTTATACAAATGTAAATCAATTGCTTGATAAGTTTTACACATGTAAGTCAACTGTTTGATAAGTTATATAAATGTAAGTCAACTGTTTGATAAGTTATACAAATGTAAGTTAACTGTTTGATAAGTTACACAAATGTAAGTTAACTGTTTGATAAATTACACAAATGTAAGTCAACTGTTTGATAAATTACACAAATGTAAGTTAAATGTTTTATAAGTTATACAAATGTAAGTTAACTGGTTGATAAGTTATTAAACTTTTAGTCAACTGGTTGATAAGTTATACAAATGTAAGTCAACTGGTTGATAAGTTATACAAATGTAAGTCAACTGGTTGATAAGTTATACAAATATAAGTCAACTGTTTGATAAGTTATTAAAATTTCAGTCAACTGGTTGATAAGTTATACAAATGTAAGTCAACTGCTTGATAAGTTATACAAATGTAAGTCAACTGGTTGATAAGTTATACAAATGTAAGTCAACTGGTTGATAAGTTATTAAAATTTCAGTCAACTGGTTGATACGTTATACAAATGTAAGTCAACTGGTTGATAAGTTATTAACATTTTAGTCAACTGGTTGATACGTTATACAAATGTAAGTCAACTGGTTGATAAGTTATACAAATGTAAGTCAACTGTTTGATAAGTTATTAAAATTTTAGTCAACTGGTTGATACGTTATACAAATGTAAGTCAACTGGTTGATAAGTTATTAAAATTTCAGTCAACTGGTTGATAAGTTATACAAATGTAAGTCAACTGGTTGATAAGTTATTAAAATTTTAGTCAACTGGTTGATACGTTATACAAATGTAAGAAATTCTTTTGTAAACTCTGAATGTATTCATAATTTCTTCTTTAGAATAGTTCTTAGTGATGAAGCTAGCAGAAAGGAGCCTGAGGGCGCCGCCGAAATTACGTTCCAAGATCCAAGCCCACATGTAACAATTGGGGGGGGGGGGGGGGATTGGATCGTGGGTAGTCAGAACGTGACACTTAGTACTTAGAAGCGAGTTTTCTAATTTTTTTCTGTGTTGGTTCTTAAACTCCTGTAAATTAACAGGATGTAGTGAGGATGGTTATAAGTAATGGTTATTTCAAAGAAACAAAATACCACAGCTTGCAAGATCAAAGTGAATGAAATAGTATCAAAACAGGTCCACCTATTAAAATATTTAGGTACAACGATTACAGCAGATGGAAGAAGTTCAACAGAAATAAGAAGCAGACAAAACCATTATTCAAAATTGAATCCAGGCCCCGCCTGGTGTCCAAATGAATGCTTGTCGTGGAATTCTGTATTCCTTCATTCTAAGTATGTGTCCATGTATGTCCAGAGGCGTTTTCTGATGATGTTCGTTACATATTATTGGTTTGTCTCCTCTCTTAGTATGTCGTTTGATTTGAAGTCTTTCCAATTAGTATTTTTGACTTTTCTGAGACATCTATTCTCGAATGCAACTAACTTCTTATTCATTATCCATTATTCTTATCCATTTCATACAATACTCAGACAAAACTCAAAAAATACTAAAATGAAGACGTGTGGTCCCTTATCACATGCAATAACTCACTTGTGGCCCGCTGACCACAAAATGATTGCTCACCTCTGTTGTCCATCTAACTAAAATCAACTATAACATCACTCATTCTTCACTTAATCTATTCATATTTCTGATATAAACAAAAAGTGAAACCTGCTAAGTTCTGGTCTGTTTGCTCTTTGTTTGTCCGTATCAAATGATGCGTGAGAGCTCGACCATTCTTCAAAGCCTCTATCTCAGCTCTTATCTCAGCGATTTCCCTGTGCAGGCTCTGCTCATTATGTGGTCACGTGGGTAGGTGTGCACATAAGCAACAATTCAACACAGAGTCAATTGAGAAATAAAGAACACACATTTTTGACTTATAAATCACATTTTCATTTATATTTACATCGACTACAAATTAACTAACATCACATCTCACATCTCTGGCTATGACAGTGATGTTTCGTTACAATAATTGCGAAGTTATTGTAACGACCTCATTTAATACATTTACAATAATTGCGAAGTTATTGTAACGACCTCGTTGTAGTATATTTACAGACCTCGCTTTCCAGTTTCATACTCTAAAAGTCTTTGAAATTCTGTGTCCATCGTAGTCTTAGTATGCCTCTTGTTCTCTTTCCTAGAATATTTTTCTCCATGATAAGTCTTTCTAACACGTTGTGTATTTGTATATGTCCAAAATATGTTAACGTGCCAAAAATATGTTAACGTGCCAAAAATATGTTAACGTGCCACTTTTGATAGTTTTGAGGAGTCAGTCTACTTTTATGTGCAGGTCGTTATGGTATCTGTATTGGATCGAGTGTATTGTTTATTTGGTAGCTGGTGGATTTGTCTTGGTGGTCTATGACATGAATGTTTGAACCTTGGATGGTATTCCTGTGGTTGTATCGGGCGTATTGTGCGGCCTAATGACCTGGATTGTACTGTTGAGGACTGGTAGTTTGACCTGGTTGGTCTGATAAGGATGCGTGTCCTGATAAGTACAATAACATTTTTTGGTGAAGTGGGAGGGGGGATAGAGTGTAGACAGTCACCACATTTAAATGTCTGTGCAACGATTTGAAATTAGTGTTAGTGCAGTAACTATACCCAAAATGTATACAGTAATCTCAGTTTAGTGTCGGTATAGTTATCTCACTCTGGTGTTGGTACAGTCGACTTACCGTAGCGTGGATGCAATCATCATGCGTTAATATCGGTACAGTTATCTAACCTTAACTTCGATACATCTATCTTACACTAGTGTTGGTACAGTCGACTTACCGTAGCGTGGATGCAATCATCATGCGTTAATATCGGTACAGTTATCTAACCTTAACTTCGATACATCTATCCTACACTAGTGTCGGTACAGTCGGTTGCTTAGTGTTAGTATTTATCTCGCTTTAATTTCTTTGCAACCATCTCACCTTGTTGTCGGTGCTCTTATCTTAGTGTCGGTACAGTTTGTTTTCCTTAAGGTTAGTACAACTATTTCACTTTAGCTTCAGTACAGGTGTGTAATAGCATTTTAGTGTCGGTACAGCCATCCTACTTTAAGATTAGTATAATCATCTCACTTTAGTTTCTGTACAGTTGTGTGAACATCTTAGTGTCGGTACAATCATCTCACTTTAATTTCTGTACAGTTGTGTGAACATGTTAGTGTCGGTACAATCATCTGACTTTAGTTTCTGTACAGTTGTGTGAACATCTTAGTGTCGGTACAATCATCTGACTTTAGTTTCTGTACAGGTGTGTGAACATTTTAGTGTCGGTACAATCATCTGACTTTAGTTTCTGTACAGGTGTGTGAACATTTTAGTGTCGGTACAATCATCTGACTTTAGTTTCTGTACAGGTGTGTGAACATTTTAGTGTCGGTACAATCATCTGGCTTTAGTTTCTGTACAGGTGTGTGAACATTTTAGTGTCGGTACAGCCATCTTACTTTAAGATTAGTATAATCAACTCACTTTAGTTTCTGTACAGTTCTGTGAATATTTTGGATGTCGGTACAATCATTTTACTTTTAGTTTTGGCACAGTCATCCCCCCCCCCGTAGTGTTAATACAATAAATTTACATTTAGTGTTGGTACGACCATCTCACCTTAAAGTCGGTATCTCTCTGCTCCAATGCGAGAATACGTGCCTGAAGGTGTGTCACCCACGAATCTGCAGTTTTTCTCTCTATTCGAAAAAAAGTATCGTATTATGTGTTATTTTAAGTGAATGACTAATAAGTGAAATGTGCAGACAATTTTTTGTGTGTTTTCTATTGTGTAAAAATGAATATTCCTGGAGGGATGTCTGGAGTTTAATCGTTGATCGTGCCGCCATGATGTTCGCTAGGCGCGAACAAGGAAGCGACCGATAGCCACCGGTATAAATGGTAGCTCTGCAACTGGGCAGGGCGGGGCACCCATTTGTCCCGACATAAAGTATTGTCAAATGGAACGGATATAAATGGATATCCCCCATATGGATGTGGAAAGCAACGGGAAACTACCACATTATTTTCCCAAGATGAAAGTCATGGCGACATACAGAAGTAGGCCTACAGTTGGTGTTAATATAGCAACATGGAACGTCAGATCGTTAGCGCAGTGTGGTAAATTAGACAACATCAAGCAAGAAATGGAAGGAAACAACAGCGAATTTGATACATAATACGGTGGACAGAGAGCTGTGGAGAGCCATGACCGCCTACGCCAGCAGGTATGGTACCTGATGATGATGAGAAAAAAAAGTAAATTGGACAGAACTAAATAGTGTTTTAGTACTTCTCTGCTGAATAGGTGTGTAGAATACAGTAGGTCCCCTATATGGTATTTTGCACGTCAATCTTTACAAAGGAAATACTGCAGCAATGTAATATATTTATTTATATGATTTGCTCAAACTCTTAAAATATATGTTGGGCTGTGGTAGAGCCCTGGCGTAGCCAATGTTGGTGTTGTACTTGGTTTTAGAGTTAATATGATCAAGTGGTTAGAGTGCTTCTACCGAAATTATTTATTCTGCTTGCCACATTACTATGTGTGTTGATTCAAGTATACTCACTAATTGACTAAATTAAACCGAACCGAACCAAACCAAATTAACAATTCAAATATGCAAGGAAAATTTACGTGACATAGTCGTTAATTGAGTATTCGTCAGATCATCATCACTGCACACAATATGTCCATACGTGCTTTGGTCTTTCCTGGGTATAGGGCCTATCAGCAATTATATGTTTAATGTCAGTTATAGTTCTCTGTTGGAAAACAATCTTCTCTGCCTACAGCGTGTCACGTCTGTCGACATTACATACACAAATTATTTTTGTCTGTCTACAATATCACTCCTGTGTGATGATGCTACATTTAAAGAAAATATTCTTGTCTCCGTTAGCAAGACAAATCAAGAAGTGTTAAGATCAGTAACGTCGAAGAGGGCTGGCTCCTTAACAACATCTTAACAAAAAAGCTGTTTTTGGTTATATAAAGAAACATAACAGCATGGAAAGATTAATAGCTGAAGGCAGAGTTAACGACAACAGGGGAACATGACGCCCAAGACGACGATGGTGCAGTGATATATCAGATTGTTTAAAAATGTTTCTAGCTGCAGCAGGTCAACTCGCCCAGAATCGCGGAGTGTTCAGAGAATCCATAAAGAGGACCACGTTCTGGAAAGAATATGTCACATGATGATTGTTCTATGTCCACAATGCCACTTACGTCTGTCGACGCTACATTTCAAATCCAGATCCTTTGTTGCAGGCACAAAAAAACTAATCATTATCCTCATTAATGTCCTTTGTCCTTGTATTTTCTTGCAAGACGTTTATTATCCCGTTCCATTGCCCTACATTTCAATGCAGTAGCAGACCTCAACAGTCCGTCTACTCTTTTATTGACTAAACACTTGAATGAGCAGACATGAAAATAAATTTGATTCCTTTCAGCTTCAACACCCGTTCCTCCCCAACCTCACATAAAAGTGTATTTCTTTGATCATGCTCAGAAAAAAAATTAATTTCAGTAAAATGACGAAGAAGCAACACCATCTACACCGGAATGGGAGTATCCAAATCGGGACAATCTCAGTCAAACCTGAACGTATGGTATCCATATTAATCTCTATACTTTTATTCGTTGACCTACATATCAGAACATATGAAAATATGGCTCTTGTTTCCAATTAGTGTCTACCGATATATGTTATGGTTAATTAATCTAAATATCTTATCAATAATTAATCAGGGATCAATTTAAATATTTATGTTTTAGGGTTAGCGTTACATAGCTAATCCTAACCCTAAATATATTTATATTTAACCCTTGTGGAAGTGGTTTGGAATGAGTGCCTGCCTATGTAATTATTTCCCTTGGCGGTAGACGCTAATTGGAAACAAGAACCGAAAATATGTTACACAAATAATTCATTTACGTGACCTGAGACGTCACATAGAGCTGTATACATGACCGTGCATATATGCTTTGTGTATGTTTCTCAGTCTTAGCAAGGAAGTCGATATCTATCACCATAAACTCTCTTGTTAATTGTATTATCACTTTCTGTTCTCCTCGGTGTTTGTCTCTTATTTGTTTTTCTTTTTCATGCAGTTTGAAATCTGAGGACTTGCTTATTGGATTCTGTGATATTTATTATCATCAAATGACTCACACACGTTGTCTGTTGATTGATAAGTATGACGATGTAGGTTTCCCGGTATTATTGTTACCAGAATAGGGGCATTAATGAGTCAGTACTTGTACTTTAACGTGTCGTAGTTGATGGATTCTAAAAATATGGATTCTGTTCTCTAATTTGATGCACTTGATGTGTGTACGTGGTAGTACTACACTTTAAAAATCATTGCGTACATCTTTCTAATGTACAATCGATTGTGTCCAATGTTTGTGCCGCAAAAAAAAAAAATTAACAAAAATTTAAAAAAAACGTGACTTGTTCATGTGTATCTATTCTGTAAGATAAATAATGCCTCACCCAACCACTCACCTCTCAACTCACCCGCCCATGCACCACTCACTCACCAAAAATCCACCCATCAACTTAATCATTTACTCACTCACCAACAGTTCAATCACCCACCCACCATTCACTCATCTAACTAACTTTTCTTTTTAACTTTACAATTTACATGAAATATTTTTTTTAATAATTAACTTTACTTTTGTTCTTTACACATACCCAATCACCCACTCACTTACCCTCACATCCACTTACCGACACACCCACATACCAGTTAAATAGTCCTTTCACTAATAAACTCACCCACCCACCAATCAACACACTCAAACCATATAATTCACCCACCCACCAATCAACACACTCATTCACCATATAATTCACCCACCCACCAATCAACACACTCATTCACCATATAATTCACCCACCCACCAATCAACACACTCATTCACCATATAATTCACCCACTCACCAATCAACACACTCATTAACCATATAATTCACCCACCCACGCACTCATCAACTTACTCACTAGCGCTCTTATCCACTCTCTTTACTTCTCACTCACCCCCTCACCCATATAATCAAAAATACACATACCCACTCACCCTTTCCACAAACTCAATAACTCACACACTTATCAATTCACACATTCACCACGCCACTCACACATTCACAAATCCACTAACAAACCACACACCAATCACTCATTCACTCGCTAATTAAACTCATATATTCACTCAACCAGTCACCAACGTACTAAATTACTCACGCGGTCATTCACTCGCCCACTCTCTCACCCTATTCCTCTCACTCACACTCCAAATCCCTCACGTTCTCACCGATTCATCCTCTCACCACCCAACACACCAACCCTTTCATTCATCCACCAACTCGTCTCCCATTCACCCACACTCTCAACCACACACATTAATAAAACAGTTATGTCATGTTTCATAACAATCCCCCACATTTCTTACCTCCCTCATCCAATTTGGTCAAGTCGTTCGTAATTGCATCTTGGTCAGTACTCAATGTGCAAATAGCTTTAATACCGTCGAACTTGTAATATCTACAGAATAATTGTGTAGGTCAAAAATATTAATGTATAAATGAGACCAGCCGTGTATTGCGGGGCCCGAAAGGGGTGCAAAGAATAGCAACACTGTTTACCTTCCACGCATGTCGTAAAAGGCGACTAAGGAGCTTATGGGATGGAGTTGGCTGTCCCATCCCATATAGGATCAGTGACCCAAAGCCATGCTGAAGTCGGGTGTGTCAGGCCGAAAGGCGCAGATATCATAGCAATGCTGTAAACCATGACACAACGATTCCGTTCTCCGGACTACATCCTGCTAATCTGCAGGAGTTTAAGAACGAACGCAGAAGAAGAAGATGTGAGACCGCTAAAAATAAGTGTATGAATAAGTACAAATATTATAGCGCTCTCACTTCTTCTTCTTCTGCGTTCGTTCTCAAACTCCTGCAGATTAGCAGGATGTAGTCTGGAGAACGGAATGCGGAATGAATTGTATGAATAAGTACAAATCATTACATTTAAATGTGTTGTAATGTGTACAGAATAATTGTGTGAATAAATAAAAACTATTATACTAAATATACTTCTAATAAATATACTTGTAACGACCACACAATTATTGTGTAAATGAATACAAACGATTATACTATTAAGTAAGTTAACTTGCGGTATGCCATGTTGGGCTCGTACTTTTTATTGATCAGCGGCATACTAACGGAGGATGTGTTCAACATCCCTCACGCTGTTTTTACTTTTTAATACGTTCTAGGGCACATTTCCTGAGGGTGGGTCGGCATAGCAGCCGATGCTGATTTTTAAAATATTTATAATTTACCTGGGAATTGAACTTACACTACTGTAACAACTATATATTGTAACAACTATACATTGTAACAACTATACATTGTAACAACTATACACTGTAACAACTATTTATTGTAAAAAAATAATTGCATTATTATTAAATTATAATGTTTGTAATAGATAAATATATTGTGCGAATCAGTGAATACTTTAACACTAATGTTCTTGTAACATTTTATAAAACAAGATATATGTATGAAACAGGTATCTGCGATTATATGAAACAGGTATATGCCTATCTATATATATATTAGCTAAACCCTTTGTTTCCTTTCAGCGTCGGGGGTAGAAGAGTTCTCTAGAGATAGCCAACATGTGTGGTGAGTATATTGTGGAATTTGTCGCCTCTTTTATTCGGTGGTCCATCGCTTTCGTGGTCGGCCTCTAGGTCTGCCTTTACTGTATATGTGTAGCATAGCTTTCTGTGGTATGCTGTCTGATGGTAGTCTGCTGATGTGTACAAATCATTTGATCTGTTGTCTCTTAATATATTCCAAGATTGGGGCGGATATAACAGGTATATGTAATTGTATGAAACAGGTAAATTTAATTATATGAAACAGGTACACCCTATATATGATTGTATGACACAGGTACACCCTATATAAGATTGTATGAAACAGGCATATGTAATTGTATAAAACAGGTATATGTGATTTTATGAAACAGATATACGTATTTGTATGAAACAGGTAGACCCTTATGTATTTTTATGAAAAAGGTATATGAAACTACTCAAGAACTGATAAATTGTATCTTTATATTTTGGCAATATTACATAATCTTACCTTCAATCGATCTCGCCTTCTCACTATATAATCTTACCCTAAATCGATCTCTGGCTCTTCACTACATAATCTTACCTGCAAACGATTTTCGCCTCTGCACTACATAATAATCTTACCTGTAATCGATCTCTGCCTCTTTACTACATAATCTTACCTGCAATCGATCTCTGCCTCTTTACAACATAATCTTACCTACAATCAATCTCTGCCTCTTCAATGCATAATCTTTCGCAATCATCATCTGAACCTCCCAGTCGAGTTACCGTCACAGCTCCATAGCTAAGCCCTAGTATCAAATATTTGTAGAACTTTATTTGAGGTTAATGAGAAGAGAATACATAATGTTGATTATTATTTCGATAGTTATTAGCTATGTGGTACAAGCTATCTTGACATGCTCAAAGCATTAAAAGAACCGAAGTCATATTTATGGCCCTGATGCTTAGTTGTTTTTTTTCTTTAGTTCGACACGAATGAGCCTATATTTCCAGTTTTATCCCTCCAGATTGTCGTATCGTTTGATCTGTCAAATTGGAAATTTTCTAGAGCAGTGGTTTTAAATATTGGCTATAAGTCTACGGCAGGGTTGCAGATACATCTTCAGTAGAGATGGGAGCATTACCTTTAAAATTATAAAATACAGACCATTCGCCCAATTCATGTGTACTTTCAGTTTCGTGTAATTTTGGTGACGTTTTTCGAGGAAAAGGGGGAGAGGGGTTACCGACTTTTGGCTTTTGAACATTCTAACCAAATATAGAGATAGGCTTCAGACAAGGATATGTAATGTCACCAGATCTTTTCTTCATTTATATAGAGGATATTATGCGAAACATAGACAGCAGGTCAGGAATAGTGGTTGGAGGTTATAATCTGAATAATATAAGATATGCTGACGATGCAGGGTTGAAGGTAGCGAACAAGACCTTCAAGCCCTGTTAGACATGGTAGTACAAGCAAGAAAATGAAAACAGAGGCCTCAGTATAAATAATAATAATAAAAATTAAAAAAAACAAAAAAAAAACAACAACAACAACAGACGTAGCGATTGTTTCAAAGAAATACACACCATCAAAATGCAGTTTTACTATCAATGATGCAAAATTAAATCAAACGGATAAAGTCAAGTATCTTGGCACCAATTTAACATCATATGGCAGGTGCTCGGATGAGATCAAGAACAAGATACTACAGGCCAAATCAACATTTCCAAAAAATGAGAAACATTCTATCCAATGGAGTAATATCAATGCATACGCGAGTTCAAGTGCTAGAATGTTAAATTGAACCAATCCTTCTTTATGGAAGAGAATCATGAACAGTAAACAAAAGTGCCAAAAATAATCTGGAGGCAATTGAGACGTGCTTTTTAAGGCGAATGATGAAAATTTCATGGACAGCCAAGAAAACGAACGTAGAAGCTCTTGGAGATCCTATAGTAAAACGACAAATTATAGCAAAAATTAGAAGCAGACAATCAAGATTTTATGAAGTATATGATGAGAAAAGTAAAACTTGAACATTAAGTTTAGATAAATTTCTGGGTGGGATGTCACTCTTGCGCAAAAAAGATGTCACCAGCAGAACTTTCAACAACACAAGAGACAGAGAGTTGTGAAGAAGCATGATTGCCTACGCCGCTCAGAAGTTATTGATTGAACCCCCATTCACCCTTATCTACAGGCTTGACCTATGGTAGCACACGACAGGACTGCAATCGAAGGAAAACGGTTAAAAAGTAGATTAACCTGGGATTTGTATGTAGACTACAAACAAAAGCATATTCACAAAGAGGCGGTGATTTCGAACAGGCATGACTGTGAGTCTTGTTCGGATATGTGTCTCTGATTCTTCTGTAACGGATGGATTTCTGCACCCTCTTTTGGTGTTTGAAGCAAACAATCATATGACATTTATTTAGGTAATTTCAGGGAAGAAATTCATTTTTCTCTATTGGTATGTTCAATATCAGTGCGTCATAATATGCAATGTAATGCTCGCGGGAAATCCCGAAACTTCACTTTGTGGGCGGTAAATACGACGTTAATTATCAGTTAGTTAGTCGTCGGATCATCATCACTGCAAACTGGACACGTCCATAGTTGCTCTGATCTCTCCTTGAGTGTATCCGCCATTACACATATGCTGACAGTAACGGTTCTATGCTGGTTCACCATCATTATTCTGCGTCCTCCAAAATGTTTGCTTCTAGCAACACCGCATTTCAATCCCTGATCTTTAATCCTAGCCATTGAAAAGGAATCATCATCCACATTAGTCTCACTCTCGCGTGTTATATCTCTTAAGGAATTCAAAACGTCAGCGTGATCCATTGCCCCATCGCCCTGTGCCACAATCGCGCATGATGCCAGTTGATCCGCTCTTTCATTACCTTGAACGCCCACAGATCCCGGCACGAAAATAAATGTAATCACTTTCAGGCTCGCCTTTCTCAAGATCTCAATCCACTGTTCGCGAACGAGACCCACTTGTACCTTCTTAATCATATTCATAGACACACTCAAGATGCAGACCTGCGTTACCTTCTGTAGCCACTCAAATGCCCTGGTCACCGCCGTAGTCTCCATGGTTATACTACTCGTAGTGACCGCAGAGGCAACACTCTCCTCCTTGATCGTTTTACCTGCGCACTGAGCTGTGAAGGCACAAGCACTGCAAACATGCCTAATTACAGATCCATCAGTGTACATAATCACATCCCCCTCTTTGGTATTCTCACTGATTAAAGCCTACACTTCTTTCTCCACAGCTGTGGGACACCATTCTCTGCATTCCCTACTAAGTGATATTACTACTCTCAAACAAGTTTCGAAATCTGTGTGTAGACCTATCCATTCCACACCTGCTGCCACATCCTGTAATCTGCACGCTTTGTATGACATACTCAGCACGTCCCATCCACAACCTCCCTCTCTTGAGTCTACTGCCTTTAACTTTCTGTATTTCGGAATGCAACGGATGTTCCTTATCTGCATATATTTGAAGGTACGCCCGTGCACCTATAATGATAAAGTATAATGATAAAGTTAATTAGCAATCATCAATCAATAAACCCTTAACCCTTCAGGGTCGTAGGGGTAGCACATTGGATGCTTCAGCACACATTCTCAGAAAGGTTACTGAATATAACTATCAATATAAACAAATCAGAAATAACAATAAAAGCAAGAACAAAGACAATTTTTTGACGTGTCGATCCTATTGGGACCTTTGTGGGCGGGCGTCGTCGTGGTATAGTAAATTAGTTTTAGAATTATAGATTAGAACACCTTTTTCTTCTTCTCGCTCGTAGTTTATCATGTCTATACATCAAATCCTGTTATCTCAATAAATACTGCTGCAATTGAAAGCTCCTCAGTGCTCCCATACAGTTTAACATGTGTTTGCAGCAAGTCCGGTTATCTCAATAAATGCTGCGACAGTTGAAAGATCATCAGTGCTCCCGTACAATTTTCGGTAGATATCCGTCTCTGTGGACTAAAGTACGCTTATAAAACAAAACGTATATCGTATTTGTTGCAGCTACCTATCATGTGGGTCCGTGACAGGACGCACTATTGACAGCTGTGACACTTTGATTATGACGATGAAAAGTGGAGTTCTACCTCTAATAGGGTACACACCTTTCAACGAGGATTATAGATTACTAGAAATAGATTAACACCGAAGTAATGAAGATAGGAAAAACAAAAAGAAACACAATTATTTATATTTAAAACAACACACTTAAACAAGTGACATAATTCACATATCTAGGAAGCAATATAACAACAGGCAAAAACAGTAAAGAAATACACAATAGATGTAGTAAAGCATACCAAGCCCTAGGGCAAATGACACCACTCTTCAGAAACAAAAATGTAGATCTAAACACCAAAAACACTATTCAAAACGATTATTATGCCAACTCCGTGTTACCAATGCTAAACATGGACAACGGCAGCACAAGACAAACGTAAACTAGTGACAGCTGAATTTGCATGCTTACGCAGAATCATAGGAATATCGCTAAGAGACAGAGTGAGAAATGAGGACATTAGACAAAGAACCGGCACGCCCCAATCTTGGAGTATATTAAGAGCCAACAGATCAAATGGTTTGCATACATCAGCAGACTACCACCAGACAGCAAGCTACGCTACAAAGATACAATGAAGGCAGAAATAGAGGCCGACCACGAAAACGATGGACCACCTAAATAAAAGAGGCGACAAATTCCACAATATACTCAGCAAACACGAGGGTCATCTTCAGAAAACTCTTCTACCCCTGATGCTGAAGGGTATTAAAGAGTTTAGCGAATAGATAAATAGATATATATTAAATTAGTTCACTAGATTATATCAGAATTGTGACCATGACAAATAATTGACTTCGTGTGACTCAGGTATATAAAACCACAACATGCAAAGAATTAGCAGGGACTAGATAAGTTGTGAAACGGGTATACGTTGTTTGTTAAATATAATACGAGACATAATAAAAGACAAATAAAATATTTTAGACATTAAAAGACATAAATCTTGTTGAAGATGTTACTTGAGGGTAAAGTCAAATGGAAGCGAGCAAAAGGTAGACATAGATACAAGTGGGAGAGTAACATCACAAGATGGACAGGTTACATTCTAGCAGAGTGCACCACCAAATCAAAATAAAGGGGATGTTGGAGGTCTGTTGCAAGTAGTTATATAGGGATGACTTGATACATTGTTGCGCACGCAACATTAGATGGCTCAAAGAAGAAAGTATTGTTGCGCACGCAACATTAGATGGCTCAAAGAAGAAAGTATTGTTGCGCTGCGCAACACCGCGCAACATTTAGATGGTTCAAAGAAGAAAGTATTGTTGCGCACCAATGCGCAACATTTAGATGGTTCAAAGAAGAAAGTATTGGTCTTCATATAACAACATACTCGGTCTGGCGAGGTCGTGCAGGTCGTACAGAGGTCGTGCAGGGCGGGCAAAGGTCGTGCAGAGGTCGTGCAGGGCGTGCAAAGGTCGTGCCATGTTACTTATCTGTACAATATGACGAGGTCGTGCAACGGTCGTGGCGAATGTGCCCGAATGTGCTAATATAGCTCATATAACAATATACTTGATCTGGAGAGGTCGTCCAAAGGTCGTGTCGAATGTGCTTTATTATAGCCCATATAGCATTATACTCGACCTGGAGAGGTCGTGTAAATGGGCGTCATGTTACGCCATGTTACATAACCGGATACTACTTAACTCATATAACAATATACTGGATACGGAGTGATCGTGCAAAGGTGGCACCATGCCCCGTGCTGTTACATAACAGGCTTTAATATAGCCCAAATAACAATAAACGTGTCATACAAAAGTCGCGTAAAGGTCGTCACCTGGTACTTATCCAGCTAATATATACCTCATATGACAATAATGAGATGTGAATGTGTCGAGTGTGCGGCTGAATGTACTGAGTGTGCCCGCACATCCCATATGATGGCAGTCGAAACTGGCCGAACCGACCGGCGGCGGGGTGTGGTCCGGAGCGATACCCGGTCGCTGTGGCCGAATCCGGTCAAATTGTGTATCTAATGATGCGAATGTGTGTGGGGTGGGTCTGGTATTTGGTAGTGGAATTGTCCCTTTATTTGTTTTGCTGATACAAGGAGCTAGGCTTGTGATAAAGACTTCTACTGCGACTTCCAGTGATTGAGGTCTACATAACCCCATCTCTCCCCCTTGTGTCGGTGGGACTGCATTTGGTGAGTATTAATATGTTATAACTGTATCTGATTAGTGGGTATGTTGTGGTTTTTCTACTGACATTTATTTATGACACTATCTTTTATATAAAACGATCCAATTTTAAACCACATGTGAAAGATCACGCAAAGTTCAGATTGTAAAACTGCCAAATGCAATATAATTACAGTCATGATAAAGAGCATGTCCACTGCCACTTCCAGTGAATGAGGTTAGCATAACCCCACCTACTCCCACGTATGCCGGTGGGGGTGATTTTGCTGGGTATTAACATTAACATGACCTTATTTGTTTAGTGGGTATGTTTGGGATTTCCGCTTACATTCAAGTGGTTCTCAAATTGTAAAATACTGACCATAACAATGTAAACCCCCGAGACATATAGACACAACAAAAACTAATATTCTGCAAACATACTTCTGTGCCTTTGACCAACGGTTCTCATTATTTTATGGTTATGTTAAAGTGGTTCTCACATTGGCCAATCCTGACCATACAAATGTAAAACCCATGTCATATATACACCACATAAGCTAATATTCTCCAAACAGTCTTCTCTCAGGCCACACTTCAGCCATGGTCGCTTGATGGTCTCTGTATGCTCTTCAACTATGTTCTACCATATCATCATTATGGTCTCACTAACTTCTAACAGGGTCTACTTTGGGCCAATATATTCTTAGTATATTTTCGCTAGAGTCTTAAACTAGGTTCTCATGTGCAGCTTCAATTATGTTCTCTCTGTGTTTTGAGTTATTTTTCTCTACTAAAAGGTTTCTTATTAACATATTTCATTAGCGCAAACGGCGTGTTTATCAGATGCCGAAATTAACAAGTCACACGAAAACACATTTCAGCCCTTTCTCACAAACAACATAGTACATTTGAGAAGTTTTATTTGTGTAAACTTAACATTTATTGGTGTTTTTTCACAACTAGATAATCCACTTATACGGATTTTCGATGTTTTATTAGTTGTCTAACTTATCATACGAAAATACATTTCAGTATTTTTGCAGTAGCAACATGACAAATTTTATCGTGTTTGTATTTGTGTGACTGTACAATGTACCATTTTCCACAATTAACCAAGCTGCTTTTAGTGCTTTTCATTATGTTTTATCATTTGTCTAAATTATCATACCACACGAAATATATTTCAGTACTTTTACACAAACATTATAACAAATTTTTTTTTATTTGTGTAAGTACATCATTTACAATTTTTTCACAAGTAACCAACCCACTTTTACTATGTTATCATACTAAAAGAACCCATTTTTCAGTACGTTGCCACTAACAACATAACGCATTTTGCCATGTTTTTATTTGTGGGCCTGCAGCATTTATCAATTTTAGTGATGTTCGTTATGTTTTATCAGTAGTTATCTAAATTAGATACCATACAAACCCATATTTCAGTACTTTTGCACAAACATCATAACACATTTACCATGTTTTATTTATTCGCGTTCAACAGTTATTACTATTTTATTGCAAAAATAGTAATAACTGTTGAACGCGAATAAATAAAACATGGTAAATGTGTTATGATGTTTGTGCAAAAGTACTGAAATATGGGTTTGTATGGTATCTAATTTAGATAACTACTGATAAAACATAACGAACATCCCTAAAATTGATAAATGCAGCAGGCCCACAAATAAAAACATGGCAAAATGTGTTATGTTGTTAGTGGCAACGTACTGAAAAATGTGTTCTTTTAGTATGATAACATAGTAAAAGTGGGTTGGTTACTTGTGAAAAAATGTAAATGATGTACTTACACAAATAAAAAAATATGTTATAATGTTTGTGTAAAAGTACTGAAATATGTTTCGTGTGGTATGATAATTTAGACAAATGATAAAACATAATGAAAATCACTAAAAGCAGATTGGTTAATTGTGGAAAATGGTACATGGTACAGTCACACAAATATAAACACGATAAAATTTGTCATGTTGTTACTGCAAAAATACTGGAATGTGTTTTCGTATGGGATAATAATTTTGAAAACAGCTAAAACATGCAGTTTACAATATGAAAATAAGTTCATTGGAACCGTGTTTTGTATCTAAATGTCGTGAAATGCGCAACTGTAAGTATAGAAAAGAGATAAATACTGTCTGATCACACTGAAAGGAGCTACCACCAACTTGTCTAGTGGTGAAAAAGTGATAAGTGATTGTCCAACAGATAAAAACATGTCAAAAGTTGTTATGTTGTTAATGGTAACGTACTGAAAAACAGCTTCGTATGGTATCATAACTTAGACATCTGATAAAATTTAACGAAAATCATCCAATTCGGCTTGTGTAATTGCAAAAATAGTAATAACTGTTGAACGCGAATAAATAAAACATGGTAA
This sequence comes from Meghimatium bilineatum, assembly GCA_034231615.1. Lineage (NCBI taxonomy): Eukaryota > Metazoa > Mollusca > Gastropoda > Stylommatophora > Philomycidae > Meghimatium > Meghimatium bilineatum. Next base: position 94,246,633 of record CM067322.1, on the reverse strand, counting down.
ATGTGTTATGATGTTTGTGTAAAAGTACTGAAATATGGGTTTGTATGGTATCTAATTTAGATAACTACTGATAAAACATAACGAACATCCCTAAAATTGATAAATGCCGCAGGCCCACAAATAAAAACATGGCAAAATGTGTTATGTTGTTAGTGGCAACGTACTGAAAAATGTGTTCTTTTAGTATGATAACATAGTAAAAGGGGGTTGGTTACTTGTGAAAAAATTGTAAATGATGTACTTACACAAATAAAAAAAAAATGTGTTATAATGTTTGTGTAAAAGTACTGAAATATATTTCGTGTGGTATGATAATTTAGACAAATGATAAAACATAACGAAAATCACCCAATTCGGCTTGTGTAATTGCAAAAATAGTAATAACTGTTGAAAGCGAATAAATAAAACATGGTAAATGTGTTATGATGTTTGTGCAAAAGTACTGAAATATGGGTTTGTATGGTATCTAATTTAGATAACTACTGATAAAACATAACGAACATCACTAAAATTGATAAATGCTGCAGGCCCACAAATAAAAACATGGCAAAATGCGTTATGTTGTTAGTGGCAACGTACTGAAAAATGGGTTCTTTTAGTATGATAACATAGTAAAAGTGGGTTGGTTACTTGTGAAAAAATTGTAAATGATGTACTTACACAAATAAAAAAAAAATGTGTTATAATGTTTGTGTAAAAGTACTGAAATATATTTCGTGTGGTATGATAATTTAGACAAATGATAAAACATAATGAAAAGCACTAAAAGCAGCTTGGTTAATTGTGGAAAATGGTACATTGTACAGTCACACAAATACAAACACGATAAAATTTGTCATGTTGCTACTGCAAAAATACTGAAATGTATTTTCGTATGATAAGTTAGACAACTAATAAAACATCGAAAATCCGTATAAGTGGCTTATCTAGTTGTGAAAAAACACCAATAAATGTTAAGTTTACACAAATAAAACTTCTCAAATGTACTATGTTGTTTGTGAGAAAGGGCTGAAATGTGTTTTCGTGTGACTTGTTAATTTCGGCATCTGATAAACACGCCGTTTGCGCTAATGAAATATGTTAATAAGAAACCTTTTAGTAGAGAAAAATAACTCAAAACACAGAGAGAACATAATTGAAGCTGCACATGAGAACCTAGTTTAAGACTCTAGCGAAAATATACTAAGAATATATTGGCCCAAAGTAGACCCTGTTAGAAGTTAGTGAGACCATAATGATAATATGGTAGAACATAGTTAAAGAGCATACAGAGACCATCAAGCGACCATGGCTGAAGTGTGGCCTGAGAGAAGACTGTTTGGAGAATATTAGCTTATGTGGTGTATATATGACATGGGTTTTACATTTGTATGGTCAGGATTGGCCAATGTGAGAACCACTTTAACATAACCATAAAATAATGAGAACCGTTGGTCAAAGGCACAGAAGTATGTTTGCAGAATATTAGTTTTTGTTGTGTCTATATGTCTCGGGGGTTTACATTGTTATGGTCAGTATTTTACAATTTGAGAACCACTTGAATGTAAGCGGAAATCCCAAACATACCCACTAAACAAATAAGGTCATGTTAATGTTAATACCCAGCAAAATCACCCCCACCGGCATACGTGGGAGTAGGTGGGGTTATGCTAACCTCATTCACTGGAAGTGGCAGTGGACATGCTCTTTATCATGACTGTAATTATATTGCATTTGGCAGTTTTACAATCTGAACTTTGCGTGATCTTTCACATGTGGTTTAAAATTGGATCGTTTTATATAAAAGATAGTGTCATAAATAAATGTCAGTAGAAAAACCACAACATACCCACTAATCAGATACAGTTATAACATATTAATACTCACCAAATGCAGTCCCACCGACACAAGGGGGAGAGATGGGGTTATGTAGACCTCAATCACTGGAAGTCGCAGTAGAAGTCTTTATCACGAGCCTAGCTCCTTGTATCAGCAAAACAAATAAAGGGACAATTCCACTACCAAATACCAGACCCACCCCACACACATTCGCATCATTAGATACACAATTTGACCGGGTTCGGCCACAGCGACCGGGTATCGCTCCGGACCACACCCCGCCGCCGGTCGGTTCGGCCAGTTTCGACTGTCATCATATGGGATGTGCGGGCACACTCAGTACATTCAGCCGCACACTCGACACATTCACATCTCATTATTGTTATATGAGATATATATTAGCCGGATAAGTACCAGGTGACGACCTTTACGCGACTTTTGTATGACACGTTTATTGTTATTTGGGCTATATTAAAGCCCGTTATGTAACAGCACGGGCATGGTGCCACCTTTGCACGATCACTCCGTATCCAGTATATTGTTATATGAGTTAAGTAGTATCCGGTTATGTAACATGGCGTAACATGACGCCCATTTACACGACCTCTCCAGGTCGAGTATAATGCTATATGGGCTATAATAAAGCACATTCGACACGACCTTTGGACGACCTCTCCAGATCAAGTATATTGTTATATGAGCTATATTAGCACATTCGGGCACATTCGCCACGACCGTTGCACGACCTCGTCATATTGTACAGATAAGTAACATGGCACGACCTTTGCCCGCCCTGCACGACCTCGCCAGACCGAGTATATTGTTATATGAAGACCAATACTTTCTTCTTTGAACCATCTAAATGTTGCGCATTGGTGCGCAACAATACTTTCTTCTTTGAACCATCTAAATGTTGCACGGTGTTGCGCAGCGCAACAATACTTTCTTCTTTGAGCCATCTAAATGTTGCGCGCGCAACAATACTTTCTTCTTTGAGCCATCTAATGTTGCGTGCGCAACAATGTATCAAGTCATCCCTATATAACTACTGTTGCAGCCAGCCTTCATCGCGGAGACGGCACTTTATGATGATGATGAGCTTCAAGTGACAATCTCCAGGGATCTTCACACAAAAAAATCACTGTTTAAACAAGATGCCATAAGCGCGATTTGAACACACGACCTCGTGAACACAAAGCAAATGGCATCACAACTATTCCATGGAGATCCCCTGAACAAGGGGCATTCCTAAAAGTCTTCTTCTTGTCATTCCGTCAGCCAATTTAGAGTATATAAGCTCAGTGACCCAGTCAGGTGTTGGCTGTGGGTTCTGATCTTTCCAGACAGAATGCAACATCCTCATCCTCTCATCTGATCACTTCCATTTCTTTATAAATATCACAATTGTAAAGAAAAATGTACAAATGTACATTTAATTTGTACAGAATAGTGTTTAGACAGAATAGATTTGTATAGAGTTTATATCTTTTTTGTTTACTGCTGATGGTCATTAAGTAAAAAAAAGCAAATCATTGAGTAGCATCTCTCATGGCACACGATTTTATACAATCAAGTCACAGAACATTTGTGTTTGCAAGATTATTTTTTTGTCCATCATTTTTTCTTCTTCTGCTTTCATTCTCAAACTTCTGCAGATTAGCAGGATGTAATTTCTAGAACCAAATGTGCTGTATCATGGTTTACTTAACAGTAATATTTTCACCTTTTGACTGATACATCCGACTTCAGCATGGATTATGGGCCACTTTGATACTATATAGGATGATACTTTGATACTATTATTTACAGCCATGTTAACGGAAACACACCATAGTAATGAAACAGCAGGCATAATGATCAATTACAGAACGGATGGTGGTCTTTTCAATTTATGTCGTCTAAAAGCAAACACGAAAACTAAATCTAGTACTGTTAGAGAATTACTTTATGCTGACGACTGTGCATTGTATGCTGACTCTGTCGTAAACATGCAGAGCACCATAGACCGCTTCTCAAAGGCCTGCAACAACTTTGGTCTCACTATTAACACCAAAAAAACAGAAGTCATGCACCAAGCAACATCAAATAGCCAACATACTGCTACTTCCATCATCGTCAATCAGGAAAAACTGCAGGTAGTCGACAATTTTACTTACCTTGGAAGCACTCTCTCTCGCGATGTCAACATTGATGTGGAAATTAACAATAGACTGGCAAAAGCTAGTGCTGTATTTGGCAGATTACGCAAAAATGTATGGGACAGAAGAGGTATAAGAACAACCACCAAACTACAAGTATATCATGCTGCTGTTATACCAACCTTACTATACGCCTGCGAAACATGGACAGTGTATGCTAGACATGCAAGAAAGTTAAATCATTTCCATCTTACCTGCCTACGTAAATTACTAAACATCCATTGGTGGGACAAAGTACCAGACTACGAGGTCTTGGAAAAATCAACCTCAATAAGCATCCACACAATACTTATGAAGGCGCAGGCACGCTGGGCAGGCCATCTTGTGCGTATGGAGAACTCGTGTTTGCCAAAACAAATATATTATGGAGAACTCAAGGCAGGATTTCGAAAAGCTGGTGGACAGAAAAAGCGTTTCAAAGACACGCTCAAGTCATCCTTGAAACATCTTAACATTGACGTAGGCGCTTGGGAGAGCCTCGCTCAGGATAGAACAGCATGGCGTTACAGCACTAGAACGGGAGCACTAGCGGCAGAAGAATTCAGACAAGAAACTGCAAGACAGAAGCGGACACGTAGAAAAGAAAAAACATCTCAACCTCACACAGATACCTTCTATTGTTGTCAATTCTGTAAAAGAACATTTTGTGCGCGCATTGGACTTGCTAGTCATTTAAAAACGCACTATTAACTTTATTATTTTATTATTTATTGTTATTATTATTATGGTTGAGTTTTTGGTCATCGTCGATCACGACGGACGAACATCATCATCATATAGGATGAGACAGCCAACTTCATCATAGAGCCTCCTTAGTCTCCTCTTAATCCTTTTTTGCAAGGTAAGCCTCCATAGATGACTCTTACAACATGCTTGGAAGGTAAACCTCCATAGATGACTCTTACAACATTCTTGGAAGGTAAACCTCCATAGATGACTCTTACAACATTCTTGGAAGGTAAACCTCCATAGATACAACATGCTTGGAAGATAAACCTAAGTCTACCCACAGATTTTGAAACTTGTTTGAGAGTAGTAATATCACTTAGCAGGGAATGCAGAGAATGGTGTTCCACAGCTGTGGAGAAAGAAGTGCAGGCTTTGGTCAGTGAGACTACCAAAGAGGGGGATGTGATTATATACACTGATGGATCTGTGATTAGACATGTTCGCAGTGCTTAGGCCTTCACAGCTTAGTGCACAGGTAAAATGATCAGGGAGGAGAGTGGAGCCTTTGCGGTCACTGAGTAGTATGACCATGGAGACTAGGGCAGTGATCAGGGCATTTGAGTGGGTATGCACGCAGAAGGTAATGCAGGTCTGCATCTTGAGTGAGTCTATGAATATGATTAAGAAGGTACATGTGGGTCTCATTCGCGAATAGTGGATTGAGGCCTTGAGAAAGGCGAGGCTGAAAGTGGTTACATTTATTTTCGTGCTGGGACATGTGGGTGTTTGAGACAATGAAAGTGCAGATAGACTAGCATCATGCGCGATTGTGGTACAGAGAGATGGGGCAATGGATCGCGCTCACGTTTTGAACTCCTTAAGAGATATAACACGCGAGAGTGAGACTAATGTGGATGATGATTCCTTGTCAATGGCTAGGATTAAAGATCAGGGATTGAAATGCGGTGTTGCTAGAAGTGAACATTTTGGAGGGCGGAGAAGAATGATGGTCAACCAGCATAGGACCAGTACTGTCAGCAGAAGTGTAATGGCAGATACATTCAAGGAGAGATCAGAGCAACTATGGGCGTGTCAAGTTTGCAATGATGATGATCCGACTAACTAGCCTCCATAGATGACTCTTACAACATGCTTGGAAAGTAACAGTGTTGTTATTCTTTGTTCCCCTTTCAGGCCCCTTCAACACACAGGCGCCATATTTTCTAATTGTTTTCCTAAACAAAACTGCTCCTGTGTGTAGTCAGCTTTCACAATATTAGGGTAGATTGAGAAATCTTTCATTAGGAAGACAGTGGCACCAGTTTATCACACTACAGATATCTTTATACCTCAGATGTGGTCTATCCGAAACATCTGTTGCTGCTCAGAAAGTTCAACAAATAGTATTACTCGGGAATGCAACCATCTAACATTCTAAGCACAAGACCCTGGAACGATATATCTATCTATCTGATGTATCCATTACAGAATGTTGTCATCACTGCCACTCTGTAAGCCACTTCCAGTGTCATGTTCAGTGGGTTTTCAATATCCAGTCATGATAGTCATTTTTAACATTTTTAAAAACGTTTTAAGTGTTTAAGGGATAATAGATAGAATGAAGTGTTTGCAGCCTATCAAACTTCTGTCTTTTCTTTGCTGTTTTCTGTAAAGTGTTGCAGAATTGAATGTCGATCATCTTACAGCTATGACAGATTTGGTCACTTGATATGCAGTAATATTGTGACATCTCAGAATGTAGGTAACTCTTTCAATCCACTTTTTCTTGGTTTTCTCTGTATATGTATGCAAAATGTTATGTAGACAGAATAATAAACAAATTATACAGAATGGTGATGATAAAATAATCCCATGAGCAGGTATAAATAACCAAACTGCCAGAGGATATCTAAGAAGATGATAATCCCATTAGCTTTGATCAGGTATAAATAACAAAACTATGAGATGATATCTGACAAGGTGGAGATTGCTGCAGTAACACAATGAAATTTAATTATATAAGGTTGTCTCAAAGGAATGGTTGTGTAAGAGGGGTTTATGGATGCATGTTTAGTCCCTGAAGGAAGGCAAGGCAGCATCCCAGAATAACAGTGTCCTGCCAGGAGCACAGCATACACTTCTGGGCCAACTATCTCATAATTCTTTTGTCAAATTTGTTGATCCACTAGCAGTGATGGCCGATCTAGCATTCCCAGTCATCTAGGATTCTGCCACAAAAGGACAAAGGTGCAATGTCTGCTGGCCTGCTTCTGGTCATCATGAAGAAGATTTGATAGAAGACAAAATAATAAATTGAGACAAGATTTAACGATTTATTCACAGGTGGCATGATGGTGATTTCTAAATGACCACAATAAGAAGGAAGATACAGTATTTTGGACACTTAAAGCAACATGATGGTATTGAATTGCTGATTCTAGAGGGCAGAGTGCCAGGTAAGAGAAGAAAACCAAGAAGACGATGGACAAGCAACATTGAAGAATGTATGCACATGTCTTTGGGCAATGCAGGCCTGCTTGCCCAGAACAGAGAGGCGTTCAGAGTATCCACGACGAAGACAACATTCTGGAAAGAATATGTCACTTGATATATATATATATATATATTCACAGGTGACATGTGATCAGCCTATCCTCCAGACTTTCAATAGTTGCCTCCTCCAACAGGCCTGAAATGAAGATAGTAGCCCTATTCTTTTCTCCCTGAACTAGAATTTCATGCCCAGGTTGCCACACAGGCAAAACAAAACGATATACAAATGTTTCAACATGTAAACTAGAACTTCAACATCTGTGTAAGTAACTGAATATTTATTGAATCTGGAAGGGTACAGAATGAAAACTAATTTATGTGTTTCATTATTTTGAAATATTTAAGACAATGATCATTGACTTTATGACAACAGTTAATTTTGATAGCCAGGTAAAAACAACATTAAGCAGGCTATGATATTGTGTCTCTGTGGTCTTCAATACAGCTACATACAGTATAAGCATATTCATATATGTATCAAATGTATATTACACAATAATAGCACTGATATATAAAAGCCCAATGAGGAATGCATATTTAGAAGGCTGCAGTATTTGAAAAATATGAAGAGAAAAAATGTGGATATTCATAAAGTCTTTTCTGTTAACTAAAATTTGTGATGTGGAATAGGAGTAGTGTTATACAAAATGGATAGTGGACTGAAATTGATAGCCACTATGTGCTAAGTCATTTATAGTAGCAATGATTCAAAAAATTTTTACAGTTTGTAAGTATCTATTTATACCTGAGTTAGACTAGGCAGGTCATGATTACTAGGAATTGAGTACATTATTGAACAAATTCTACTCACTGTCAGTTTGCTGTGCTGGTTTCTCATTAAGTATACTTAGAAAGTTTTGTCTGGGTCTGTGGCGAAGTGGTACAGAGTGCATCTCTGACGGCCAAGGTACAAGTTTGTCACAGGCATTTGAGCATCCAAATCATTCAGAAAGTAATGGAAAACTACTGAATGTATTTATATTTCCTAGAAAATCACTAAAGCTAAAAAATGTTGGGTTGATGGCTACTTCTGAATATGATACACTACCAATTTTAGAAAGTTTATCTGCCTGGATTAATGAATGGATTCCCACTATTATTGATTGAATACTATCTGCTTCAGAATTATTGAGCATCACAACAAATGTGGAAAAATACTTGCACAAAAATTATTCAGTTGATCATGTTTAGATTTTCTTTGAGTTTCATATAAAGAAGAAGAGGTGGAAAGAAAGAAAATCCTGGACTATTAACATCAGGGATGATCTGGGCATGATTTTTCTACAATCCTCCATATGGCTGAGACAGGTGTTTGGAGGCCTTTCTGTGCTGATGTCTCCAGTGTGGCACTCCTATGATTCTGTTGTCTCCAGTGTGAAACCCCATATGATTCTGATGTCTCCAGTGTGACACCCCTATGATTCTGATGTCTCCAGTGTGACACCCATATGATTCTGATGTCTCCAGTGTGACACCCCTATGATTCTGATGTCTCCAGTGTGACACCCATATGATTCTGATGTCTCCAGTGTGACACCCCTATGATTCTGATGTCTCCAGTGTGACACCCCTATGATTCTGATGTCTCCAGTGTGACACCCCTATGATTCTGTTGTCTCCAGTGTGATACCCCTATGATTCTGTTGTCTCCAGTGTGACACCCCTATGATTCCTATGAATATCTTCAATGAACTGAAATGTGGTTAATGGCCCTGAGACAGGACCATGGAACTAGTCCATAGAGCTTTTTCATATGGAAAATGATACTGTAGTCTTTTCTTTACAATGAGTTTATGTTGTACTTTGGTCTTGGCACATTTATTTAAGATTACATGACAAATCCAGTCATCCTCTGAAGTCAAGTTTGTTTAATAGCTCTCTTTAGAACATTAATTCCTCGCATTACTTGTGCATAGATTGCAAACACATATTCCTCTCATTACTGAAAACATTTATTCCTCTCATTACTAGAGTAAAAACTGCAAAATTTAACTGCTCTCAATACGTGTGTAAAACTACAAATATTAACTCATGTCATTATTTGTGAAAATACTGCAAACATTAACTACTCTCATTACTTGTGTAAAGATTAAAACATTAATTTCTATGGAACTGGGCAGACTGAAAACTTCAGTTTCTATTAGTTGTGACCAGACTCTAAAAACTATTTTTCCCACAATCTTAAAAACATATCTATAAACAAATGAAGCATCATTTCTATAACATACTACCACATAATATGTAGTTCTTTATTGAAATATATATTCCTTTGTGCTACTAAATCTCTATATGTCTAGCCATGTCAAAGCTAAATAAATCAATATTCACGACTCTGAAAAAATGTTTACAGATTAGATTCCTAATGCACTGTGGGTAATTTGCATATACAGGATATATAGACACATTAATTGCATATTTATTAATATATATATATTAGTTGTAAAAATTATTATGCACAAAAAAAATAAAGAAAAAAATATTAAAATGAACAGGGTTGCAAGATTAGAGATGTAACAAAAAATGTCATGATACAAAATTATGAAATCTTAAATCCTGTTATAAGTGATAATAATAAATAAAAACATGACAACAAATGTCAAATTAAGTACAATAATATGATTATAACAGAGCCAGTCCTCTTCTATTCCTGTTAAGTACAAAAATATAAATATAACAGAGTCAGTTCTCTTCTTATCTCTTCTATTCCTGTTGTGACATATAGCTTCAGGTTATGAAGAGGTTTCTGGACATGGAATATATTGAGGGTTATACATGGTGGTACCCACTTGTTATATTTCTTACTGCGGTGTTGTTGATTACTTGTGTATGGAACTACATACAGTGTCTGTAATCCTTATATAATCAGTAACACCATAGAGTTGCCAATTTTATCTATGTTCCTTCAGTGCCAAATACAGTTCATAGGGCAGAAACTAGTGATATCCAGCTTGAATGATGTGATGCTACTGATTGTAAATCTTGCATGTTCATAGTCTGTGATGGCTATTTTGTAAAGAGTTTCTCATGGTCTTTATTTCTTTTTTTTTTCCATCTGACACACATTTTAATGCTTGTTGTGGCAGTATTTTTTCATTCATTTTAAGTACACGTCCTTCCCACATAAGTTCATCATTTTTCTTAATGTTGCAGAAACATATTGCTGTTTGGTGTCCTCTCTTGCTTGTTTGACTTGAATTTTTGCTAGCTAATTTTGAGTATTTCAGAGTTTTTTAGAACTCATTCAAACACCACAGGGTTGCCTTTACACATTTGCATGTAACACTTATAATCTTAAATAAACTTTGCCCTTCTCTTGTAAAATAAGAACAACTGTCAAGGTATAAACTTAGAACAGTTATACATTTTCTTCTCCCTGAGCACTTGATACAAAATCACATCAACAAATGGACAAAATAATAAACATGTGCTTTTGTGTAATGAAAAACAAAATTTATGATAATGGTACAAACTGGACAAAATATATGAGAACAGTTAAAATGAGAGTAAACCTATTGTGGTTGGTTGTAGGCTCTCTCACTTAACTGATTCAATTAGTGGCTGTGATTAATTGATGCAATTATTGTCTTGAACTGTTACAAATTTTTTGAAGTCTGTGAATAGTCAGTAGCATTCAGAGGTAAAAAAAATGTTGATGAGGGAATCCATTAAGAAATGTGCACAGCTGATACTTGTGTCTTTATCAGAGTTTATCACACACAAAATAAAAGAGATGACACCTTATTGAGGATATTACTTGAAGGTAGGGTCAAGGGGTGGAGAGTAAGAGGTCGGCAGAGATACAAATGGGAGAGAAACATCATGAGATGGACAGATACAGTCTAGCAGAGTGCACTACCAAGGGAAGATACATTTCTCCACGCTGTTAGACATCTGTTGCAGCTAACCTGCAATGTGGAGACATTACCTGATGATTATGACGCACACCTGAAAGTTGTCAATAAGTTTCAGTGATAACATATCTCATGATTGACATTATGATTCTACAGATGAATATACATTGTTATATCTACTGATGTATACTTTGTGTATACTTTTTGAACACTCCATTGTTTTGTCACTGTTCTCTAATTACTCATAAATTATCAGACATGGTCTTCAGTCTGGCTCATTGTCTTGATCTCAACGTGTCTATGTTATCACCAGTTTAAATTAATTCAGATTTATCTATTACTCATTAATTTATGTAATCACTAAGTGATATTTCTAATCCCTAAGTGACAGTTCTAGTCACTACATGACAGTTTTAATATCTACATGACAGTTCTAGTTACCAAATGACAGTTTTAATCCCTACATAACAGTTCTAGTCACTACATGACAGTTCTAGTTACCAAATGACAGTTTTAATCACTAAGTTTATTGTCTGTCCCCAAGTGGCTTGTTATTCCCTCTCAATTTATATGCTTTTCTTAACTGTTGATATTGATTTTTTGATTCACAGTATCCATCTCTATGGCATTTATATTCAAAGACTTGTATCCTTCTCTCTAAATCAGCTGTGTCTCCAACTCTCACATACATATACAGGGTTGCCAATAGCCACAAAGTATGTAATATTTTGTTTAAATGTAAAGGGAATCAATCTTCATATTTCTCAATTTGGTAGTTAATGAATTAATCCTAAAAATATTGACCACAATGTTCTATGTGGCATAAAGTCAAAATCTTGTCCAAATTGTTTCTTTCACACAAAAATAATTGTAATATTCCATATTTTAAGCATCTCCTTAATTTTCAAGAAAGCATATTTTTGTATGTTGATCTGCCCTTATTGTTCAATTGTTATCCAAAAACAGAACTCATTTATAAAATAACAGTATATTTAGAGTGACATAAACATTAAGTAGAAGCATACAATACATGGGATTCATATTGTAACAACATTTTGAGATAACAATTGTTTTCACAGTAACTGATGTTTGGTCAAAGGGCATAAACCCAAAGGCTGCTGGATCAGCAGCCAACAAATCTAACTACAGTAACTGATTACCTTCAGAGTAAGATATATTTCACAATATGATAAGAATTCTTTCGCAGTAAGATATAAAACAAACAGTAACTCTCAATATACAAATAAATCAACCAAATCTGAAAAACGACCAAAAAAATATCAAAATTTGTCCTAACAAATATTAGTGAATAATTCAGCCAGCATTAACAAAAGTTCTCTAATCAAGTCTGGGTCACTCCGTCAACCGTTGGAATAATCAACTAACATCGTAAAGTCCAGACTGATTTGTGTAACAGACGTCAGTTCATTCCAATTCTTTTTCATTCAAACACATTTTTGTGTGACATCATCAGATATTTAAGAAGTATATGTGATTCTCTTCATCATCATCATCGTGGAACTGTTGTACAGTCAGACCTAGATCCAATTCTTTTTCATTCAAATGAAATATTTTGTGACACTGTGTATTACAACATCGGATATTCATGATAGCATATGTGATTTCTCTTCATCATCATCATGGGATTGTTGTACAGTCAGATCTAGTTAACAACAACATATTATAAACAAACATACTTACGAAAATTCGCTTATTTAATTCCTGCATTATTCTGGTGCTATCATATGGATGTGAGAGCTGGAAAAGCTCTCTATCTTCAGAAAAGAAATTACTGAGTTTCGAGAACAAATGTCTTCATAAGATAATTAACACCCATTGGAGTGAATTCAAATCGAATGATAAAATCAGAGAAGAGACACATAAAAATTTCATCACAGATGTTATCAGAAAACGCTGTTGGTCCTACATCAGGCATGTCCTACGTGCAGATACAAACATAATACACCACCAATCTCTTGAATGGATACCTACAGGCAAATGAGCCAGGGGTAGACCAAAAGAAACACTCAGAAGAACAATACTTAGAGAAAGTAAAGAAATCAATATTCATACTATTCAAGAACTGCACAGAATAGCTTTGAACAGACAGAATTGGAGAAATCTGACCTCTGCGCTAACTTCAGCGCAAAAGGAAAATGAATGAATGAATTAACAAAAGTAACACTCAAAAATTCAGTAAGTGGAAAATGATATGATGAGGTGATAAAGCTTTACAGATCCCCCAAAAAATGAATCAAAGTTTCGAGAAAAATGCTTTCTTCATGAAAAAACAACAAGGCATGCGGAAAAAAACCACAGCTAATCAAGCACAGGACACACAATTCTTAGAAATCTATACTATGAAATAGAAAAAGATACTGTGACATTCATCCTGGAAGCAAAGCTTGAAATGGGGGGAGGAGGGCTTAGATCAACCAACAGAGATAGATAACTAAGACTGGATAGACTGTCCTACAATCTAGCAAGGCTGCAGTCTGTTCTAGCAGATAGAGGTGCTGAAGATGGATGAATGCTACATCAACCAGGATGCTACACATACATGAAATTTGTAAACAAAAGAAGAAATAATGGTTATTTAAAAAAATGTGAAGGAATGGAGACAATAAAAAACATGACAAGGTCATTAGAGCAACAACAAAATTTTGATATAGGAATGAAATATAATAGGTCCAATAAGTAGAAATTAGTTGTAACAAATACTCCTGAATAAATCATTTAGTTGTAACAAATATTACTCAATAAATCATCCAGTTGTTACAAATATTACTCAATAAATCATCCAGTTGTAACAAATATTACTCAATAAATCATCCAGTTGTTACAAATATTACTCCATAAATCAAACATAAACAATGATATTTACCAACATGTGACGACACTGTCATATCCACTGTATGAATTTACTTGCATATTAGATCTGAACAAATTAGGTAATTCATATAGAGGTAGACATCAGTTTATATATATATATTAATATATATATTTTGATTTTACTATGATGTCAAATCAATAAGTGCATATTCTATATACAATCAATCATTTTTCATGTACATATAAAGCTCATTCTGAAAATGCTACAAAAACAAAGTATTTGTTTTCTAAACAATTCACTAGCAATACTGAAATTATTATTATGATTAAAAATTATGTATTCAAGTAATCTAACTTGAGACAACAATTTAGATAGAAAATATCAGTGAAATGATGGTCAACATTATACTAGAAATGATATGTACGAGGGGGAGTCAATAAGTAAGTCACAAATTGATGTTGGATGGCAGGAAAATGCAGTAGGTGGTTTCTAAAGCTGTTTATAGTTGATATCATCATAGAACTTTATGTTTATGTTCGCTAGATGGCGCTAGCTGTACCTTGCGCATGCGCAGCACAAAAAACAAACAGGCTACTGTACTTACAGAGTGTACAATCAATGAACAACGTGCTGTTGTGCGTTTTTTATGGGCAAAAGGACTGCCTGCAAAAGACATTCATAAAGAAATGCTTCCTGTTTATGCTGACAATTGTTTGTCCCGTAAAGCGGTGCACAGCTGGGTAAAAAGATTTTCTCAAGGACGCTCTAAAATTGTTGACGAAATCCGATCTGGTCGTGCTGTTGAAATTGCAACAGACGCATCTGTGCAGCGGGTTGAGGAGATGATTCGAGGTGACAGACGAGTAACGATAGACGCTGTAGCAGCTGCAATAGGGTGCTCACATGGTTCAGCATACAGCATCATGCATGACCGATTGAAATTTAAGAAAGTGTGTTCAAGGTGGGTGCCCAGACAATTGACGGACGAACACAAAATGAACCGATTAGGCTTGTCATTGGAGCATCTCTGTCAATACGCAAATGAAGGAGAAGACATGATGAACAGGATTATTACTGGGGACGAATCATGGGTGCATCACTACCAGCCTGAATCAAAGCGTGCTTCAATGCAATGGAAACATCCTTCTTCGCCTTGTGTCAAAAAATTCAAGGTTACACCATCAGCAGGGAAGGTTATGCTGACAGTGTTCTGGGATTGTCAAGGAGTGCTTTTAACCAATTTCAAAAAGAAAGGTGACAATGTGAATTCTGAATCATACTGTGAAGTTCTATCAGTGCTTCGGGATGCAATTCGAAGAAAACGTCCAGGGCTGCTGACTAGAGGAGTGCTACTCCTTCATGACAATGCTAGACCACATACGGCTCGATTAACTCAGGAGAAAATAAAAAATCTTGGTTGGAAAATTCTGGAACATCCTCCTTACAGCCCCGATTTAGCCCCTAGTGATTTTCACCTTTTTGGTCCACTAAAAACCCACCTTGGCGGGAAGCATTTCGCGACTGACGCAGAAGTTGAATGTGAAGTGAAAATGTGGCTTAAAAAGCAGAGCACGCAGTTCTACGCAGCAGGTTTGGGAGGACTCATAAAACGATGGGATAAATGCATCAATGTTGGTGGAAATTATGTTGAGAAGTAAAGGGATAATGTATGTGTAAAAATAAACAGTTTTCAGGTTTTTATCGTCTTCAGTTTTTTTCTAAAGAGCCATTTGTGACTTACTTATTGACTCCCCCTCGTAGTTTTAAATCAGAACTTTAGTATAATTTAAAAATGAGTAAAACAGGAAATCTAAAAAGAATTGATGTCTATGCATTCATGACATTGTCATATGTGTCTGGTCTCTTACAGCTTAGATGAAAAAGTCAGTTGTAGATCACTTACACAGTAGCAGATCACTTATACAGGAGTGATTATTCTGAGTTTCCCCCAAACTCAGAAAGTTCATTATCTGTTAAGTGTTAGGAAAAAGAGAATTGACTGTATGAAGAATTGAACATTATTACGGATGCAGTATAGTTATTAAGTCACTTTCCCCTGCTCATAAGGTCACAGTTTATACAGGGCTGCATTGTCTTATCTGCAAGTGTATTTTTTTAAAGATCTGGAGATTATCATGTGATGTTATGTACATGCCATGAGTGACACTCTTTGCAGACTGTACACAGCTCTGCTTAAATAGAGGTAAACTACAATGAAGTCAATATATAGAGAAAGCCAACTACAATGAAGTCAATCCCTATGTCTTTTGAGTCTTTGACACACTTTGAAAAACTACACACTGAGCTACAAAGATTTAAAAAAATTTAATTTCGCTTTTTTTTATATAAATTTTAGCAAAATAAGCAAGAGATTGCAGGCAAACTGATATTTTTGGTTTAAGAGATAGTTTTATCTCTCTTTTCCCTTAATGTTGGTGGCTGATCTTTCATACTGTTTTAGCTTTATAAATGAATCAAATGTACTGCAAACATGGATTAACTCATTGACTACCAGACTATTCAAAGTGCAAATCATTTGGTTTTGTGGCAGTTATACTACATTTCGATAACTGCTCAGCAACATGTAATGAATCGGTTTAAAAAACTGTGGCTGAATAAATTATTAGGGCTGATTTTCTGTCTCAAGTTGTGCATACTAATTCATCTGTGGTTTTCATTTTGACAAACTTGATATCATTTTATACATAATATAATGTTCTTTTATAGAGCATTGATAAAGATAGAAACTTTGACAGATCAGAACAGGTTTGTCAAAATTTTAGCACTAGTTTTATTACAAAAGAAATAATGGCTCAATCTGAGAATTACGGCCATCATAACAAAATGTCTTATTCTGAGGTTCATAGTGGCAAATGTATTAGCAAGATAATTCTTTTATTTCATCTTTCATAACCAAAAATTGTCTCTTATTAATATCATTTTTATCTATGAATATAAATAAATCTGTTCTTAAGAAGACTTACACCAGCGTAACATTTTGCACGTTAGTTTGATTTTAAGGCATGTAACTCTGAACTAATCATAAAATGTAGTTAAAAACATATAGTACAAGTCATAACAGACACATATTTTTTAAAAGTAGCATTTAAACATTATCATCAATATCTAGATAATTAAACTTGTGTCACTTTCTTTGCATCCTTATCCTTATGATCCTTGTCTTTCTTCTTTTTCAGAAATCCAAAAACTCCGTGACTTTTTCTTTTATCATGTCGATCATCATGTTGTCCAGTTTGTAGTGTTGAATCTGACAAAGGTCGACCACTTGAAGCTCCTGTAGATCTAACTCGTAACTGAAAAGATATAGAAACGAGTAGTATATTTTGCTATGGTCATTTTTAGGATGTTAGGAAGATTAACAATGTAATCGTGACAGACTTGGCAAGTCGGCTTCGTGTACATTGCTAATAAATTCTATAAATAATAAGAGGTAAACAAAGATATGTCCAACAAAACAACCTCTACGAGGGAGGTCTAAGACATATTTTTACTACCTGAATGAACTGATAGTCTTCAGACAGAATGAAAGACATTCAAAGCAAATATGATAAAACAATTTTTAAAGATATATGTGGTGAAAAAAAGGCCAACACAGAAACAGAACACAATGTGGTGAAATGAAGATTTTCACATAGCCGCTACAAACAAACAGAAATGTTTCAACACTGGTTGAAATTCAAACAAAAATATTACTACCTACAATACAAGAAGGCCAGAAAACAAGCGAAATATGCGATAAAAAAGCTAAAGATAATTCACGGACTAATTACAGGAAAACGCTACCCCACATATGTAGAACAAACCCGCAATAATTTGTTAACCTATATGACACCAGATTAAAATTACGCAATGTCTTCCCCAGGCCCGGAATCTTTTCTTTTTTTTTTTTGACAATGTACATTATTTTTGGTGATTGTTTGGTAAAAGTGATAACTTTTTTATTTGTAAAGATATCAAAATAATTTTTTGTACATGTAAATAAATGAGTGAATAATTCATATAATCGTGTTTTTATTGCTTCTGTATGTGTGATATAACAGTTGTGAGCAAGTTGTCTATCTATCTATACACTATGACCCTTGTTTGCCTTACGACGTCAGGGGTGGAAGAGTTCTCTGGAGATCTCTTGTGTGCTGTTTGTAAGCTTGTTCCTGTGGCGTCTGTGATCCATCTTTTACATGGTCTGCATCTGGCTTTATAGCCATGATGTCTATGTGTCATGGCCATTTGTGGTATGCTATCTGTTGGTAGTCTGGAAGCGTGTTAAAACCACTTGATCTGTTGTCTTTTGATGTGTTCCAATACTGGTATTATTGTGATTATCTGTCTGATTTTATCATTTCTAATTCTATCTCTTAATGACACTCCCGAGTATTCTTCGTGGACATGTCATTTCTGCTGTCATTATTTTTCTTTTGTCTTGAGCAAGTTGTGAGTTGAAAATTTGGGGGGGGGGGGGGGAAAGGAGAGAAGCGAATATCTCAAAACTAAAATAATTGCAAAAATAATTTCTTAATTCACCTATACAATGTCTGATCAGTGAGGCAACACTGAAAAAATCATCCTAAATATCTATTTCTGTTTTATATACATTGTTTTCAACCAAACTAATATAATATGGATCAAATATAACAAACCAATAAAGCATGAAGAAATCACATACAATGTTGCCAGACATACAACATTTATTATTTTCAATGCCGACCTGTGCCACCCCTGATACATATTGTGTTTATGTTATTCGATGAATAAACAACCATTCTTATAATATAGTACACCCATAGCATTTATTAATGCCGTAGGGGTGTGAGATGTTAGCGATCTCACATTTCACAGGCTCTGCAAATGAGGGCAGTAGCCATCTCCTCTCCCTCGCAGTCTTTACTTCCCGAATTAATCCGGTACCCATTTAAGGCTGGGTCGACCTGGGAGCCGTTGTGATCTGAAAACATTTCCGCCTCAACTGGGGAATGAACCCAGGACCACTCATATGCGAAGCCAGTGCGCTAACCACTGCACTAACGCGGTTCCCTTTCTTATAATATAACAACACACAAATATAAAAAACAACAACTAAAACATGTAGATATTACATGTATAATATCCTGCTGGTAGAATAGCAACATGTCCATTCAAAAAAGCAATGATAAATATTACCTAGATGTGTCACCATCTTCACTGATCATATACAACAAAAGTCTAAACAATCAAGTAATCTACACACTAAACAAAAATACTTATAAATAAACAGGGTTTTTACTGAGCAAAATATTAATATAAAAATACCTGTGTATCATCATCAAAAGAAGAATCTGCAGATGAATGGAAACAAAAAAATTATTATTAAATTTTAAGGATGTGAATTACATTTGTGGAAGAAATATAAAATATAAGATTATAAATGGTCACAAATACAAATGTTTAAGACAATAGAGTTTATATCTAACTATTGTCTCTACTCTGCTTTTGTGGTTCGGTATAACAGGTATTAATAATGGTCTTCTTACAGATATCTTTAGTAACAATTTTGTTTCTAATTTCTTCCCCTCCCAACAACTGTCAAGAGTACAGGACCTTCCCCCTACCTATTAATGTCAAAAGTACGGGACCTTCTCCCTACCTATTAATGTAAAGTGCTAACACCCTCTTCCCCCTATATTTTTTTTGCCAGATACAGCATAAAAATCATCGCAGGTAATGAGCACAACAGTTTCATACTTGTGTTGTTGCATCTCTCTGGTGTATGCAGATATGACTGAAAAACCAAACTGTGGCATTGAATCCCCTGCCAAATTTGGGATGTGTGGTCAGAGTT
Organism: Meghimatium bilineatum; assembly: GCA_034231615.1. NCBI lineage: Eukaryota > Metazoa > Mollusca > Gastropoda > Stylommatophora > Philomycidae > Meghimatium > Meghimatium bilineatum. The sequence goes on along the minus strand of CM067322.1, from coordinate 94,226,875 downwards.
GGTGTTTTTGTTGTACTTTTCATTCAGATGACATGGAGACAGATATAGAGGCTGTCACAGGCTAAGGGTAGCCCACCCGAATTGTCAAGGCATGCTGAAATCGGATGTGCTAGGCCTACAAGGCGCATAACTGTGGCACAACGTAATCACGCTCCCGGCGGAAATCGCACGGATATCCGTGATGGTTACAATGGAGCGAACACAAAACATAACACATTTTGTAAAATAATAATTATAATAAATTGTGTAGCTAGGCTGATGCCCTTTCATTCCCACTTTGTCATACAGTCTACCAAATGCAACACATAATGCAACATGGGATATTGTTTTGGTGATGTGGGCATCAGAGGCAATGATAGAGCAGACTCATTGGCCAACAACACTGTAGTACTGATAACTACAATACTGAAAATAGACAGGGTTGACACAATTAGGGTAATCATAGATTTGTTACAGAATGAAGAGAGAGGGTTGACACAATTAGGGTAGTCATAGATTTGTTACAGAATGAAGAGAGAGGGTTGACACAATTAGGGTAGTCATAGATTTGTTACAGAATGAAGAGACAGGAGGTGATAATGTATATGAACAGAGAATTATAAATAGGAATGATGGAATAAAATGTGTCTTTAGGCAAAGATCTGATTTTGAGTACAAACACTCTTGGATAGCTGATGAAATGAAGCACCTACAGGAATATTCCCTGTGCTATGATGATAAATCATAATCAAGAGCGCTTACCTCTGTCATGACTTTGTTCCATATCTGCACTTGGTGAATGTTGGTTATCATCTTCTGTTAATGAGAAATGTGAAATAGTCGATGTGCTAAGTTATAAAACATTACACAACAAACAAAGGTGTGGTTCTATATGAGAATAATGAGAGCTAAATGGACAGCTAGAAAAACGATGATTTGTGGAAAGACTTAAAATACAAAAAAGTGGTTTATTACTAATATCAAAAAGAGACAGAGACTTATTTCTTTGAAGTTGTATTCTAGATAAGAAATGTTCTGTTTAGCTTCTCATAGTAGCAATTATATCTTAGAGTATCAGTTGTACCAATATATAGTACTAATTCAATAATATAAGACAAAGACAATCTTCATTTTTTTGGCCACTTCATGAGACAGGGAGGTTTGGAGAATATAGTCACAACAGGCAAGATTGAAGGCAGCAGAGACAGAGGGTGATACTGTCAGAAAATATTAGACAGTTTAACAACCTGGCATGGCAGGGAAACACCAATAGTCCTGATACATAATATTGGAGATAGAGAGCTGTGGAGAGCCATGATTGCCTACGCCAGCCGAGATAATACATGATGATGATGAGTATCAGTTGCTTGTCTCTCCTGCATGATTTCTGAGAGCTAACTTCAGTACACTTCTCTGATAGTAGATTTCTGAGAGCTAACTTCAGTACACTTCTCTGATAGTAGATTTCTGAGAGCTAACTTCAGTACACTTCTCTGATAGTAGATTTCTGAGAGCTAACTTCAGTACACTTCTCTGATAGTAGATTTCTGAGAGCTAACTTCAGTACACTTCTCTGATAGTAGATTTCTGAGAGCTAACTTCAGTACACTTCTCTGATAGTAGATTTCTGAGAGCTAACTTCAGTACACTTCTCTGATAGTAGATTTCTGAGAGCTAACTTCAGTACACTTCTCTGATAGTAGATTTCTGAGAGCTAACTTCAGTACACTTCTCTGATAGTATATTTCTGAGAGCTAACTTCAGTACACTTCTCTGATAGTATATTTCAATTAGAAATTATCAGATGATTGGAAAATGGCTCAATTATAACTGTATTTTCATTCATCAGGTTATGTCACAGCTTCATCAATAACAAAACTACCATCCTTTTATGAAGACAGGACCAAAGTGTCAGAATCAGCTCCACTAGTACATTCAATCAATAAAGTGTCAAAACACAGAACTGACAGATATGTGGGCTGCTTTGGTGAAATGTGACATTCTGATGATATTTGTTTTGGATACAATGAAATTCCTTTCCATGTAAATCTTTAACAACACACTTTCAATGACTAAAAATTGCAGACAAATCACAAGACCATTGACATTGTCTGTTTTTAGAGCTTTGGTTGGATAAGTAACCTCACATGTAAGCAATACGCGCTCTTTGTCTTATGTAAATCTTCTACTTTTTTCTCTTTCCATGAAGACTCCAGACCAAGGTTCAAGAAAGAGCTTTTTGTACTACTACCTACTTTTCTTAATATCCTATCCAATCGAACACGATCTGATTCTGTAGCAAAGATGTACAGAGGACATTGCGAACAACCAACGTACTAATTTAAATTTCCACCACAGACTGTTGGGCATTTGGACAGTTCAGACAGCAATGAAAACATATTGAACACAAATATTGCCTATACAGTGAAAGCAGACCTAGAGGCCGACCTCAAAAATGATGGATCACCATAATAGAAGAGGCGACAAATTCCACAATATACTTAATACACACGGGGGCCATTTCCAGAAAACTCTTCTACTCCTGACGCTAAAAGGGTTTAGCGAGCAGATAGACAGATACACAGAAATGTCTGTGATTTCTAGAAAATACTCTAGAAGACTGTGTCCCAGAATGGTCTTGTGAGTCACATCGCATAGTATACATCACATACAGTATATTTTATATAGCACTACAAAAATACTATCATCTGGAAAGATGGAAAATTGCTTACTACAAAGAAATGATAAATTTGAGTTAATATTCTATATTTAACTATTTATATTTTTGATGATATTTTAAAAAAAACTGTAACGATATGTTTCTAAACTTTCAGAAACACTTACCCGAGTTATTAGATGGAAGACTGGAAGTTCTGGAATGTGCTGGTGATTTTTCCTCTCCGTGAATATGTCTTGATACTTCTGCTACAGGTTCAAAAGACCTGGGGAGGGGCTTTGGGTGAAAAGCAGGGTGGGAAGAAGGCTTGTCAGTTGCTGAGATATGAAGAGGTGGAGAGGGACTGGTATCACGAGGTGAGACATTAGTACTGTGATCAGCAGAGTGAGAGAATTGTTCAGAAGGATCCAGATCTGGAATTGGAGTGTGGGTAAAGATGTAAATTTAATTGGGTTAACACAAGCTAAAGGTTGATTTCAAATTCAAGGTAATAATAAATGTTTAAAAAAATATCAAATATTAACATTTCAATCTACCTGATCATTTGATCATGTAACATGATTTCCTACACATACAATTGCAGCTATGTAAAATTACTTATCTCAAATGACAAATCTTGTAAAATAATTAATTGTTTTTATGTATTGCTAAAGTTGGGATTAGTACATTTTCTGTGCTGTAAAAATATATGACCAATATATTTTAGAGACACTGTGTGTCTTCTTTCTTATAGGTTTACTTCCTATTTGTCAAAATTAGGATTGTTACATTAAACATAAAAAAGGAAAATTTTACCTTCTGCCAGAGAAAAATATTATGTTTACAGATTACTGACATTGAAAGTAAATAACATTCTGTTTGTAAAAAATCTGGATCCTTTTTTTACAGATTGCAGATGGGATAAATATACTTTCTATTGGTAAAAGTCTGGCTCTGTGGTGGTGTGGTATAGGGTGTGACATAAAAAAAACTGGGTTTGAATCCTGTTGCTGGCAATTGTACATCTGAACCATTCAGAAAACAATGGCACACTACTTAACTTACTTATTTTACCTAGAAAGTCCTTACAGTCAACAAAAACTAGGTTGATGGCTACATCGTGAATAGGATATTCTATCAATTGGCAAGTCAGAACCATTATTACACCCTATAAAGAAAATGATCAATGTTGAGAGACATTCAATTTGTGTTTGTAAAATGAAAGACTATTATTGTTTACATTTAGAAGATGTTTGGAGAAAATTAATCTGCAAACTTATAAGATTTGGAATGTTGGAGCTGTGGTAACACTAATATGATATGCAGTATAAAAAAAATGTTACTAAGAATGTCAATATGCAACAACATATAAGTTTAAAGAACCAAAGCATAGACAAACAAAAACAGCAGACAAAAACTAAGAATAAAATGTAAAAAAAGCACAAATAGATTTTTTGCATTACAAATTGTAAACTCAATAGCAAAGGTAAGAACCAGCTATAAAAAATGGTAATATATTTATTAGTATCACAAAAATTAAAACCTGCAATAATCCAAAAGTGCAATATTTTAATTACCACTAGGATTGTATTCACCATAAGAATGAATCTTAAACATATTCAATGTATTACTAGGCAACACCTCACTACACCCATTTAGTTTTACTGCTATTACTACCTTCTGACAATTTTTGATAAGGGATTTTACAAACTATTATAAAAGTAAATAACAATAAAATATTTCTTATCTAATCCAGACCATTTTTTCTTTTCTTTGTCTCTTATTTCAACTGCAAGATATTAACATATTCATTATGCGGTGCCGAATAGTTGGTGTACTATTTACTTGAATTATCATTCTGTGATAAATTGGCATTAAGAATGTTCTATTAATGACATTCAAGTCTGAAGATAAAAAATAGTTACTTTAGTTCTAACAGGGCAAGCAGAATTCTCATATAAGGAATGAATAATTTAATTTATATGCATAAAATGATAATTGTAACATACAAAAATTTGCATGTTGCAGAATTACATAATTTTGTATGACTAAAAGTGAAGGGGGGAAAGTGGTTTTGATAGTACAGAGTTAGTGTGCAGGATTCAAACAAATGTATGTAGGTTGAAGTTCAAATATTGTTTAAGCTCAAGTCTAACTTAAAAAAAAATATTGCTTAAACAAGTACACCAGTCTAACATATTAACTTTGCAAAATCACAGATTTAAGGATAAAATATGTGAGCTAAATATTACAATTTCCGCCCTCACACAAATGGTTAAGCATGGCATATCAAGAGGTGTCAGAAAATATTAGAAATGATATTGATCTAAAACACTGAGGAAATGAAGAATCAAGTCAAAATTCATGGACAGTGAGAGAAATCAAGAAATGAAGTTTATATTATCAATCGTTATTGAATAACCTTTATGGCTTTTTAAAAATAAAATATTTTATATAGTACAAAACAGTTTTTCTCTCAATGTAGGACATATGGCCTCCTTCTGGGAAGCCAGAGACTTGGGGGGGGGGGGGGGGGGGGAGGGGGGGGGGAGAGGGGGGAGGTTGAGTTTGGGGTCCATGGGAAGGTGACTATTTCAATAATAGATAATCGATAAAAACATGAATAAGGACCTTTTTAAAGAAAATGTCTTGAAAATGAATCTTTTGTTTCTTGATAAAGGTCCCTATTGGACAGGAACATGGACAAGATCCTTGTTCCTTTGTTTAGTATTATTTATTTTTTACATCCTTTTTCTATTTGATAGTTAGTATAGGCTATAACAGTAACACTATTACTTAATACATTATTTATTGCTTCTTTGTGTTTTTACTCCGACCCTCTACACTTTGTCAGACATCCTCTGAAATTTTGGTTATTTATATCAATAATAGATAACACCGCCGAAGATGGATGTGTCGGGCCATTGGCGCAAATAAAACGGCGACACAACGCATTTCCATTCTCTGGACTACATCCTTCTGGAAATCTAATAGGACCATGGTCCTGATACAAGAGATATCCAGTGGGAGCTTGAGAATGAACGCTGAAGAAGAATAATAGATAACAGAATAGGCCAGAATATTGCTATGCATTAAATAACAGCCTTTGTGATGTGTGAAGAAAATCAATAACTATTTCTTTAAGGAACATGAACACAGGTGTCAAGGAAAAAACAATTGTTCAAAAACTGGGTTGTGGGCAAAAAAGGTTGAGAAAAAAGGGATATAAAATAATGTTTTTCTTTCCTTTCAGAGTACATGTGGCATATAGCATAGAAAAGGGTTTACCTATTTCTTCTTTCATAGGGCATGTGGTATATTTAATAGAATAATGTTAACTTCTTTCATAGGACATGTGGTATATGATATAGAATAATGTTAACTTCTTTCATAGGACATGTGGTATATTATATTGAATAATGTTAACTTCTTTCATAGGGCATGTGGTATATTATATTGAATAATGTTAACTTCTTTCATAGGGCATGTGGTATATTATATTTAATAATGTTAACTTCTTTCATAGGGCATGTGGTATATTATATAGAATAATGTTAACTTCTTTCATAGGACATGTGGTATATGATATAGAATAATGTTAACTTCTTTCATAGGGCATGTGGTATATTATATTGAATAATGTTAACTTCTTTCATAGGACATGTGGTATATTATATAGAATAATGTTAACTTCTTTCATAGGACATGTGGTATATTATATAGAATAATGTTAACTTCTTTCATAGGACATGTGGTATATTATATAGAATAATGTTAACTTCTTTCATAGGATATGTGGTATATGATATAGAATAATGTTAACTTCTTTCATAGGGCATGTGGTATATTATATTTAATAATGTTTACTTCCTCTTTCACAGGGTCCTAAAGGAGAGCTAAGAATAGCAATACTGTGAACTGCCATGCATGTTATAAGAGGGACTCGCCCATGTGTTATCAAGGCCTTAAAGGAGAGAAAAGAATAGTGAGATTGTTTACCTTCCATGCATGTCGTATGAGGCGACTAAGGAGGTTTAGGTGTGCAGTTGGTTGTTCCATACCATATAGGGTCAAACTGACCCAGAATCATGCTGAAGTATGATGTGTCAGGCCAAAAGACGCAGATATTGTAAGTAAGCTGTAAACCATGACACGAAGTACTTTGTTCCCAAGACTACATTCTGTTAATCTGCAGTATTTTGAGAACAAATGTAGAAGAAGAATAGGCGACTAAGGAGGTTTTCGGGTTGGAGTTGGTTGTTCCATTCCACTGGTCAATGTTACTTAAAAAAACAATGCTAAAGTCAGATGTGTCAGGCCAAAAGATGCATATATCATAGCAAAACTGTAAACTATGAACAAATACATTCCGCTCATAATACATCGTGTATTGTCTACTAATAAATGGGAGTCTGAGAGCGAACAAGGAACCTGAAGAAGTGTTTTATCCTATACAGAATGAAGTGTTTTATCCTATACAGAATGAAGTGTTTTATCCTATATATAATGAAGTGTTTTATCCTATATATAATGAAGTGTTTTATCCTATACAGAATGAAGTTTCAATATATTTTGTATATAGAGTGAGCTTTAATTTATTTCTTATTTTTCACATATAATTTACTTCCTTGCATAACAATGGGTCAAAGGGAATGAGTGAATGAGTCACTGAATCACAAACTAACAAATCAACCTACAGAATAATCAACCCACAGAATAATCAACCCACAGAATAATCAACCTACAATATAAAATATGGTTTATCATATCTTTGGAAATAAATGAAGTATAACATCATCTTATTGTTTTCATATAGAATATGGCTTATATTTTATCTTTTATACGGCAATATGTTATATTTGACTTTCATGTTAATAATACAGGGTATTCATACACATATAGGCATTTAGTACATAGCAATACGAGTTCGTACATATGGAGAATAGAGTTACATGCCCTATGAAATTTAATAGCATTAGTCACAAACCAAGATGTGTTGATGAATTGAAAACGAACAGAAAATGTGAAATTCATAGCATCACTATCACAGACCTACATCATGCTTTGCCTAATATATCGAGTTGTACAACCTGTGCCTGGACAATCCCAGGATATTCGTTGAGATATTTGTCAGAGATCAGGTAAATTGTACATTTTGTACATCAGTTTTATTACACTTTAAAGTATCTGCACCTTTAGCTGTCCTATTATTCATGTTCATCCTTTTTTTTAAGCACTCATTTTAAAGCTCCATCTAGATAATTATTGTAGCAGGAAAATGGCACTACTAGATTTCCAGTAGGATGTAGTTCAGAGAATAGATATTCGTTATGTCACAATGTCATTTGTTCCAATGACTTAACACATCTGACATAAGTGGTAGTCTTGTGTTAATTCCTCTGTACTATATTTGATTCCTGTTGAAAGGTTGATAGGTATAGAGGATTGACTTCATTGTACTCTGTCCCTCTCAATGAAGCCTGATGAGAGTACTACTCATAGCATGTAACTCCATAGCTTCAAGCGATAATCCCTAGAGATCTCAAAAAAAATTTACTTTATAAACAAGACAACTATACCCGTGTGTTGTCAGGCCTGAGAGGGGAGCAAAGAATAGCAACACTGTTTACCTTCCATGCATGTCACTAGAGGTGACCAAGGAGGTTATGGGGTGGATTTGGCTGTCCCATTCCATATAGAGTCAAAGTGACTCAAAAAGCCATGCTGAAGTCAGATGTGTCAGGTCAAAAAGTGCAGATATCGCAGCAATGCTGTAAACCACAATATAGCACATTCCGTTCTTCAGATTACATCCTGCTAATATGCATGAATTTGAGAATGATTGCAGAAGAAGAAGAAGAACAAGACACCGCGAGCAGTATTCAATATTCAGGCCTATGACCTATTGAGCACAAAGTGAACATATTAACCTCTATGCCAAGGAGACCCCATGTACTTCGTGTGTATATACATAACAATTAAACTGATAATAAAACTGATATTACAAACAAGCAGAAGAATTGAAGAGAGAGAAAACAACAGACCAAATACAAAGATGGACAATATTTAAATCAATATGCATTAGTAAAAACCTGACCTATCTAAAACTTAGCTTTCAAGAGAAAACATATAATATTATTTTACAACACATCAGTAAGTCATCTGCAAATAGCACAATACAGTTGCACAACACATCAGAAGAAATAAGCATTTGCTTCACATCAACTTTTCAACAAACATGCAAAGAAAGCTCAAGCAGCAGTTGCAAAATAGTCAATAAGTTTTGACGCTATTTATCATACTCTCAAAGTTATATCTTATCTTTCCATGAATGATACAAATATCTTCATTTAGACATCTACATGTAAAAATCTGGGAATATCACATTTTTAAATAAATGGAGATGAAACAAAATGCTTTAAATGGTGTTCCCTAAGCAGGCAGTGTACTGCTTTGTTGTGAAGGGCATAGTACATATGAGGAAACACTAGTACAATGAAGTAAATTATATAGACATTTTGAACTCTTTTTAATTGCTTGTGTACCTGATATTAATAAATTGAATTAATTCACAGAACTTGGGTCAGACACATGTATGCTTTGTCTTCCCATATAGACATTTAAAGAGTGTATATCCACACCAAGACACTACTGCAGGCATCTTTAAAACAAGCATGTCTGCTCAATCTCAGGCAAAACCAACAAGAGATGACATCTCTGCCACAAAAAGCCTTAATAGTTTTCTTTCTTAATAGAAAGAAACATAAGCTAAGTAGAAAATGTTAGCATGAATAGTTTTCAGGCACTTGTCAATTACTCATTATGAGCACCCACAGCCAAATGTACGACTAGAATAATGATAAGTAAATTTGTGTGTATTTATTAATGTAAAATACAGAGCTTAATGCACTGTAAACACTGTCTTTGTACCCAGTTAATTCCTTGTGGGTCAAAGGTGGCACAAAGGGCGTAATAATCTCTCTCCATGTTGAGCATGTCATTGGAAATTGCTGTTGTTCTTCTGTATTACTTATAGGACTACCCAATATTAAGTTTTCTCTATTTATTGTTCTGCGAAAAGTTTCTTTTGGTGCCCCTACATTTCTTTTACTCTCAGCCTTCCACATTATTGTTTGTTTACTAAATCTGCTTTTACTCATTCTAAGTACATGGCAGATGTAATTTTGGAATCAATTTCTTTATAAGACTTGTTTCAAATTCTTATTTTGTTTCTTCCCTCAGTGAATCACTAGATTTAAAATCTGTTCATTTCATGTTCCATATTCTTCAAAGGCAATTGTTTTCATCGATGATTAATTTAGTGTCTATACCAAGTGAGTGTTATGAATATTTTAATATAATTGTAGCAGCAAAATCTTTGTTTGGTTTGTTTTCAAACTCCCACTGAATCTCTCTTGTATTACACAATGGTTCTACTCGATTTCAGATAGCACGATGTAGCCCAAGGAATGGAACTGTAATATGGAATGAGGCTGAGAACATGTCTAAGAACAGAGATGGTAAATCCTTGTCTGTGGCCTGTGCACCAGAGGATGTGTAAGCACTCTTGATTACACAGGGGCTTTATTATATGTATTTGATAATAATAGCATCTACTATAAAAGACAGTAATGCAGATAACCAAAAAAATGTCTTTGAGAATGTAACAAAATAATATACAGATATTTGTGAAGTGAATTTTATCAACATACAATTAAAGACATACTTTTGTTTAAAAAAACACAATTGTAAACTCTTCAAATAAATAAAGAATAAATTCTTTATTGATATGTTTTGTTGAATTAGGACATATACCAGTAATAAATGAACGATGTGCACAAATGCAGCTATAACAAACTGGCATATAAATTAGTGACAAATACACAATGCTGATGTAAGAAACACATTTATATGCACTGATATATCATTTGTCTCATTAAAAACATTCATTCCAAAACAGATGTTTTATTGCATATTTAAAGAATAATACAACTACACAAATGACAAAAGCAAAAAAAAAATGAATGAAAGAAATTTGCAACACACCCAAGGCAAAGAAGAAAAATATATGATTGCAACTGGCAGTCAATCAAAGAGCTCATGTCTAAATTATAATACAACTTATTCTGATTAAAAGAGATTTCTGCACATGAAATGAGTATTACAATATTTGATGTAACATTGGTCATCAGTGTTTCAGTTTTTCTTTTGGTATATTGTTCTCTTATAATGATTGTATTTTATTTGAAATCCATAATATTTTCCTGTTTACTTCCTGCTCTAGATCTTTAATGCCCTATTTCTTGTTTATCTCCTGCTCTAGAATCTTTGGTTCCATAACATTTTCTTGTTTATCTCCTGTTATAGAATCTTTGGTTCCATAACATTTTCTTGTTTATCTCCTGTTATAGAATCTTTGGTTCCATAACATTTTCTTGTTTATCTCCTGATTTAGAATCTTTGGTTCCATAACATTTTCTTGTTTATCTCCTGTTATAGAATCTTTGATTCTAAAACATTTTCTTGTTTATCTCCTGTTATAGAATCTTTTATTCTAAAACATTTTCTTGTTTATCTCCTGTTATAGAATCTTTGATTCCAAAACATTTTCTTGTTTATCTTCTGTTATAGAATCTTTGATTCTATAACATTTTCTTGTTTATCTCCTGTTATAGAATCTTTGATTCCATAACATTTTCTCCTGCTCTAGAATATTTGATTCTATAACATTTTCCTGTTTATCTCCTGCTCTAGAATCTTTGGTGCCATATTTTCCTGTTTACTTCCTGCTTTAGATTTTTAATGCCATATTTTCTTGTTTATCTCCTGCTCTAAAATCTTTAATGCCATATTTTCTTGTTTATTTCCTGCTCTAAAATCTTTGATGTCATATTTTCTTGTTATCTCCTGCTCTTGAATCTTTGGTTCCACAATATTTTCATGTTTATCTCCTTTTCTGGAATCTCTGATTCCACAATATTTTGTTTATTTCCTGCTCTAGGATCTTTGATTTCATAATACTCTCTTGCTTATCTCCTGCTCTAGAATCTTTCTGAGGCAGCAAAGGGAAGCTCACACATCCTGAGAGAAAGTTATTTTTTCCCTAACAATAGTTAAACAGTTCAAGTAGTTTCATTCTGGTGGTAGGATCCAAGAGTTTTATCAACTATATTCCACCTTTTTTTCTGGAGATGGTATAGTTTCCAAGTCACTTGTGGTTTTAAAAAAAAATTATTCTATTGTCCACCAAACCACTTTATGAGTTTTAAAGTCTCTTCACTGTTGTGCAATGTTGATTTTCATATTCTTTAGTCTTCTGCCATATTTTTCAATGTATAATTTTTCTCAACAAAATTCTTCATCTGGTAGGTTTACAACTTATTTCATTTTAAAAGGTGGCACAATTAATCCTTTTATTATAAAAACATCATGTGCATAGTCTAAAAACATCATGCGTATAGTTTAAAAACAACATGTGTATAGTGTAAAAACAACCCCATCTGTTTTGATTATCACTATTATCTTCCAATAACTATTTTTTTAAATCAGTACTTCAAGGTCCCTATTGTACTTCGTACTCTTTATAACTGTAATGGTTTTATTGTTTGCAATAATATATATTCACTATAATAACAACCGGTGGGTTTAAGTGGTGGATTTAACAACTAACAAAAGTAATTTCTTAAGTGCTATTTTAAAACTCGTGATGGAACTCTCTTGTAGCAGGAAAATGGTCCTCCTAGATTTCCAACAGGGTGTATCCAGTGATGGAAATGTGTTGTGTCAATGTTTTATTTGTCCAAATTTCCCCGATACATCTGACGTCAGCGGTAACTTATATCTCTATATTGAAGGTTCTTTAAAATATTTCTTGTGTTATTTTTCAATATTTCTATATTGTTGTCTGCTGATCCAGCAGTTAATGGGTGATTTCCCATTGACCTATCCCATGGCCCTTGTGTTATATATGCATGTGTTTGTGAGAGATCATTTTGTTCCATATAGGATGTTGTGTTTATCTGGCCTCAGAGGGAGAAGAATTTTCTAATTTCCAGCATTGGACATTCAACAAGGTGTCTCTTTACTTCAACATTTTCTTATAGTATGGTTTTTTAAAAAGTCATTTATCCTTTTGTTTAAAAAAATACTGATATTTATTATTTTCTATCTTGTATTTCTGAACTCCTTTATTTACTCCTTGCTACGGTGATTATGAAATCACCAAAATGTTCTGTAGATCTACAGTGTGAAGGCTGTAATCTTGTAAAGCAGATGCACAGTTGAAGTTAAAAAAAACTTTTAGAAATTATTAGCACATATTTACCAATATCTTTGTGTGCTATTGACATTGATAATGTTAATATATCAGTCTGATCAAATTATTTGTGTAGATTTTCTTCTAAACATTAATCTGCATCACTAAATATTTATTTAGAGGTGCACCGATTGTGATCTGACATCTAAACTAACCAACTAAATATTTATTTCTACACTTTAAGGTAATATATATATGTGTGTTCTCATATAATGATTGTGTGTGAGCAAGGGCATGAGCGTGTATATATATATAATATTTATACATAGGCCTATTTGTTTCAATTAAAAACACAATTCTAAATGTTTTAAAATTAATGAATATTCAATAAAGTCAACACACATGTAAAAAAAAGCATTGAGGGTTACACAAGTTATCGAGCACCACATTGCATCAAAACCAAACAGCCACTACTTCTACATGCTGCTAACAATTCCCAACCATAAAAAATAAAAATATAAATTAAAAGCATTCAGACCTAGTATGGAAAAAAAAAGTAAAAAATGCACCCAAAATATAAAATAAGTCAAACAAATGTTATTCTTTTCTCATCACCTTCCTCATCTGGTAGCTCAGGGTGACCTAGATTCAGATTGCCCAACATGGATTCCTGTTCTGAAAACGTAAGTTTATCATTGCCAATTATGACGGTATGAAGCATATGTGAGAGACAACATAAGTATGTCCAGTGATTTGAGGGGACAGACATTGTATAAACATAATTCCATTTGAGACATTCCAGCTGTGAAAAAACTTATGTAAATTTTACTGAAAAAAAATATCTGTGACAAGTACTCATATCACTAAGAGAGTGATAAACCATCAGTATCAGGGACAACCTAACATGCTGAAAATGTAAATGCTGAGGTAACACAGGGTGAATATGACTTAAAGAGAAATAGATTAAAGGGTTACCAATAGTGAGCACTACATACTACCAACGAAGCACAAAGGGCAGATGATGTTTCGACTAAAAAGTCTTCACCTGGATGAAAAACACAGAACCAACAACTGTGTGTTGTGTAGGCTCATCAGTGTTAGTCTCTTGTTTCATTCTGATGACGGCTTTGAAACATGGTCTATCCCTGTGGTTCGTTGCTCGTATGTTATGTTCACTTTTGGTAACACTACTGATTGTATGCTTATACATGACTCATTATTGTTAATATCACTAATGTACACATATGAATAACTCTAGGTATACATGACTCATTGTATGTGTACTTATATGACTCATTGTATGTACTTACATGACTAATTGTATGTACTTATATGACAAACTCTAAACACTCACATGATTATGTATTTATATGAATAATTATTGATAATCATATGTTTCATCAAATATACTTATGTGTCTAATTGTGGGAATAAATTAAGATACATGTGGGAGAATAACAATGCCAAATGGACAGGATACAGTCTAGCAGAGTGTACCAACAAGACAAGAGACAAGGGTGTTGGAGGTATGTTACAGTCCACCTTCGTTGCGGAAACGGCACTTAATGGTGATGATGGGAACAAATATTACTAATTGTATGTTCATAAATCTAATTCTGGAAATTCATGACTAAATCCACTGAAGATGGATGTGCTGGGCCATTGGCACAAACAGAACCGCACCACAGCACATTTTCATTCTATGGACTACATTCTGCTGAAAATCTAGCAGGACGATTGTTCATAAGTGAAATCCAGAGGGAATTTGAGAATGAACCCTGAAGAAGGTATGACTAAATGTATGCGCTTATATGACTAATTCTGAGTACAAATGTGACTAATGTTAGGTACAAATGTGATTAATTTCAAGTACTCTTATAACAAAATGTATGTACATTTGACTAATTTTTGGTTATGTACTTTTTATACTAGGTACACAAATCACAAATTTATGCACATATGGCTAATTATAGGTACACATATCGCAGATTTTACGCACATATGGATAATTTTAGGTACATACATTGTGAACCTTTTTAGGGCTGTGGATTAAAATTACAAAATTTTACCCTGCACCTGAATTCTTTTTGAAAATGTGAGTGTTTGGTATACGCAATAACTTTTTTTGTTTATAAAGATATAC
Organism: Meghimatium bilineatum; assembly: GCA_034231615.1. Lineage (NCBI taxonomy): Eukaryota > Metazoa > Mollusca > Gastropoda > Stylommatophora > Philomycidae > Meghimatium > Meghimatium bilineatum. The sequence continues at coordinate 94,211,842 of CM067322.1, read as the reverse complement.
AAATAATTTTTGCACATGTAAATGAAGTAGTGAATAATTAATATAATTGTAATTTTTTGTTGCAGTTGTATCTGAGATATGACAGCTGTGACCAAGTTGTGAGGTTGAAAATCTCAAAATGCAAATTTAAAAAAATCGCAAATATAATTTCTTGGCGACCCTAATACTTGAGCAATGTGTGGCAACATTGATAAAATTCTTCCAAATATCTATTCTTGTTGTATATATGTTGTTTCATATCCAAGCTAATATAATTTGAAATGAATAAACTAATAAAACTTGAAGAAATCGCACACAATGTCCATTCCTTCAAGACTAGGCCTAGCCGGACATATGTTTTTATTTTAAATACCAACACGTGTCACCCCTGATACATATTCTTTTTGTGTTTGTCAATAAATAAACTAACATTCTTTTAATATAACAACAACAAAAACAACAATTAAAACATGTAGATATTGCTTTCTATGATGACCACTTACATCTGCGATTGCATTAGCTATTGTGTTTCAGCTGCAACTAGTCTACTAGTCACGTGAAATTTCTAACGACGCAAAAAAAAAGTGCAAACTATAACAGAGATTAAATGTTTCTGCACATAACATTAAAAAGTTGGGCTGTGAACATGTGATGTGGCCATATCTTCTCATAAAGTACCGAATTCACTCTGCTGGTGTTCACACAAAGATATGTCCCAAAAATTCTAAAGTAGTTGAAAAGCAATGTCCTGATATGGTTTCATTACTATTAGTTATAATGAGTGAATTCGAGTTCATTACTAAGAAGTAATTCTGAATTGACTATTATAAATTATCATTTGTAGGGCCTAATTTTTGTGTACTCATGTCCACATCTTTTAGCACACTCAAAATTATGTGTTGATAACCACAATATTAATTTCATACCTTTCTTCAGATCATGTGTTTCATGCCATTCTTTACATCATCTATTTCATACCTTTCTTCAGATCATCTATTTAAGTTACTAGTGATAGACCACATAACTGACAAAATCTAACAAACACATTTTCTTAGCCTACATTAATGGTTCCCAAACTTTTCCCACAGATGTCCCTTCTACCCCACTTTGGGAATTTCCCAAACCCTTACCCAAACAGTTTAATAATTTACAGCATTATGTGTCTCATTAAGACATGGAAACATTAAATAATTTGTACTTGGAACGACTGTCATTATTGCTTTGATTTTCCTTGAATAAATTTCTGAAACATGCTCATATTTTGTACTGACAAGCAATCGTCTTTAATGCACAAAATTCCTAAATATCTCTGCCAACATGTATCAACATCATGTAATATTCTGTGCATTTTCTGGGCTTAATTTGTATTTCACTATGTCAATCTGATTTATTTAAAAAATATTTATACATTCCATTTATTTTTTAAATGTGTGCTTATATTTTCCATAATTTATCATTTCCCACCATGCATGAAAGCAAAATAATAGGAAAAACTCATGAAAACACCAAACTAAAGTGGAACAATTTCTTGATCAAACACAACAAGAAACTAAATTGTGCAAATCATAGTTACTTTAGCACTGAATTTACAGAGCATGTTAACTTAAAAACACCAACATTCTCTGAAATGTGTAACATCTTAGAGTTAATAGGAACAAATGGAAAATTTATGGAAAATAACAACTTACCAGCAAAAAATTGAATCCTAGTATGCCAGATTCTCATGCTCTCGGAGTTGAGGAACTGCAACAAAAACTCTGCGCCATCGTGGAGTCTAAGACGCAGAACATTCTGTTTCTTTGTGTAGTCAGAAGCTATTTCATTGACAGAGCGGTGGATGCTAACTGGTGCTGCTGCGGCTTGACTCTCCTCATAAGCTGAATATTATGTTATATAAGAAAACAAGTCTTTCTTCAGCATTCTAAAGTTCATGTGACATACATATAATTATGTGAGTAAATATAGAAATATATATATATATATATATATATATATATATATATATATATATATATATATATATATATTGTTGAATGGCAGTTTTACGTGAAACAATACACAGAATTGATATTTTGACCAAAAAGGGTCACAACCTTTATGTAATTATGTGCAATTAAATGATCTTGTTTATTTTAATCCCCAGGAATTATGAGTAATAAAGCTCTTGCATCCATATAGTGGGGAGGTTTCTTCAGGTTTTATTTCATACCCAGAATGCTCAAACTCTTAACAGCTTACAATGCTTTATGAAGCCTCTTAAAGGGGTCTTTCTTATCGCTTTAATTATTTTGATTAATTGAAACTTTGGGGCTTTAAAATTCCTTCAGTTTAAGATATGCATTAGAGGTTGTCCATAAATTATGTTAGAGGTTGTCTATAAATAATGTTAGAGGTTGTCCATAAATAATGTTAGAGGTTGTCCATAAATAATGTTAGAGGTTGTCCATAAATTATGCTAGACGCTGTCCATAAATTATGTTAGAGGTTGTCCATAAATTATGCTAGAGGCTGTCCATAAATTATGTTAGAGGTTGTCCATAAATTATGTTAGAGGTTGTCCATAAATTATGTCAGCAATTGTGTGCCAATTTTTAGTCACTGATAAAGAACAACTAAAAATATCAGCAACTTTGAATATCTCAGGTCAACTATCAACACCACAGGAGATTGCTCAGAAGACATCATAAAGAGATTAGCAATGACCCTATAAGAGAGCATTACAGATGAAAAAACCTATGGCAAGGGGTAAACAGAAAAATAAAGTTACAACTATTAAGCAGCTATATTGTTTCCACTGGCAACATTTGATTCTGAGATATGGGCTATAAATAATAAAATAAATGCACATGAAATAAAATGTTATAGAAATCTTATAATAATATCATGAACAGAAAGATTAAACAACACAGATGCCAGGGGAAGACCTGAACACAGAAGAATACTGCCTCCTCAAAAATATTTAAAAAAAACAAACACAAGCTAACATATCTTGGACATATAAAAAGGCACAATGGTTTAAAAAGATATAATCATGGAGGGGAAGATTTTCAGGAAAGAGAACAAAAGGCAGACCAAGACTACAATGGGCAAAGAATATAGAAGACCTTCTGATCATGACACTGGAAGGTGCTGGACTGCTTGCACATAACCGAAAAGCTTACAGAGAGGCAGTTAGGACAATGTTCTGTAAAGGACATATCACATAGATATTAGATTAGATGATAAGATAAGATGATAAGATATGATAAAAGATAAGATAAGATAAGGATTAGGATATACAGACAGATAGATAAAAATACTGTTTTGCTAAAGAATACATATGGATACACTGGATAAATGATAAACAATGCTTTTAGAAATTATAAAAATATTGAAAGTTGAAGATTCTTATCACACAAATATGAAAGAGATAAATTACATTATCTGAATTAATATAATTATTATATGAGTAAAGACCTTCTTTGTCCTTGAAGAAACATAATAGCTGCCCAAACAGGACAGCATAGAAACTTTTCCATGACCTGATAGTGGCTTTCTTTCCACCGGACTGGAGTTCCTGTTTACGCTCAATCATTTCTTCTAGTTCAGCAGGTGGCAAATTTTCAGGGAGTTTGTATTTGTCTTTGAAACTGTGTGTCCTTCGTCGAATGTTGAAACTTGGTGTCCTTTTACTTTTCTTGCTCTCTTCCTTCATCTGAACATGAAAATAATATAACAAGTACAGTGACTCTTGAGTTTACAAAATGATAAGAAAATTATACAAACAATTACAAGCTTTTCTGATTTTATCTACTTGACTGCCTGTACAAGAATACAAACACCATATATAAACATATAAAACTAAGGCATAATTTATCTTATACTTCTTGAAGAGCATCTGCTCCTATATACCTGTGCTTTTCAAAGTGGTGGTCCATGAACCAGTGCTGATTCATGAGCCATCACTGATTGATCTTCAAGCTATCTGTTCAAGTCCTTAAATATGATAGTGTCCTTAAAGTCGTCCGTAAAGCTGGGCAGCTTGCACAGAATTGAGAGACTTACAGAGTAGCATTGAGAATGTTCTGTATAGGACACATTACATAGATAGATTGTTTCTTGTTAGTGTTGACTAAGATTAAGATCAAAATCACACAGAAACCTCATTAGTTCTAATGACAAAGTTGGCCAGTGATATGAATTGTGAACACAAAACCAGCAGAGAAAAAATGTATGGCTATATATTCTGTAAATATACAACAAATATGAAGTAAACATACATGTTGAAAAGTGACACAATTTTAAAGTTCTAATATAAATCACTCTATGACTATGACACTTACAATGTCGACAACTTTTTTCTGCATTATGCCTGTAGGGCTAAGTGGTGGAGAGAGACCTCCCTTTTTGTGATATGATGGCGAGGTTGGGCTGGGCTTGACAGAAACAAACTGTGGTGGAGACGACAGAGGAGGAGGAGCATTTGGCAACTCTGGAGCCGGAGTAAAATCATCTTCAGCATGAGATATATTATCTTCTGCAGGAGATGGGAGGGTAAGATCACCAAGACTCACAGAAGGTGTTGTAGTTGGAGATGATGGTGCTGACTGAGGTCGTTCTGATATAAATTCTGGTGATGCTGGTCGTTCATCTAAACTTCCCTAAATGGACAAAAGAAAGACATACTGTATTAGAGGTTAATTAGATTATCATGTGATTTACCTGTATAACACCATTAACCCACATAACATCCTAATCACACATAACATGACTATTCTACATAACATCATTACCTCATATAAAATCACTATTCTACACATCATTATTCTACATAAAATCATTACCTGACATAACATCATTATTCTACATAAAATCATTACCTGACATAACATCATTATTCTACATAAAATCATTACCTGACATAACATCATTATTCTACATAAAATCATTACCTGACATAACATCATTATTCTACATAAAATCATTACCTGACATAACATCATTATTCTACATAAAATCATTACCTCTCATAACATCATTATTCTACATAACATCTTTATCCAATATATTGTAAATAAATTGTATTTATCTTTATCACTTTATTTGTTTCAATTTTATTTGTGCTATAATTTCTCAAACATTTTGTTTCAGATATGTTATATTTATATGCACATCTTGTTTGTTTCTATTTTATGTCTATCAATCAATCAATAAACCCATAACCCTTCAGGGTCGTAGGGGTACCACATTGGATGCTTCAGCACACAGAGTCCTCCAGCGAATTCTATCCTCAGCGATGCGGATGAGTGTGGAAATATCTTGCCCTGTCCATTCCTTGATGTTGTCTGTCCATGTCTTTATTTGCCCTCCTCTGCTTCTTCCACCTTGGACAGTTCCCTGCAGTATTGTTTTTGACAAGGAATCGTGCCTGCATACATGTCCGAACCATGCTAGTTTTCGTCATTTCACTATTGAAAGCAATGGCTCCTGGACACCTGCACACATCTCTACTTTATTTCTTACGTACACATTGGTCTTATGTTCCCTATAGGAAATTCGTAGAATTCTTCTGTAGCATTTATACTCGAAAGCCTGTAATCTTCTCTCCATGTCCGCAGTGAGTGTCCAACTCTCACAACCATACAACACAACAGAAAGCACCAGCGACTTATACAGTTTGATTTTCACTCCAACACTGATGTTGCTTTTCCAAATCACAGTTAGCCTTGACAAGGACGCTAAAGCCATCTCCAGCCTTATTTTTAGTTCTGCTTTGCATTTACCATCGCTGCATATACTGAATCCGAGGTATTTGAAGGTATTCACCTCCTCAAGCTTATGTCCATTCATCATGATATTAGTCTGGTTTTCTGTGTCTCTGCTGTTTACCAAGATTTTGCTCTTATCTGTATTGATTTCCATTCCGTACTTGCTGGTAACTTTTTCCAACTTTGTTGTTAATTCTTGCAATGATTGCTCTGACCCAGCTATAAGATCAATATCCTCAGCGAAACGCAAGTTGCAAATAGGGCGACCTCCGATCGATATAGACGTGTTGTAGTCATGTAATGTCTCTTGTATGATGTGCTCTAAGTATATGTTAAAAAGTACTGGGGACATTATGCATCCCTGTCGAACTCCCACAGTTGTTTTGAAGAACTTTCCAATTGTATTGTGTGACAAGACAGCACTATTTGCATTTTTGTACAGAGCTTATGTCTATAAGCACTACTGGGTCTCTGCAGTGTGCATCAAATGTCAATTCAGAGAACTAAACAGAAAATCTGTCTGGCTCTGTGATGGAGTGGTACAGGTTGCGTCTGTGACAGCCAAGGTACCAGGTTTGAATCCCTCCACAGACAATTGCACATCTGGACCATTCAGAAAGCAATGGCAGACTACATAATGTATTTATATTTTCTAGAAGAATCACTAGAGCCAGAAAATGCTGGGTTGATGGCTACGTCCTGAATCGGATATGCTAATAATTTTTACCAAACAGAAAATATTCAAATTATATTAAACTTTCCAATATTGACCTTTTGTGAAGTAATATTTATACAAAATATTTAGAGAATTTTGGGTGCAAATACAGAATTTTAGGATATTTTCATCTGAAGTACAGCATTATCTTCTGGAAATTGATGCTGTATTTGGTGCCTCTGCATTTTTTCTACCCATTCATGCTACATACATTTTTTAAATGTAACCCACATAGCCTATATATAATAAACATATATTATATGCAAATATATGATCCACATATTATATTATACACACAGATATTATATTACACACACACACAGATATTATATTATACACACATATATAATGTACATATAATATTATACATAATATAATCCACATATAATATTATATACACATATATAATGACATATTATATTATACACAAACAAATATATTATGCACACACATAATCCACATATTATATTATGCACACACATAATCCACATAATAATATACACACACATATAATCCACATATTATATTATACATACAAATATAATCCACTAATATATTATACTATTCTATTGTCTATCCCTCTTGCAGTTAAGCGTAGGGGTGATTGGAGCTTGACCTTTTGTTCCAAGGCCAGATGTGTGGCCTTGGCTGTGCTGTAACCGTGTTTGTTCAGGATGTCCCTGACATATGTGTGTATAATATATTATACACATATATAATTAAATATTATATTATACGCACACATATAATCCACATAGGCCTATTATATTATTCATTTTCCCTTAGCGTTGAAGTTAGCGCAGAGGTCAGATCTCTTCAATTCTGTCTGTTCAAATCTATTCTGTGCAGTTCTTGAATAGTATGAATATTGATTGTTTCACTTTCTCTAAGTATTGTTCTTCTGAGTGTTTATTTTGTCTACTCCTGGGTCTTTTGCCTGTAGGTATCCATTCAAGAGGTTGGAGGTGTATTCTGTTGATGTCTGAGCATAGAACATGCCCGATGTAGGACCAACAGCGCTTTCTAATAACATCTGTGATGAAGGTATATTATATCATACACACATATATAATCCACATATGACACACACACGTGCATATGATATACACACATATATATATATAATGCACACATATAACCCATATGATGCACATATATAACACACATGACGCACGCACGCACACACACATATATTATAGACACTACCTGTCTAAAGTTTGCTGCTTTTTGCAATGATAATGGAGAAGTGGATGCATTTTCTACACGGTTACGGAAGCTAAGTGCTCTCTGAACATCTGATCTGGAACCTTCGGGTCGTGCTGTCATCTTAATACTCTGTGACCGACCAATGAGATTCTTTACAGTTGACCAATTAAGCCTCTCGCCAGTCCTGTAATTGTTTATAAACATGTTATGGAATTATGTCAGGAATATATCTCAACAGCTAATACTGCAACTATGTATGACAGTACTGGTAACGAAAATGATGGATCACCGAAGTAGAAGAGGCGACAAATTTCACAATGTACTCAGCACACACAAGGGCTGTCTCCAAAAAAAAACTCTTCTACCCCTGATCCTGAAAGGCAACAAAGGGTTTAGTGAATAGATAGATAGAGTGTTGACTATCAATAAGATAACAAACTGAAGAAAAACTGCAATTTGATATGTGAAAATTGGAAAAACAGAGTAATGCAGTTTTAGTAATCAGTGAAAGCACACAGAATAGCACAGAAAAGTTGATATTTCGACTTAATGGATCTTATAAAAAGCACAGTATAACAGCCATACACCGAAGACAATGATGAAAAGTTTCATGCTTGTGTTATTGTATTTCTTTCATGTGTGTATGTGTTTGTGGAGATATAAAAAAAGATATAATGTTCTGAAAGTCAATATAACAAATGGTGAGTAAGGAATGCACGTTATTGTGGTTAATACGGTTCCTTACTTGTGTAATATGCTGTGCTCTAGATAAAGACCTTTTGGTGGAAGCGTATATTTTTGTGTTTGTTTCCAGAGATTAGCACATTAATTACCATATTTCACTAGTGCTGACTATCAGTTCTCGATTGTGAATTCCTGTAGTAGACACCTTTCCATTTTTCCAGATGATAGCATTGTTGTTGTGCTATAATAAATATAATCTACGTTCCATGGCAATGATTGACGTGACTCACAAGACCAATCTGAACCAAAAAGAGTCTTTCACAGTATGTACAAGGAATCTACTTGTACCATCATGTGCTGCTGTGTCTTCTTAGACATGCTGCCCTTGAACTGACTGCTATCACTTTCTCATATATCACCAATCCCCGGTATCATCTTTCCCATCCCTGCAAACAGATTATCCATGGCATACTGTCCCATGATTCTGTATCAATGCCTGTATCATACATATTGCATTTGCATATGTCTTTGTGCCAAAGTAGAAGTCAACCATGAGAACTTTTCCCAGACTGTAACTCTCCATCAAATAGTTCTTTTGGTATTCTGTCATCTTTCATCCTCCTAGTGTGTCCAAGCCATCTGAGTCTGAGTCATCTTTCATCCTCCTAGTGTGTCCAAGCCATCTGAGTCTGAGTCATCTTCCATCCTCCTAGTGTGTCCAAGCCATCTGAGTCATCTTTCATCCTCCTAGTGTGTCCAAGCCATCTGAGTCTGAGTCATCTTTCATCCTCCTAGTGTGTCCAAGCCATCTGAGTCTGAGTCATCTTTCATCCTCCTAGTGTGTCCAAGCCATCTGAGTCTGAGTCATCTTTCATCCTCCTAGTGTGTCCAAGCCATCTGAGTCTGAGTCATCTTTCATCCTCCTAGTGTGTCCAAGCCATCTGAGTCTGAGTCATCTTTCATCCTCCTAGTGTGTCCAAGCCATCTGAGTCTGAGTCATCTTTCATCCTCCTAGTGTGTCCAAGCCATCTGAGTCTGAGTCATCTTTCATCCTCCTAGTGTGTCCAAGCCATCTGAGTCTGAGTCATCTTTCATCCTCCTAGTGTGTCCAAGCCATCTGAGTCTGAGTCATCTTTCATCCTCCTAGTGTGTCCAAGCCGTCTGAGTCATCTTTCATCCTCCTAGTGTGTCCAAGCCATCTGAGTCTGAGCAGAAAGATGATAGAAAATACTATTCTTCTTCTTCTGTGTTCGTTCTCAAACTCCTGCAGATTAACAGGATGTAGTCCGGAGAACGGAAAAACATTGTGTCATGGTTTACAGCATTGCTGCGATATCTGTGCCTTTCGGCCTGACACATTTGACTTCAGCATGGCTTTGGATCACTGACCCTATATGGGATGGGACAGCCAACTCCATCTCATAACCTCCTTAGACGCCTTTTATGACATGCATGGAAGGTAAAGAGTTTTGCTATTCTTTGCTCCCCTTTCAGGCCCCAGCAATACACGGGCGAGAAAATACTATGATATTGTTTGTTCTTTCAAACACATCAGTGTTTGTGACTTTGTCCTGCCATTTAAATCTAAGAATACTATGTAGGCACCACATGTGAAAGCTGTTTAGTCTTCTCTCCTGGTGCATATAGGTTGCACATGTTTCACTGCCGCAGAGGAGGGTGCTGAAGATAAAAGCCTGGTAGACCAGAAGTTTAGTTTTTATTGTTAATTTTCTGTTCTTCAGATTATGTCTGCCATCTTTACTTTTCCAGATTTGTTACAGTGTTCCACAACTGTTTTGTTACAAAACAAAAAGTTCCCCACAACTGGGAACCAACACTACTGTAAATACAAAAGTTACATGGACATCATCATTAGAAATCACCTTAGTCTTCACAAGAAGCATATATGATGCCACTGATGTCTAATCTCTAATAGGGAAACAAGTTAATGAACGATAACACAATGTACACACTTTTTATCTGCTTCGTCACTTTCTTCCTTTTGTCTGCGTAGAAGAACCTCCTTAACTTTTCTCTGTTCATTTTCTCTTCTCCGTTCCTGATTAGAGAAATGAGATTATTTTTGTAAAAAAAAATTGATAAACAAAAACATGAAAACCTATTTCTACAAGTTAGTTGTTAGTTATCAGATTATCACCATGGCACTCTGGTACACATCCAAACATACTCAAATTTCTTATTCTGTATATCCATAAACAACTGGTAACAGACTGTTTTAAGTTGCTTGGTTATCTTTTCATTTTATTCCTAAATGTCACCAATTTCTTTAAATTCTACAATCACCTGAAGAGCTTACATTCTAGCCACAGATGAAATACATCCCCATCCTCCAATGAGCCACACTCCTCAATAGCATTCAAATTATCAGAATGGTTTATCAAGCTAAAACTTGCCACTACTGTCACACTGGCAAATCATCTGCTCTTTAATTTCTTCGAACACTAGAATTGTCATTTACATAAATGAAGGTAACTATTTTAACAGATTTTGTCATTGACTTCAACTAATGACGACAATATAACCTAACTAAGTTTTTCTCCATACCCACGTAGAATCAATCAGAAAACAGACACTGGAGATGCAGAATGTAACAAGTGTGTTTTCTGACTGATTTCTACAAGTCAAATTCATCATATAAGATTGTGTCACAAACAAGCTTAGGTCAGTTGAAATTGGGCAAGAATGAGTCAAACATGTATTCTCATGGATAAATCTGCCAATTGATAATTATGTATAATTATTATATATGTCACGATTGTAATCGATTTTGACGTAGAAAGAACATGGAAACATCACATAACTGGACTGTTGTTCCATGTGTCTGAACCTAATTCTTTTTCTCAGCACAATATTTAGTTCAGAAATATCTTAGAACTGCTATGCAGGATTGTTCCCCTTGTGACCCCATCTTCGCCACTTTTTACAAATTTTCAGAAGCAATGACCAATGATATTTTGCACACATCTTTTGTATCACAACTTGGTCTGCCTTTTCTTGCACCCTGTGAGAGTTTCCCATACAGTATGTAGGATGTTTCGTGATGCATCTGGTGTTCATCTTCTGAATATCACCAAGCCAGTTTATTATTCTTTTGAAAATGCCAAGGAGGTTACTGTTCGAAGCTGGGCTCTGTGTAGAACCTCTGGTAGTACGGCCACATGATGAGACATTCCTCAATAATTAGATGTTCTTCAAGGTACGGTAGAGGGTGGAAGAAAACTAGGTGGTCAGTAGATATGGGTGGATATTATCAAGGACTGAATAGGATGTGAAAATTTCAAACTCATCAGGATGGCAGAGTACAGAGATGTGTGGAGATCTTTCTGCATCGAATGTCTCATTGTGACACCCCAACGTGTTATGGGTTTTATTATTATCACTGTGTAGAACCTCAGTGTTGTGGAACCTCAGCATTGGAGTAAATTTGTCTTGCCATTTAATAATCAAAATGATAATACATATGTAAAAGAGTTAATTCTGTGCCCCAATTTTCTTTAATAACACCATCTCTTATCTTCAAGAAAACTTTAACATTTTTGATTGGCTAAACAAATAAAGATGGCATCTTAAATAATTCAACTATTTTGATATGTGTTGCATGTGTGAATATACACAAAATTTTATAGATTGGCTGCGTCTACACCAATGCTTTGAGAGGCTGACTCTTGTGTTTAGTTCTTTAAAAAAATTAATATATATTTTCTAGATTATGCCAGAAAAGTGTTACATAACCTACATCAAGTATTCTTTCTTGTTACATAACCTACATCAAGTATTCTTTCTTGTTACATAACCTACATCAAGTATTCTTTCTTGTTACATAACCTACATCAAGTATTCTTTCTTGTTCCTTTCTGCGTAGATCATCCTGCCTATCCTTCTCTCTCCTAGCTTCATCTTCCACCAGCTGCTGTTGTTCTAGAAGTTTCTGCTCTTTAACTGCTTTTTCAACCTTAAAATAGAAACATATTATCACAAAATTATCACCATCATGTGCACACTGACTACTAGCATGTATATTTATAATCAACTGTCCTGGGCTAAGATAATGCTTCCAGTGAAAGAGCTTCTTAGTGCTGAGACCAAAATCAAGTGAGTAAGAGACTTCTGTTCAAGAATTGTACAATTAAAGTGTGTTTGTTTTCCAAGTATTATAGATATCTCCATATACAGACACCCGCTTACTGCACACATAAAAAGCTTAAACTGCTGGGCATAAAGAGAAAAGTCCATCTTTTTATTCATTCAGAATATTTATTCTATATTTCTGATTTCTTTAAATAATGTCATCATCTTTTTGAATTTTTTAATTCACCATACAAATCTTTATTGTAAAAATTAATATTTCATAGAGAGAAAAACAGATATCTATTAAAAATAGACTCAAATGTAGTAAATTTTTATACCTTTAGATATGCATTTTCTTTTCTTTCAAATGTTTCAGCTTATAAGTTTTAACGCTAGTCACAGAAAAAATAGAACCTTCATCTAATACATAATACTCATAACCCGTCAGAGTTGTTGTGGTATTACATTCAAAGCATCTACACATAGTCCTCTAGCAACTTCTATCTTCAGTGATGCAGATGAGTGTGGAAAATTCTAGACTGGTTCAGTCTTTGATGTCTGCCCATGACTTTATTTGTCCTCAACTGTTATCATCCATCCATTTATGTGCATTATATTTTTGTTTCTAATTAAATTTTTTTAACATTCACCCCCTTCCCCAAATTCATCTCTTTTCTTCATAATTTTCCCTTTTTTTTTGGTTTCATCTTTTTTTCTTCCTTCTTTTTTTTTGGTACTCTTCTTTATCTGCATACTCTATTAATCAAAATATTCCTTCTTTGCTACTTCATTACAATTTTTATTTTAACATTATCAGTTATTATAAAGTTGCCAAGTAGCTTCCAGGTAAGTCCTTAAATACTCACCTTATCCTTACACAGATTGTTGACCCGCTCTTCCTGTGCATCAACAGTCTTTTCAAAATCTGCATGTCTCCTGATCAGTTCTTCAACATCTTGGATAGAATCACCATATTTGCCTCCCTTAAGCAGTGGCTCTCTCAATGCCATCCAAGCCTCAATCTGCTCAATCTCATGACGAAGTCTCTGAAAAGCCAAATGTAATAATCACATTTATTCAGTGTAAGTCGCACATGGATGACATCAGGAAAATGTTTCTCCCTCCAGGGCCAGATAAATGGAACACATTATATGGAACAAAACAATAGCTCACAAACACATGTATATATCACACAATGGCATTGGGTGAAAGGGCATGAGCCCATAGACTGATGGGTCAGCAACCAACAAACCAGCTTGATGTAGTTGAGTCCTGTACTGCTTATACTAGACTTTTACCGGTATGAGATGTGGAATCTATTTTTATGTGTCCTTTTCAACCTCAAAAAGCTATAGGGCTTAAATTTTCTATTCATGCTGGACATTTATTTATCCAGGGAATTAGTAAATGACAAGTTTTTGGGCTAGGAGGCAAGAACAGTGTCCCACTACAAATAATCTCTGCTGGTCATAGTGCACACTATTTGCAGAATGTTTCCATGGATTCTGATTTTATGCTGCATTCTTTATGGTCATGATGTATCATATGTTTAAAGGTGCTTTTATGGGACTTCCCCATTCAACTTTTACCCCCATCACACTGCATCCATTGTAACAATGTGTCATGGTGAGTGGTATTTTATTTCTTGCTAAGTACAATACCAGCTTTTTCACAATCTCAATACCAGCTTTTTCACAATCTCAATACCAGCTTTCTCACAATCTCAATAACAGCTTTCTCACAATCTCAATACCAGCTGCAACTGGGATATCTTGACTTCTTTTTGGACTTGACGTAGCTCGTTAGTGCAGACAGTGGTCTTGCTCAGATGTCAGTGGGCCCATCAAGGATATTTTCGGCCAGTGGTTGCACATTTAAGCCAAATCCCATTAAGTGACAATGGACTGGCCTTCATGGGAAAATATGAGATAGCAGGGAATACTGTAGAATCCTTTTCTGAAAAGTTATTGTTATCTACAGACACATATAACTAAAGACAGACTAGGTCTGACTATTTACCTGAGCCTCAAGATTCTTCTATCTACAGATACATATAACTAAAGACAGACTAGGTCTGACTATTTACCTGAGACTAGATTCTTCTATCTAGACACTCATAACTAAAGACAGGCTAGGTCTGACTATTTACCTGAGCCTCAAGATTCTTCTGTCTAGACACTCATAACTAAAGACAGGCAAGGTCTGACTATTTACCTGAGCCTCAAGATTCTTCTCATGTAAGTTTCTCCTGTTCTCTAGTGTCCTCATTAGACTTTCTCGAGACTGTCCAAGTCTGTTAATCTTCTCTTGAATCTGAAAGAAAATTATACAGTCTAAATTTTACAAGTGATTATTTAAGTAAAGAACATAATAGTTTTGCAGATTCTGGCATTGACTCAGCACATATATAGTCTTTGTCACATCAATCCATGAAGAAAGTAGATATTTTCTGAATTCAATATTGAAAAAAATAGAAAACTAATTGAAATCAATGACTAAAAGGAGAAAAAAGAATAGCAACTCAGTGACGCTCCATGCATGTTGTAAGGTTACTAAGGAAGTTTGGTTTGAGATGGCTGTTTTGCCTCATAGGTCAAAGTGACCTAAATCTACAATGAGGATGTGTCAGTTTGAAAGACGAGATATTGCAGCTAAGCTATAAATAACTGACATATTTTCCTGCTAAACAGCTGGTGTTTTCCTACTAAACAGTAGGTGTTTTCCTGCTAAACAGCAGGTGTTTGAGAATTAATGCAAAAGAAAAAAATAATCACTTTTTGTTTTGTTTCTAGTCTGTGACAGTCTAAAGAATCTTTCTATAGCTCTTTGTTCCAAAAACTGTTTTGTTTTCACATTTTCTGTAGGCCCTAACTGTTCTTACAACCTTGTCTAGACAAACAAACAAAAACATATTCTAAAACACACAAACCTCTTCAGAGAGGAAATGTCCTCTACTAATGAATGCTTGACCAGTCTGGTTGAACTTATTAAATGCTTCTTGCCGGCTGTCCACCTCAGCCCTGTGTTCCTTACACCTAGTCATCATAGCCTCTGCTCCGGGCAAATCATGAGCTAATTCATCTGCAGTAATTATGGCCATCATCTCACTTATCCACGCGCTAGAATTAAAAAAAGAAATTGTGACAGGACACAACTTTATATCTGTTACAGAGAATCTACAAAATGTTGTTGTATTAGTATGGTTGTTCATGTTACATTTAAACCCTCTAAAGCAGTGGTTCTCAACCTTTTGTAAGTCACATCCCCATTTTATAGAGGTAAAGTGGTCCATGACACCATTTTTAGAGAAGCAAAGAGACCCACAACACAAATACATTTAAAGGCATTTTATTAGGATCAAAGAAAAGAAATTGAAAATATTTTTTTTAGTATAATATAATTCTTTGTAATTAGAACTAACTGCATATTTAGACATATTTAATTTTGCAGAAGACAGATGTTTCATGCCATTGTTGCAAATAAAGCGGCTACACAGCACATTTCCATTCTCTGAATTAAATTCTGCTGAAAATCTAGTAGGATCATTGTACAACTACAAGAAGGATCCAGCAGGAGTTTGAGAATGTACGCTAAAGAAGAAGACATGATTAATATTATGATTGAAATTGAAACTCGTTAATAAGTTTTCAAACTCACTGTAGAATTTCAATTAGTGACAACCTCATGTGATACTCAACATTTAATCAATTTATTGTTTTGGTTTTCAAATGAAGAAGGAGTTGAAGATCCATTCTCACAGAGGAATGTAGT
This sequence comes from Meghimatium bilineatum, assembly GCA_034231615.1. Lineage (NCBI taxonomy): Eukaryota > Metazoa > Mollusca > Gastropoda > Stylommatophora > Philomycidae > Meghimatium > Meghimatium bilineatum. The sequence goes on along the minus strand of CM067322.1, from coordinate 94,195,651 downwards.
TGCAAAGAGAAGTAAACAATTAAAATTTCTTTAAAATCAATATTTTTGTAAAGTTTACAATTTGAGACACGATCCCACAGAAAAACACTGCTCTAAAATATGATACAATTACAGAAATACAGCACTGAAGTTTTACACGTTTCACTTATTATCAATTCAAAATTACAGAACAAATCAATTCAAAATATTTAAAAATTTGTAGCGTATCCTATTCAAGAGGCAGCCATCAACACAGCATTTTTTGGCTGTGATTTGATTTTTTTTAATATTTAAAAAATATACACTTAAAAATAAACTAACATATCAACAACAAAAAAAGATTTAACATAATAAAGACATGATAAAGTGAACAGGATGATATCAGAGCACTCATCCAGATAGCAGAAAAAAAATGTAAAGCAATGTTAATTGTAACCACAATTTGGAAGGGTGATACAAACAGTTAGCAACACTGATAAACAGGTTGTGGTTCATAGGCAGGCCTACTAACAATATGTCTATAGATGTCTCCTACTTGGCAGAATTGGCAGTACTCTAGACTACATCCAGCTGAAAATTTAGTTGGACTATTGTCCTGCTACAAGAGAAGAGAGATACAGTGAGTCGAGAATAAATGCTTAAAAAAAACAACTCCAGAGTAGGATTGTTTCGTTTCTTATCAAATGAGTTTACAGAAAAAATTTTGCTGCTCATTGAATATAAGTTCCTGAGAATATTTTTGTTGTTTAACATTCCACTTGATTTGAAAATTAAGCCTATAGATAAATCCTAGCAATTTTATTTTAAACTTAAAGAAAACCATCTCCTGTTTAGGATTAATATAAATGAAATCAGTGTTATGTTATGGTCTAGTTAGGCTATTAGCCTAGTTAGTTTGTATACTCTATTAGAATAGTAGATGGCTTGTAAAGCTTACGCAAGTTCTCTGTAATCATTAAAGTATGTTTGCAACTGCTCAGCCTGTGTTAATTTTTCCTTTCTGTGGCCAGCTTTCTCCACCAGTGTGTTCCATGCTCCCACCATCTCCTCATGTTTGGCTGCAATGTGTTCCTGAGCATCTGGGAATGTTTTAATTAGGCGTTCAGCTTCTCTGGTGATATTCTCAACCTGTTCACTGATGGCTGCCATGTCTCTCTATGAGGAAGAAATGAAATATTGTACTTCATTATAAAAACACCATTCAAGGTCATATTAAAATAATGTCTTGGAAATAAATAAAGAAGTGCAGAAGAATGCAAACATTTTTGTAACTAACCAATTAACACGATAAACTATCCACACTAACATTATAGAGCAGTATATACAATTCACCTGTGACAATATCAATAGATGGGATATAATATGCGGATGATACAAAATTAATAGCAAGGCTAGCAAGGGGTTTGGCACTGGTCTCTTGCTTCAAATGTCCTGCATTCAAGTAACTAGTGAGATGATTCAGGAATATACAGTACTATTGAAAATTGATAATTACATTGAAGAGCTTAAGATGCAGCATGCAATTTGTACATGTTAAAGAACCCTTACAGCTATACAAGGGATAAAGCATATAGATAGTATTTAGAAAACACCCGTAACAGTTTAGAAATGAACAGATTAAAAACTGTAGCCCAGGAAACTAATTTAATAGACTAATTTTTAAATTAATACAAATAAAACACAATAATTACACGTACTACAAAAGAAGAAAAATTGGGGCATGTTACTGGTACAGCAGTATTTGTATACCTTATGGTGATATGAAAGTACAATCTCAACTAAAAATAATAATTGATACCTATGAATTGGAAGAAGTATCCCATTTAGATTATCTGGGTACAAACATAAGCAGTTCAGGAAATGTGCAGTAGAAATTAAGAGAAAGATGGCAATGGTGTTTTCAAAACTTGTTCAAATGAAAAAATCTCTGTCAAGGTATCAGTATCAGAGTAAAACTGTGTATGATAAGAACATGCGCATTCCCTGTGACAATATTCCCTGTGACAATATTCCCTGTGGAATACAGCTGTGAGGCTTGGATTTTAAATAAAACAGTGGCAAAGAAAATTACCGCCTTCGAACTGAGATGCTATAGAAAATTTTGCATATACCATGTTATGTTATGTTATGTTCCTCCAGGGCCATAGGCGGCGCATAGGGCAGAAACCATAGCTTTCCATTTCTGTCTTTGTGTTGCCAGGTCTTTCAATTGTTGCGTGTTCATTGACATGCCTTCTCTATTAATGGTTCTTCGTAGAGTTTCTCTAGGTCTCCCTCTTCTTCTTACTCCAGGTGGCACCCAATATAGTGATTGCTGGGGAATTCTTAGGCTGTTCATTCTGAGAACATGGCCAATGTAAGTCCAAAGCCTTTGTCTAATGAAGGAAGATATATAGGTTTGTTTGCTTTCCTCTCTTATAGTAGTGTTAGATTTAAAGTCACTCCACTTAATGTTCAGAATGGTACGTAGGCATTTGTTTTCAAAGGAGTCGAGTCTTTTATCTGTGGCTTTTGTGGCTTTCCAACTTTCGCACCCATATGATAGAATAGGGATGATGTTGGAGTTAAACAACTTGAGAGTTTTGTGGTGTTTCTTAGTGTGTTTGACGTCCATATGTTGCGTAGTTTATTGAAAGCACCCGCTGCAAGGGCAATACGGTGTAAAATTTCTTTTGATGAGTCTCCATCCAATGCTAGATTGGTGCCTAAATATGTAAAATTGTTGACTTTTAATAATGGAACATTTTGAATTTCTATGTTGTCGTTGGATCTTATAAAATCTAGCATATACCATGGACAGCAAAAAATGACTAACAAAGAAGTATTACAATCATTAAACGTCAAAGAGGTCTGGCACTTAAATAACATCATGACAAGAAAGCTGAACTTTTTTTTATCATCTAAAGAGACATAACAGCATGGAAATACTAATAACAGAAGGCAGAGTAAATGGCAGTAAGAGGCAACCCGAGACAATGATAGACAAACAATATATCTGACTGTTTAACCCTCCGACCGGGTATCCTGTGATTTCCACGTGCATCACCTACTGGCTTAATTTTACGCATCCTGAGTGCTCGCAATTATTTATGTTTCTTTGAATTTTTATCCCGTGATTTAAAATAATGATAATATTCAGAATTTTGCTTTGAGGTAAGAACAGAGTTGCTATATATGTATTTGAGGTAAGAATATAGTTGCTATATATGTATTTGAGGTAAGAACAGAGTTGCTATATATGTATTTGAGGTAAGAACAGAGTTGCTATATATGTATTTGAGGTAAGAACAGAGTTGCTATATATGTATTTGAGGTAAGAACAGAGTTGCTATATATGTATTTGAGGTAAGAACAGAGTTGCTATATATGTATTTGAGGTAAGAACAGAGTTGCTATATATGTATTTGAGGTAAGAACAGAGTTGCTATATATGTATTTGAGGTAAGAACAGAGTTGCTATATATGTATTTGAGGTAAGAACAGAGTTGCTATATATGTATTTGAGGTAAGAACAGAGTTGCTATATATGTATTTGAGGTAAGAACAGAGTTGCTATATATGTATTTGAGGTAAGAACAGAGTTGCTATATATGTATTTGAGGTAAGAACAGAGTTGCTATATATGTATTTGAGGTAAGAACAGAGTTGCTATATATGTATTTGAGGTAAGAACAGAGTTGCTATATATGTATTTGAAGGACTAATGAAATTGAAAGTGAATCTGATGATGATAGCGATTACGTGCCTGCCAATACATTTTTTTAAACAGAACTTCTGGAAATAAATACGCAGTCAGAGGGTTAAATATGTTGCTGGAGGAGGCAGGTCAATTCATACAAGATCAAGAAGTGTTCAGAAGGTCCATAAAGAAGACTATGTGTCAAATAGTATAGATTTTTGTTCTTTTTGTTTTTTGTACAGACAATGATCACATTGATATTTACTTTTAGTAAAGTACTCTTTATTTTATACAGAATTTTGGGTAAAAATACGTAATTTTGGGGCTGAAATACAGAATGTTCCTTCCTTCACAGGTGTGGGTCAAAGTACAATGATGATGGTCACAGTACAAAAAGAACCAAATATTTAATTATCAAACAAGTACTGACTTGTTAAAAAAAAAGGAAATTTACTTATGAAAGTAATGGCAGAAGTAATACCATAAGTTAGAAAGAACTAAGACAGAACACAGTTTTTCAGTAACCACTTGCTGATTTACTTTGTAATATGTTTTTAATCATTAAACAGTAAATCATTAATTAATGTTCAATGACATACCTCCAATCCTTCATGTCTGCTGATCAGTGCCTGACTGCTCTCTAGGTCATGGCCATAATCATCACTGCTTACAATCAGGTCCTTTTCTTGAATCCATTCTAGAGTGTCATCAGCATCACGACCATACATGTGGACTTCTTTGGCACCACCTAAAGCCTGTTTATATAAATAGATTTAATAAAATTAATAATTTTATTTCCTGTACCCTGATAAAACAGTCACATAAACCCACCAACCCTACCAATAAGCTGATAAAACAGTCACTTAGGCCACTAATTCTACTAATAAGCTGATAAAACAGTCACTTAAACCAGTCCATCTGACTGGTAGTTGATTAAACCTCCATTTTTATAGTGACATAAATCTATTAACCCAGACCAGTAACACAATTATAAGGTGTAAATCTCAAAAGTCTGCACATGCAAATACATAATGTAATGTAAGTAAAGCTTATATATGTAATCTTTCGACTTCATTTGCTCACACTCATGTATCCACTCTCTCATAAAATTTGTTGTGTATCTCAGTATTTTGACACACTCCACTCCTCCCACACAAAATAATCATGTATCCACTCTCTCATAAAGTTTGTTGTGTATCTTAGTATTCTGACACACACCTCACTCCTCCCACACAGAATAATCAAGATAGACCAGAATGTTATTGTTCTTTCATGGATTTAAAAGACTTGGAGGGTAGTTGTTTTACAATGAGTACTTACACATGTAACTCATTTTGTGTAGTTTATGTAATCCTCATTAATAATATCAAATCAGTCACTAAATAATGATTTATTTCTTATTTTTAAATATACTTTGACAACTATCAATTGCTAAATAAATATTTCATTATATCAGCTTTATTATTTCATCTATGTCTAAAGTAGATAATGATGTCAAAAAGCACTTACATCCTGCCTGGCCTGAGAAATCTCTTTCAGATCTGCCCACTGACTTTCAATAGCCTTGGTTCTTGCCCGGATACCATCTGCTTCAAAGTGCCCGGAATCAATCATAGACTTTGACATGGTTACAATATGCGTTACTCTGTCAGTGTTGCTAGTTAAGTCGTGCAAGAAATCCTCAAATCTTTGTTGTAGGACCTAAACATAAGGTGGAAGAAAAGGCAATCCATTAAGAAATAAGTTAATTTTAATAAATTAATTGTCATTCATTTGAATATATAAACAATGAAAATAAATTTTATTAAAAGTCAAAATCACAACTCAAATTCATTAATTAGGTGCCATGCTGGCTTGGCGTAGACGATCATGGCTCTCTATAGCTCTCTATCTCCATTAATATGTATCAAGATTATTGTTGTTTCTCTGCCGTGCCAGGTTGTCAAACTGTCTAATATTTTCTCACGTTGTTGCCCTTTGTCTCTGTTGCCTTCAATCTTGTGTGTTGTGACTATGTTCTCGAAACCTCATTGTCTGATAACATGGCAAAAAAATGAAGATTATCTTTTTCTTATATTATTGATTAAGCTCTGTTTCATCTGTGATTCGTTCAACACCTCCACATTAGTTTTCCTGGCAGTCCATGGTATTCTCAGTATTCTTCTGTAGAACCACATCTCTATTGCCTCTAATTTCCCCCTTTCCTGCTACACCTCAAATATGTGTGAAATAAAAATTTCAATAAATGTTTTATTGCCTCTAGAGAGAAAGGTTCGTTATAAATTATCTTAAAATTTTTTCATACAAGATTGGTAATTAAGAGATGTGTTCAAATGAAACCCATTCATGCTGTGTCTCCTATGCCAGCATGCTATGAGTGTGAAGGCATCATCACTGATGTAATAAGTATGCATCAATAAACAAATGACTGTGGTCATTCTGATTCAATGCTTAGTGTCCTGTGCAGGTAGACAACAACACAGTCAGCGTGATAACGAATCCATTCAAATTTGATCAATGAGAAGTTATTCAGTTTCTTACAGCCAAAGGTTCTTGACCAACCAACATTCATCAAAGAATGATGGCAGTGTATGGTGGAAAATTTGTTTTGAAGACAACAGTGGAAGACTTGGCAAGAATGTTTTGGGAAAGGAAACAGGTAACAAATAATCTTCCTCAGCTGGGTCAGACATGTGTTATTGTCATAGAAGAGGCCATTTCAAAGATGGTTGCTGCAATAAGTGTTAACTGTGAATTCGCTAGCTAATGAATTCTCTGTGTCATTTTGAACAGTTCAAATAACTGATCAGAAGAAATTGAAATATCGGATGGTCAGTTCTCAGTGGATATCATGGTTATTGACTGAACATCATAAAGAAGAACAAATGGGGGAAAGTTTGATCTGCGTTATTAGCATGCAGAGAGTGATGCATTTCTGTCATGAACAGTGGCAGGTGACGAATTATGGTGTCATCATTTTGAGCCAGAAAAACAATTAGCATGCAATGGAATCATCCTGGATCACAGAGAACAAAAAAATCAAATTACAAATTTCTGCAGGAAAGGTTACGATTGCTGCCTTTTTTTTTAACCAAGATGGACTTTTGTTGGTGAACTTTAAAGAGCCTAGTGTGAACATCAATGCTATTTGTTACAAGAACACACTAGACAAGTTGCACACATCCATCAAGAATAATCAATCCGAGATGTTGTCTCGTAGTGTTGTTCTGTTTTAAGACAGTGCTCAAATTTCCTGCCATGCCTTTTTAATCTAAGTGTTTCACACCGCAATGCCATTTTAAGTATAATAAGTTTTGAGAATGAATGAATTTGTCTAGCAATGGAAGCACCACGCTACCAATCTCGAAACAAGTGTTCATTACTCGCTCCTAGATCCATAGAACAACCTCAAATCAACCTATGACCATCATTACTTGAATTGGTCTAAAAAGTCTAAAGAAGACTCACTTTTGACCAGGTATTAGATACATCGTACCCAGAAGAATATGATTAATAAATATCAATGCAAAATCTGAAAAGAGATGAAAGAAAATAAGCAGAATATAGAACACTCTAGAATATTTAAATGTAGGAAATGAAGTGTGTTAAGACCTAAAAGCAGTACATTATCGCATTGACAGATAAACTGGTTCTGAAGCATTTGCACAGTCTGGTCGTCCATGATGTTGCTTCCAGTCTGGTCCCATGGATACGTAATATTTAGTTTTAAAACACTAAAAATATTTGTGTAAAATAGCAGTAACTAGATTAACCTTTAGCGCGCTATGTTTACAATTACGCAATTTTTCTTGTGCCGCTGACTGCCGTGGAATTGGTTTTTGATATGTTATGCAATCGAGGGTTGCTGTTTTGAAATCGCGATAGTTTCTTTGTTGTTACATATATTTAAATAATATTTGCACATATAAATAAAGAACTAAATTCTGAATATATTGGTGTAAGTTTTGTTTGTATGTGTGATACGAGGCATGTGAGAAAGTGATAATGTCAAATTTAGACCTATCTCAATCTAGACCTACCGTATTTTTGATCGATCCTAAGCTGTGAAATCTGTTGACTATTATATATTTTACATAATGGAAACTTCGTAGAATCACATATGAAGAACCTACCTGTCGACTTTTCCACTGTTTAATCTGTCGAAATGATAATTTCACTGAATATACTTTTGACAAATATTATAATAAACACGATTCACTGTCTTGTCGCTTCACCACAATACAGTAGACTACAAATTGCTTGAATTTCCATGTCAAAATCACTTCATATCATTTTCTGTGTGAATCTCCTATCACAAAAAAAATGGCATCAAATTTTGTCCCAGCGTTGGCATAACATTCTGTAAAAAAGCTACAGATCTCGATTTTTCAAGATTTTTTGTTCAGCATCGGGTTTCTGAATCTGGCAGTTGATTTCAACTTCAGCAATTAATATATGCCACAATTCTGGCACAATTCTTTGCCCCAATTGTAAACACAGCGTGCTAAAGGTTAAAATAGCAGTTACTGTAGATTAAAGTAGCAATAACTGTAGGTTTAAAACAAAAGACTTCTCACTTCAACATGCTCCAAATCCTGTCCATATTCCTCAGATGAAGCAATGACCATACGTTCAGCAATCCAAGACTCAACCACATCTGCCTGATGATAAAACTCATACAGCTTGCGACTATCCAATAACTTCTTTCTTCGCTGGGTTGTCAGATCTTGTAACCTTGAATACTGACGCTCAATCTCTGCCTGTTTTTGAATGAGGATGTTTTAAGACATTAAATGAATTAATTTTATCAATGTACATTTTTCAGAATATTATTTTATCAACTATTAATATGGATAATTAATGAGAACATTAATATGGATAAAATACATCATACGGACCAAACCAGATCCACCAGGCCATTTTTACTGGCTCATCAGACTCAGTTAAACTTACTATGTGCAATGGATCCTGCTCATATAAAATATTTAAAAGGGCTATAAAAAAAGTTCTGTGGCCTTATTCTGCACAAAAATTGTGGTCAATGTGTCCCACTACCCAAGAAAGATTGCAGACTTCTGATAGAGATGGTCAAATTAAAGGAAATAAGTCACTCAGTGATATGAATGTTATTACTTTGTAGAAACATAGCAACTGATTAAGAACCAGCATCACCGACACTCTGGTAAAAATTGCAGGTGCTATCAAATGATGAAGCGTATACATACTAATGACTCGCTGGTTTAACTTTCTCACACTTAACACTGGATTGCCTAGCTTTCAAGCCTATAAGTTTCACCTATCACAGTACACATCCAGCAGGTGCTTGCTAAGCAAAAATTCAGCACATCTCTATGAATCTGTAATTCACTCACAAAAGGTGCATTAAATGCGAGTCTTTCTGCTCTATTGTTACTACGATCAATAAATCATCAATGGCTATACATAATGTTGTTCGTCCATCACAAGTGATGATGACCATTTATTGTATCCACTTTGGAAATTCAGTTAGAGATATGCCCATGAGTTTGTAGATGGCTAATAAGCCCTATTTGAGGTGCAAATGTCCTTGGAAAGTCCAGGCATGGAATGACGACTGTAGACGGTTTTTGGTTTACCCATGACTTTCTAGTTGCTCTCTGCTATTGAGTTGCTGCATTTCTCCTCTTTTCACAAGATGATGCACCTGTTTTGACTGTAGAACCCGCCATGTAGCTCTATTTAGTACAAGTTCTTCCCATGTATCTCAGTCTATTTCAAAGGCTTTCAGTGAGGTCTTTAACGAGCTCTTGTATTGTTTCTGTTTGCCACCTTGAGGTCTTGTACGCTTCTTCAGCTTACTATAGAGAAGTATCTTTGTGAGACAATGATCTGGCATTTGTATCAGATGACCTGCCTAACAAATCTGTGTCTGCCTTAGAATAGTATCAATGTTGGGGATATCAGATCTGTCAAGGACTGTGGTATCCAGAATCTTATCTTGCTATCTGATGTTCATAACTTTTCTGAGACAAATTGTATGAACGTTATTGAGTTTCATCACATGGCGTCTATACACACTCCATGTTTCACTAGCGTATAACAACACTGGAAGTACCACTGCTCTGTAAACTTTCAGCTTAGTCTGCAGGTTAATGCCATTTCTATGCCACATATTTCTGTACAACCTGCCGAAAGTGCTGCTTGCTTTAGCTATCTTTGTATACACTTCATCATTAACGTTGTCATTTTGTGATAAAATAGTAGCTAGGTTTGTGAATCTATTCACAACTTTCAGTGCTGTGCCATTTACCTTTATGCAAGGCTCAAGATAGCTTTTGCCAGGCACTGGTTGTAACATGACTTGTTTTCTCCATGTTAATATTAAGCCTAAAGTTAGTACAAGCTTTGGAGAATCTGTTTATAATACTTTGTAGATCAGTCTCAAAGATGGCATTTAGGGAACAGTCATAAGCAGATAGATCCCTGATTGTGTGTGATTTGACTTTGGTTTTTGCTTGAAGCCGCAGAAGGTTGAACAATTTTCCACTGATGTATATCCACTGATGCATTATATCATATCTACTCTCAAGTCCAGATCTCCGAAGGCATCATCCAACACAGCAGAGAACATGATGCTAAACAGGGTAAGTGCTAATACACATCCTTGTTTAACTCCATTTGAGACATGAAATTTTTTAGATAACTCTCCATCATTCTGAACTCTAGCTTGTATTCCATCATGCAATGTCTGCACCATTGTGATAGATTTCTGTGGGCATCCATATTTTGTCATAATCTCCCACAGCCCGTCTCTACTTACTGTGTCAAATGTTTTTTTTTTACAATCTATGAATGCTGTGTACAGGTCACAGTATTGTTATTGACATTTTTCTTGAAGATGTCTTTCAGCAAAGACCATATCAACTGTTCCACATTCTTTTCTGAGACCACATTGACTTTCAGATAACAATCCTTCATTAATACGAAATGTAAAAGTTTCAAATGGATTCTGGCAAATATTTTCTCAGCGATGGGCAGTGGAGAGATGCCTCAAAGGTTATTACATGATTGGCAGTTCCCTTTACACTTATACAGGTGTATAATTGTTGAGTCCTTGAAATTTTGTCGAACAGTTTCACTTTTCCATGACTGTTGGAAAATTATATCAATTTTCTCAATTAGGTTTTTAACCATCATACTTGTATATTTCGATTGGTATTGAATCAGAGCCAGGTGCTTTGCCACTAGAAAGCTTATGAATTGCTTTACGAGTTTCCACTAAATTAGAGATGTCACCTAGCACATCATTGAGAGGAACCTGCAGTAAATGGTTGATAGCATCTTCATTTATTGATGATGGGTTATTCAAAATGTGCTCAAAGTGCTTTACCCAGCACTGAAGAATTTGATCTTTCTTTACAATTAGTTGAGTTTCCTTTTCATTAAGAAGGGAAAACATAATAATTACATAAGAAGTGAAGTCCTGTGAATGTCCTACTCATTCTTCTTCAATAAACAACATCAATATTTTGTAAAAAAAACCTGTGATACTTTTATGTGCTTAAACTTCACGTAAACAATCCTTATAATCTTCAGATGTAATAATCATGTTAATCAGTTGGTAATCATGAATCAGTAAACTATTTACATAATAGAAATGATTAAAATGAAGACAATGTATCCCTGAAGAATGTAAACCCTCTTGAGTAGAAGGCTTGGCACAATACAGGTAGATGGGACTACATTCTAAGGTTTGGTTAATTATTTGGAGACGCTGCCAGATTTTGACTTTTTAATATTATGCATAGTTTCATTCAGTTTTTGTGACCTCGCTGAACTCAGATTTAATAAGTTCATAGGTCTGCTTCGATGTGCATGCTACACACTGGGGACCCCCCTCCACCACAGAGTCATCCAATTTTGTGGTGGGGGCTCTCTCAGTGTGTAGCAGGCGAATCACTGGATCCGACCGCAGTATTAGCTACTGTGAAATGCGTCTTAATCATTAATTTAATTTCATAATGTGTGTATTTGTTTCACTAAAAAGTGGCCACAGCTGCCCATAATGTACCTTACTTTTTATAACATTTGCGCCCATCACAAATTGTGCACCATCACTGACTGCCAGCATATTCCTAGTTACAAAATTGGCTAATGTAATTGTATGTTTGTTGAGCTTAATTGTGAATGCTAAAGATGTAGCGAGTCTGTTACAATAACAATGACTGCTGCCAGATGTAAAAATGTGCACTCCATCCACTTTGCTGTGAAGATGGTACTTTATGATGTTATTATTTAAATATGCAAAAATATTCCAGCAATTAAAAAACTATCAGAGACTACCGTATAACTTTCAGTATCAGTGTCGTCTTAATGAACTAGCACCAGCAGAATTACCTGAGTTTTCTTGATGTTCTCTGAGTCGTAATGTTGTCTATCTGTCAGTGTTCTACTGAGTGCTGACAATTCTCCAATGCTATTTGCAAAGTTATCAATGTCTCTCTCTAATGCATCAAGTTTCTTGGTAAGAACCTACAAATGTTAAGTAGACATTTAAACATTGTAATTAAAGCAGTGAAAATGTATTCACAGTGATTTACAATAGTTCATTATTGTGAAAGTCAGACTCATCTTTAAATAGACAGCAACAAATATTTTAAATAATCAGTGACCTCCTTTTAAGGTATACAGATTTATTATCATATACAGTTTAGCAATGAAAAATAAAGTAGGGTAATAAGTGTTACAAATTGACATCAACAAAAACAATTAGATGTTTCAACCAAAAGACCTTTATAAAGGGCAGAAAATAAGATAAGGAATAGACAAATATCAACACAGAATATTTAGCAGTAACAGATGGAAAAGTCTACAACTCTGTTGTGTTTATAGATATTTTTCTACCCATTCTACATGAATCTACATGTCATTTTTAAAGTGGGAAAAAAAGAGATTTAACTCAGGGTGTGTCCAACTGGATGCAAAAAGTAAATAGAACTGCCATGCATGTCACAAAAGACATCCAAGAAAGAAGGTCACAGACTTGACTGATCAACCCCATTATTTCTGCTCTGATGAAGTCTATGAAAAGCAATACCTGGGCTGTTAAAAGTGAGTCAACCCTTTAACTGCAGCATGTCTCAAGGATGTACACACGAAAAGTCACTGTAAAGTCAACTCTGCAGTATAAGATTGTGAAGCTTGTGGTATTCAAACCTACATGCACATCTCAAGTCAAACAAGTATTTTGGACTTTCAAAAGTTCTAGAAAACTTAACTAATACAAATATATGCCAGAATACACCAATTTGGAGAAAAAAGTAAAACTCTACTATTTCACATACAAGAGTAACACTCCTTTGGAGTTCTGATAATATTATCAACTGGGGACTCCAATCCAATACGATCTTACAGACAAAGATTACTGAGAGGAAATTTTTGTAATATATTTAATCCTTGATTTCTGACTCAACATACTGAATGTTTATAATTTTTAAATAAATGTATAATATGTAATTGGAGAAACATGATCATCTACGCCATTCGGCAAATTAATCAATTGATAATATGTAATATTTGTGGATCATTTGAAGCATTTTTTATCTCAATAAATTTAGATGTTTGAATGGCATTTATTTTAATTTTTTTTTTAAATATCTCCTTACCTGCACTGAATCTTCATCCTTGCCCAGATCTGAGGTGGTCAACTGTGGAATTTTCTCATTCATCCACTGTTCAAGTTCATTCACTTCTGTGTAGAACTAGAATATAAAAAAATTAAAACGTTATTCATCTGTTACAATATTATTTTTAACCTAAGAACTTACTGTGCTGCGAAGGTCATCTATTTTAATGAGCATAAGGAGAAAATTGCATAGGAATAAAGAGAAGAAATCAAATCCCCAGAATGTCAAGAATAACCAAAAAAGATTGAAAATATTCGGTCTGTGGTACCACTGGACAAATTGTTTTATGATTTGTTACTTATTGTACCAAATGTGTTTTCCCATGAAGGTTCTTCATGTACCTACAGCTTTTCTCATGCTGATAAAAATATTTTAGTTGAAACATTGTCTGTGCTTGTGTTTCATTCTTAGCATGTTATTTTTATTGCTATGTTAGCAATGTTTACAAACAGGGAAAGTTCATAGAAAACTGGCGTCAATGTTTTTTTAAAGCATTCATTTTCCATCAAGCTCCCAGTGGATCTCTCCTGTAGTGAGACATGGTCTTACTGGATGTCAGCAGGATTTTGTCTAGACAATGGAAATGTGTTGCAGTTTTATTTATGTTAATGGACAAATATATTTAACTTCAGTGGTGGGTCTAATACATTCACTGTTTTACCAATTCTACTGGACAGTGGATTTCCATAACCACATCACTAATAGATCAGTTATGCATCATAACCTGTTTAACAGCATTAATCAAACTGTACAGTGGCCCCAATCAATAATTTGAATGCTAGCTGTGGTTAATTTGATCTTTTGCATAGTCTGGCTCGCTATCAACATGAACACAGACATCCACAGGATTCTTGTAAGCTAAGCAATTTGAGATATATTTGGACAGCTAGAACTGTTGGAAATACATCAAACACTGGATTCACTAATATTGGAAAAAATATTTAAAACAAATTTACATTTAAAAAACGATTGAAAAAATATGCTGGAACAAACTTGAGGAACAAAAATAAGAACAAAATTAAATTTTATCAGGGTGAACAAACAAGATGTGGCAATATTCTATCTCTAGCAGGTTGACATTCTATGAATAGAAAGCTTTTCTAGAAGCACTGCATAATGTTGAAAGTGGAGTCTTGTGCTAGTTTGGGGGACAATCTTCCCCACCCTTCAATTGAACATAAGAAGCAAGTTTCATTACATGCACGCCCAGGACATTAAAAGCAACACAAACAAAACCTCTAAGAGATAGCACTAGCAACAGGCTATATCACTGTAGTCTGGCTTTGTGAAAAGGTACCAAACAAGAATGGCAAACTGCTCTTAAAACTGCTGTTTCTTAAACAAATGTCAGACAGAAGCGCAGATATCATATCCTTGCTATAAATTGCATTCCAACATAACAGCCTTTCCCAGAGTGAATGAAAAAGGAGAACAATTTTTGTTTTATACGTCTTTATGCCTTGCAGCATCAGGGATAGAAGAGTTGTCTGGAGGTGGCCTTTTTGTGTGCTTCATATATGTTTGTTTTTGTTGAATTATTTCTATAATCCATAGTTAAAAGGTCTGCCCCTGGCTTTGTATCCATCGTTTCTGTATAGTAATGCTTTTTGAGGAACATTGTCTGATGGTAGTCTGAAAGCATGTGAAAACTACTTAATCTGTTGTCTTCTGATGTAATCCAGGATTGGCATTGTGTTTGTTAGTCTTCTGATGTTTTCATTGTCATTTCTGTTGTAGCAAAGTTTTATTTTGGATTCTGTTGTTAGTGTCCACGTTTAACATTGGTAGCATATTGATGGTATGATGATCATTTTATATAGTGCAGTTTTGGTGTCCATGCTCACATATTTGATTTTGAAAATAGGGACATCTGCCCTAAGATCCGGTATAATATGTTGCATCTGTTACTATGATGAAAAAGGGAGGAAAAACATGATAAAATAACATTACAATCATAGTATGATAGTCTACAGAAGAAATGAGCATTTGTACAAGATCCGGGAAGAGGAGACAGGCAAAATTTTCTTGTATTGTTTAGACACAAGAATTTATAAATATAATCTTTAACCAACCTTCTGGGCCTCTAGAGCATCTCTCAGCTTAATTTTTCTTTCGGATGTTTTCTTCTTGAGATCTATTAAGTTCTTGTGCAAATTATCCAATCGTGACTGGATATCAGCAGTAGCAAAATGTTTTCCACGAATCATCTGTTGTGCGGAAGCTGCTACAGCTTCAATCAGGGGCTCATGTGCAACAATTTCAGATTCAAGTGCCTGAAGAAACAGGATAAAACAGATGACAATACAATTTAGATGTTTGGTAGTGTTTCAAGATGAGATTAAAGTGTGGGTTGAATTATCAATATTCATTATGTTTATTTAAGCTTACACTTTACTGGTGTGTCCTTAAAACTGTGAATGTTTACTATTACATATATTTTAGTTTTAGAGAATTCAGTTAGGTACCATGCCGATTGACGTAGACAATCATGTTTCTCCCCAACTCTCTGTCTCTTGTATTGTTAACAAGTTCAGTAATTGACATTTTTTTGTGCCAGTGACAGCCCATTCAGAAATTTCTCTCTTAGTCTTCCTTTCCTCTGTATCTTCTTCCCTTGATCTTTCTAGTGGTTGCTAAATTTTTAAGCTTTGCTTTCTTCAGCACATGCCCTAAACATCTTGATTGTCTGCTTCTAATTTTTGCTATAATTTGTCTTTTTACTCCAGCATCTCTGAGGACTTTTACATTAATTTTCTTGGCTGTCCATGGAATTTTCATCATTCTTCTAAAAAACCACATCTCAGTTGTCTTCAGATTATCTTGAGCTCTTTTATTTACTGTCTGTGCTGTGCATTCACATAGAAGGATTGGCTCAATATAACATCCTAGCTGATACTATTCCATTGCATAGAACTTTTCTCATTTAAAAAAATGCTGTTTTAGCCTGTACTATCCTGCTCTTTATCTCACTGGAGCATCTGATGTTATAATGGTGCCAGGATACTTGATTTTATCTTACTGGAGCATCTGATGTTATAATGGTGCCAGGATACTTGATTTTATCTCACTGGAGCATCTGATGTTATAATGGTGCCAGGATACTTGATTTTATCTTACTGGAGCATCTGATGTTATAATGGTGTCAAGATAATTGATTTTATCTTACTGGAGCATCTGATGTTATAATGGTGTCAAGATACTTGATTTTATCTTACTGGAGCATCTGATGTTATAATGGTGCCAAGATACTTGATTTTATCTTACTGGAGCATCTGATGTTATAATGGTGCCAAGATACTTGATTTTATCTCACTGGAGAATCTGATGTTATAATGGTGTCAAGATACTTGATTTTATCTCACTGGAGCATCTGATGTTATAATGGTGCCAGGATACTTGATTTTATCTTACTGGAGCATCTGATGTTATAATGGTGCCAAGATACTTGATTTTATCTCACTGGAGAATCTGATGTTATAATGGTGTCAAGATACTTGATTTTATCTTACTGGAGCATCTGATGTTATAATGGTGCCAAGATACTTGATTTTATCTTACTGGAGAATCTGATGTTATAATGGTGCCAAGATACTTGATTTTATCTTACTGGAGCATCTGATGTTATAATGGTGCCAAGATGATTTTATCTCACTGGAGCATCTGATGTTATAATGGTGCCAAGATACTTGATTTTATCCACTTGATTTAATTTTGTATCATTGATATTAATACTGCATCTTGGCATTTCTCTGTAACAACCATTACTTCTGTTTTCTTCTTGTTTGGACTGAGGCCTTAGTTTTCACTTCCTTGTACTACCATGTCTAGCAGTCCTTAAAGTTCTTATTCACTCCCTGCAATCAGAACTGTATTGTCAGTGTATCTCAGATTATTCACTGCTATTCCTGGCATGCTTTTTATATTTCACAACCTATTTCACAACCACTTTTTACAAAAGTGTATATGTCTAGTGAATGTTTTGGATATGAATAATGTGTACATATTTTCAGCTTCTTCTGTGTGCTTGAGGTGTTTTAGTCTTTTTGTTTAAGTTTATATACAAGGTGATGGATGCCCTGTGAAGTTTGAGTGTTCATCAAGTATGAAATGTGTGATATCTTAAGTATTTTCTATGTGTAGTATGTATAGATCTGAAACATAATATATCATATTAATAAACATAACATTGCAAGATATCCTTCTATTAAATTAATATATTAAAAATAGCTACAACATTGCAAGATATCCTTGTATACAATTAATATGTTAAAAATAGCTACAACATTGCAAGATATCCTTGTATGCAATTAATATGTTAAAAATATGCAAATATTAATTGTAGATTCAATCAAAAACTCTTTATCAAGTCTAAAGTTTGATTTTAAAATGTGTTTGTGTATGGAAATTATGGGGCATGTGAAGTATGTGATGTGAAAAATGGATTATTTGAATTCTTTGGTAAATAAAATATGGAATATAAAGTGATAATAGTGAATAAGTAAATAGGTGTTACAAATTCCTACCACTAAAATGTAATTCCATCCAAATGCTAAAAATATTCCAGGATGAATGAGTTAATATTTTTCTTAAATTAAAATAAATTCATGTAACATTTGCAGATTTATGTAGATCATTAGTTACTTATGTGAAATAAATAGCCATGAAAAAGTGAATAAGCCAAGTAATTTGTCTGAAGCGAGCTAAAAAAATGCCAAAATTGTGGAATTTAACCTGCACCGCGCCTATATCAACTCCGGCCGCCGAAAAACAAAATGGCGACTAGCGCCGTTGGCGACATACCCCATCCAATGAGATATCGTTATAATAGACGCCCTACAGCCTGATTGGTTACTCTGGAACATGCGCTATTGAAGCCGGTTCATTCCTACGTCCGACATGATCGTTGTAACAATGGCTAGCCAGAAGATACAAATTTTATAGCAATTAATCTGACCACATCTGCACACCGGTACGATGCCATGATGGTCGACCGGTTTTATAGACCTTTCTTTCATCATATTTTGAATAAAATAACATTGAATCGTGGCTTGAATCATGAATTATTGAGTTATTTAGTTTCACAGCAGTGAATATACAGAATACCACGTTGGTTTGGAGACTTGTAGACGTTTGATATCGAATATGTTGAAGTAGCACCAAAAATGGCTCTAGACCTAATCTCAAAGAACGATTTTACTGCAAATCTACATGTTTTATACAGTTCTCCCGGCTATATTTTGATAATTTCGCAGTGAAAGAACATAAATACAACAGATTTGCGTGATTTAGTTTACAGTGTTGCCAAGGAATTCGATAACTAAGGTAAGTTTTTTTATTAATTTTTTTCCTCTTTATTTGTTATAAAATATATGTTTTTTGTGAAAAACGTCTTTACCACTTTCTCATACGTCTGGTATCACACACACATACATAAATTACACCAATATATGCATAATTCAATTCTTTATTTATATGTGCAAATATTATTTACATATCTCTAACAACCAAAAAATTATCACATTTTCAAAACAGTCACCATCAATAATGCAAATTTTCAAAAAAGAATCCGGTGGAAGGGAGACGTTTAATATTTTTTAATCTGGCTTGCTAAAGGTTAATAAAATAATTCAGCATGGCAACCCTGTTGTTTTTATATTGTAAACAAGGGAACCTGCTACCCTAAAAAATTTATTTATATTACTATAGCTATTTCAGTATATATAAAAGTTGGAAATGAATGAACTAACAGATCAAGTTACTTTTATTGCAAACCTGGGAATACTATATAAAATCTGTAATTTTGCCTGTTACTGATGGGAGAGTTTTAAAATAGCCAAATCTTGTAAGATTACACTATTTTGTACGATTGAAAAGTTTGCATGTTGCAATCTTTTGCCATTTCTATTAATTCTTAGTAGACGATGGACAAAACCAACATTTAGGACAAAACAATAAATAGGTTGTTGTTTGGCCTAATATGAGTTAAAGGTGATACAAACATATAGAATTTCATGGTTTGGAAATTATATATGGTGTCTATAAACTACCTGTGTTCTCATTTACATTGCTCGTGACACTACATTACAACATGAATTGTGAGCATTTAATTCAGATCTGTGTGACATCATTGACACAACATTTATGAAAAATATCGACTGCTCACATTAATCGCATATTGGGTAAAGTGGCTCATAGCACAACAAAGTTTTTTCTTGGTCAGTGAATACATGTTACAAGTTAACTATTCAGTGAAATATGCTGAGTCACAAAGTATACTGGACCATGGAAATACACAATTTTCAATGACATCATATTGAGAATATATATTTAATTTCATATTCAGTGCACATCAGCTTTATAGAGATAACTACATAAAACAGCATTGGATATCACTTAAAAAGTTGGGGAAAATGGAGAACAGAAAATGCTATATCCATGGACATTTCTGGATGTAACAAGCAAGCTCTATACAAAATTCATTCTTGATGATACATTAGAGGCAACTACTAAATAAAGAATGAATATTTTTATTGTCGTGATTTGGAGACAAAATGCAACAAAATATCTTTAAATTATTTTAAAACAAATTTCAGAGATATGAGAAGAGGGCAGATGACAAGTTCTATGTACATGTAAATATACTGCGGTTCAGAATTATGCTGGCCATAAGATATTATTTGTGAACAAGGGTAGATTATCCCACAGTGTTATTTTTTATGTTAACTTTATGATTATAATGTCTCAGTGTATGCAATCAATATATTTTAAATAATAGACAACAGGAGATCTATCATCCATTAAATACTGTGTGTTCTTATCTTCAGAAAGACTTAGAATAATATAGTAAAACATCTATGGTTCAAACATTACAAAACATATTTCCAAAATGTTGCAGTGATGCACTCAGATGTGACAAGACATGTTTCTGATGAATTGTGATTCACATTGTCAAAGCAAACCTCTTCAAAGCTCATATCTTCTTCACTTTCAGTATCACAATTTTCTTCATTCTCAGCATCCTCATCATCTTCTTCATCAATGTCATAAAGGAAATCCGACATAAAAAGTTCATCTGCATAAACCTTGTGTTTGCACATGCAGCAGCACAAAGAAATAACAGCAGTAACCATGTATTCTTAGATATCACACAAAACAACAGATTCAATAAATTCTTTCTAGATACATTTTCTTTTAATACAAAAAGCTTATTAACTCATTCCAGATCCATCACTGATATATCGGTTTTTATTTCCATTGATCCGTTATATTTCATGGTTCACTAAACCTAATTTTTATGTTAACCCAAAACATTGTAGAATAATTCTACTTCCATCTTGACAACAGTGAAATACATGTTAATATGGAAAAGATTTATGGGGCATGTGATGGGGCATAGGTTTATGTTTAATTTGTTTCTTTTATTACATTAACTGTCATTTAGAAAAATGTTCATAACCTCAACATTTATGGACACAAACTCAAATCATCAAGTGTTTTGTAAAGATAATTTGGTATCCTTGTGTAAACATTTTAGAAAAATAGATATTAACTCTCTTCTAAATCATGGATACAATAGGTAAATAACAAACTGTATGCTAATTAAATAAAATATAAATTGTTTATGTTTTATGATTTACTAACTTAAACCTAGTGAAATAATAAAATATTAATATACGAATATATTCATATTCTGTATACAATTCCAGGTCTGAAGCTAAAATATAAATACATTACTTATCAATATTAGGTTGTCAAGTGATACAATGAAAAAGTTGGGAGGTACACTTTTTCTACACTCCAAAATTAATGTGTTAATAAAAACCTAAAAATAATCAAGTCTGAAAGAGTTAATATTGCATTTTTAATCTATTGTGTTCAGTATTCTTGTAGTCTTGCTAGATTCTCATATCAGTATTTGGCAGTACAAAGTTCCCATTCTTTTCCTTCTCAGTTCAACACAACCAAGTCTGGTCTCACAGGTTATTGAAATGTGGGCAGTTTGAAATAGAGTATGTGTTTAAGAATCTGAATTTCTGTTCTACGTAGACATTCATTTGTGTGGACCACTCTGATCTAGTCTAGATGACCCTGTAGCCTGCAATGATCCGTTCTAAATCAAAAGATGATTATCTACTGTTGCCTCTACAATTGGTGCATAAGGTCTGGTTCCTCAGATCTTTCTTCTACTATTCAGATTATATGTTCCACATAGACATCAATATCCATATCTTTCTTCTACTATTCAGATTGTATGATATGACACCGACAAAATAATACATGTTTTTATCAAAATGTTGTTGCTTGCACATCCAGTTCAGGATATTCAGAACTATCCAGTATCTTCGGCTATAGTCTTACCAATGTGTGGTTGACTACATCTAAGCCACTGTGATAAATCTGATTGTCAAATACCAATATTAATGTATTTTTATATATGCCCTGATTTATCCTTTTATGCATTGGCTTAGCGATTCACACTTTTTTCACCAATTGCCAAATTTTTGTTCAAATTAGTTCTCATAAAGCTTTTCAACTTTCTTCAAGGCTTTATATTATTCATCATATATGCCATCTGAATAATTTCAAATAGTTACCTTTCTGTGATGGGACCACACCCCTTCCCTCACCCATGATGGGTTTGCAGCCTCCCAATAATACATTTTTTCTTATCACCACTTCCCCACAGCAAACATAAGCCTACTGTTGCTCCAGAATTACAATATGGTCCATGTTACAGTCAGCTGTTTAAGTAAAAGGACAGATGATACAATTCTGTGTTTGGCTCAAGGAATAATGCTTCAATTTCTCTGCCAAATCTTCCAACATTTGTAAATAAAATTATATATATATATATTAGTTATATAAATGGTCATGACACATAGACATCACTGCTATAAATCCAGAGGCAGACCATGTAAAAGATGGATCACAGAAATAAAAAAAGCCACAGGAACAAGCTTACAAACAGCACACAAGAAGGCCATCTCCAGAGAACTCTTCCACCCCTGATGCCACAAGGCAAACAAGGGACAAAGCATATAGATAGATATATTGCACAAGACAAATATATTCGTCCGGCAGCAAATAAACAAAATTGCAGGTTATCAAGAACCACTTTTGGCAGTAGTAAAATGGCATAAATTTGTTTAGTTTGGATAGGTAAAGAAACGTGACTCACTTTCTCATAATATTTTGCAAGAAAGTCATGGGAAGAAGAGGTGGTAAAAGAAAATCCTGGATTGATAACATCAAGGAAGTGTCTGGTCATGATTTTTCTACACTCCTCTGAATCACTGAGGATAGAGATATTTGGAGCTCTTATTCTGCTGACGCCTGCTGTGTGTCAACCCCACGACTCATGGATTATTGGTCTTAATATTATATTATTATTAAATTTAGTGTCCCATGTATATTTTCAACACTGGTGCTTGAGTTTACTTATGATGACCATAACTATCAAATGGGCTAGATGTTAGGTTGTCCTTAGCAGTACTAAATCAACAGAGAATCTAAATTTAGTTCTAGTACAAATTACATGATAAAAGTCTTATTTATTACCTGATGTTTTTTCATCAAATTCTGAACAGATGGAAGAGAGTTGCCAAGGTCCTGCATTTCCGCAAGAGGACGTCTGTCTTGTATCCATGCCAGCTCATCTTCAACGTCTCGGAAAAACTGGTACATACGTCTAGCTTCCTCTAGATTCTCTCTCCTAATATGACATGGCTCTAGCAAGGAATTGTACCTATACACAGACAAAAACATTTTTACTCAACTGCTCATTAATTTTATCGTTTTTTTCTAAAATGGGAAATCGAAAATCCATGTTCATCTAAAAAAATGTGTAGTTGTATCTCAGAGGCAGGTGTGTGGTCCAGCTTGTGGCAATTTACTGCATATTGTCTCCTGTCTTACTATCTGCCAGATCTCTAATTTAGCTGTCAGAGTGTTCTTCACTGAAGATTCTAGGTGGCGTTGTGTTTACGTTGGAAAAAAAAGAGTGTTCACAGCAGGCCTAGGATCCTTGAATAGGTGCAAGGAATAATGATATATGACTTTAGTTCTATTTTGTTAATTTTTTTAACTGGGGGTAATGATTAACAGGGGCAAACATGAACATTCATATTGTGTGATTAGAGGTGATTCTTGGAATCACAGCAAGATGCAAGACAAGCCACTGTAAATGTGTTTTTCAGGAATCCTTTCATTAATCAAGAACAAAATTCAGATGGATGAAGACGACCAGATACATTTGTGGTTGAACTGGTTTTTGCGTTGCTCTCACGCAATCCTAGGGTCAGCAGATAATCACAATTCTAAAAAAGAAACCTCCTAGTGGTACACCCAAGAACAAATATTTTTCCAAAGCTTATGTTAAACAATCCAGCTAATGCTTTAAGGATCGAACTTTAATTAAAAATAAATATGTCACTCCCACCTAATCACACGATACTACATGCCGAAATCGGATGTGCTAGGCCTACAAGGCGCATAACGATGGCACAACGTAAACACGCTCCTGGCGGAAATCACACGGATATCCGTGAAGGTTACAATGGAGCGAACGCCAAACAAACAAACACGATACTACAAGGTTATGATTTCGTTAACCAAATTTTTAAATTTTAAACAACTAAATATGTTAAAACAAATTCATTTACGATAGAAACGAAACAGATTTAGATGGCCTATCTGCAATAGAAATATATATTTATACGTCTGAAATTGTTTTCTATCTATAACGATTAATTGTTGTTATGTACAAAATCAGTTAAACTATAAAAAATAATTCCATGTGATTCCTATCAAGTCCTTAATAGTCACTCTGCTACATGTTCCTAGTCCTTCCCTGTGGGTTCCATGCTATTTATCTCATAGTTTAATCTCATTACTGATTTTCTGTGTCTGCCCAATTCATTTCCTCTTTTTAATCTGGGTATCGACTTGATCATGGTATGTTCAGTTTCTGGTTTCTTCATTTATTATTTTTTTCTGCCACCTAATGTTAAGTATTCTTTTTTATAAACAGTTCTTCAGAAACCCACATAACACAAAATAAATGATGAATAGATTGAAAAGACATACCTATCTGAAATCTCTCTTGCATTAGCTTGTAGTTCCTTATTCATGAAATGCTTGGCTTCCTTGAACATCTGAGCAGCATCCAACATGTCTGTCACCTTTTCTTTGTGGGTTGCAATGTCCAGTTCTAGTTGCTGATGTAGAAAAGCAGTGATGGGTTATCAGAAAGTACAAAATTATGAGATAAATATGAAAAACATTTTCCTAGTACAACATACAAATGAGAATTTCATAAAATTGTGAGATGTTTGTTTGTAAATAATTGTTAACAAAACAAAATACACGGAGTATGAGTGGATGTTATCATCAGCACACACACACACACACACACACACCGACAAGTTCATAGGCACTTTGTTCCCTATCTCAATAAATTCATCAGTATGTAGTTGCTCACAGTTCAGTTTAGATTTATCAGTCTCTTCATATATCCGTTATTTTTCATTTCCTAGTCTGTTTCCTCTTCCCAGGCTGCTGCAATCTTTACTCCAATCTCTCAAAATCTTGAACTCAAACATGATTTACACATCTAAAGATCATCTGAATGGACAAGATCCATTAAATACAACAGAATTTACAGCAAAAAAAAACAACACTGCACTGTCCTAAGAAAAATGATATACTTAAGTATTAATTACCTTGTAATAATAAGTAGGACTTACCATCACTCACAACTTGTAAGACACATTAAATATAACAAGTTTGAAATATTTAGTCCATCAAAACAACAGTTTCAACAAAAATACAAATTTGTAAATAAAAAATAAATGGTTAAAAGTTATAAATGACATTATAAGTGACAAAATACTTAAATAAATATATTGCCTAAATTAATGAAACTTGTTAACAAATTAAGAAATGAACCAAGACATTAGAATACAATGATCCTACAGAAGAGGTCCGTCCTGACATCAGCATGAGAATTGTCATGCTCTTAATTCAGAGCAAAAGAAATGGCAACTTGAAGATAACTATCAAAAGCCAAGATAAACTGGTAAAATGACCATGGAACACACTGCACATAACTTTGCATAGACCAGTAGACCATGAATAATGTAACAATGACTAGACCAGTAGACCATGCATAATGTGACAATGACTAGACCTGTAATCTTGCTAACCGGTAACTATGTATAATTTAACGCTGACTAGACCAGAAATTCTGCTAACCAGTAAACCATGTATAATGTAACACTGACTAGACCAGACTAGATCTATTGTCTTTTCTTTGTTTTTGCTATAAGGCATTGCAAAATTGAATGATTATCGGTTTTCAAAGTATGGCATGTATGGTCGCTTGATATGCAGTAATATTGCGGAATTTAAGAGTGTTGGTAACTCCTTCAATCCACCTTCTTGGTCTTCCTCTGCATCTGATTCAACCATTTTAGTTGCTGTTTATCAGTATAGGGGAATATTTGACCACATATGTTGTTCCAACAGTTCTTGTAATCTCTTCATTCCTTACATGACACTTCTTTTCTTAGACACCTCATTTCATAAGTAATTTGAGAACTAACACAGAAAAAGTATGAAATCTCACAAGAATAAAATTTAACACTAACAATGACTGTGAAGTCTTGGCTATACTAATTTTCTAGATGTAATACCTGGTGTTTGTTCAACAAGCTACTGACTGAGCTGAGATCTTTGCCATGGTCCTCTGACATAAGCTGGTTTTCTATTTCATCCATCCAGACTGACAAGTCTGACACAACTCTGAATATAATTAATAAATATTTAAGGTTGTAGATTTCAAAATCAGTCATTAAATTTGACTACAATTAAGCTCATGTCACAAATCTGAAAGTTGTAGATTTGAAAATCAGTCATTAAATTTGACTATAGTCAAAATCATGTGACAATTGTTGAAAACTGTAAGCTTAAATATCATTCATTAAATTGTATTAGTAAAACTCATGTATGTCACCACCTATGCATTGCCAGACCTGATGGGAGCAAAGAATAGCAGCATTGTTACCTGCCATGAATCTCATAGGAGGTGACTAAGGAGGTTTTGGTGTGGAGTTGGCGGTCCCATACCATAAACGGTTTGAGTTATATATAAATATATATATATGGTCCTACAGTGCCAAATACACAGCATAGATCAGAACCAGTTCTCTTCAGTTTGAGTAATGTAATAGTTGGATGCTACTGTCTGGATGCTACTGTCTGGATGCTACTGTCTGGATGCTACTGTCTGGATGCTACTGTCTGTAGTTCTTGCATGTTGTTGAGACATAATCATACCCACTTTAACGGTTGCTCTGTGAATAGTTTTTCTTTATTTACCCCTCTTTTTATGTCATTTGGTACCCATTGTAATGCTTCTAGTGCCAGTCTTTTTTCATTCCTTCTAAGATCATATCTCATATAAGCTCTACATTTTCTTATTATTGCTTAAGAACATATTGTATTATTATAATCAAAACATATTACCCCCTGTTTCCACCCAAAAACTACCCCACACCATTTACTACCAAGTGCAAATGCACTACCTTTCACACCCTAGTTATTATTACACTGCACCCACCTGTTGAACAACATGGCTTGATAAGCATCTTGTAGTCTGTCTTTCTTCTCTGCACTTGCTGCTATCAGTGCTTGCCAGGAAAGTTCCAACTCTTCTAGTCTTTTGTGAATGTCTGTTCTTGCATAGTGTTTCTCTTCCACAAGACCTCTTCCCTCCTGTCATAAACACATTTGAAATGAATTATGTCTTCATGAATAACAGTGTAACTACATCTAATATACAATTAGAAGCATATCCTATTCTGGATGTAGCAATCAACCCAGAATTGTTTATCTTTAGTAATTTTCTTGGCAGCATTTATGTTCAGTAGTTTACTATTATCGTCTGAACTTTATACTGCATCAGAAATTGAACACAGTGCCTTTGCTATTCAAATGAGCTTTGTACATCTCCACTAGACACTAGAGCCGGACAACATCTACCACTGACAAATTCCTCTTGCAGACAGGAAGACCAACCCACACTCTGTAACTCAATTGTGCCATATAACTTCAGTGATATAAGCTACTCATTAATACAACAGAACAAGTGAACTATTTAGAATACACACCTCAACAACAGCATCGACTCTGTTTCTATTTGCAGACAGCTCTGCCTCAAAGGCTGAGTGCTTCTGTAGCTTGGCCTGAAGGTTTGTAAGGTCTCGGTAGGACTCATCTAATGCCACCTGCAATTTCTCATTGATCCAGGCAGACACCTACACATAATTTTAAAAATCAGATCATTAAAAGATAAGAAACATACGATGAATGCTTAATATGTTTCAGACTCATTTTTTTTCCAGAAAACTATAATAAGTAGAGCATTACCAGGTGTATGTGATAACTATGTGCCAATGTACAAAACTGGATGCATGTAACTTCATGCATGTGCTGTGTGGAATCCAGTGAAGGTAACCTAATTTGTCTTGTCGCATTTCAAAAATGTATGTTAATCTTCAACAATGTGTGTTGAGTGATTTATGTTTTTGACTTGGAAAAAGTGGTTTCAAAATACTGCTGTCAACTTTCAGAGAGTCTTGTCTAAGTAGATCTAAATTTTGAAAAATTGTAGAGACAGCACACCAAAAGAAAGACACTGAATAAATGAGGACACAGCACAATGTGTTACTCATTTGTCATTGAAAGAAAAGTTAATGCTTGCAAACATATAACAGGTGGCATGTGTTAGGTAGTTATCTCCAACAAAATGTTTGCTCAAATCAGATGTATTGAACCAAAGACCCACAGAAGACGGATGTGTTCAGCCATTGGCGCAAATAAAACGGCGACACAACACATTTCCATTCTCTGGACTACATCCTGCTGGAAATCTAGAATGGATCATGGTCCTGCTACAAGAGAGATCCAGCAGGAGTTTGAGAATAAACGCTGATGATGATGATGAAGAGATAACAACCATATCAACACTATAAACTAGCAGCACAATCGATTTATGATTAATGATCAATAAAAATGGTCTTAAAAGGTATAGAGAATTGACTTCATTTCACTAAGGTTTCATCACATGTACTCCACCTCATACATGAAGACTGATTAATCAGCATTGTTTGTCAGTCGCTATATTCTGATGGATTTATTGAAATAGGGATTGAAGCAGTTATGGGCTTGACTAGTACATGCTGATGATAACCTGGAGTTATCACTCATAACCACACTCCTTCCAGAAAAAGTGACATGTTGCCTGCTAAGAGCATCACTCATAGCATGTAACATCATAGGATCAAGAGATAATCCCAAGCAATCTCAGAAAAATGTGCTTGTACACACAGGATGTCATGACCCTAAAAAGTGTTACCAAAGAATAAATGGAAGTGTCCAAAACTTGTTTAAAATGAGATAAGATGCATTAAAAGCATTCAATATACAAGCGTACAATATGGTCTGGGCTATTAGAAAAATGAAGGCTGTTATTTTATTGAGAATAATTGTATATACTTCTTATATGGCTGAATCCATGCCATGTAAGTGAGGTTAATATGAAATGAGAAGGTTGTTCTTTTAGTAAGATGGATGTATTCAAGTATTTCAGAACTGGTGTCATTGCTCTTCGGCCAGACCTATAGGTACGCAGTCTCTTTTAGCCGGTGGTGAAGAGTATGTATGTTTATTGTTCCAGTGGAGCGTTGATTTTTCATGCGCCTAATTCAACCCGTCTCTGCTTGTCCCACGTTTGATCTTAAATTTCTTCAATTTCTGTAATACTCTTTTATCATGTTAATTTTAATTCTTCACTAAGTGATCCGGGATTCCTTTCAAGATCTCACCATTGTCCAGTAAGATCGCATGGATGGATGGATTGCATAAAAAGAGAGTGAAAATGACATTAATAGATTATGGTTTATGGATTAGTAAGAGCAAATGGTCTACATACCTCATATAGATTCCTTAAAAATAGCTGGTAATTTCTGGAATCTACTAATTTCTTTTTACGGGCCTGGGATGTTTCCCACATGCGTTTCCTTCTGTTAAGTACAACTTGACAACGAGCATTGATCTCATCTGTAGCATAATGGTTGTCTGCAGATAGGTCAGCTGCAAACTGTTTCAGATCCTCAATTCTGTCTTCCTGGGCTTTGGTTGTCTTTTCAAATCCATCATGTTTTTTCATCAGACTTTCAACACTATACAAGGAGTTCTGAAAATGTGTAATTAATAAAGATTTCTTTGTTTAAAAAAATTGAAGTAATCAAAATAGTTATAACATCTGTCTTCACAATTCAAAGTAACAGGATCCTTTGTATTTACAGAAACTAGGCTTAAACTATAATTTGGTACTTAGCTCTCTGAGTCAGAGAAATAAAATTAGTAAGAATTAGGGCTGAGAGGTTCACCTCCAAATAAAAAATGCCTAGTACTGCGAGGTCTCTATCACTTCAAATTTCTATTGCACATAATTATGCAGTGAAATTTATACATTTTAAAAATGTTATCTAATCATTATTAAAAATTAAAATTAAATTTATTAGAATTAAAGGCACAAAATAAAATTAAATATACAAAAATACAACTTTAAATCTCACAGACATAACATACACAAATCTACAAAATAACTACATTTCACAATTTACAGTTGAAAAACAATTTTATTATTCTTATCTGTAGACATCCAATTGTATTCTCCTAAATTATAGTTTGTGAATTATAATTTTTCTTTTCATTAATTTGTGAGAACAGAATGCAATAATTATTTGTAAATATTGAAATGACAACTAACATCATTTAAAAAATAGCAAAGTCAATAATTATTCCACTATGAACAAGTATATTTTTCTTTTATTATAAAGTTTGGTATTTTCTTGTTTACTTGTCATATTATTACTGTTTTTATATAATTATAAATGTAAACATTTTAGATACAGCTTTCTGCCAATAGCACTTGTCACCATGACATAATTTTTACTGACAATTTCTAACTTCAACATAGCTTCTTGTCATTTTTCCACTCCATAGGATGGTTCAGAAAACTCCACTCCAAAAACCTCCTTAGGTGCATTTTATATTTTATGCATCTTATATCAGTGTCATTACTTTTATGAAATTTAATATTTTATGCATGTTAGATCAGTGTCATTACTTTTATGACATGTTATGCTTTATGCATGTTAGATCAGTGTCATTACTTTTATGACATGTTATGCTTTATGCATGTTAGATCAGTGTCATTACTTTTATGACATGTTATGTTTTATGCATGTTAGATCAGTGGCATTACTTTTATGACATGTTATGCTTTATGCATTATAGATCACTAGTATCATTAGTTTTTATACCATTCCTGTCTGACAACATACATGAACTTATCCCGTAATATGTCTTCTTCAATTTACTGACTGACTCTCTCGTGGGCATGCACGTGTTAAACATAAACAAATTTAGATTTAAACAAAATCTAGATATTACTAAATGTAACACACATAAAATCCAGAATTAGCATGAGTGGCATTAACTTTTGAACCAAAGTGTTTTTTTTTTATTAATATACAACCTGTAATGAGAAAAAATCTATAAAAGAGATGTAGCTTGCAAATGTTATAAACACTACATGACTGATCGGCTTTCCTGCAATCGATTCTTTGCCCAATTATGGGGCAGATTTTAGAAGTTGGAAGTTTTTTATATTGCAGTATAAAATTGAGAACATATGTCAGTTCTATCTTACCCCAACATCCTCATTAGCAAGGAAAGCTTCTTTTGTTCCAATCCAATTCTCAGTCTGCTCAGCTGTTTCCTTAAACACCTGGAAAAAAAATACAGAAAAATACTTCATCAATTAATCAGTAAAGTGCAATGTCAAAAAGGCAACTTTTCTTCATCCAGAACTAATTCGAAGTAAATGACAGACACCTAATTTGAAGTACATGACAGACACCTAATTCGAAGTAAATGACAGACACCTAATTCGAAGTAAATGACAGACAACTAATTCGAAGTAAATGACAGAAACCTAATTCGAAATAAATGACAGACACCTAATTCGAAGTAAATGACAGACACCTAATTCGAAGTAAATGACAGACACCTAATTCGAAGTAAATGACAGACACCTAATTCGAAGTAAATGACAGACACCTAATTTGAAGTACATGACAGACACCTAATTCGAAGTAAATGACAGACACCTAATTCGAAGTAAATGACAGAAAACTAATTCGAAGTAAATGACAGACACCTAATTCGAAGTAAATGACAGGCACCTAATTCGAAGTAAATGACAGGCACCTAATTCGAACTAAATGACAGACACCTAATTCGAAATAAATGACAGACACCTAATTCGAAGTAAATGACAGACACCTAATTCGAAGTAAATGACAGACACCTAATTCGAAGTAAATGACAGACACCTAATTTGAAGTAAATGACAGACACCTAATTCGAAGTACATGACAGACACCTAATTCGAAGT
Source organism: Meghimatium bilineatum (assembly GCA_034231615.1). Lineage (NCBI taxonomy): Eukaryota > Metazoa > Mollusca > Gastropoda > Stylommatophora > Philomycidae > Meghimatium > Meghimatium bilineatum. The sequence continues at coordinate 94,163,802 of CM067322.1, read as the reverse complement.
AAATGACAGACACCTAATTCGAAGTAAATGACAGACACCTAATTCGAAGTAAATGACAGCAGACACCTAATTCGAAGTAAATGACAGGCACCTAATTCGAAGTAAATGACAGACACCTAATTCGAAGTAAATGACAGACACCTAATTCGAAGTAAATGACAGACACCTAATTCGAAGTAAATGACAGACACCTAATTCGAAGTAAATGACATAGACATTTAATTCAAAGTAAATGACATTGAAAGTAATTCTGATGACTATAATCCTGGGTAAAAAGGATGATAAAGAGAAACTAAACACTATAATTTTAGTTTATCATAAATGACTTTTTCCTTACCTGTAAATTATGACATTGTGTAAGTATATTGCTTCTCTTTTCCCATGATCCATTGAGGGAAAGACGAGTTGTATCAAGTTGTTTCACCAATTTTTGTACATCATCACTTGCATAGTGTTTACTATTGATCAGGTTATTTCCATGTTCCTTCACTGAGGAGAAATGTGGCTTGCGTCCTTCAATTTCAGCCTACATAAAAAATAAAAGTTTGTTATTTTATATAAAATAGCCAAGTAAAATTTTATGTTATTTTCTTATGAAGTATTTTAGTTGCATTAAAACTATTGAGTGCAAATTTGAAAAAAAGAAGCACATAACAGCAACGCTGTGACCTGTTATACATACGAGGCAACTAAGGAGGTTTGGGAACTGAGATGGCTGTTTAATGCTATAGATCAAAGTAACCCACAAGCCATGCTGAAGTTAGATGTATTATGTTGAATAGTGTAGATATCAAAGCCAATCTGTAAACCATGATACAACTAATTTCATTTCCTGGCTACATCCTGTTAACCAGCAGGAGAGAATTTGTTCAGAAGAAAAAACAAAACAAGAACAGTAGCATTAAGGTTAAAACACCCAAGATATGAAATAGAAACAATGAGGATGAGAAAGACATGGAATGAACTAAATGAAATAGCTAAAGAAAAAACTGTGAGAGATATACCACAGGAAATTTAACAATGAATACATAGACAGTTGTCTTATAAACCATTAGGAGTTGTGGAACATGTAGCTATATGTGATCTCCTGTCACAACATCATGTACTGGAGATTTTTTCATTTATCCTCAGACAGAAAATAAAGCTCTGTCCTTACCAGGACTCAAATCTGGATCTCACGGATGTGACACCAATGCTCTAACCTCTGGTCAAGCACTATACATAGATAACAACAAATGTAAAATTGATCATCTACCTTTCTTTCATGATGCATCTGCAACATATTTTCAGCTTCTGTAACATCCTTAGCCAGCTCCTGGCCATTCATCCTGTTTATCATATCATTGGACCAGTTCATCTGAACAGAAACAATAAGAGAATGAGTCATTTGATATTATTTTAACTAAATAAGAGAAAACAACGTGTCCTGTGTGCTCTAATTGATTATGAAATAATTTAAATATGTATTGAAACAACAAAAATTAAATCACTATAAAAATGGCAACAAAACTATAATGAACTAATTAGGTACACAGGACCATGCGTTTGTTTTTGTCAATATTTATGAACCTACTACGAATAGATCCAATGGAAGGAAAAAATAATAGGGTTTTGAAACCTGGTGGACCATTGAGCAGATTCACCTACTTCTGGCAAGATGTATGAAAGGTAAAATTGAAATGTAAAAGTGGTGCATATTTCACAATGATATAAAAACTTTTACTTGTACATAATATGATTCAATTATTATGACAATAACAGGAATAATTTTTGATTTGCAAAGAGCACATTGCTTATGTTTCATCATTCCTGACTCTGTTCTAAACAAAAGCAAATTAATACATTATTATTGGAACAAATTTTTACATGAAATAAGCAACAAATATGGGAATAATATGTGTTATCATAAACAGCCTATCATATACTTCATTCCATAATGGACTATTGACGTAATTTATTCATACTTTCATTTTTTCTTTATATATTGTATAATAGCAAAATTTAGACTTAATTAATTAAATATGAAAAACAAAGCAAATTAAAAATACACAATCAATGTTGAACAAAACATAGCTATAACAAGAATGTCAGGCGTAACTCAACAGATTGCAAAATATTGGCTGCAGTAATATAGAGCACATGATGTATGGATGTCTTTTGACCCATTTCCTAGCATACAGAATATGAACAAAGGAATAGCTATGAACATTGATTGATATGTGGCTCAGTTCAAAAAATTACTTATGAAAGAAGAAGAAGTGTATGTCCACTCTCAACTTGGCAATTATCGCTAACTATGTAATAACACAGACAAAAACTATAGACTCACTAGTTCCCGTCCATCTGAAAGGAACTTCTGTAGTTGGTATGACTCTGCAAGCTTGGCTTTCCTGTAGGAAAACAAAAATTGCCCTAAAATGACTTAATATCATATCTTAATTAATAATATAGGTAATTAAAAATTAAACTATTTTTAACTATAGTGTTTAAATATATATATACCTGTCAACTTTTGTTTTTTATAAATGCATATTTTAAGAAAGTTTTTCTTTGTTTTCTTAAAAAAACGTCAGAATTAGTAATAACTAATGCTATTTAACACCACCCGCCCATTGAAATAAAAATATTATATGTCTCATCATCTGGTAGCATATCCTGAACAAGATGTAGCAGTCATTATAGCTTTTCGAAACTTCTGTCTATCTTGAGCCAGTCTTCCTGCTTCTGTTATTGTCATGTTCAAGTGGTCTTTGATGTCTTGTGTCCATCGTCTTCTTGGTCTTCCTCTTCTTCATCTTCCTGGCATCCTCCCCTCCATTATAGTTTTCTCCAGTGTTTGATATGGCCAAAATATTGTAGTTTTCTGGAAAGAACCATGTTGTTTAGTCAGTTTTCTTTTACACTAATTTCTTTCAGGATGGTTACATTGGTGATATTTTTGGTCCATGGTATTCTGAGGATTTTTCTGTAACATTTTGCTTCAAATATTGCTATTTTATTTTTCACTTTGTTGGTAATTGACAAGGGTTCACACACATATATTGCCACTGGGAATATGCAAGCAAGCTCTTATGAATGTTAATTTTGTTGTTTTTCAGCAACTCAGCCATATGTTTTTCATTTGTATCAGCTTCTTTGACGCAACAGCCAACCTCCTTCTGACTTCTTCATAGCAATCCCCATTACGGTTGATAAGAGAACCAAGGTATTCAAAACTGTTGACTCTCTAATTCAGTGTTTTTGATACTGATTGAGAACTTGCTAGTGGTTTTGTCACTTGTCATAATCTTGGTCTTGTTTCCATTTAGAAACAGGTTTTGTTTTTCACCATATTCTTTAAAGGAGTTTATGAGGTGTTCGTGACCTGCTTGACTGTGTACCAATAATGTTGTATCATCAGCATATCTTAATTCTGGTATCTCATGACCACTGATGTTGAGTGGGTCAAAGTAATTTCTCTGTTGGTCATTTCTTACATTCCTCATTATGTTTCTTGCATAAATGTTGAAGAGATATAGTGATAGGACACATCCTTGTCTGACTCTTTTTTCCACCATATCAATATAGAAAATCTGTACTAGTTGACACCTATGAATATATAACCAGTTTTTTTATTAAAATATCAATTCCTCAAGTTTTGAAAATATATCAGTAACAGCAAACACTGCTGAATTTAATAAAGTAAATTCTATAAAAAATGTCAAACAAAGAGAGAAACATATAAATAACATCTTGCCTGCTATCTGATAAATCCTCTAGTTTCTCCCAATTGTCCTCAGCTTCCTGTTTCTTCAACTCTATCTCTTTGGCTCTGTCTTTATATTTCTGGCATAGTTTGCTGGCTTGAGTCTCAATTTTCTAAGTGCCAAAACACAATAAATATTCATACAAAACAAGCAAGCAACTGTAAATTATCTTTTAAACAAATATGTGTGTTAAACAAAAAATGTAAACAAAAAATTAAAATATAATATATAGGTGTTCAGAGGTTAGTTAAACCAATAGTTAATTAGTAACATATTTGGTTCTTGTTTGAAATGTGTACCCCCAATGTGATTATTACTTTGATTATTTCCCTTGGCATTGTTTGCCAATTGATATTTATCAATTATAAATTTAATTATTAATATTTTTAGAGGTAGGCTTACAGTTTGGGTTAAGAGAGATTTTGTTTTACATAACTAACACTAAATAAATTTATATTAAAATTAATAAAGGATAAAAATAAACTGACAAACATTGCCAAGGGGAATAATCACAAAATTCCCGTTTCAGACAAGAACCACATATTTTTTAAAAAGTCATTTGCTAAACTTATAAACTAATACCAGATCTGTGGTGGTATCAACATAAAAATAAGTGATAAAACAAGTGCATGAGTTAAAACATCTTGGGAGCATTTTATACAAATGATGGAAGTATGGACAGGGAAACTAGAATTCAAATATCCAACTACGTAAATTATGAACGTATACCAATCTTGAAACACACATCTATTCCAATGGAAACTAAATAGTAATCATAAATTCAATCTTCATACCGACACAGTTTTATCACTGTCAGATATGGCAAGAGGGAACAAAAGAGAAAGCTTACTATGTATGAAATGTGATGTCTATATAAGCAGCAAACAGAACACAAAGAGACCATGTGAGGAATAAAGAGATTACACAATCTGTTGAAACAGTGTCTGTGGTTAAATGTATTGAAAAACAGAGACTAAAATCGTTCTGCCGCTTAATGAGAATGTACACATATTGGTCAGCAGCAAGAGAATACAACATAAAAATGGAAACAACAAGAGGCAGAAAAACATGGATTGAAAGATTACGGATTACCAACATTCTGAGACGTCACAATATTACTGCATATCTTGTGCCCAAACGTATCATAGCAGAAAACAGATCATTATTCAATCATGTGAGGCTTTACAGGAAAAGCAAATATTGGTCTAATTTACCAGATTTATGTTTTGTTTTATATAATTTATGTCTAAATTATTTAGACCTAATCAATGAAGCAGAAACAATGAAGATCTAAAGCAAATTGCAATAAAACGAGAGACATGGAAATCTATGACATCCGCCCTATGTGCCATCTTTGGCCCTAGAGGAATAACTAACTAACTAATTAATTAACATTTATCAAACCTCAAGCTGGTTCTGTAGAGCTGTCATGTCTCTTTCTATTGCCTCTTGCTTGCGTTGCAAAGCTTCTACAGCCTGAAGATCTTTGCCCAGATCTTCTACAGATAAAAGTTGTGCTTTCTCATGGATGCGGTCATTGACATCATCTACATCTCTCACAAAAGAATGAATTTCTAAAGCTGCAGCCAAACGAGCTTTATAATCATTCAATGCTCCCTGAAGATTCTGCCATCTGAAAATGATAGATTTGAAATGTTTAAACTGCAATGTATAGATAAAAATATATTTTTCTCCAATCTTCTTTTTCAGAAACCAAGATTAATGATTTTCACAAAGAAAGTGGTCCGTTCAAGTACCTCTGAACCTCCAAAACATGGTTCTAGAAGGAGATAGAATATGGTCATATAATGTTTAATTATTGATTATTGACTGTAGCGGATGAAAATTGACAGTGTAATAATGTAGATTATGTCATGTTAGGGTGTCTTTAATGTAGCGGATGTAATCAGCAACACAACTACTAGGTAAGGAACACAAAGTCAGTAAATTATGGTTGACTGAAGATATATTATATGAGAAGGAGAGAGCTAAAAATGGACCCAAAAAAAATCAAATTGCAGAATGGATTTATGGCACCCAGAAAAAATTATTAAACTAAAATGAAAAAAGCTAAAGAAAACTAGATAAATTCACAATGTGATTCTATTAACATATCACAGGGTAATAATAAAACAACTTTTGAAACTTTAAAGAAAATCACACAGCAAAGAAAATCCAAGATTTCTATTATAGAAGACAAAAATGGAACAATGCTGAATATTAAAGAAAATATTTTGACTGTCCGTAATGCACTTTATGTAATCAGACAGTATCTAAGATGTAGTGGATCGAATGAGACATTTTTATTGTGCTGTACTTATGTTCAATAACATTATTTGCATTAGAGTCTAAGAAGAGATTGATCTCTTACTTTTGGTTCATGTCAGATCTTTTCTCTTTCACCTGCAAGGTATCTGTTCTGCCCTGGGATATTAGTCTATCAGCTAGTGAGTTGATGTCTTTAATCCTTTTCTCATCTACAGTGATGCCCTGAAAGATTTGCATATACAAGCCACTGAAATATATTTTTCTGTTAAAGGGACACACACATTTCATTAAAAAAATTGTAATGTGAAACAAAACAACAGGAAAAGGGGGAAAACTTAGGACATAAATACAACAGGGGAAGCAATTAATTCAGAAATAGACATTTATTCAAAATGAGAATACAAAATTGAACAAGAGTGCCTTGTTGAAAATTGAACAAGAGTATTCTTTGGTATTCCTTCATTTCTTTGAAAGTGTCTTTAAATGGGCTCTGATGAACAGTTGGCGGTGACCTGCACATGAATTCAGTTCGATATCTACCAAAATATTTAAGTTGATAATTATGTAATGCCTGAAATGGCCAGAGAAATGATATTAAAATTTTACAAATGGCCTGTGAATGTTATTATAAATTTACAAATGGTCTTGGCACAAAAAATGTTTACCATCACTGAGAATGTAGAGCAATGGAGAAACATCCTTATGTGCACAAAATAGCTCAATATTGCTGGTAATTCTATGGATAAAAAAGAACATTAGAAAACAGCAAGAGAATGTAAACTTTGAATTTAGTGACAATAAGATGCTACAGAAATAAAATATTCTACTTACAGCTGACTCTAGGTCATTGACTTTCTTTTGCAACTCCAAACAATGTTCATAATCTCGACCAAGGTCATTTTGATGGACAAGAGATTCCTGCATAGAGAAAATAGGATATATTGATATATTCAGTAGTATGATCATCATAAGTACTTAATTTTGTTCAGGGTTATTGTTATTTCAACTGTTTCATTCTATTCTACAAATCAAATTATGTGTAGCTCTTCAGTACAAATATGAAACATTACGAGATGGGCTGGATAGTCTAGCACAGTGCACCACCAACACAAGATACAGAGGTTACGGGAGGTCTGATACTATCTGCTGCTCCTTCAATGTGGAGGCGGTACTTGATGAAATTTTTTTTAAAAATCTGTTGTCACAAAAGCAACTTAGCATATCAAATAAATTATCTATACATAAACTTATATCCACAAACAAAACAGACCAATGAGTTAATTCCCCCCCCCCCCCCCAATTAAAAATAATAAATATACCTTTTCTTTAATCCACAAAAGTACTTTATCCACTTGCTCCATGAACTCTAAAATGTCCTTGGCCTCTTCCAGACCTTTTCCTCTGTTAGCAGATGCCTGAAGTAGCTCATTCCACTTAGACGTTAGTCTAGTGATACAAGGCTTTATCTCTTCATGTGATTGGTGTCGTTTCTTAATCAACAGTTCTCCAACCTGAAAAACATTAATGATAAGGTGGATGTTACGTATGCACATCTTTACTAATTGGACTTTCAAAACTGACCTGTCCTCTCTTTCATTATTGTAAAACTGAAGGACAATAAATCTATGCTAGTAATCTCAATGGATACCACCCATTCATACCATAGCCACATGTACTGAAATTTACCTCTGTACTACTCATTCATGCCATAACCATATGCACTGACTGGTAGCTTTATCAGTTTACTGGTAAGGTATATGGGTTTAAGTGGTAACTTTATCTGCTTACTGGTATGGTAGATGGGTCTAAGTGGTAGTTTTATATGTTTGCACGAGATAAAGGAGTTAATATGCACAAATAATTAATGCTCTTTGTGTCAACTGAAATCATTTACCAAAGTTAATAGAGGGATCTTGTGACTATTTACCATTTCTATCATTTTAAATGATGCACTATTATAGCTACATGAATATATTATATTAAATAATATTAATTTATTATACTGATTACCTCCTTAATGCTGTTGATCCTATCAGTGTTGGCAACAATTTCTCCATGGAATGCTTGATGTTTCTGCAGTTTCTTCATCTTATCATACAAGTCTGTGACATCTTTGAAGTCATCCTCATAAGCCACCTTCAGTTTTTCATCAATCCAATGCTCTGCCTGTAGACAGAAAAAGAAGTGCTCACAAATAGGATTTATATTTCAGACACATTAGATATACCACATTTAATCTGAAGTTTTAGAATGCAATATGTCTAGACATTTGTACTTGTGCAGCAGGGTCAGCATCAATGCAATGTTTAGTGCTTTGATCTTCAGGCCTGTGATGGTATATGGACTTCAGCATATGTTCCTTATTCATGATAAACTTTCAGACAATGGATGTCTTGGATACAAGCTTTATCTTTATCATGAATACAAGCACATCTAAAGCAGTAAATCAATGTGATATCCAGAAAGTTGGAAGTAGCAATAGCAAAGCTGTCAACTTTTTTTTTCATAACCCTTAATTTTAACAATATATTTCTGTATTTAATTTTTTTGAGGCTCAATATGTGCATATAAGATATTAAAAAAAAACCAATGTCCGCATTAGCAATAATTACAGAAATTTAACACCAAATGACCTATTCTACCAAACACAAAAAATATTTTTTTTTCCTAGGCCCGAAATCCGTATCAATACAGAAAATCAGTACTAATTGACACCTATGTAATAGATATCAACAAAAACTGACAGTGATTTTTTTTATGCATAGACTGGGAATCAAGAAATCAGGTACCATAAAAAAGAGGGAGCTCAAAGTTATTCACCCAAAAGGCAACTATGCTTATCTCGACAGAGAAGAAAAAGTTATCATCATCTGAACAGGACACAGTAGACTAATCAATCAAGTGCCATGCTGAGTGGCTTAGCGATCATGTTTCTCCACAACTCTGCTACAGTGACAATCCATCCAGAAATTTCTTTATCTGTCTCTTCTCCACTTGATCTTTTCGGTGGTTACTAAATGTTTAAGTTTGCTTTTAACAATCTTGATTAACTGCTTCAACTTTTTGCTATAATTTGTCATTTTATTCTAGCATTTCTGAGGATTTCTACAATAGCTTTCTTTGATGTCCATGGAATTTTCATCACTCTTCTAAAAAAACCACATCTCAGTTGCCTCTAGCTTATCTTAGGCACTGTGTTTACCATCCATGCTTTGCATCCATAAAGAAGGATTAGCTCAATATAATATCCTAGCACTCAGACTCATGTATGCAGTGATTTACTTCATTGCATAGAATGTTTCTCATTATTTGAAATTTTGATTTGGTCTGTGCTATTCTGCACTTGATCTCATTGGAGCACCTGCCATTTGATATTAAAATGGTGCCTCAATACTTGACTTTATTCCCTTGATTTAATTTTGTATTATTTATATTAATACTGCATTTTTCCAACAAACTAAACAGCCGTTCAAATCAACTAAGACTGGTTCCATCACCTATGAGCTCATGTCGACAGGTAACACTGACTGGAATATATTCTGCAAGACTGCAGTACACTAAACTAGTTGAGACCGGAGCACTGGCCCACAACGACAGATATCCACAGAAACTAGTTGCCCCATTTATAGCTAGGGGTCAAATGGGGAAGAGGTCATGTCAGACAAGAAATCATGACCTGTATTTTTTTCTGTCCAGGTGTAGTTTCAAACTCAACATGCTGTAACCCAATGATAATAAGCAAGATCACTATCTACTTAGGCTATTGTAGGAATTCCTAGAAAATTCAAGAAAACCAGACTTGCTGTGTAGACATGTAAATGAGAAGAAGACTAACAGTTGGACATGGAAACAATTATGTCAAATGCAATCATGAGAGCAGTAAGGGTCTAAACTTCCTACTTCATGATGAATAAATACTTTAATGTACTTAGTTTTACTGTTTCTGACTATATCAGAAGGAGAGTAGGAATAATGTCTTGTATCGAACATATAGAATGTCAACAGATAAAGTGGTTTGGTCACCTTATGAGAATGGACCTAAGCCAAATACCATTAGAGCTTATAACAAACGATCATCAGGATACAGAGATAAGGGCAGATCAAGAAAGAGATGGATTGATAACATCACAACAACCCTCCACAAACACAGACTCAGCACGACTCAGGAATCACATCTGGCCTTGAAAAGAAACAGCTCGCACTCCTATGCTTAGCAGCAAATGTTCATGCTATCAATCAGCTTCCACCAGCAGAAGACAATAGAGTTTTACCGTTCATATATGAGTAAATGACCAAACTATAAGAGTAACAAACAAAAAAACAAAAAAAATGATTTCATTTAATCTATTAAATTATGTAATTTCCCTGTTACAAATTTAAGAAAAGTATTTATACCTGAGAAATATTTATTTAATGTTTGTCGTTATGTTCAATATGTAGAGAACAGGCATAAAAATAAACAAGACATTCTCTGACCTCTGTTTCATCTCTGTAAAATTGATGATACATCATGGAGCCCTTGAGGTTATTCTTTTTAACAGAAGAAAGCTCATGGATGTTCTCACGTCTGGAAAGAAAATTATTACATTGCATTGTCACATGATTTGCAAAAACTAGCAGCATAGAATTTCAATAGTTATTGATGAAAAATAAAAATGAAGAAATTTATAGTTCTAAAAACAGCTAGCTGATGGGAAAAAATAACACCATAAAAAACAGACTAATTGAACATTTTGAACAAAAAGCCTATATCAAATACAGAACAAACAGAAAACAAGCAATAAAAGTAATAACATTGGAAATGAACTAGACTGCAGACATTGATTAGAATTTTTTTTAAATGGCAGTGATGATATATTGTGGTCATCATCAGGTGCCATGCAGCTGGGGCAGGCAGTCATGGCTCTCCACAGCTTTCTATCTCCAGTATTATGTATCCCTGCCATTGTTGCTTCCCTGCTTTGCCAGGTTGTTAAACTAATATTTTCTCACATTGTCACCCCTTGTCTTTGTTGCCTTCAATCTTGCCTGTTGTAACTGACACTGTTCTCCAAACCTACTTATCTCATAAAGTGGCCAAAAAATGAAGATGCCCGGTAGTTTTTTTCTTATATTATTAAGGTCTGTTCGCACTTCACTCTTTCAACTCCTCCAGATTAGTTTTCCTGGCAGTCCATATTTTTCTTAGCATTCTTCTGTAGAACCACATCTTTACTGTCTCAAAATTTCCTCTTTCCGGTTTGTTTACTGTCCAGATACAGATTCGCATCCATTTGTTAGTATATGAGTTTTATAGCACTGCAGAACTCTCTTTCTCACCTCTAATAACAAGGTCATATTACACAATATATATTTCATTTTTTTGGGGGGTTATATTCTGGTAGTAAATCACAATTAAAAATTGTAGGGAAATTTTGCATTGGAAGAAATGGAGTGGCAAAACAATATAGGCCTATCTAAATAACACAATTATTTGTATTAAGATGTCCAATCCTATTTGATTTTAAAAGATCACTGAATATTCATTTAACCTTTAGAAATCCAGATTAAAATTGCACAATCTTTCCCATCACCAGATTCTTTTTTTTTAGAAAATGTTCATTATTTTTTATTGGTGTTTTGAAAACACATAACTTTTTAGTTTTTAAAGATTTTAAAATAAGTTATGCCAATGTAAATAAAGAATTGCATACTGCAATGTAAATAAAGAATTGCATGCTGCAAATATGTGTGTAATCTGTAATTTTATGTGTGATACGAGAGGTGCAAGAAAGTGATACAGATATTTTTCACACAAAATACAAAAAAGACATACATGGGTGTTACTGTTTGGATAGCACACAAAAATAAGTTTTTGTTCTTAGAGATTTTAAAATAATTTGTTTTACCTGTAAATACAGAATTGAATACTGAATCTAATGATGTGAATTTTGTTAGTGTATGGTATGTGACATATGAGGCCCTGGTGAAGACAGAAAGTGGGGAAAAAAACCACAAAAGTTTTTTTTTAATTACTCACCTTTACATCCAATGTTTGGCAACCTTGATAAACATGTTTCTGCACATTTTTATAACCAAACTAACTTAATAGCGCTGGGGGAAGAAATAAAATATATAGATGTTACTTACCTTGTCCGATTGATTGTTCTCTTGGCCTAGATCTAGTGTCTGTAGTCACGACAATATATTCTTGTCCGTGCCATTTCATAATGAAACCATCGTGTTACAATTACTACCATATATCTACTTTGAAAACTAATAAAATTCCCAAGAATTCATCATTAGAATCACAGTTCATAATGATTTTACTGAAAATCTAATGAAATCAAAACCTAAAAGACCTAATTCATGCTGTGCACTGCGATTTGCAAATTTGGACTATTCACTCTAATTTTAAAATTCTCTAAATCAATGCATAGCAATGGGTGGCAAATGTCACCATTGGTGACATTGACACCAGTGGCATGGTGAAGGCTAAAAAAAAAAGATTTGACAAAAGAACTGAGTTGACACAATAAAATTATTAATTAAACTAACCTTGCAGAAAGTTCTGTCATTGTTTGTTTTACATTTGTGGCTTCAAAGTGATCAGTCTCAACAAGCTGTGTGCCATGATCCACTATACCTTTCAGCTTTATACATTTGAAAGAAATGAGTTAATATTAATATAATTTATTACAATTCAATATTTTCAGCTTCTATGTGCCATTAATTAGTTTTCTTCTTTTTAAGCATTCATTCTCAAACTCCTGCTGGATCTCTCTTGTAGGACAGTGATCCTACTAAATTTTCAGCGGGATGTAGTCCAATAAATGGAAATGCATTGTGTCACAATTTTATTTGCTTCAATGGCCTGACATATCCATCTCCAGTGGAGTCTTATTAATTAACAAGCCTGATTTCAATGACTTTAAGATGACAAGTGCTTTTCTCTAGTTTAGCAGATGGTAATAAACATTTTATTTAAAATATAAATGTTACTAGATGAAATCTATAAATCTCTTTTATAGAGAGCATAAGACAGTAAAATTGAATAATTGAAGAAATAAGAAATAAAATAGAGATTTTGTTAACAAAGATTCACAAGAACCCTTACTTTCAACAGTAAAACAACAAAAGTATGCACTGTTTGAACATGTTTGCCGACATTATTCCTTGTAAAAAAATATACTGCAAGGAACAGTGAAAGGTGGAAGAAGCAGAGCAGGACAAAAGCATGGACAGACAACACTAAGGACTGAGCAGGTCAAGATATTTTCTCACTTGTCCCTATTGTTGAAGACTTAAATTGCTGGAGGACTCTGAGTATTGATACATCCAATGTGGTACCCCTACAACCCTGAGGAGCCATGGATTTATAGATAGATAGAAGTAATATTTGTGTCCCTGGTAGATGTAATATTGCTAGTTCTACATGTATTACCCATTCATGGAAGCTGACTATGTTTGTTTGATACTCCCTCAGTCTCAGATAAGATCAGATACAGTTCCAATTTCAGTTTATGCCACAAGCAGGGTAGATCCAGACTATCCAGAAAGCAATGACAACCTACTGACTGTAAATATTGACTAGAAAATCACTGCAGCCAAAAAACAGTAGGTTGATTTTTATGTCCTGGCCAGGATATGTTACCAATATTTTATCAAAATTTTCAATTACAGATATTGTTTCAAATCATAAATTTCTAACTATACACACACTCTTTAAAATAAATTGTAATAGATTGCTATAGCGCCATTTTACTAGTTTTGCCCTCAAACAAATGTTATTATCCAAGTAACCTCCCAACGTATTAATATCACTTTTTGCACGCTGTTTTATTTTTGGCTAGACCCAACAAATTTATACTTTATATTTGTGCATCATTTCAGTTTATATGAACAAATTAAATCCTTTGATCTTTGTCAGCATACTAATTATTGTGTCTTGAGAACAGAAGTTTTACCACTTCAGACATTACATGGGATACAACCTCAAATTCCATCTGTCTTGTGTTTGAGAGTACAAATTTCACACTTAAATCATTTTAATTGTATAATAAATGAATCCTGTGTAAATGATGTCATATAATTTATTGTAAACACCCAATTTTTTGTATGTGAAATGTGTGGTGACAAGTAGACTTTTAATCTATATCACAAATAAGCAAAAATTGAAATTAATGGATGAAATTTAATGGAAAAATTTATTTATAGGGTCTACACCATTTTCAATTCCCACAAATTTTTTTAAATTAAAGGCATTATATATTTGCTGAGATACACGATTGTTAAGTTGGGTAAGCTTGTGAAATGTGATATAATCCACTATTCTTCTTTCAAAATAACTTCACATGCAATATTAGTAATGTATACTGTCATCTACTTCCTTTCATAATTTTGGAAAATAAATCACAGTATCAGCTGCCTTAATGCTTTAGCTATATGATATGTTCAGAAAATCTTATTTTCATCTTACATTGTATTCTAAAAACAAACCTAACATGCATGGACAATTACAGATTTCAATTTTAGTATGAAAATGGGTGTATACATTTTTGCATTCATGCTAAAAGAACATAATCACTGATGTAAAAAAAAATTACTTTGTCACTCTGAACTTCCAGAACCTTCTCAAAAGCCTCATGTTTCCTGCTCATGGCCTCAACGTGTTCAACATTGTCACCAGAATCTGGACTATTGAGGTACACCTACAAATAAATAACATTTAATAATGATGGACACTAACATTACAAGAAAAATCATAACAGTAATGAATGCAGGGGTGAGAGACAATGAAAAGCAGATTTATTGGAGGGTGTTGTGGCTAAAGGCAAAAGACAAAGAAGAGATAGTAAGTATAGATTTCCTACAGAATGAATAAAACAATCCTGGAAGTGATAATTTATAGCAACAAAGGATAATAGAAATAGAAGTGACCAGAGGTGAGAAAAGGTGTGTCTCTTCTGGAACAATCTGAATATCACATAATCAGCATCTGACTGGAACTTGGAGTTCAATACTCTTTGCTCACTGCTGGAATGTAGAGCAGTACATTTATGAGAATATCACTTGTACTATGTGATGTTGGTTTCTAATCAAGAATAACAGTAAAGTGAGGGGTGATGTGTCTAATCAAGAATAACAGTAAAGTGAGGGGTGATGTGTTTAATCAAAAATCAAAATGAAGTGAAATGTATCTAATCAAAAATAAAGTGAAGTGAGATGTGTCTAATCAAAAATAAAGTGAAGTGAGATGTGTCTAATCAGGAATAAGATTCAAAATGAAGTGAGGTATGTCTTATCAAGAATAAGAATCAAAGTGAAGTGAGTTGTGTCTTATCAAGAAACAAAGTGAAGTGAGGTGTTTCTAGTGACCAACAAGGATGCAAGAAAATGAAATAGGAAATGGAAAGTCAATCTAATGAACAGACAAATATTGAGGAGACAAATAATGAAGACAAAATATGAGGATAGTACCTTGCCATTAGAAATTAATAATTTAGAATGCATCTTACAAGGGTGCTATCATTAGGGAAATTTCTCTAAAACCTATCACAGATTACATATCAAGACTGCAAATGGAGAAATTCTGTATAAATTGGGCACTTTACCCTGGGAAGAACATGAATGTGTTTAAAGAGCAAGGAATCTATCAGTATGCATATCCTTTGACCACATTGTAGCCATATAGTAAGATTTAGCATGTAGATATAGTTCATATTGTAGGAAGAGGCAAACATGAATACTACAAATGTTTGCAGACTATGATGTGATAGAAATACTATGTATTTCTGCATACAAAATGGTGAAACATGACTTCTGCATACAACCTCTGAATAGGAACTTTTAAAAAACACTGATACCACGGTGAGAGGTCTTCTTTGTGGGAATTAAAGAAAATTTAGAATAGAACCCCCCCCCCCCCCCCCCCCCCCCCATAGAAAATGCAAAACAGAAGAGTCTCAATGCTCATAATTCCTGGGAATCATAATAAATAAATAAACATCTTTTGAAATCTGCCTGTGAGGACTGAGCACATATGGGTCTGCCCAGAGTGCTGTAACATATTTCTTTTCTTGTTCATCTTCTTCTGTCTGCAGTCTAACATGTCTATACAGCAAACAAATGTTGTGACGACATGCTATCTAATCGTGTTTTGTAATACCATGGTTTCTAATGTGGACTCGGCTTGATATTTCCGACTTCAGCACCAGTACTGTCTTAGACAGGACTGTTGTATTTGTCGACATCTGGAATGGCCTGACCAATCTTACTTTCCAGCCTTTGTTGGCTGGACTACACCCCATCTCTACTTCAAGGAGTTGACCTCGATGAAGATAACATCCATTGATAACCAATAAGAGGAGAAGAAGAAAATATTAGAACTAATATTGTGTACATTTGAGCAATTTCATGAGCTATGTTTTATAACAAGTTTCATAACACATCAGGGCAATTAAAATATCAATTGTTTACCTACCTCTTGTAATGCACTAATCCTACTAAGCAACTCAGCATCTCTGAGAAAGATATTTAGGTCATACACTTGGTCATACAGGTCTTTTCTCTCTAACCATGTCTTATGAAGCTGTTCCCTGGCCTGTTCTACTTGGTCTACCTTTGTCGTGATCTGGCAACATAAAATGAAAATATTGATTTTGGATGCTTATTATATCTATTTCATTGTCCCTTGAATCATAAACCTTAAAACTATTCCATATGCAATACAGTTTTTCTTCTTCCAAGATCATTCTGAAGCTCCTTTTAGTTAACAGGGTGTAGTCCCTCAGGACTGGCAGAATGCCATAATAATGTCTGTTTGGAAAAATAAGGGGTAAAAAAAGAAACTGTGACAACTATAAAGGAATTTATTTTTACAAATTCAAATAGGGAAAATGTATGCAAGAATAATTTAAAATAGATTCAGAGCAAGAATAGATGCCAATTAAGTAAAAAAAACAATTTGAGTTCAGAAAAGTAATGGAATGCACAGATGCCCTTTTCACATTATGACAGTTTAGTGGGAAAACAATAGAGTACAACCAAGTACTAAATATCACATTTATCTGTCAGGTAAAGGAATTTGACAGAGTTAATACAGCAAACCTCTGGTCTATTCTGGAAGAGTATGGTGTACAGGGACACATTTTAGATAATATTACAGCACTATCATAAATCAGAACCACAGAAGGCTTGAAAAGCACTTTTGAAGTAACATCAGGGGTAAGAAAATGGTAATGGTGTGTCCTGTGCCCTCTACTGTTCAGCATCTATATAGACAAGATCATGAAGGAAGCAACACCTACAAGTGAAGATGAGCAAGAAATTATAAACGAAATCCTGTTTGCAGACCATCAGGCAGTAATCTATCACGTTGCCACTAAAATGCAAAATCACATCACAGCTCTTAACAAAATTTGCAGAAATTATAATATGAAAGTAAAAAACATGACAACTGAAGTAATGAGAATTAATAAGACAACAGTAATGTTAAACATACAGTCAATCAATAATGTGCCATGCTGAATGGCAATAATATGCCATGCTGAATGGTGATAATGTTTCTCCACGACTCTCTGTTTCTTGAATAATTATTAAACATACAATTAGAAGATAATACTCTAAAACAAGTGCACGAGTTTAAATACCTAGCAAGTATATTTACTGAAGACGGGAAGTTTGATAGAGAAATAGAGATACACTGCCAGAAAGCAAATGTGATCCTTTACCAACTGACACCACTACTCACACATAAACATATAGATATGACAATGAAATGCTCGTTGATCAAATTCTCTGTCCCTGTTGCTGTTAACTGTACCTTTCACTATTAATCTTTCCATGTTGTTATGTCTCTTTATATGACAAAAAAAACACAGCTTCCTTGTTAAGATGTTGTTAAAGAGCCAGTCCTCTTCAGCATATATTGATCTTAACACGTCTTGATTTGCTTTTTTAACTGTCCAAGGTATACATAAAAGTCTTTTGTAGCATCTCATATTGAAAGCAGCGATTCTCTTTGCCATTGGATTATTTCATGACCATGCCTCAATCAATATATTGCCATTGGAAATACGTATGTTCTGATCATACACTGTTTGGTTGTGCTGCTGGTACCTTGTCAAAAAATTTTCATATGGTCAAGTTTCAATGTCACAATTGCAATTCTTCTCTTGAGTTTTACAGTGCAGTCTTCTGAGTTATTTATGTTTGTGACCAAATGCTGGAAATTTGTAACATCCTCTAGTTGGACAGTTAAACAGTTATAAAAAGAAATTAATACATATATCTGTAATGCTATTCCCTGAAAACATGTATTGTGAGATGCCAACCTTTTATGTTCAACATTAAAGGCTTCAAACACAGTAGGCCTTTTAGTGTGCAGAACGTTTTTGGCAATTTAAAGAATTTTTTAAAAAAAAGGTTAACACAGCTCCATACTGCATTAGAGCTGCTGAATCTAGCCTGCTAGCTCAAACAAAGTGCACACTTTTCATCTGAAATATGCAACTGAAAATAATTTTAAAAAATATTTTTTGTGATCATAATAATTGTATTGGTTTACCTCGTCCTTGGCATAATGATCTGCACCGATGAGAGCTTGCCCTGTGGAGATGACTGAATCAAAGGTGTCTTGTCTGGCCTCAATCTCTGCTCGAATTTCCTCATGCCGCTGCCTCAACATGTCTGCTCCGTTCACGTCTCTAACATTGTGATCCATCTTCATTTCTCTCTCTGTTTGTTTAGCCCAACTAAGGAGGTCTCGAGCCTGAAAAGATTTTAGGTTGTGAAATATGTTGTAAATTTTATCTGAAGAAATGAATATACATTTTGCTAGATAATATAGTAAAATATTTTAACATATCATCCATTATTTTGGAAATTGCAAGGAATCAGCCTATGGACCCATGATGAACATCAGAGCACAGTACATGTTAGCTGAAGAATAATTCTGGGCTTTTCTCCATCTCAGAAATTTCAGATATCAATTATAAACTATAACATTTAAAAACAAAAAATTAAAGAAAAGAAAGCAGCCCAAAGTTCAATGATGTCAAGACTAGATTTTTGGCATGGAAGAATCAGATGTCTATTTTTATCATCATAAGTTGAGAAATACATATAGCACAAAAAATAAAAAGAGAGAATGATATAAATTATTAACTATAGCAGGATATTGAGAATACTATGGACATTTTTTGTTAATAGAACGAGATGTTTCACAAATAGTAAAAGTTAAATATGGTTGGCTTCAAACCAACTCTATAACCAGAATACTGAGGTTATAATAGCCATAAAAAGACATAGAATGGAGAACTATAGCATATTTCATTAGCTCTGTGGGCAACTTCAGAATGATATATCTCAGCAAATATGTAACTCATATAATTGAAATTTTGTGACTTGAAAATGAAATAGACCAAATGAATTAATTTTTTCATTAAAATGCAGCCATTGGTTCCAATTGTTTTATTTGCGATATATATCAAGTCTACTTGTCAATACACATATCTCACACATTTTTTAAGTTGTTTACAATTATAAGAGTTCATTTACTCATGATTTGTTTATCATACAATTGGCAATGATTTAAACGTGAAATTGCACTGTTTTGTACTCTCAAACACAAGACAGGTGGTGTTTAAGGTTGCATCCTTAGGTTGTATAATGTCTGAAGGGTAAAATTCCTATTCTCTATACACAATAATTATTATGCTGACAAAAGGATTTCATTCTTTTATAAAAACTGGACATGATACACAAATATAAATTATATATTTATTGGGTCTAACCAAATATAACATCATATGCAAAAAATGACATTAATATGTTCGATGGTTATTCAGATAATTACATTTGTTTCAGGGAAAAGCTAGTGAACCATGCTATAATAATGGAAGAGATGGTTGCTAAAGCAGGCTATGTTCTGGAAAAAAGTATATGTCACTTGAATAGTAATTACTAATGAATGGTTGGTTGGCTGGTTGCTGATCCAGTGGTCTGTGGGATCATGCCCTTTGACCCATAACAGAAAATAATTATGCTTGTAGCTATTTTAAGATAAGTATACTTACGCTAGCAATAAACTTATGTAAATCTGCTGCAGCCAAGAGCAGAGTCTTTCTATGATCAGATTTGGCTTGGAGTTCTCCCCAGTCATCCACAACAGCTGCCTGTAATTGATCAATCTGTTCAGCATTCTCACCAGGGTAGGTAGCTTGCAGACGGTTGGAGTCATCAATCAGCACTTGCAGCTGAAAATTAATGGTAAATATAACATAATATGAATTTACAAGCCATTCCTCTTACTGTATATTTTTATTGTCCATACCATGTAGCATTAGTCATCATGTCTGTACATAGTCTTCTCTCATGTGATGCTGCAGACCATTTTTTATACCAATATTCCACCAAACCACAATAAACTGCAAAGTAACTTCTCTTGTGGGTCTTCACCTATCTCTTTTGCTCTTTAATTTGCCTGTTTTCTTAATGTGGTTTTACATATTTCCTCTTATCATGTGCCTAACGAATGTGGGCTGTCTTCTTCTGATGTAAATGACCAGAAATATTCTTTAATTATCCTCCAAGATATCTTGAGTTTTTTTTCTCTGTCCATGGTGTTCTCAACTTTCTTATATAGAACCAGATCTCTACTGACTACATAATTTCTTACTATTCTGCTGTAGTCCAAGATCTCATTGTATAAATAACATATTCATGGCATCCAATTGCTACCAACATCAAACATAGACTGGAATTATGTAACAGAAAGGAGAATAGGAAAAGAATGTGAGAAATGAAGTTCTCTCTGATCATGTATTACTAGGCCATGAAAGGAAATTAAAGAGTAGCAAAACTGTGCCTGCCATGCATGTTGTAAGAGGAGTTTAAGAGGGCTGTATACTATGAAACAACACATTCTGTTCTTTGGATTATATTTTCAAATTTATTGGTTTTAAAACAACCAGAATAAGAAATTCTAGAAATAAGCCGTCAATGTTACCATATGTGACAGAATGATATATGTAGCAGCCATAAATTATCTCAAAAGACAAAACAAAATGGTTTTTCCATCTTATTAGAATGACTAGTGATTAGCGAGCCAACACCATTAGACATGAGCACTCTGCTGCGTATCTGCAAGAAGTTCAATCTCTTCCAGAAGACACAGTGTGTGTATACCACAGGTATTAAACACTAATAATAAGTTGTATTTAGTATATTTTTTTGCAAGGTTTGACTCTGTATACCCATGCAATACATTGTACATATTTCTACATTCATTTTTGAAGTTCTTTACTTTTTGGGTTGTTTTTTTTAATACTAAATTTAATGACGACACTAATTTTCTGCAGTTTCTATTTAATTTTGTGGCAAAACTGCTTTGTATGGTACTAATTTATTTTTTAGTGGTAACAGTGATCTGTACAGTTTTTATTTTAATTTTTTGACAACCTTTTTAACATTGCTGGTTCAACTTTTATTTTAGTGGCAACACTGCTTTTACTTTTATTAATTCCTGTGGTTACCTTTAGTCTGAAATTAGGGTTTATTTTTGTCCACATGCATTGACAGCATACGCATGTATCTGTATGTAAACATTGTTTATTTTGTAAGTTTTTGTTTTCCTAGTAGGTAGTGTAGGCCTAAAGTTTACAATATTTATAGCTTAGACCCGATTTTTTTACATTTGCTAATGGCGCTTTAGGCCTATGTCTACATCTATACTTTTTTAATAATTCAAATAGGCCTAATTATTCATGGTATATATATATTAGATATATGCACAGAAAACAGACATGTGTTTCTTCTCTAATATGCTGGTAACAAAGCACCACGCTTTATTTACAGCACATAGAAATGTTATATATATATATATATTAGATCTATGTTTAAATATATATCCTATATTTGGGCCTAAATAAGATTATGTATTTATTGGCTGTATGCTTGGTGTCATTCAAAACCCTTATTTTAGGGGGGGGGGGGGGGTGTGGGAATAAATCATAGCATTTACACTGAGCAAAAAGCAAAGAATAAACCTGCTGAAACAGACATAACTCTTCCAAAAGCAAGATTTTAAAGTATCCAACAAAAATTAACAGCAAGAATTTTTAAAATAAAACTGTCTTTGTTCAATGACATGTCCCTGACAAGACCGTACATAGGAGCGGGGTGTCAAACACCCACCCCCAGAAAAACAGGACATGACTTTGAGTTGGCTACTATGGGATTAGTGCAAAAAGGTTGGCAACACCCCCCCCTCCTTTCCCCAGTGATTTTTCATCAAGTTGAGATATTTACACACATAAGAGCACAAACAGTTTTTTCTTCTTTTTTGTAAATCCGCTTACAGGACTCTTACTGCCTTGGCCCCAACACTGTGTAAGCTTTTTACTGATTCTGTAAGTTTGTTTTTAAGTTCTTGTACAGTTTTTAGTCTCAACAGGTTGGCATGTATGGTGTATAATGATAGCTCCTGTAGTCTACTGGAAGTATATTTACCGTACCCCTCCAGCCCAATGAATTTTCCAGAGCAACTCCAAATTCTTGCAACAATAACAGTCCATCGCTCCACAATAGCCTCATCAAAACATACACATACAGATGGAATTTAACATTTCACCCTTTTCCATCTGCATCTGTTTTGACACCCATGCCCTTGAAGCCTGTCTGTTTTATGATTACCCTGAACTACAGCATGACCAGGTAAAAAATATTTATGTAAGTCCTTGCAAGTTAGAAACCAGAATGAAGCTCAATAAATCAAATCAATTATAAATGTGTATCTAACATGTTTTTGTTGGTTTGTTTTGATCCCTGGGAATTATGAGCAATTAAGCTCTTAAAACAAACTGAACTTTGATCCAACATCTTTTTTTTTGGGCATATTTAAAAAGCATCCTTAACAGTAAGGCCATGAGATATAGTGAGGTGAACCAGTAGTGGTTAACGAACCTACCTTTTTTTTTGCGGAAAGCGGACGAAATAAATTACAAGGGATAGGCAAATCTTTGTTCTTTGTATTTTCATTAATGATTTTCCTTGGCTATAATTATCCATCAGTGGATGGAAGTAGAGAGGTATTTATTTAGTTAAGTCTTATTGCAGTAATATAAGGTCATAGGAAGGCCACAGACTCATATCTTTGCTTCCGTAGCAGTCCTCACGCCTGTAATATGCATACTGCATCTCTATCGGTAGCAGGTAGGCTTAAGAAAATTATGGTGTATCTAGAGCTGAGCCGGCAGTCAGTGAGGTCATAAAATTCAACAGAACTGTGGATTTGCGCAAATATTATAAAAAGTTGGAATGGTAGGCCATTCATGTTAACCAAACATGAACCCACGTTATATACAGATGTTCTGAAATATAAATTAAAATGTGTTAAGCTTCCAAGATCTAAAATTTATATTAAAACTATTATTTAAATGTTCAGTAAAATAACAAACCTGTCCTTCCAGAGCTACAAGTTCATTTTCAAAAGCTTCATGTTTTTTCAAAAATGTCAAGGTAGAGTTATAGTCCCTACCCAAGTCCTCTGGAATGCTGGAACTTTTTTCCTTTAAAAAGACACATTTTAGTATTGAATTGTTAAGATCAGATATAAAAGTGTAGATAAGCATTTTAAAAAATGAATGTGAAATTGTAAATGTCAGTGAAATTGGGAGACACGCAACTAGTGTGTATGACTATGCTACAGTCCTATAGTCCAATGCAACATGCACCACGTACATGCTACATATTGTGAGGAAATATTTTTTCTATTGCTATTATTATTAACATTTCATTCTATATTGATTATATAAGAAATATGTTGAAGTAACTGTATCCTGTGTTCTCGGTTAATTCATGTTATTTGTGTTATTTTGTCATTTTATTTGCATATATTTCTTTATATAAATATTTTACTTTTAGTGTCACAGAACTCTGTGAAGAATTTTAGGTTAGCAAGAAAAGAGGTTGTGGAGCACTGGTGTAATGTTAACTCACTTGTCCAGTGACCACAAGATCCGGGTTTAGAGTTCACTCGTTACTTGTGGTTTATAAATACAAATTACTCTTGTCATTCATACAAGTAGTTTACCAGTGCTTATGCTCTGGGAAGGTTGAAGAATGGAGCCATCACTTTCTGGTCAATCACTGATTAGGCAGCTGAGCACTTATAGAAAAATTGTATGCTATAATGCTGATTCATAACTCAACTTTATAGGAAAATGATTTTAAGTTCTACACAGATTTCAAAATGTATTTTGCACAAAATTAACAAAAATTAAATATAAATTAAAAATGAAAGAACTCTGAGTACAAGTTTGTCACTTGTTCCCTATGCCAGATTCAGATAAGCATTTTTCTGCCATCCTATTTCACTATGTCTTGACTAAGTGTTGTTATTTGATGTCTCTGATGTTAAATGTCATTTGTGATAGTGCCATTATTTTATTGTTTTTACTTTTTGTTCACTTTTTCTTCTTCTTCTTCATTCCTCAATCAGATATAAGGTTACAGCGCCAATAGATTAAATGAATTGTGTGATTCGCTTCAAGTCAACCATGGAACAAACCCTTCAGGTCTGGCCTACTTGGGAGAGCACTATTTCCATGTTTGTCTTGTATTTTCTTTAAAAAGACTTTAAAGTTGAAATGTTGAAACTGTCTTGTATACTGTTATTTGTATTTTTCTGTACCAATACCCTGTAGACTGATAGAATGTGCATTCATTGGAAAGCTTACTGGATGTAGGTGAAACAGGATGAAAGCAAGATTGATAGTGATGAACAAGTATCTTCACTGGATACAGATAAATCAGATTGAAGGAGATGGTCTTGACTTGGTCTTATCACTGGCCACAGAACTATGTCAAGAAAGTGAGAATGGCTGTATTAAATATATGTTACCATTGGATATGGGAAAACCAGGTTGATTGAGGTTGGTGATCTTTACAGTCAATACACATAAACCAGGTGGAGTGAGTAGAGTTTATAATCAATGTAACACTTCTTCACTTAAGCTAAGTACTGAGTAGCAGTCTTTAAAAAAGCACCAGCAATGCTTACCTGAATCCTTGAAAGGGCATCCTCTACATCCCGGTTAAATCTGTGTATTTCACCAGCCCCGTGTAGTTTCTGATCTCTGTTGTCTATGTTTTGAAGTAGTGTGTTCCATGATGCTCTGTAGGAATACATGAAATAAACCAATAGCATGAGATGCATCTTCTTATTAACACAGCTTTGATGGATAAGATATGAGTGACGAGTATCATTTTTACACTGGGCACATCCATATGTGCTTCCAGTCCTGTTTCAATAGCTCCATAAAATGTAGTGGCTCACAGTTCTAGTTCAGAGTTAATTTATGCTTTATTTTGTACATTTATTGTTTCTATTTCTGGACTGTTCTATTTTCTTTTACTCCTATCTTCCAGTCAGGAAATAGTCAGTGATTCACACTTCTAACAATCTTTAGAATATACAAAATCCCTCATTCATTGAGTATGCCAGCAAAGTCCATTGATTTATCTACCAATATTGCAGCCATCTCCTTCAGTCTATAAGCTCATTCATTATTCTGTATGTCTGCATGACGGGCACAAAACTGAATGAGATCTTTTGTGTTCTAGACTGTCTTGAAAACTGCTTTAACTGTTAACAAATAGCTTTGTTACAACCTTTCGTAGATTATTTATGGCATTACTCAGTATACATGGATGATAGTAACCATGAGACAACTGACATAATAATTAGATGACTCAGTTACTGCTTCTATTATCATTATAAGACTACTCACAGTCATGCCATATGCACCAATAGCACAATTTTGCCACATTAATCTATAGAAAAATGTCCAGATGCAACATTGATGATAAATTACTGAAGCACCAGTATAGATACAAGATGCGTCCACTTTAAGATTGCATTTAGAAATATTTCCTCAGTAACATTGCTATTGAGAGATGTATGTGCGTTAAAATAGCATTGAGAAATTAAATAATTAATTTTATTTGAGAGTTCAAGAGTGAAATGATGAAAACTTGCATGATTTAGACATGTATGCTGATATGATTCCCTGTCAAAAACAATACTGCAAGGAACCATTGAAGGTGGAAGAAGGAGAAGACAAATAAAAGCATGAACAGGCAACATCAAAGATTGGACAAGACAAGAATTTTCTCACTCATACACACCATTGAAGATACAAATTGCTTGAAGACTGAGTGCTGAAACATCATTGTAGTACTTCAATGACACAGGCGGGTTACGGTGTAAGATAGGATGTGAGAGTATTTCTTCATGATACATGTAACATTAATATTTGATTAACATTAATAAGAACATCCACTACCTACCTCAGGTGTTCTTGTCTAGATGTTACATCCTTAGTGTGGGGGCCACGATCATCGATCAGGTACTTGGTCAGTCTCTCACACATATTGTACCTTTCAGTTCCAGCTTCAATCGTACGTTTGAACTCATCAAATTTGCTGCGTAAGATCTGATATGAAATAAAAAATTGAATGTAGATTCATAGACAATCTTAATTTGACTTCTTGGAAAAGGGTACTTTTGTTTTTCTCTGATACATTTATTTCATTTATGTTATCAACTTAGTTACTTCTCTGTGACATTGTTATCAACTTAATTATTTTTCTGTGACATTGTTGTCAACTTAGTTATTTTTCTGTGACATAGTTATCAATTTAATTATTTTTATGTGACATAATTATCAATTTAATTATTTTTCTGTGACATTGTTATCAATTTAATTATTTTTTGTTATCAACTTAATTATTTTTCTGTGACATTGTTGTCAACTTAGTTATTTCTCTGTGGCATTGTTATCAACTTATTTCTTTATATTTCTTTGTGATGTTGTTACCCAAAATAATTTCCTTCAGTTAAGAAATGCTGCAGACAACTAATCATGATTTTTTGTACATATAACAATAAAAGCACTAATTTTTATGTAAAATATGATATAAGTAAAATATGAAAACAAGAAGCACTACATTAAAAGAGGTATAAAGAATTCACTTTATATAATAAATATATTATTTCCTAATTTTACTTGTATAATTATTATGTAAATACTGTTCTTACCTCAAGATGCTCATAATCCTGGCCATATTCTTCAGATGTAGCAGTTTGCATTTGTTCACTGATCCATGCCTCCAACTCATCTGCTTCTCTAATGTATGCATGTAATCTTTTTGACCTTTCCAAATTATGGCATCTTTCTTCTGCCAAACGTTTGAGTTTACTCAAATTTTCTTGCAGTTGTTCCTACCAATAAGTACAAATGTTTAATTATATACTTAATATAAAATCCAATATTTCAATATTTATAAGCGAAATAATAATAATACAAACACAGTGTAATAAATACATACAATGAAAACTATATTCAAAAAAATTATTTCAAAAATTAATTTAAAATATCCATATAATTATCATGATTGTAAGGGTTCTGCATGTGATGTATGAACACACAGAGCTCTCTAATAATTCCTACTTCAGAAATGCACAATATTCTAGAAAAATACAAACCACACTGAACAGTATATATATATTTTTAAACTTTATATCCTGCACAGGACATAGTGCATTCAACCACCTAACAAACATCTGAAAATCAAAAGCAATAAGTAAATATACCAAATTACGACTGTTCAACTACAATGTGTTATCTGTGTTGCCATATGGTTGCAAAAGTTGGAAATGACAAAGGAACTGGAGAAGAAATTGAATTCATTTGAAGAAAAAAATGCTTTCGAAAATTCTTAGATATTGGTTGAGAAGAATTTAAGACAAATAAGCAAGTAAGAGAAGACAACAAACAGCAATATGTTTCTATAACAATAAGAAGAAAGTGATGGACTTATATTGGACATGTACTTCGAATGAATGGAGACAGACTGTCATTACAAGTATTGAAATGAGTACCAGATGGCAAAAGAAGAAGAGCAAGACCAAGAGAGACTCTTCGCAGAACAACCATCAGAGGGTATGGTATGACTATAGGTTTTAATAACATGCAAGAATTACACACAGTAGCATCACATCTTTTGAAATGGAGAGCTCTGGTTTCTGTCCTATGCATCATATTTGGTATTGAAGGAACTTATAGATAGATAGAATGTAAAATATTTTAGAAAAATATAAAGCTATACCAAACAGTATATATATATATATATATATATATATATATATATATATATATATATATATATATATATATATATATATATATATATATATATATATATATATATATATATATATATATATATATATATTTATATTTCACATCCTGTACAGGACATTACTATTCAAAAATTATTGAATTCTTAAGCATCACCTAAACATCCAATTATATCTTAGGCATCACCTATTCATTCATTTTCATTTTGCGCTGAAGTTAGCGCATAGGGCAGAGGTCAGATCTCTCCAATTCTGTCAGTTCAAAGATATTCTGTGCAGTTCTTGAATAGTATGAATATTGGTTGTTTTACTTTCTCTAAGTATTGTTCTTCTGAGTGTTTCTTTTGGTCTACCCCTTGCTCTTTTGCCTGTAGGTATCCATTCAAGAGATTGGTGGTGTATTCTGTTGGTGTCTGTACGTAGGACATGTCTGATATAGGTCCAACAGCGTTTTCTGATAACATTTGTGATGAAATTTTGATGTGTCTCTTCTCTGATTTTATCATTCGATTTGAATTCACTCCAATGGGTGTTAGTTATCCTACGAAGACATTTGTTCTCGAAACTCAGTAATTTCTTTTCTGAAAATAAGGAGCTTTTCCAGCTCTCACATCCATATGATAGCACCGGAATAATGCAGAAATTAAATAAGCGAATTTTCATGCGTGTGCTGATTGACTTTGACTTCCAGATATTAGACAGTCTGTTAAATGCACTTGATGCTAGGGCAATGGGGGTTGTAATTTCTGTCATGACATCACCGTCAAATGTTAATTTGCTTCCTAGATAGGAGAATTTGTGTACTTTTTCAAGTTGTTGTCCATTTAAAGTAATTTAATTAGGTGAATTGGTGAAGTCCAGAATTTTTGTTTTTTATGAATTGATTTGGAGACCTATTTGTCCTGCAATGAGTTTTAATCTATCAGTTTTGTTTGTGCATCTTGATGGTTTTCACTCAATAGTGCATCATCTATACATCCAATTATATCTTTGACATCCTCTATACATCCAATTATATCTTTGACATCATCTACACATCCAATTATATCTGTGACATCATCTATACATCCAATGATATCTTAGGCATTAACTATAAATCCAATTATAATTTTCACATCACCTAAACATCCAATTATATCACTAGCACAGTTAAAATGATTATATCTGAATAGATTATGTACTTCCTGGATTATGTACTTAATAAGTTGGATTTGCAAAGCTCACTACAAACTCTGCTACAGTGTTCGCTGGCCTGTACCTCTCTGTCATACATGGGAACAAGTTGACAGAAGACAAAGAAACTGAGGCATGGCATAAAGTGAGAATATTTTTTTCACAGATGACATGTTGTTAGCCCATCCTACAACTTTCTACATTTGCCTCCTATGACATGCCTGGATACGAGACAGTGGCCCTATTCTTTTTAACCCTGAACTATGAAGTCCAAGCCCTGGTTGCCACATATGCGCACAACCTGTTTATAGGTATTGCTTGTACTGCACACTGGTTACCAATTTCATTGCTGTTCATGGTCAAACTTGTTTGACCGTTTGTCACTGCATGCAATGCTTATCAATTTAGCCACAGAAGCAGACATTTATTATTTATTTAATATATTCTACCTGAGCTTTCTTCAGTGCTCCCGAGTCTGAGTATCCAAGTTTGAAAAGTCGAGCAGACTCTTTTCCTAATCCATTTACAATGGCTTGGTATGTCTGAATATCTGTCTCTAGAACCTATATTAGACAGAAAAAACATAAGAATACAGTTACATCAAAAGTTAAGAAAATAATATCTGAAATACCATCTGCAAAAGAAAAAAATTGAAATTAATAAATTATAACATTTGCTCAGGACCAGAAATTTGGTTTAAAACAGTAAGTTAATTAATGTCTTCTGGATTCATTCAGAAATTTTGCATGATAGCCATAAGAATGGAATGCACTGCATTGTGGTTTACATCATGGTCGCAGTTTATGCACCACTCTGCACATTACATCCAACTTCCGTATCTATCTATCGTCTTTTCTTTGCTTTTGCATTGCAGGATTGAATGATGATTTGTTTTTGGTTTATGGCACATTTGGTCATTTCATATGCAGTAATATTGTGACATCTCAGAATGTTGGCAACTCCTTTAATCCACCTTCTTCCTGGCCTTCCTCTGTATCTTGCTGTTTCCATTTTCATGTTGTATACTCTTGCCACTGGCCAATATGGGTTCATTGTCATTAAGTGGCCCATTTCAATCTGTTTTTCAATATATTTGACCACAGATGTTATTACAAGTTCTAGTACTCTCTTCATTTCTCACATGATCTCTTTTTTGTTTAGCTTGCTGCTTTTCTTAGACATCTCTTTTCACACATACCAGAAGTAAGCTTTCCATCTTGTTCTTTTGTTAGTGTCCATGTCTGACATTGATAACACAATGTTGGTATGAAGATTGAATTTATGATACCATTAAATGATAGTAGGCTTTTATATAATTAGAATTCTGCAAAATAATAATAAAAACCAGAAACTTTCAGGGTCATAGGGATGTCACATTGAGACATTTGATGCTGAAAGATCAGCACATATCTGTTTCTTCTACCATCCTGGAGCAGATTGATAAACTAAAAAGCTCAAAGATAGACTGTATTGATCACTGTATAGAACCATTGTATAGAACCACCTGTTTACTACTGAACAATATACATTGATGCATTGCAATAAATAGAGGAGCAAAGAATTGCAACACTGTGACACTTTATATGTCGTAGGAGGCGACTAACAAGGTTTTAGGGGTAGAGATGGTTGTCCCAAAAGTGGAAAATGGCTAATGATGGGACTTCATTTAGCTTTTAGCCAAGTTCCTAGTACAAAGTCATGTTCCAATTTGTATGAATGTGGATGTGGGTGTGTGTGCACGTATGCCCACGAGTGTGAAATATATTTTGAAGGCCTGCTTGCTGCATAGGGAATATTGAATAATGGAGCTGTGTATGCTGGAAATCTTATCAAATTTAAACACCTCATTTTGTATTATTCTGTAACTCCATGAGATTCCGAGTATACACACCGGGGTGTGTAATGTGATGAGGATCCACATTTTTCTTCTTTAGTGCATGAAAATTGTAGGATGTTAATATCCTCACACAATCCTTGATTACAGCTAAATTGTTGAACAAAGATATAGAGAATATCACTGAGGACATAACATAACTTTGAACAGTTTAACTTAGGACTGTTTATTTTGGTCCCAAGAAAGTTTGGGAAATAGAGCTATTGTATTCTTTTGTGCAACAGAGAGGTTTCTCCAGAGATTTATTTCATTCTCAGAAGGTTCTTGCACTCAGTTGAGTGCAATGTTTTGAGAAGAAACATTATAATCAAAGGGGTAAAACATAATTGTATGGATGAAGTAATGTAGGGGATTCCCCAAGAGTAAAGTCTCTATATGTGCATGTGACATAATTGTATGGATGAAGTAATGTGGGGGAATTCCCCAAGAGTATGGATGAAGTAATGTAGGGGATTCCCCAAGAGTAAAGTCTAAATATGTGCATGTGACATAATTGTATGGATGAAGTAATGTAGGGGATTCCCCAAGAGTAAACTATCTATATGTGCATGTGATCTACTAGGGGGTTTACTAATGCATGGTGGTTATCTGATAACATTCTTCTCCAGACTTTGTTGTTGTTTGTCCATAACAAGTGATGATGACCATTTGTTAAATCTACTTTTGAAATTCAGTTAGAGCTATGTCCTTGACTATGAGTTCGTTGATAGCTAATAAGCCCTATTCTTGCCACAAATATCCTTGTACAGTTCGGGCATGGGATGACCATTGTAGATGGATTGTTTTTGGTTTACCTGTGACTTTCTAACTGCTGTACTTTTCTCTTCTTTCACAAGATGCTGTGCCTTTTTGTGAAAATGACTTGCACCTAAAATTCTAATTTAAGTGAGGAATAGTAAAAATATGAGACTGCGTCCCCAGCCTACATCTCCAGATTACATCAACTACTCGCTACATCTTCAGATTACATTTATAGATTACATCGACTACTCCATGCTACATCTCAAGATTACACCTCCAGACTACTCCAGACTACATCTCCAGATTATATATCTCATCCTGACTAATTCAAGATTTTCCTTGCTCGCTATATGCATATACATTGTATCACCATCCAATGAAAAGTGCTGATCAATCAATGATCAAGCAACAGGTGCAACCAGTCTACAAGACATATATTTAGAGGAAGGTTTATCTTATGCATCACTGGTAATATCTTTAGACCCTCTGCATGCACATTACAGTAAGTGTAAACTCAAATGAATGCAAATATCCATCACTTGAAATATTAAGCTGAGACTAACATTGTTTTGAGCCAGTAGCTTATCAGCAGCATTCTCATCTTTGCCATAGTCATCACTTGTAACAAAAGCCATTTTGTCATTTATCCAGGCATCCACTTCAGCAACCTCAGAGAAATACTGGAAATAGAAGAAAAATATATGTATCAATCCAAAAAATACATAAATTATAGTTCATGGTGAAGTAAATCTGCTCATAATCCATTTGTGCGGCCTTTAAAACAAAAATTACACTGCTGTAATCAAAGCTACAACTATTAAAAAGATATATCTCTCCAATGGCAGCATATGGTTGTGAGATGTAGGCAATGACATCTGCAATGGAAAAGAAACTATCGGAATCCAGAATGAAATATTATGGAAAGGTCCTAAGAGTATCATCGACAGAAAAATGAACCAACACACACGTCCGCAAAGACCTGAACATAAAAGACTGGCTCCTCAAAACTATAAAAATATGCAAACAACATATTTAGGACATAAAAAGAGACACAATCATTTAGAAAGATTAATCATGGATGGAAAAATTCCAGGAAAGAGAATAAGAGGCAGACCAAAACTATGATAGACACATGACATCGAAGACCTTCTGAACATGATACTAGAAGAAGCTGGGCAGCTTGTATAGAACCGAGAGGCTTACAGAGTGGCAGTGAGGACAACATTCTGTGAAGAACATGTCGCATAGATAGATTATCAATTATAAAGCTTTTGACAGATCTCAATTATTATATTTGTGCATTCTTAGTTCACAGAACTATTACTGAGTTTTTAGATAGCAAAGTGTTAGCATAAAAGATAACAGGTGTTAAATAATTTATTGTAATCATGTTTTCTTATATATACTTCAACTCTCTCAACAGAGCAGCACACCACATGCCAAGAGTATCACTAATAGCACATAGCTCTGCAGTTTCAAGCAATAATGCCCATGAATCTTTAAAAAACTGCACTTGTAAGCAAAACATCAGGTCCCAGTACTGAACCTGTGACCACATAAACACAAGGCAAGTGGCTTAACCACTATATCAAAGTGTACACCCTTTTGAGAATAATTATATATTAAACAGTGTTGGTATAAATATTGTAGTTATCTGTCTTTTGATTTCCATATTGGTCTTTGGGTGGAGAAATATTGGTGAAAGTTTTTAAGTCACTGTGTTTGTGATATTCTTACAAAACTTATTAAAATGACAAAAATAGTCAGAAATAAATGCAAAAGCAATTATGGTTCAATATGTGTAACACTATAATATTTAATAAATAATAATAAAAAAAAGAATATGGCTGCAGCTGCCATGCCAAGGCTGGATGTGGAAATGCAATATTAATGCTCAAATTAAAATGATCTGTATATAATTCACTAGCGTTATATATTCTTCTAATGTGTACACAGGCATATGTAGAGACTAGCTACAGAATAGGGAATACAGTGGCCGAGTGGTGTCAGAAAATTAACACACGATGCCAGTTTGTTTTTAGAGCCCATAAGGGGATCAAATAATAGTACACTGTGACCTGCCATGCATGTCATATTATGTAACTAAGGATTTTGGAGGTTGATTTCTCTGTCCAATTCCATATGTCAGAGTATCCAAAAATCAGTGTTACGGTTATATATAAGACCCAGAGTTGCTGATACTTCAACCAAGATGTAAACCATGACAAATGCATTCTGTTCTATATGTTACATTTTGCTAATTATCAGGAGTTTGAGAAAAAGCCATGTGTACATGTGGACAGGCAGCACAGAGTGCCAAACATATACTTCAAGAGTATTCTGAGCATGAAATGCTGAGGCAGACATATTGGCCAGAGGAAACAACACCGGAATCAAAGCTCTATGGGACACTGTATGAACTACAAAAGACAGTGAGTTTTATTAAGGAGACAGAATTACAGATATAGACATGTTTCAAGTGAACGAAAGAAGAAGAAGAAAATGGAGTTTGAGAATGAATGCTGAAAAACATAAACTGACATGACTGACATTTTACATTATCTTTAAAATAGAAATCTACCTTCTGTGCCTGAAGAGTGAGGTCCAAATTCTTTTTTCTGTTTTTGGACTTCTTTAAAAGGTCATCCCATGACACCTGAACCTCTTGATTCTTGTCCCTGATTGCTTTAGAATTGTAGTGATGTGCAGCCACAAGTCTGTCGCTTTCATTAGTGACCTTGTCTATAGCGCCCTGGTGGCCTACCATTTCTCTGTCTAGATCCTGTATTAGAAAGACATTAAAGATTACAGAAAATTATTAAACATTCAAGTATTTTTAGTAACAGCATTTGGTGCATCTTTACAAATGTCAACTCCATACTTGTCAACCTTTTGATATGAGAACTTGTAGAAGAGACTCACAAAGGCATTAAAAATAATCTTACATAAACATACAGACACATATCGCAAATAAATGTATTTATAAATTATAATTATTCAATACCAGAATCACAAACCAATGACTAAAACTGTCTGCTAAATGCTCCCTATCCATCAATCACAGGCCTGGACATTCCCTTTCTTCCTGCTATAGTTCATGCTGTACAGTGTTGGATATCATTTCTGTCCACAGCCTTGTGTCTCGTGTATTGTCAATCATTTTCAATACCGATGTTTCTCCATATCACAATACCAAGCTGTCCAGTATCTTCTAGTTCCCTAGCCATCTTGTTTCTCAACTTGCCTGTTGTACATCATCTTTCCTATCTCATAATGTGTCCACACAATGTGGACTATTTATTCTGAAGCAAGTGACAAGCTCGCTTTTAGAATTGACTTCCTTCAAGACATCTTCATTAAACTTTTTGTCAGTCCATATTGTTCTCAACATCATTCTATGAAAACTACATCTCTACTGCTTCTGTATAGTTTGCCATTTGTCACTGATTCACTTCCATACATCAGAATTGGTTCTATAAATATTTTAAGGAACTCACTTTTTCACCTCAGTTGAATAAGATATTTTACATCAGATGTTAATTTTGGAAAACATTACACATTTTACTTTTAATACATCAAGGTACCCAAATATGTTAACTTGCTTCAAACTGATCTTATCTACTATGATGTTTGCTCTTTGTTATTAACATTACTTAGGTTTTTCTGCTGTTTAGACTCAGCCATTTATTTAGACTTTCTGTTGACATCACATATCTTCAACTCATCAACCATCAGAGAATACATAACACATGATGATAACAGAAACAATATAACAAAATTGTTAACACTTGCATAAAGAATCTAGATGTGCAAAAATCTACAAACCTGATGCTTTTTGTGAAGCTTCTGCACATCAATCAAGCTCTTGCCATAATCAGTAGAAGAAGCTGCAGGCAGATGTTCTTTAATCCATTGAACTTCAGAATTGGCATCAAACAGAAATTGATGATATTCTAGTGACTCTTCCAATCTACTTTTGCGGTATGCTACAGCTGGTTTCAGACGCTCAAATCTGTTTATAACAGAAGCAGCAAGCATTTCTTCATAAAAATTATAAAACTCATAACTAAAAATATCTTCATTTCTCTAACTTCATTTCTCTGTACTTTAAGACATAATTAAAAATATATTACTGTCAAATTAAAATAGATAAATTCACTTTTTGAGAAGAGGTGGGAAATTGTAAACATCGTCATAACTACTTTGTAAGTGTTCTGTCACTGATGCTTATGATTAGAAAATATGAATAGAAAATATGATTAGAAAATATGAATAGAAAATATGATTAGAAAATATGATTAGAAAATATGAATAGAAAATATGATTAGAAAATATGAATAGAAAATATGAATAGAAAATATGATTAGAAAATATGAATAGAAAATATGAATACCTTTAAATTACATTTTTATTATAGCACAGATACTGAAACCAGCTCTTAGTCGTTCATGACAGGTCAGAAAACTGTCAATCTTTGCTCCATTTGATTCTTCATTATGAACCAACATCACTGCACAAGGGGCATTTCCATAAATTCTCACCTCATTCCATCAGTCATCTAAAAGTATATAAGCTCAGGCAGTTGTGGTTGTAGGTTCTTCTGGTCTTGCCAGTGAGAAGACATTTTCTCTCCTGGTCACTCCCATTTCTATCATTCTCTGAACATATACATTGTTTTTTTCAGCATCCTCTTCATCATTTTATAGTGTATCAATGACAACATCCTCTTCATCATTTTCTAGTAATAAGTCATTGATATCAATAACTGCTCAAATTAATTCATCCCAGTAGAGACTAAATTAATTCATCCCATGACAAGAGTGTCATCACTTTGCCATCCAACTATAGAAATACACCAATTGCTCCACTATTGTGCCCCCTATATCACAGGGGTGGTTCACATATGAATATTATGTAATATTACACTTCTTCCAGTAAAAACTGACGTATACTTTAACCTGTAGTAACTCATAGTCTACAAATGTCAACAAATGTTTACATCGAGGTAGCCATTTGTAGACATGGACAACAATTGTCTATTTTTATTTCCCATCATGCTTTTATAGTAAATGTGTGCTAGAGTTATTTTTCCTTACTTTTCCATAGCTATATACATAGGCAGTCATAATTTATTCAACCTTTCATGTTTGGAAGACGGATTAGTAGGCCTAGCTTTGGAGCTGCCATTTTTCACTATTTCTTCACGGATTAGGATTCAGACAAGGACAAATATTAAAGCTTTGATGTTTCAGTTACTGTACATCAATGTATGGTGTTTGGAAAAGATGTTTATAGTATTTAATAATGATGTAATTGAAGTCATTTATGACGAGGAATTTGAGAATAGATTATGTTTAGAAAAGATTATGGATTAACATGTATGACAATTTCACCATCATCATTATCAGGTTCAAAGGTTCTCTGCATCAAAGGTTTGCTGCAACAGATTTCCAACATCATGTCTCTTGTCTTGGTAGTAAACTCTGCCAGACCTGTCCATCTCATGATGTTTCCCTGTCATTTATATCTCTGCCTACCGCATGATCACTTCCCCATGACTTTTACTTCAAGTAATATCTTCAACAAGGTGTCATCTCTTTTAATATGTTAAAAATATTTTATTTTTGATTTTTATTTATTTTACTAGCTTTTTTAATAAGCAAATAAAACACTGATCGCCTGTACCTTCTGTTAAAATCATCAACAGCCTGACGAATTCCTGCAGAGTTGAAATGACCTGCATCTGCCATTTCTTTGCCCTGTGCAACAATATCCTGAATGGTGTCCGACAAAGTTGCAATATCATTTTCCAGATTCTGAAACAAAATTCCCATATAAAATTATTAAAGAGTACAGATATGCTCATATTTATGAGCAATATTTTACAACTACCAGAGAGAGAAAATAAATATCATAGATGTATGACTGATGTATATCATAGATGTATGACTGATGTATATCATAGATGTATGACTGATGTATATCATAGATGTATGACTGATGTATATCATAGATGTATGACTGATGTATATCATAGATGTATGACTGATGTATATCATAGATGTATGACTGATGTATATCATAGATGTATGACTGATGTATATCATAGATGTATGACTGAAACTCTCATTATCATATCATAGAGATTCATTGGCTATTATAAGCAAATATATTATAAGTAACTTTCCGTCAAAAACTAGTCTTGTCTTGTCCTATCCATGTATTATCCATCTATCTAAGAGGAAAGAACATTGTTGTAGGATTCCAATAAAATGGAAGCCAAGAACAGCCTTGTGACCAGCCATGCACATTGTAAGAAGTGACTAAGGAGGCAGGATTACAACAGGTTGAAGTATATGTGTATAATAAGCTCAAGATATGAATGCTGGAAGTGTGGAAAGTAAAAATAAATAACAAAAATGACAGGTAATAATGTGCAAACGCAATTCTACATGTGAAAATAATGAATCTTAAGTGCTATCAAATTCAAATTACATCAGTAAGGGTGATAAAGATATTCCTGTTCTATTATACAATTTAAGACAAAGGGAGAAGAAGAAATATTAATAAATAATAAAACAATAACATATTAATAGACACCTTAAATCAATGAAAAGTTAAATAGAGACACTCTTCCAGAAATGTCACAAGAAATAACAAATATAGCTCTTGGTGGTTAAATATATTATGAAAAATACATAAGAAAACATGTGAAACAGTCTGTCTTGTTTACTAAAAATGAAAAACTTTGAAGAGAATATGGACATAAAATTAATTTAAAACAAAAGGAATGATCTGGAATAATGATATTTAAAATTAAATTAAATTCCTTGCCTGGTGTTTCTTTAGTAGGTTCTTTACTCCTCTAAGGTCCGAACCAAGATCTGTGTTGCCGACAGATTTCTCCATCTCATCTAGTTTGGTCTTGGTAAAAAGAGTATATTGTGGAGTATAACATATTTAATATCAATTTAATAACTTTGCAAAAAGAGTTTTCTCAGCCAGATAGAAAAAGTTATAGATAAGCAAATTATATAATGCCATAATTATCAGATAAATTATATATCACTGTATGGTCAAATTTTATAGCAACTTTGTCTGGACTGATGAAATATGTATGTAATAACATACATTTTCTATATCCTTTAGAAATTCGGATTAAAATTACACAATTTCTCCCTGTGCCCTGATTTTTGTGTGTGCATTATTTTTGGTGAGTGTTTGGTAAATTCAATAAATTTGTTGTTGGTAAAAATATCAAAATAATATTTACACATGTGAATAAAGGAGTGAACAATGCATACAATTGTGTTCTTTTTGTTCTTGTACGTGAAATATGACAGTTGTGAGCAAGTTGTGAAATTGAAAATTGAGGGGAAAATCTAAAAGTTAAACGTAGATTTAACTAACACATAGTTTAATTAGAAATATATATGAAACTGTGATCAAAGCAAATTAAATTATACAAACAGCGGATACTCTTAAGTGGACTTCAAACCAATCATTTCAATGACAACTGTGGGAGAATATTTGTCAACCAATAAAGAACTTGAATTGTCAATCATTGTGTAATGGTGGTTACACTCAAGTGGAGATCAGAGCAGCTATGGATGTGTCTGAAGTGCAATCATGCTAGTTCAACTTACTAACTAAAAGAAATACCATTAATTATAGTAATATTGCTAGTTTTATTGGAGGAATAGGGGAGGATTTTTAACATTAATAGAAGATTTACAATACACTGAGACAACTAATAAAATTAATTAGAGAAGAATGACAAAGAAAGTAAATTCTGGACAGCTTAGTTTCAGTTTGGGCAAATGTCAATGACAGAATTGATAGTCAGTACTGTGGACATATGACAGTAGAATGTCAATGACAGAGTTTATGACCAGGACTGATGACAGATGATACAAAATGTCAATGACAATCTTGACTGAGTACACTTAACACAAAATGGCACCATCTGAACTGACAATCGGACTGACGACAGATGTCCCTTGACATTCATTATCATTATGTTTAACAACTCATGATGATGATGGTGGCATAGAAAAGTCAGATCCTAGTTTAAAGCTTAGATAAATGCCATGCCTGTTCTGCAATTCAAACTCACAATGCACACACTTCACAACTGACACTCAATAAAATATGACCATACCTGTGCATCATCTAGTGCTCTGTTGAGCGTATGTTGAGCTGAAGCTTGTCTGAGTTTGTTCCCTTTGTCGCTAACTTTCTCATTTAATTCCGCCCATTGCTTGTTGAGGTTGTCCTTGACTTTTTTCACTTCATCAGACTTTGGATGCTTTCCTGCAACCAGTGAATCACCAGTCTGCAAATGAGTAACAGAAAAAGAGGACATTGAGCAAAATTAATAATAGCAGTTTGATGACTGATTTCTGTAAAAATTTTCAAACCATGCCACAGTATGCTTATAAGTCAATACAAAAATGGAGGTTGTTTGGTGACAGAGAGGCTAGTGTGCCACAAACACAACTCATGGTTCAAGAAAGCAGATAATCCACATTGTACCAGCAATATGATTGGATGTATTTGTGGTGTTTAAAATTTAAAGATGGAAATGGCCGTTATTAACATAAAGAGTTACAGCCTTATTTTGACAAGCCAGTCTTTCATTAAGCATTATCATATACAGGATATGTTTGAATTAATACAGAGGAT
Organism: Meghimatium bilineatum; assembly: GCA_034231615.1. Lineage (NCBI taxonomy): Eukaryota > Metazoa > Mollusca > Gastropoda > Stylommatophora > Philomycidae > Meghimatium > Meghimatium bilineatum. The sequence continues at coordinate 94,123,112 of CM067322.1, read as the reverse complement.
GTATCAGTTTAATGGAATGATGGGTAAGTCAAAGTGGCTGTTTTAAAAATAAAGAGTTTAATAAAGTTTTGACAAGCCAGTCTTTCATTAGTAGATGAATACACTTTTTATTTCAGACCAATAATCATAAATGTAATTGAAACCAGATTCTGCTGCGTAGCAAGCAAGTGGCTTACACTACACTACCATTGTTTCTGCTGGATTGAGTGACTGGATTAAGTGGATTGGAATCTTGTTTGTCATTCTCTAATTGTTACATTTTCAGCTAAATTCTCTGTGAACAGATTTGAGTAAACTGGCTTAGTGTAGAAACAAAATACAGCATGGGTGTCTAGCTAAAGGATATCTACCTTGTTAAGATCTTTGAGTCGTTCATTGTTAGCTTTCAGTTCTGCTTCAAAAGCTGCATGCTTCTGGAGTTTGGCAAGTAGGTTACTAAGATCTCTGTAGGATTCATCTGTGGCAGTTTTCATCTTCTCCTTGACCCAGTCTGAAAGCTGATAATATACAGAAACTATTGAGATGATGTGAATAGAAGCAATATTATGAAGATATTGTGACAATATGAAGATAACTTGACAATATGAAGACAACTAGATCATATGAAGATAACCTGACAGCGATAATAACCAGTGATAATAAGTGGTAACTGTTAAAGAGGAAATATAAAAAAGTTTTTCCCATGCAAAGTCTTAAACATTTTATCAATACCAATAGCTAAGTCTTTCTGAAACGTTTGAAACAGACATTTATCAATACAATACCTCGCCAGCATCTCTCTTGTATTTCTGAAAGGCCTCAGATTCTAAAAGATCACGATGCCTCTGCGCAGCTTTATCCTTTGCCTTTTGTCTTCTCTCCAGAACTGCTTTTCTTCGTTTGTCAATCCTAAAGGAAACAATATAAAATAAAATGACAATAGCATCCATGATAAACATAATATATAACTTATTTTCATTAAAATTTACAGAAAACTCACTGTGCTCTTCTAAGTATCTCAGTCTCTACATTTTCTTGTCAGGCTATATCTCTGTTCTGTATCTCCTCATTTCAGCTTTAAGATTTATGATTTGCATCTTCTCATATCAGTATAAGCTCTGTGGTCTGCCATTCACATTAGTTTTAACTAGATGGTTCAAGTCATCATTTCAGTTCAGTCAAATACAGATGCAGATGGAACATTTAACTCTTTCAGGACTTGATTATGTTTAGGTTTGGACCAAATTAATTTTATAAAATTTCCTTATATGTGTTTTTTATTGTATCACTTGACATACTAATATTGATAAATAGTGTATGTGTAATATATCATTGGAAAGGGGAATGGATACAGAATATGAATATATAAGTACATTGATGGTATGTGATTACTTCACAAGGTTAGAGTTAGCCTTGTGAAGTAATAAAATATCAAATCAAAGCCAGTATACTGGCGATTGGTCCTGTAGACCCATAGTATAAAGCCAGTATACTGGCGATTAGTCCGGAAAGAGTTAAAAAATAAAGCAGTCTATGAACATGTTATTTTTTTCATAAAATTTCTACAGCTAAAAACGTTGTTTCTTGTAAGCCATGAATAGAACATGCAACCAACTAACTTAAATTTATTTTATACCTGAGTGCTGCCATAAGGAGATCAAAAGGGAAACAAAAAACAGTTTTTTCTTCTGCTATCAATTATTATACAGGTTCCAAGACAAAATATCCCTAGACAAAATATACCCAGGAAAAAAAATATCCCAAATCGCTAAAACGTTGGGAAAAGTAATAGTTTGATGGAACATTTTTAAAACATAATAGTTTGAGTCACCATAAGAAGGATTTGATCAACTGTATACGATCCAAGCATTTGAAAATGGTCAAATAATCCAACCTGTGTATGCACTTTGTCTTGAGCATAGTACAGTTATATACCGCCACCTGCTTCAGCATAGAACTGGAAAGTAACGGAAATACAGCTATATCTTCAATAGTTACTGGTTTCAAATTAGCTGCAGTTAAAGCTTTTGAATGTGCATTTGCACAAGTTCAAATATCAGGAAATTATTTTCACTTTAGACAGAATATTTGGCAAAAACTACAATCTGAGGGTAAAACAGCATTGTACATCTCTGATGAAAATTATTCAAAGTCAAATGATTGCTTTGGCAATTCATACTAGAAAATGCTGTCATTACTGTTTTCGAACTCACCAATATTGACAGTTTCTCTTGCTGTTTCAAGCTCCTTACCACATGGGCCAGTGTTTTTCAATTTCAATTGGTATCTTGTGATACCTACCTGAAAGCTGGTTTTTAGGTGACCTCTCGTAGATTAGCTTTACTATGTACAGACAGTGTGTTATACAGTTAACATTTTTTGTGTCATCATCTTGGTACAACCCACAGAACAGCAACACTGTGAGCTGCCAAGCATGTTGTATGAGATTCTTCTTCTTCTCTCGTTTACTTGGAACATGAGAGATAACTAAGAAGGTTGACGAGGGTTGCATTATTTGATCCAGTAGAAAGGTGATAGAAGAATGAATGCTGAAGTTGACCATGTTGAGTAAACAGTTCAGAAATTGTAGACAAGCCATAAACCAAGACACAACACATTCTATTCTCTGAGCAATATGGCAATTCTCTCCTAACTGACAGGAGTTTGAAAATGAAGATGAAATAACATTTAACTGTTTCATTTATAGCTATCTATTGTCTTTTAGCTGCTGCTGCTATAAAACAATACAGGAATGAATAATGACCATATGTAGTTGATTCATTTTTAGTTATTTATTGTCGTTTCTCTGCTTCTGCCGTAAGACATCGCAGGATTGAATGATGACTGTTTTTTGGGTCATGGCATGTTTGATATCTTTATATGCAATAATATTCTGATGTCTCAGAAAGTTTCAACTCATTCCATCCACCTTCTTCTTGGTCTTCCTCTGCCTCTTGCTATTTCCATTCTTATGTTATATGATATGTGCTGCTGACCAGTATGAGTTCTCACCATTAAATGGTTGGAAATTAATCATTTCAGTATCTACTTTTCAATATTTTACACAGATCAATGTATTTGTAATCTCTTCAAGCACACAGAATTTATTTTAACTGGTTGATTCATAAAAATTTTATTTTAAAATCGTTAAAACATATTTATGAATGAAATAAAAAGGTAGCTTAAGAATGAAAACAGTGAAAAGGACAAGAATGCCATTAAGATTGAAGAATTTACTTGTCACTGTCAGGGTGCCCTTCTGCTGCAAGTTTATCAGCCAGCTCATTGAGTGCCTTGACCTTATCATCTTGTGCCTTCAATTTCTTCTCAAAGTCATCATGGTGTCTGAACAGTCCATCAACATCATCAACTGTGCTCTGATAATGAAGAAAAAGTATATGCTAAAATATCAAGACAACTTATGATAGAGAGTTAAAGCACATGTCGCAGTGGATGTCACAATCTACCACAGCTTTTAGCTTCTGATAAAATATCTGTTAGGAACTAACTACTTCTGCGTGGCAACTGGGACATATATCTATTTCAGGGTCACAGAATAGGGTAACTGACTTTTTTCAATCATGCCATAGGAGGCGACTAGGAATAGTTGAGGGAAAGACTGACAATCTGTCACTTCTAGGGAAAGACTGACAGTCTGTCACTTCTAGGGATAGAATGACAATCTGTCACTTCTAAAAAATCCTCATTGTCACAACTTCTCTCAATTTCGTATTTTGCCTTCTATCGAATAATCCCATGAATGATGAAGAGATTCGTGTCTGCTGACATTGCACTTTTGTCCTTTTATGGCAGATTTGTAGATGACAGGGAATGCTAGATATGCCATCACTCTGGGTAAACAAATCTGACAGAAGAATGATGAGATAGTTGCCAAGAAGAGTGTGCTATGCCCCTGGCAGGATGTGATATACCTGAGATACTGGTACACTGAAATGCTTGTCTTTGGGGACTAAATATACATCCATGAACCTCCTTTACTCAACAATGTCTTTAAAACAGACTTTCATGAATCCGGTGTCACAACAATTAACAACTGAAAGAAACTAAACGTGCTCTTGTCTGAAATACTATGGAATGTCAAGAGCTACCTGTTCACTACAAAAGTGATTATCTCACCATCATCTTCATTAGCTACCTGATGTACCAGAAGTGAGATTTTCAGTGTTATACTTTGATCCATCTGTCTTTGTCTTTAATTTTTGGTAACAGACTTTCCACCTATTTCTGACAATGGTTTTTCTCTTTTTAAAAAAAAAATTCCTCCAGTTTTTAATTTGTGTTACTAATACAATACAATTCCATATTGAATATTTATGTTAATAAATAACTGCAGTCTAGTTTATTTGCAATATTATTACATTACATTATATTACAATGATATGCTATAACTATAATTATAATTATAATATTACATTGCATTACATTACATTACATTAAATTACATTACATTACATTATATTAATTGTATTGCTTGTTCTTCATTTGTCCTATATTTCTTTCTTGATAAAGATATCAATATATGTTTCTTCTGTACTGTAAATAAGAACAATTTAACAATCTATTTTCTTTACTAGAAATGTTATTTTTGTGAAAAGCTGCATCCTTATCCTGTCCTGTTTTTAATCTCTGTTGCTTTTCTTCCCTCTGATGTTATCATTGTTCCCAAATATTTGAATTACTGGACCTGTTTGTGTATTGAGTCATTCACTTTGATCATGTACACCAGGGATTTTACTTCTAACAAACCCATGACTTTTGACTTCTTATTGTAAAATATGGACATCTTCAATAAAACCTTAATATTCTCTGTATAAATAAATCCTATTCTCTGTATTTTGGACACTTAAAGAGATATGATGATATCAAAAGGCTAATTCTGGAGGGCGGTGTTAGGGAAGAGAAAAAGAGGAAGACCAAAAAGATGATGTACCAGCAACATCAAAGAATGTATGAACAGGTCTCTGTACAATGCAGGCCTGCTTGCCAGAGACAGAGAGGTAATCAGAGCATCCATGACAAAGACAATATTCTGGAAAGAATATGTCACATGATATATTCTCTGTATAAATAAAACCTGAGTATTCTCTGTATAAATAAAACCTCAGTATTATCTGTGTAAATAAAACCTGAGTGTTATCTGTATAAATAAAACCTCAGTATTATCTGTATAAATAAAACCTCAGTATTCTCTGTATAAATAAAACCTCAGTATTTTCTGTGTAAATATGGGGACACCTAAGGGGAAAAGAAAACGACTAAATATTACCCTAAAATCACCATATTTACAGAAGTAGAAATAATAGGTTGTAAGTCCATACAAGAACTAAAAGTACAGGCACCAGACCTCAGCACATCAAGAATCAAAACCTCTACCCTATCTGTCGCATGTGGTGCCAAAAGCAACAATCTAACTATGGCAAAATGGAGAACAAATGAAAAGTAATTGTTAATAGTAAGAACAGATATTGGAAATATGACCATAGGGAAAATCAAATTATCAAGAAACAGCAAAGACAGTGAAAATGTGTAAACATTGTAAAATGATAATTACTGAGAAAGCCGACAACAGAAAGGAGCATATTTTTGACATCCTGATTTTTATTGCATGATAATCAAATAAAAAATTTCTGAACTGACAGTCAGTTCTCAGGATCAAAATTTGTGCAGATCTGTGATCATTTATGTTAGCCAGCATTAACACATGATGATTGATTAATGAAACACATAGATGAATATAGGCCTACATAACAAACAAACAAAATTCTGCTGGAACTAACTAGCATAAGATTTACTTACTCCCATATCATCAAAATCTAGGAATGCTTCATGACTACTGGTTACAGCATCAATCTGGTCAGCTTCCCGGTTGAAAACCTAGGACACAGTAAGATAATGAATTATTACAAATGCATTTTTGTGCATGCATGCACACACAAATATATATATATATATATACACTGTTCAAAAGTTAAAAAAAAGAAATGCAACTTTTTTTAGAATTACTTTTATAGAAGGTATTCACTGATTGGATATCATTGAACTTATTTTACTTGGTGATGCCAAACTCAACTTGGCTTATTGGCATGCACAAAAAAAACCACGTGTGTTATTCTGTAACAGTTGACCATGCTATATGAATATATCAAGATCAAATGTGTTTTGATAATATCACTTACCTGAAGATTGTATGCATCCTGCAGCTGCTTTTGTCTGGATGTCCACAAATCATTAATAGCTTTTTCCTCATCTTCCAATTTCTTCACCTTGTCTTTAACATCTGTAGCTTTAGGATTTTTGGCCACAATGTCCTTGCCCAGGGCACATGTTGACTTCATTCTGTCAATCAAAGATGAAATGATACACTATAGTAAATACCACAGTATCTTAAAGATGACAAGCATCTTTAAGAACAACAATGTCAACATGGACACTAAAGTTGCATTATACAAGATTACTATTATCCAATTACTGTACTATCGGTGCAAAACATGGACAATGACAGTACAAAGCAAAAGAAAACTAGTAATAGCAGAAATGATATGAATATGATGAATAGTTAGTGTCATTAAGAGATATAATTAGAAATGATATCAGACAGAGAGCCAAAACAATACCAGTATTGGAACACATCAAGAGATAACAGATCAAGTGGTTTTCACAGACTTCCAGACTACCAATAGATAGCATGCCACAGTTGGCCATGACACATAGACATGGCTATAAAGCCAGAGGCAGACCATGTAAAAGATGGATCACAGAAATAAAAGAAGCCACAGGAACAAGATTACAAACAGCACACAAGAATGCCATCTCCAAAGAACTCTTCTACTCCTGCGCCGCATATGGACCACAGCGTATAGATAGAAAGATAACAACCTTATTCCCAGTAGTAATTTATGGCTATGAAACATAGACAAAAAAGTATTGACAAAGAGAATTTCTTCATTTGAAATAAGATGTTACAGAAGGATATTGAGAATACTATGGACAGCACCCACAAAAAATTCAAGAAGTGTTAAAAACATTAAATGTGAAGAAGGTTGACTCCTAAATCAATATTACAGCAAGTATCTTCTTCTTCTTGTTTTCAGTTTAACATGTCTGCACAGCAAGTCCAGTTTTCTTAATAAATGATGCTTTATTTCAAAGCTCCTCTGTGCTCCCATACAACTTTCTGTGGATATCCATTTCTGTGGGCCAGTGTTCGTCCCTTAACTGGTTTAGTGTAATGCAGTCTTGCAGGAAGTGACCCACTGTCTGTGCTGCCTACCCACATGGACACAGAGATGATGGAACCAGTCTTAGTCTACTTAAGTCACTGTGTAGTCTGTTGTGTCCTGTCCTGATGCGAAAGATGATAATCTGCTCCGCTCTATCAAGATAGTTGTCTATTGGAAGCTTGACTTTCCTAATAGCTTCGACGAGGGTCCTCTTCTCTTGGTAGGTGGTCTCTTGGTCTTTTTGTTCCTGTGTTGTTCAATCATTGAGCCAGCATTCTACATCCTCATTTTCTGATATGCCACAATGGGATGGTATCCATAATATAGCAAGCATGCCAGAGATTTTGGCCATATAAAAAGACACAGCACAAAAAAACTAGTATTGGAAGGTATGCTTGCTGTTAACATGGCTGCCCATTATGATGATGGACAAAAGATATGTCAGTGTTTAAACATGTCCTTGACTGTAGCAGGTCAACTGGAATCTTAACCCCTTAGCTGCGGAGGTATTCTTAAGGATATGATGAAAAGCCACCGACATTTTTCTGAGATCCTCCTCTTCTTAGCTTCCCAGGGAAAAAAATCAGTCTGGATACTTATTATAAAGCATTCAGACAAATTGTTTCCATGAGAAATTAATAAAAGTAAATTCAAGAAGGAAGCCAGGGAATAAATTAAAATTCTTGAGACTAACTGAAATTGAACTGTTCTATTTGATTCTATGGCACCAAATCGCCTAGTAACTCTTGTACACAGATTTGTCCATACTTGACTAACCGTATTGTAATCAAATATTTTTTTAGAGATGCATAAACTAGAGATGCATACACATTCTGTGTACGAGAGTTGCTAGGTGATTTGGTGCTGTTGAATGGACTGGTTGAATGGAGAGTTGCTAGGTGATTTGGTGCCGTTGAATGGACTGGTTCAATTCTCTGAGAAACTAAGAAGAAGATCTCAGTAAAAAAAAATCCCTCATCGTATCCTTAATGATACCTCCCCAGTTAAGGGGTTAATTTGTTCAGAGCAACCATATAGGTGACTATCTCCATCTTAGACATTTATATTAATCTCATTAAATAAGCCAATACTTAATGATTTTACTGTTGTCAGTGTTCTTTTCAGTTTCTCTGTTGTCAGTGTTCTTTTCAGTTTCTCTGTTGTCAGTGTTCTTTTCAGTTTCTCTGTTGTCAGTGTTCTTTTCAGTTTCTCTGTTGTCAGTGTTCTTTTCAGTTTCTCTGTTGTCAGTGTTCTTTTCAGTCTCTCTATTGTCAGTGTTCTTTTCAGTTTCTCTGTTGTCAGTGTTCTTTTCAGTTTCTCTGTTGTCAGTGTTCTTTTCAGTTTCTCTGTTGGTTAATGTGTTTCTGGTGATGGAAGATATGTAAGCTCTGGACTGCTGGACATCAAGTTGTGAAACAATTAATGCCAAACTATTTTATATCATATTTCAAAGTTAATCTTACTTTTCTTTATGAGCTTTGATGTCATCCAGTGCCTCATCATGAGTTTTTAGCATTATCTCTGCACTCTTGATATCATGAGGCATCTCAGCACTGGCTAATGTCCTCTTGACTCCACTGGACCACAGAAGCTGGTTAGATTTTGATAAAATAACACAAGAAAATAACAAGATTTTGATAAAATAGCACAAGTAATTACAAGATTTTGATAAATAGCACAAGTAATGACAAGATTTGTATAAAAAATAGCACAAGAAAATAACAAGATTTTGATTAAAAAAATAGCACAAGAAAATAAGATTTTGATAAAATAGCACAAGAAAATAACAAGATTTTGATAAAATAGCACCAGAAAATAACAAGATTTTGATAAAATAGCACAATCATTATCATTTTCTGACTAGCATCATTGATCTCCCCAAAACTCTGCTGTACTGTGTGTCCATCCACTGCTGACTTGATACCATGCTATATCAAACTTTTAAGTATTTTCTCTCTTTGATAGTCTCTTGTCTATTTTTCTTTCAATTTTGCCTCATGTTACATTGCATTCCAAATGTTCTCTTCTCGTGATGCTGCCAATAAATGTCCACTGCTCTCGGATGTTGAAAGTAACTTTCTTTTGGTTTTAATATTCCTTAGTACCCCCACTTAGTTTTTCTAGCTGCCTTTAGGACTCTTAATATTCTTCTGAATGTAACCTTTAATTTCTAATGTGTTTGTTTATTATGTTTCTATGGTTCAGTGCCACATGACAGAAGCAGCTCTATGTATCTCTGAAGGACTTTCTTCCTTACTTCTAGTGATAGACCTATGGAGGAGGAATTTTTTTTTCATTTTGTGAAAAGCTGTTATTGCTTATCCTATTCTATTTCAAGTTTCTAATATCCATCATCCATCTGATGCTGTAAGGGTTCCCAAGTATTTAAATAGGGAAACCTGGCAACATCATGATCAGATGGAGAAAGCACTTCAGAAATGAGACAATAACACAATAGTAGTACAATAAGACAACTTAATAAAGTTAAAGATATGAAGGAACAAGCTGGTGATGCTGGCAAGAAAGAATTTAATTGTGTAATGCATTTTATTTTTTATCAAAATACATTAGGATATATCAACTATCCAAATAATTATTATTCTGTTTGTGTTTTGGGCAATAAATTAGCATTCCATCTATAGTCTCCAAATCCATGGACACGATATCAAAAAGTGTTAGCCAGAAACACAGCATGTATACTGTTTTCAGGGTGCATCACGAAGAGGTACTTTTAGAACCTTGATTATTTGCTAACACTGAAAATCATACAAGAGCCATGTGAAACACTTGGCACCTTCAAATTTTTTCCGTTCAAAGCAAAACATAAAATGTCTGTAACAAAATTATTTCATCTTATTCCTGTCTTTAGATAACTTCAAATCTTACTAACTCTTACTCTTACTCTAACTTAAACTCTTACTAACTTCAAATCTTTACCTGTTCATTTTATATCTATCGTAGCTCATTTCTTCAGATGTTACAATCTTCCAATATTTCCACTTTACCTACAGGTGCCAGAACATCTTGTAATATTTTCTGTTGTTCTTCACAATGTATGCCCTTCATAATGTATGCCCTTCATAATGTATGCCCCATAATGTATGCCCTTCATAATGTATCCGTGTCCAAGGCAACTTCTTAGAACACATAAGGTAAGTGGAAAAAAAGGATTCTTTATAAAGAATATGGGCATAGTTTAGGGTAAAAATGCAAAAATTAGGCATTGTTTTGGTCATAATATGGAACTATTTTTCTGAAAATTAATAGCTGCATTATGTGAAGAGGAAGTTATTTCATATGCCACATTACATAATTTATACGTACAAGATCCTTGGCATTGTCATTAAATCTTTGTTGGTTGTGTGCATCACTCAAATTTTCTTTTCTCAATCGAGCTTGCTCCTGCAAACAATAAATAAACAGATATGTTAAAAATCTATGGACAATATTTTACATTATAAAGCTATGAAACCAAAATCTATGGACAATATTTTACATTATAAAGCTATGAAACCACAATCTATGGACAATATTTTACATTATAAAGCTATGAAACCACAATCTATGGACAATATTTTACATTATAAAGCTATGAAACCACAATCTATGGACAATATTTTACATTATAAAGCTATGAAACCACAATCTATGGACAATATTTTACATTATAAAGCTATGAAACCAAAATCTATGGACAATATTTTACATTATAGAGCTAGGAAGCAAAAATCTATACACAATATTTTACATTATGAAGCTATGAAGCCAAAATCAAATGTTCTAGCTTAAATTTTGCTGTACAAGTTAACATAATTTGTTGGATCAAAACCCACTGATGGATCACAGTTCATTGATGACCACAGCCCCCATTATAGAACACAGTTCATACTATGATAAATACTTAGAAGATTTGGACAATGTTTCTTTGTAAGCAATTCAACATAATGCTACATACCTTCAGATCTGCCCACTCTTCATGCAAATCTTTCTGCCTTTGATTAACATATCCTGCCTCATCTGGGTAAGATGACCTCACCCTGGAACATAAAAGGAAATAGAAAAAATAACATATATAACATATGTACAGCAGATTCGTTGTTTCCATTTTGTTATAGTCTAATTCTTTCTGCCCACATCTTTTATACCATCATTTGATTAATCAAAATTTTCTTTTATGATTAACTGCCCCACAAATTCAGCTTGGTTTTCTTTCATGTAGTTAGAATTGATCTCATGTTTTCAACTTCAGACTGAAAAAAATTGACATGACACTGAGCCACAAAAAACACTGAGCATAGAAAAGTGGAACTATAGCAACTATTATCAATCCTACCCCTTGCCATTTACTGATGGATGATTTCTAAGACTTTAACTGAAGTATAGACCCATCAGCTCTTTATAATTTTTTGTTTTTCATTCATTCTCAAACTTCCACTGGATCTCTCTAGTAGGAGGATGATAGTCTTACTAGATTTCCTGCAGGATGTAGTCCAGAGAAAGGAAATGCATTGTGTCTATGTTTTATTTACACCAATAGCCCAACACATCTGACTGGTGGTTGTCTAAATAAGTTGATTGTTGTTACACTTCCAGTGAATGTCTGTAACAATAATTCTGTTCTATTCACCAACTAATTATTTCACTGTTTATCGATACGAGTTTCTCTCTCTTTAGCATAACTACATAGATTTCTCATTATATTTTAACCCTTTAGCAATTACATTGTTCTCAGTAACCGATCTCACTGTGCTAAATTATTTTTCCTAAGATTTTCCTCCTGTGTAGAATCCTTCTCTTGTGCTAAAAAATAAGAGAGCTTTCACCTTTTTATTGACACTAGAAAATATATACAGCATTGATTGGATGGTTAGAGTGCACTGGCACTAGATGATTTTAAAGTGAATTTTAGTTTTAACAATATGATGATAGACTTTATTTAAAAACATGTTAACTCATCAAAATCAGTTTAAGAAAAAGTAAACTCATTCGTAGCAGGTAGAAGCTTAACTTGGAAACAGGGTAATGAAGTTTTGTTAGGCAGAAGGTTAACTTGGAAAGAGGGTAATGAAGTTTTGTTAGGCAGAAGGTTAACTTGGAAAGAGGGTAATGAAGTTTAGCTAATCACCAGAAACACACAAGAATAATACAATAAAATCTACATTCCAACCCAAAAGTCCTTTGTCAAGAACACAATAAGTGAAGAACAGCACTGCCTACTATCACATAACAGAGCTAAAATGGATAAATATGCTTTTAATCATTTACGAAATAAGTGTAGAGCTGTAGTTTACAGCAAATCAGTGATATCTACAAATTTCAGCACAGTACACATTTTACTTACTAGAATCTGTTACTGACAAAATGGTGCATTAATTAATTTTTTATTTTGAACACAAAAGTAGAATATAAAAAATCAATTTGCAAACTATTAAGTACTGAAAATCCAGCCGAAGACAGATTTCTCGGGCCACTGGCAAACATAAAACTGTGAGACAATGCATTTCCATTCTCTGGACTACATCTTGCTTGAAATCTAGCAGGACCATTGTCCTGCTACAGGACCATTGTCCTGCTACAAGAAAGATCCAGCGGAAGTTTGAGAGTGCATGCTGGAGAAGAGGAAGAGAAGAAGAAGAAGAGTATTGGGAATGAAAAATGTTGATGTACTTACGAGTCAGCCAAGTAATTCATTCTGTTCATTTTCTCTTCCATTGGAACCAGCTCTCTTTCCAGTTGCTATTGTTACAAGTGGAGAAATAATAAAATACACAACTGAGTTTCATTTATAAAAGTGTTGATTCAGATAATGTGCAAGAAAGTGAAAAACATGTGTTGCAAGAGTACTAACATAAAGCAATTGATATCACCTGCGTAGTGTTTAGGTCTTGTTCTCAAGAGGTCTGGGTTTTAATAAAACTTGTGATATCTTGTTTATAGAGTGTATTTTTTCAGTGATGTCTGAATGTAGAGTTATGTGATATGAGTAGTACTCTTGGCAGGTGGCCTGCATCTTCAATGAGAGGGATGGAGTATATATGGTGAAATGAGTACAGTGCAATCCTCTACACCATGTGAGTTGTTTTTGTAACATCTGATGCCCTCACAAGTCCACCTCAATCTCTCATTGAACAGACTGAAAATGTCATCTTTGGATAACACAGACTACCAATGCTCTCACAGTCTGTAGAGAAAATGGACTCATGTTAGCAGATAACTAAGATTCCAAATGTACCTCCTCATGATGCACCCTAGAAACAGTAAGACAGCGGCTCATGATGTTTCTGGCCAACACTTTTGGGGATCGTGTTCATGAATGTGGATGCAGCAGATGGAATTAGAATTGCCTGCAAAAGACAAATAATATCTTTGACACCACTGTGCCAACACATACAGTGGCACTGTCGACACTGAGCAAGACACTTTGGCTCAGGCGACAGAAATGCAGATGCATTGGAGAGGCGGTCAATGAAAATGTTATCAAATGGGTAAACATCATCATGAATATTGAGAATCATGCGATAGTCTTCGTAAGGATAACAAATTGAGTACAATGAGAGGAGAGCACAGTGTCAGAGGGCAGCAACTAGTGCAAGTTGAACGGAAAAATGCTACTTGAAGATCAGAACTAAAATATCGTTCAGCTCAAGAACAAGCTTCTAGTCCTAAGTACTCCTAAATTTTGTAGAGACTCAGATGAGGGGTTCACAATGTTGGTGAATTACACCTCAGCTAAAAAGGCATACGAGTTCGCAGTAGAGTTTGGCCTGTACCGGAATCATGCTCCCAGGTGAGAAAAGGTTCAGTACCTGATGGGCCAGGCACAATATACCTAATTAAACGAGACTAGTTCACTGGCAGTGAAACACCTCATGCGAGATAGACGTAGTCACCCTAAGTCTAAGTCCCTAATTACAACAAGACTGCCACCCAGTGACACGTTATGGATTGTAAAGTCCAAGGGCACAATGTGTGATAAATAGTTATGGAGTGGAGTTAATACACATCAGCGGCCTGGCAACAGATAGTATGGCTGTCACAGGTTAGGGAAGCCCACCCAAATTAAAGGCATGCCAAAATCAGATGTGCTGGGCCTAAATGGCGCATAACAGTGGCACAACATACTTCACACTTCAGGTGGAAACCACACACATATCCGTATTGGTTAGTGAACGAACGCAAAACAGACAAACATGTTTGAAATGTAGATATAGTCTGTCTACTTCTTCTGCCTCATTCTTCAAAGTCAGACTTTGATATGGATTTCATCAATGTGGTCTGTGGTCACCAGCCCAGGACATGGCTGTAGAGCTTGTATGTTAGAGCTGTCTCAGATGGCCAGCAATCTTCTTGTGGAATGGTAGTGTAGGCAGTTCTGTAAAACATCTGTGTTCAGTCTGTCATATATACTGTTATCTATATTTTTCCGTCCGTCAGTCAGTTAGTCTGTGTGTGCCATAGTTGTCAACTTATTTTTCCACAAATTCATATTTTTTAAAATTTATATGCATATTTTAATAAAGAATGTCCACATTTAGCCCAAAAGACCCGTTTTTGGGGGCTCCATCAATACGTGTGCGTCAGATTTAAAATGTCCGTATTAGTAATAACGTAATTCCGAAGTTTGACAAAATGACATTTTATTTCCACAAAACTTTTGGGCTTGATATCCATGCTAGTTGACACCTATGGTGTGTTAACCCCTCTAGTTCTATCCATGTATCCCTATCCTTCTCATACACTCAAGATATAATCAACTTTCAAAATTAGTTCTAAATCTATTACTAACTGCAACTTCAAATCTTTAACTTCCTCACCGCATGCCTTCTTTGTAGTGCCTCAGTGCCTTTGATATCATTAGCAACTACATCATTGGCCAAAGCATTTTGTTTCTCTTTAATCCAATCCTGGAGTTCATCACAAGTAGACTTGAACATTTCAATGCTGGTGTAAAAAAGACAAAGTTGAGGTCATAATTAAAAATGTAATGACACAAAATTTAACATAAAAGGATTTAGAATGATTGCACTTTTAGAGAAGAAAAAAATATTTCTAAAATAAGGATTCACATCTGATTATATGACATTGTCATTAAAAATGCTAGAAATAGCCTTAACTGCTATGTCAAGGCTAAATCTAACATAGAAAAGCAATGTGTGTTGGAGTGAAGATTCAAATTTATAACTCACTTAGGATACACACTCAATGGGATACACACAATATCCAACAATGAGATCACAACAGAAAGTACATAAATGCAGAAAGTTCATGATAAACTGTTTAACAAAGACAGCTTTATATCTAACAGCAATTACCTTGATGCCCCTTTCAAATTTTTCTCCTTCTCCATTTTCAACTGGTTCAGTCTGCTCCATCTGAAAGTAACAAAAGCACAATTTTAGTTTTGTTAAAATAATAACAATGATTATAAAATAAAGCAACAACCCGTCAGGGTCATAGGGGAGTGACATTGAGATATTTAAAGCAGGAAGATCTCCATGTATCTCTATCCTCTACCATCCTGATGAGTCTGGAAAGTTCACACTCTCACACTCTCTTCAGTCCTTGACATTATCCAGTCATTTCTTCTTCCACCTTTTACCGTACCTTGAAGAACATCTTTTGTCATCAAGAAATCTCATCAAGTGCCTGTATCACCAAAGTTTATGAAGTTTCATGACCTTTAAGTTATAACAAATAAAATAAATATTTCCATACTTACTGCCAAAAATCTGTCTGTGAATACACACTCATTATTTACACACAGATTTTTTGCAAGATGAGGGAAACAGATTTTCCAGGAAAAGATATGTCATTCAAGTGGAAACAGCATTCAAACTAAAAGAATTAAATCTGTCCTGATAACTTGACTATATTTTACATTTTTTTCCACTGTTTTTTTTCTTTCCTTTTTATCAGATATTCAGGTATTAGGGACATACAATCTCATTTTGTGAGAGATCAGCATCAGACATATTGATTTGTTACTTTTGGAGGAGTTAGGGGGGGTGTTGACATATTACCTGAACCATAAATTCTATCTTTGATGGTTGTAAGCTCAAATAAAACAAATTGGAATCACATCTGTGGTTGAAAGGCTATATCTCAGCACGAGTGGTGCAAATTAAATGACCAACACATTGAATTAGAAAAACAATATGTTTCCATTGTTGGAAATCAATGAATGAAAAATATTAACACAAGCAATGTTAATGCATATGCTATTTCCACAACTAACAGTAATACATATTTATTATGATACATCTAATGGTAGAGTACAAGATACTCCCACACACACACACACACACAAACGTAATATATACACTATTTTCACAATCAATCATCATCATCAAGTGTGTCTTCACAATAAAGGTTGCCTGAAATGAATCTCCAATGTCTCTTGCATTGGTGGTGCACTCTGCTAAGCTGTATTCTGTCCATCTCATGATGTTTCTTTTTAACTTTTATCTCTTTCTACCTCTTGCTCACCTTTCCCAAATAGGATATGCTACCATCTTTTTTTATCACATGAGTGTAGATTTTTTCAGTTAAAAAATGTTGTTACATCTTGCTTACTAAACTAGATAAAATAAGAAATGAAGAAATTAGGAAAAGAGTTGGTATAATATCATGTACTGAGCATATTGAAAGACAGCAAATAAAATGGTTTGGTCACCTTATGAGAATGAACCCAAACCAAATACCAATAGGAGCATATAACAAAGAATATCCGGACATAAAACCAAAGGTAGACCAAGAAAATAGTGGATAGAAAGCATCAAGATAACCTTGAACAAACATGGACTTAATGCAACCAACATGACACATCTAGCCTTGGAACGACAACTAAGCTCCCACCCCTATGCTTAACGGCAAGTATGAATATGATTAACCATGATTCACCTGGGGATAGACAATAGAAAAATGCTAGTACAAATGCTATGACATTAAAAACAGCATCTATGTGAAATGATAAAAGCTATGCATCTAACTATAAGAAGTCACAATTCAATGTAGAGCATGGTCAAAGAATAAACACTTCTTGTCAACATATCAGCAGGACCAAACAACCACAATTAACCAAATCAACCAGATTACAGTAAATAACCAATTGGTAAAAACTATACAATTTGGACCACAGGAGAATCTCTGCAACCTACACTAGGGAATTCCATACTAGATGTACAGGAGAATCTCTGCAACCTACACTGTAGGGAACTCCATACTAGATGCATAGGAGTCTATGCAACCTACACTGTAGGGAATTCCATACTAGATGCACAGGAGAATCTCTGAAACCTACACTTGAGAATTCCACACTAGATGCACAAGAGAATCTCTTCTGTAGGGAACTCCAGACTAGATGTACAGGAGAATCTCTGCAACCTACACTAGGGAATTCCATACTAGATGTACAGGAGAATCTTTGCAACCTAACTGTAGGGAACTCCAGACTAGATGCTCAAAGGACATACGGATTGATTTCATTGTACTTGGGTTATCCCATACGTAATCCATCCTTCAAAAAAAGAAGCACCCGCTTGTCGAGAGTACCACTCGTGGAATGTACTCTGTTAACTTCAAGTGATAATCCCAGGCATCTCCGGAAGAAAATCGAATTTATAAAAAGGATGTTGTGATGTCAGATTCAAATCCGTGACCTTTTGAGCACAAATTGAATGGCTTAATCTCTACGTCAAGGAGATCCCCATGACCAGATGCATAATAATCGATTACCTAAGATGAAGAATACCTGTCATTGATTTCCTTCTGACGTTTCTTTACTTGATCCGACTGAGAACTACCAGACTGGATAATTGAATCTGCCAGTCGGTTGATAGCATCAAGACGACCTTTGTTTGCAGCCAAACTTGTCAGTAGGTTCTGTTGGGAATGTAAAAATATAAATCATAATATCTACTCATTACTGGAATTAACTTAAATTATTATATTTTACTCTAAGCTGTTGTAATAAATACTATCTTGATTCATCAATGAATTTTAGTGAAAGACTTCCAGGTCAGAGGTCACTTTTAAAATATTTTAAGATTTCTGAAGTACAATTTATAATAAATAGTAGCAAAACAAGTGATCATTTTATCTTAGAAGACTCTGAAAATTTACATAATGCTGCAGCATATAATGAGTTAGGAATGTCAAGTGTTACAACCTCACAGTTCAGCTGCAGCATATAATGAGTGAGGAATGTCAAGTGTTGCAACCTCACAGTTCAGCTACAGCATATAATGAGTTAGGAATGTCAAGTGTTAGAACCTCACAGTTCAGCTACAGCATATAATGAGTTAGAAATGTCAAGTGTTACAACCTCACAGTTCATTTTACAGCATATGAGTTAAAAATGTCAAGTGTTACAACCTCACAGTTCATAAAAATCATGACTGAAACTAAAAATAAATGTTATGTTGAAAGTGACACAGACAGCAGCAAAAAAGGTCAAGCAAGTTTGACCATGGAAACTTTGAGGTTGGATACCAGTGTGCTATTTAGCAACAGGTTGCAATGTGTGGCTGACATACTTTAAAAAAAATTACAGCTTAGAGATACAGCTTCTTCTTCTTCTTCTGCGTTCGTTCTCAAACTCCTGCAGATTAGCAGGATGTAGTCCGGAGAATGGAATGAGTTGTGTCATGGTTTACAGCATTGCTGCGACATCTGTGCCTTTCGGCCAGACACATCCGGCTTCAGCATGGCTTTGGGTCACTGGCCCTATATGGGATGGGACAGCCAACTCCATCCCATAACCTCCTTAGTCGCCTTTTATGACATGCATGGAAGGTAAACAGTGTTGCTATTCTTTGCTCCCCTTTCAGGCCCCGGCAACACATGGGCGAGATACAGCTTCTGATTAACACCATTCAGCAAAAGTATTAAGACACTTAAGCATTAGTTACTACCACTGAAGTCAGACATGTCAGGCCATTGACACAAATACAATAGTGACACAACACAATGCATCTCCTTGCTCTTGACTGCATCCTACTGGAAATCTAAGAGGACCATCTTGTTACAAGAGGGATCCAGCGGCAGTTTGATGGAAATCTAAGAGGACCATCTTGTTACAAGAGGGATCCAGCGGCAGTTTGATGGAAATCTAAGAGGATAATCTTGCTACAAGAGAGAGATCCAGGGAAACGATGGAAATCTAAGAGGATAATCTTGCTACAAGAGAGAGATCCAGGGAAACTTGATGGAAATCTAAGAGGATAATTTTGCTACAAGAGAGAGATCCAGGGAAACTTGATGGAAATCTAAGAGGATAATCTTGCTACAAGAGAGAGATCCAGCAGAAGTTTGGGAATAACACACACTAAGAAGAAATCACATATTTTTTTAAAAGTTGCATTGTTTAATACAAAGTAAAATAAAAGAGAGTTTAGTAAACAAAACACATAAACAAACAAGATGTATGAAATATATAACTGGTACGAAACACAAGAGTTGAGAAATGTATGAGGTAAGAGACATAGAGATAAGATTCATTCTATATTCAATACAAATATTGTTTTACCTCTAGCTTCTTTTTTACAGCTTCCATATCCTCTGCTAAACTTTCTCTGCTCAGCAGGAGTACTTCCTATAAAGAGAAAAAATAACTAGCAGTGCATTTTGCTAACAAACAAAAGAATAAACTATACATATCTGTAAAACTTAAAGATTTTTTGTTACAGTGTAACCTTTTCAGCCATATTTGGCAATGTGACACTTCCACATCAATTGATGCACCCTTTTTTTCAAACATTTCAGGATAAAGCTTCTCTTGGAAATGTAGGTAGTCTGAGAAAAGGTTGAAAAGTAAGCCTCTCCTGGCAATGTAGATGGCCTGAGATGTGACCAATCAGCTGTAGAAGACCTGTTGGCTAGAATTAACACGTGACCAGGCAACGGCCACCTTTTTGTAAACTATATCCACCATCGTGATCTGACAGTGTTAGTTATAGTGTGTGTTGATTAATCTTTATTTGATATGGTATCTTTAAGAAAGTATGTTTAATTTATTCTAATATTGTCATATTAATATATCACACAATAATATTATACGAGAAAAACAGCAGATATGCCTCTAAAGTATCGTTTTCCTGGCTGCAAATCTAACTATCGTGCAACCAAAGTCTATGTGATTATTTAAATTTCCCTCAGATATTTAGCTTAGAATAAAAGTGGACTAAATGTATCCCATGATAGGAATATACACAGACTAAATCAAGTGTGGTATGTATCAAGCATTTTCTGTCAACTTAACTTATTCATTCAGACATATTCACAAACACAGTGTTGAACATGTAATTCCATGACAAATACCTGCTTTACAAAAGAATGCATACCAACTGTCTTTCTTGGTGCACCATCCTAACTTTCAATTAAAAAAACCACAGCTTCATAAAGATCCAGAACAACGTACCAAATTACTAGAATCCATGAACACAAAATTAATGAATGGTTGTCTTTAGATGTTATTAAAGATTTTCCAGACGTACAATCACAGATAGTAGATAAGATAGGGCCTAAATTGAAAGAACAGTTAGGGAAAAAGTGGAGCTAATGATGGAACCTTAGCATGCGTAGTGTTGTATATAATTGATGGAACACCAGACTTTGCACCTTCCATAGAAGTGAGTGTACAAGTAAAGCCTAACATGACTTAGCAATTTTTTTTTCAAAATGAAAAAATTGAAAGATAAACACTGGATTATAGATAACATACTAGAGAGGTCACAGTTTTAAAATCTTTAAATTCACTACAATTATTATTAGCGTTTTTAAAATAAACACAGGAATACCTTCACGGATTTCATTGAAATAGCTAAAAAGTAATTTACAAAGTTCTGCTGAACAACAAGCTTAATAATGAGACACATACGGAAGTAACTGAGACGTAAATCAGATTTTTTTTAAGAACAATTGAATTTGTTAGTCACTGCCAAATCCAGAATGTGCTATAGCAGTAGAACTGTTTTACTTTTATGCTGTTTATTAAATCTCCATCTTGTTACAGATTTATTCGAAAATCACAAATGTTATGTCTACCCCACAGAAGCACATTATGAAATTTAACTTCTCAATTATCCACATCTGTAAATAATGATAGTATATCTCGGTACCTGAAATTGAAGTAAAGTCAGCTGACTGGACTAGAAAAGCTTGTAGCTGTTCAAATGGATGATATTCACATTAAATCCTCAATAACCTACTCTGAAGGCAAAACTAATGGGCAATGTAGATAATTCAAAAGAAGCTGCAATAAATGTACACATATGTGGATATGTAAGTATAGGAAGATGAGCACATAAGATGTTTACCACAACCAAGCCGAAGAATTACCAAGACAAAACGTTTGACTTCTGTGACAGTAACACCGGTTACGATGTGAATCTTCAAACTCTTGTAGTCCACCTAGCAGCTAATATCTACATTTTGGAGAACCGTTATGCCAATAG
The DNA here is from genome assembly GCA_034231615.1 of Meghimatium bilineatum. NCBI lineage: Eukaryota > Metazoa > Mollusca > Gastropoda > Stylommatophora > Philomycidae > Meghimatium > Meghimatium bilineatum. Next base: position 94,101,439 of record CM067322.1, on the reverse strand, counting down.
CCACTTACATAAACTTTTTTATACGACATTACTATCACGACTTATAAATATCTTCAGTTTGTGTTAAATTTTGCTACTTTATTTGAAATAATGGAATCTAGGCCTCCTCTGCATTTGACAGCTAGTCTTGTTTCCCATCGACACAAAAATGATGAGCTGCTGCAAAATTACTGTTTTCTTCAGCATAACTGACTACTTTCAGTTTAAATAATAAATCATATGCAGATTTCTTTCTTTTACATTGAACTATTTTACTATTCATTCTCAAGATTACGGGATAATGTTATATCTTTCGTTCATTCTTTTATAAACAATGGTGGTAAACATTAGGCAAATGAATGCACATTATATCTGTGCAGAAACAGGAATATATCAGTAAGTTAGCACTCTTTATGTGGAGTCAGAATAACAGTCAGCTGTTACACTCGCTCAAAATTAGCAGGTCTATACAAATTGTCGACTATCGAATAATCCTCTCACCAGTTCATAAACTGGCGATGAATCCTGCCTTTTCTCTTGAAAATTTTTCCCCAAAAAATTGAAAAATAAGTATAAACTGTATTTATAGTTCAAATTTTGTTTTCCCTAATATTGTATTGTCTGTTCAGTGGAAGACTTAGTGGGCTTGGCTTATAAATAAACATGTCCAACTGACAACATCCTCACTATATTGGTGATATGAATGGATGTACTGCTGTTGTCTACAAAAGTTGGATAGCCTTATCCTAAATAAGTGCACTTCATTTATATCTGATTGTTTTGTTCTGGTGCTCACATTTAAAAACTGATTCTATAAAGTAATGAGTTAACCACAGCATTTATCAATACCTTGTCCTTCATCCAAGCCTCAAACTCATTACATTCACTGAAGTAATGGAAAAGCCTCACTGCATCCTCAAGATTTGTCTTCCTGACCTGAAATATACAAAGTTTTTGTATGAATAGTATTTTTCATGCTTTAATGTGAATTGATATTTGCATAGAAAAAAAGTAAGACATGCCTTCTTCATACATGCTGTACAATACTGTACATAGACCCCTCTGAGTAGGAGGCTTTTTCTCACATTGCATGCTGCTGAGAGTTGGAGTCTTCTGGGTATGAAAGAAAGCTCTGGAGAAATACCCATATTACATATAAAAAGCGAGAGCTTCATAATTGTAATTTCTGGGTGTTGAAACAATTAATCAAAACCCTACAGTACAGAGAACATCCCAGATAAATGTCATTTGATATATTATCTATTTATTGTATTTTCTTGGCTTTTGACATAAGACTTTGCAATATTGGTTATCAGGATATGTCACATTTTGTCACTTAATATTCAGTAATATTGTGATATCTCAGAACTATGTTAACTCCTTCAATCCACCTTCTTGTTGATCTTTCTTTGCCTCTTTCTGCTTCCATTCTCATATTGTATACTCTTGCTGCGGATGAATATGGGTTCATTCTCATTAAGTGGTTGAACCATTTCAGTCTGTTTCTTAATATATTTGACCACAGATATTGTTCCGATCGTTCATGTAATCTCTTCATTCCTCACATGATCTCTTCTTGTTCTGTTTGCTTCATTTCTTAGACATCTCATTTCAAACGTGGTAAAGCTTTCTCTCGTTATTTAATAATATCAGCTGTTATAAATGCATTTGACTGCTACTAATTATGTTTTTGTACAATCAAACCAAAATAAAGTAACAAACCTCTGAAAGTTTGCTGAGTTTAGAATATTGCGTAGTAAGAGCCTTCTGTCTTGATTCCACATTATCTTTGTCAAAGTGCAAGTTGCTCTTGTTACGAACTGAAAATGTAAACACATTATGCAATCATCACAGTATTTCAAGAACATGTTTTGAACACATTGAAAGAAGAACATGTTTGTCACATTGAAACAAGAACATGTTTGTCACATTGAAACAAGAACATGTTTTGAACACATTGAAAGAAGAATATGTTTGTCACATTGAAACAAGAACATGTTTGTCACATTGAAACAAGAACATGTTTGTCACATTGAAACAAGAGCATGTTTGTCACATTGAAACAAGTAAGAACATGTTTGTCACATTGAAACAAGTAAGAACATGTTTGTCACATTGAAACAAGAACATGTTTTGAACACATTGAAAGAAGAATATGTTTGTCACATTGAAACAAGAACATGTTTTGAACACATTGAAAGAAGAATATGTTTGTCACATTGAAACAAGAACATGTTTGTCACATTGAAACAAGAACATGTTTGTCACATTAAAACAAGAGCATGTTTGTCACATTGAAACAAGTAAGAACATGTTTGTCACATTGAAACAAGTAAGAACATGTTTGTCACATTGAAACAAGAACATGTTTGTCACATTGAAACAAGAACATGTTTGTCACATTGAAACAAGAGCATGTTTGTCACATTGAAACAAGTAAGAACATGTTTGTCACATTGAAACAAGTAAGAACATGTTTGTCACATTGAAACAAGAACATGTTTTGAACACATTGAAAGAAGAATATGTTTGTCACATTGAAACAAGAACATGTTTGTCACATTGAAACAAGAACATGTTTGTCACATTGAAACAAGAACATGTTTGTCACATTGAAACAAGAACATGTTTGTCACATTGAAACAAGAGCATGTTTGTCACATTGAAACAAGTAAGAACATGTTTGTCACATTGAAACAAGAACATGTTTGTCACATTGAAACAAGAACATGTTTGTCACATTGAAACAAGAACATTTTTGTCACATTGAAACAAGAACATATTTGTCACATTGAAACAAGAACATGTTTGTCACATTGAAACAAGAACATATTTCCCACATTTAAACAAGAACATGTTTGTCACATTGAAACAAGAACATATTTGTCACATTGAAACAAGAACATGTTTGTCACATTGAAATCAACTTTAATGAATAAAGAAATAAATATGACATTTGAAAAGTTAGAATCCAGTTATCAATAATAAAATACAAGAAATTGGGGGGGGGGGGGGAGACTTTTACAGACACCCTTAATAGTCTCACTGTATGGATCTCTAAGTAAACTTCAGAAGACTTGCACCTTTTGTAAGAATGGTATTTAACTGCCAAAAGTAGAAGTACCAAGCACAATTGGATAACAATATCATACAAGATATGCTGGAGAAGCTGGTTGTTATGGCAATTTTGTTGTTGCAATTTTATAATGATCAGATGGCAACGACTACAACAATAATAGAACTCAGGGAGAGTATGAATTTGTCACTCTTATTCCCTATGCCAGGTCGTAGGAGCATTACTTTCAGCTTCAGATTAGTCTATCTAATGTCATTTCCACTGGTTAAGTGTCGTGGTGAGAAGTTGGAATTGACCATCTTTGGTCATTTGGATCGCATTGGCCATGGTAGGTCAGCGTCTCTTTAAGATTTCATTGATTATCTCCACCCATCTAGTTTTTGGTCTTACTCATGTCTTGTAGCAGATTAGTATCTCCCCTTATATTCTTTCTGATGTGGAAGATGTCTAGAACGTTTCCAAGTCTGAAACAACAGTTTCACTCAAAGTGGCAGGCCACAAGCTGGGCAGAATTATGTTCTTGATTAGAAACTAGCATCATAGCACATGAGGCACTTCCATAAGTGTTCCGCTCTTTGTTCCAGCAGCCATCCCAGTATATGTAGGCTGAGAGTCTCGGTCAGGTGTTGATTGCATGATCTTCGGCACAATCCCAAAAAATTGCTTTCCTTCCCTCCCCTCTACATACTCCCATTTATGAATTCTCTGTATGTTTACATTCTCAGCCTCGTTGACATCATCATTGCCATCTATCACCGCATTGCCTGCCAATAAATTGGCTCTCTTATTGCCTCTGACCCCAGCATGACCAGAGCAGTATATCCATGTAATGCTCTGATCAATTTAGTTACTCAATAAGTCCCACCATTCTTTTCTCAGCATATACTTTTTCTATCTTGCGAAGAATGCTTTGAGAGTCTATGAATATTACAGAGTGTGTTGAGGTTATCAACCAATTAAGTGCTTCTGTAACTCCCTCTATCTCCATCATCATGCTCTATGTAACAGTGAAGTATGCAGAAGATTTCTCAACCAACTTCATGCCATCTCTGTAGGCAACAAAACCCCAACAGATTTTATTTGTATCTCTGTTAACTGAGTCATTTGTGTATATAATTTTATCTTGTGGTTTTGAGTGTAGCTGGGTGAGCTCGTACACTGTAACTTGGACCCTGACACCCGTCCATTTTCAACACGCTGTATCTAGTTGTATTATTACTTTAGTTAGTGATTTCTTCTCAGTGTCTACCTCCATCCATTCACTGCCCTTTCCTATTTCTTTTAATTCACACACTCTTCGCAGTGTGTCTTCAGCCTCTGCCATCTATGATCTGCCATGATTGATTTGTTTTCCCTTTGACTAATCTAGACATTGATGTAATGAGTGGTGGTTGTATTCTTTTACTTTAAGGTATGACCTAACCTGTGCTACCTGATGTCACACTAATGCTGGGGAAATCAATCAGAAATCTCATTGCAGAGTATGGTGTATCCCTAGTATACCCCTGTACCGCCCTCATTGCTTCATTTTTAACTTTTTCCAATGTATTGACTTGTTTCTTGTGACAAAGTTAGTAGGCTGAGGCCATAATCTATGACAGATAGCACCATTACTTGTACAAGTATAAAAAGTACCCATTGCTGCATGTCGAAAGTCACCATAATCTTGATAACACTGATCCCTCTTCTAGCCTTCTGAATCATATTTGTGACGTACTTGTTGAATGAGAGACTTCTATCAAAGTGTATCCCAAGATATTTAAGGTCCTGTTCTCTTTCAATTAATGAGCCCATGCAACTGACAGCTGGCAGTGTATCATTGACCAGATTATTATTCAAGGAGTACCAGACAACCTTTGCTTTCGAGGACAGTATTATATTCTGAAGGGTATTTCCCTGTGAAGGCTGATGCAGCACTAGACAATTATAGGTGTAAATGGAAATGTTATCAATTATGAACACACATACTAGGAATGAAACACAAGAACAGATGACATTTCAGCTTGAATCCTTCAGAATCCTCTTTGATTCTTTAATCACCTCTTTGTATATGCATAGAAGGCCGCTGTATCACTATTGCTTACAAATTCAATATAAATAAATTTCAATGATGAATCAGTACTGTATTTAGTAGCAAAAGTAAAAAGGTGCTCCTTTTTCACACAATTTAGATGTATAGAATTTATTGTTAGCCTAAAATAATTTCAGTTGAATCAGGAAATCAAACTTGGATCATGCAATCATAGCAGCAGTCCCAGGACAATTGTATTTATTATAAATAGTTGGTGTGGCTTAGTACATCATGAAGAGTTATGTTTATCCCCGATAGCAGGTTGCTGCCATGGGAGCTACCTTTAGCTTTTACCATTATCTATCACTGGGCACGGGTAGACCACAAACTATCTACAGTGGCCATCCCATGCTTGAACTGTCCAAGGACATTTGCGGCCAGAATAGGGCTTATTAGCTATCTACAATCTTATAGCAAAAGACGTAACTCTAACTGAATTTCAAAGTGGATGTAACAAATAGTCATCATCATCATGTGATGGATGAACAACACCATTATTGATAGTGCTCTAATTAATTATTGGTAAAAATTTATCAAGTGAAATTTTGATTTTACCTGATGGAGCCCTGCGCACCTTGGAAGATTTCTCTTTCTTCTTTTTCACAACCTCTTTCTTCATGACAGTTTTCTTAACCTTCACCTTCTCTGGAACCTTCACCAGCTGTTTGATGGTCTTCTGGACAATCTTAGGCTCAACTTCTTTCACATAATTTGCTGGAACAAAACCTTCAGTTGCATCTGCTTTTCTCACCTGCCACCAGTCATTGTTAGTCCGATTAAGTAGAATCATCACCTGCACAAAGATATAGAACATGATTGTAGTAACAATTGTATGATATTTCTTTTCAAAATTGTAAAAATTGTAGACATCATTTATATATGTGAGAGATGAGGATATTACAAAAACTGTTGGAACGTCTGTGTTCAAATATTGAGCAACGTCTGTGCTCAAATATTGAACAACATCTGTCCTGAAATATTGAATAATGTCTGTGTTCAAATATATTGAATAACGGAGACTGAAATGGTTCAGCAATTTAATGAGAATTAATCTGAATTGGCAGCAGCATGAGTATACAACATCAGAATGGAAACACCAAGAGGTAGAGGACGACCAAGAATAAGCTAGATTGAAGGATATACAGACATCTCAAGATGTCTGTCACAATATTACTGGATATCAAGCGGCTAAACTTGTCATAGCCTGAAAACATATTGTCATTCAATCCTGAGAAGTCTAACAGCAAAAGCAGGGAAAAGACAAGAAATTACACATAAGTAATATTGTCAATATATTGTGAACGAGACTCTCAGACTATGACTAAGTTTGAGAGTTGTAACTATTAGACTACCTCACAAACTGCTCTGCTACGGAATCAGGTTGTGTTTGTTGTAGGATAAATATTTTCACAGACAGAATATGCTAATATTTATGAACATTGTGTAGCTTACACCAACATAATTCTTCAAGTATAATTCTAATTATATAAAAATAATCATAAAGTCAGCACAAGTGACATTAGTGTAAGTGTTCCACTCTCCATTACATCTGCCACATGATAGTGTTCATAGACAAAGTTGAGGTTACATTTGATTAGGTAATCTTCACATCTCTCCAGAAAGGAAACACTTTCTGACCATCATCCCTGGTCATTCTTATGTATATCACTCTGTGCACATACGCCTGTATATTTTCTCATGTAGCACCTTGTATTATTTCTGTTTTTCTAAGAATACTCTAATTGCTGTGCCATTCATAACAGCATTTCAAGCCAATTATCTGGCCTTTCATGGTCTCTGAATTCCTACCTCATGAAATCGAGACCAACAACAGAGAAACAGTGGCAATAAAAAAAAAAAATTTTGACAGAGTGCAACACTGACTACGCCCTTTTTTTGACATATTGCATGAACTAAATAGAAATCAGGGCAAGGAGTTACAAAAACTATCACTTAGCCCTGGATTGATACGGAATGTGATGATTTTGAAGTCTGCTGGGAATTGTGCAATATATTAGATCTGGCAATATTAATGAATAATGGGGGGCAGAGTACCTGGATGAAGGCAATAGGGCAGACCAAGAAGACGTTTTGACGACATTAAAGATAACATGAATAAATCGTTGGAAAATGCAAGCTGCATGGCCCAAGACAGAGATGGGTTCAGGGAGTTCATTGGGAAGGCAACATTCTGGGAAGAATATGTCACATGATAATATTAATGAAATGTTTAAGTCATGTCTAGAAATTCAATAATATTTGGAAAGTGATGTATGCATACTATAAATGATTTGCTTCAATTATAGTGATCAGAAAGTTCTTAGCAATGTCTTTGTTGTTCACTGGTGATTTCTGTTGTGCTGTATGGTTGTGAGAGTTGGACACTCACTGTGGACAATGAAAGTTCACTACAGACTTTCAAGCACAAATGCTACAGATGAATTCTACAAATCTCCTATAGAGAGCATAAGACAAATCTCCTAAAGAGAGCATAAGACAAATCTCCTAAAGAGAGCATAAGACAAATCTCCTAAAGAGAGCATAAGAAAAATCTCCTAAAGAGAGCATAAGACACATATCCTAAAGAGAGCATAAGACAAGTCTCCCATAGAGAGCATTAGACAAATCTCCTAAAGAGAGCATAAGACAAATCTCCTAAAGAGAGCATAAGACAAATCTCCTATAGAGAACATAAGATAAATCTCCTAAAGAGAGCATAGACAGACAACAACTATGGAAAACACTATCAATATACGGAGTACCAGAACATTTAATAAACATATGCAAGGGCATTTATGCAAATAGCCAATGTGCAGTAAGAACAAATGCAGGTGTGTCCAATAAGTTCCAAATTCAATCAGGAGTTCGCCAGCGGTGTGTCCTATCCCCTCTACTTTTTATAACATATATCGACCACATCTGTAAACTAACAGGTACCAACGAAGAAGATAACATAAAAGACAAATTGAACAAACTACCCTTTGCAGACGACCAAGTACTAATAGCGACATCAGAAGAACAATTGCAAGACCATATGAACAAACTCCACATAACATGTCAAAAATTCAACATGAAGATTAATATTGAAAAGACTGAAATAATGGCAATAGCAAAGAAAGAAAGAAATATCACTATCTCCATCGATGATAAACACCTTAAACAAGTAAATGAGTTCACTTACTTAGGAAGCATTATATCGAGTGAAGGGAGAACAAGTAAATAGATACAAAATAGATGCAACAAAACATACCAGATCCTAGGACAGATGGCACGCATTTTCAAGAACAAAAATGTAAACATAGACACTAAAGTTGCATTATACAAGACAATTATTATTCCATCACTATGCTACCAGTGCCAAACCTGGACAATGACAGCATGAGACAAAAGAAAAATAGTGACAAAAGAAATGACATGTCTACGAAGAATACTCGGAGTGTCATTAAGAGATAGAATTAGAGAAACGATAACATCAGACAGATAACCAAAACAATACCAGTATTGGAACACATCAAAAGACAGCAGATCAAGTGGTTTTCACACGCTTCCAGACTACCGACATATAGCATGCCACAAATGGCCATGACACATAGACATAACGGTTATAAAGCCAGAGGTAGACCATGTAAAAGATGAATCACAGAAATCAAAGAAGCCATAGGAACAAGCTTACAAACAGCGCACATAAGGCCATTTCCAGAGAACTCTTCCACCCCTGACACTGCAAGGCAAACAAGGGACACAGAGTATAGGTAGATAGATAGATAGAGATAGATAGAAGAGAGGATAAGATAAATCTCCCATAGAGAACATAATACAAATCTTCTAAAGAGAGCATAAGACAAGTCTCCCATAGAGAGCATAAGACAAATCTTCTAAAGAGAGCATAAGACAAGTCTCCCATAGAGAACATAATACAAATCTTCTAAAGAGAGCATAAGACAAGTCTCCCATAGAGAGCATAAGACAAATCTTCTAAAGAGAGCATAAGACAAGTCTCCCATAGAGAACATAATACAAATCTTCTAAAGAGAGCATAAGACAAGTCTCCCATAGAGAACATAATACAAATCTTCTAAAGAGAGCATAAGACAAGTCTCCCATAGAGAGCATAATATCTTCTAAAGAGAGCATAAGACAAGTCTCCCATAGAGAGCATAATACAAATCTTCTAAAGAGAGCATAAGACAAGTCTCCCATAGAGAGCATAATACAAATCTTCTAAAGAGAACATAAGACAAGTCTCCCATAGAGAGCATAAGACAAATCTTCTAAAGAGAACATAAGACAAGTCTCCCATAGAGAGCATAAGACAAGTCTCCCATAGAGAGCATAAGACAAGTCTCCCATAGAGAGCATAAGACAAATCTTCTAAAGAGAACATAAGACAAGTCTCCCATAGAGAACATAATACAAATCTTCTAAAGAGAGCATAAGACAAGTCTCCCATAGAGAACATAAGACAAATCTTCTATAGAGAGCATAAGACATATCTCCCATAGAGAGCATAAGACAAATCTCCCATAGAAAACATAAGACAAATCTGCACGTTAGAAATTAAGGAGAGATGTATGCAGATGTACAAGAAGCATTGCTTTCAGTAGTAAAACAACGAAACTAGCATGGTTTGGACATGTATGCAGACATGATTCCTTGTCAAAAACAATACTGAAGGGAACCGTCGAGAAGGGGGGGGGGGCTGAGGAGGGCACATAAATAAAGATTGTGTAATGTTAGTATGGTGTTATCAATGTCAGACATGGACAACAACTAATGGACACGAGAGAAAGTTTACTAGTGAAATGAGATGTCCAAGAAAAGCAGCAAACAGAATAAGAAGAAAACAAATGTAGCCCAAAAAAGGATTATAATTCATTCATGCGATGCTGAAGAGCGAAAGCAGATAAAATACTTTAGATAGCTGGCCACTACTGTCCGAAAAATATAAATTAAGTGTATGGTTAAAAAATAAAGAAATTTTTAACTATCAGAGTGATGGGAAGTTAACCAACTATTTAGTGTTCATCTTTCGTTTACTTAAAATGTGTCTACATCTGTAATTTTTGTCTTCTCAATAAACTTCACCATATCTGGCAGCTCATTCATACAGAGGTCTATAGAACTTTGATTCTAGTGAAGTTTCTGTGTTTCTATGGAACAATATGTTTTTCTCATCATCTTACACTCAGCTTGATTCTTTCTACTGTATTTAATGTTATGATTTTCTAAAGAGGAGGGGGGACTAAATCAATACCCCTCCGGGGTGCACAGGGAACGCATTGCTCTAGGCGGACCCAGGGTTAGCAGATAACCAAGATCCCAAATGTACCTCCACGTGGTGCACCCTAGAAACAGAAATACAGCAGCTCGAGCTGATTCTAGCCAAATCATTTGGGGATCGTGTCCGAGAATGTGGAGGTAGCAGATGGAAAGAGATTTGACTGCACAAGAGACAGACAATATCTCCGACACCACCAGCAGCACCACATATAGCGACACTGTCGACATACAGTGAAGCTAGTCAGTCCAGTCCGAACATTGGAGGGGCGGCCAATGTAAAATGCACGTAAAGGTAGATGCATGGCGAGAGACAAATCGATTTCATACCGAGTACAATGAAACAATGAAAGGGCAGAACAGCGGTAGAGGGCAGAACAGCGCTAGAGGGCAGCGCGAACTGCAAATAGAAAGTGAAAAGTCCCTAGGAAAGGGGAACTACAAGCTCCGTCAGCTCGAGACGAGCTTCTAGTTACCTGTGTTCCGTACAGGCAGAGACCCAGACCCATCCATTGGCGTTTGGTAAAGCAAGAAGACATAATCCAACTTAATGTCGAGCCTTCCTAAACCGGAAATATGCTCGCGAAGAGAAAGGGTTCTGTACCCGATGGGCTTAGGCAAGAAAGGAACAACGATGGTAGTCCTGGCCCAACTCTACTGTCAAGGTTTCCTATACCGGAAGTACACTTGCAGAGAGAAAGGGTTCCGTACCCGATGGGCTCAGGCACAAAAGGGACAACGATTTAGCCCTGGCCCAACTCTACTGTCAGGTTTTCCTACACCGGAAATACACTTGAAGAGAGAAAGGGTTCAGTACCTGATGGGCTCAGGCGCTATTGGGACAAGGACGCTCAGCTCGAGAACGCCTTGCTCTCAAACGCGTGGTGTGAGACTCGAACTTGGGCAAGGGGTACACGATGTCGGTGAACGACACCTCGGCTAAGAGGGCGAAAGAGCCAGGGTCCAACTCCTCTGTTGAGTTCTTCCCCTTAAGGAACCAGGCTCACGGATGAGAAACGGTTCAGTACCCAATGGGCACAGGCACAGCACGTCCAATTACACGAGGCAAGTTCATAGACAGTGGAACACCTCGTGCGAGTCAGACGAGAGCAAAAATCGTCTGGGCGAAGAGTCGCCACTACGCGTGCCTGGAGACAGATATAGAGGCTGTCACAGGCTAAGGGTAGCCCACCCGAATTATCAAGGCATGCCGAAATCGGATGTGCTAGGCCTACAAGACGCATAACGGTGGCACAACGTAATCACGCTCCCGGCGGATATCGCACAGATATCCGTTATGGTTACAATGGAGCGAACGCAAAACAAACAAACAAACAAACAAACTACCCCTCCCACCCTTATCTAGAAGGTCGGTGGTGGGAACAATATATATATATATATATATATATATATATATATATATATATATATGCACGCGCACACGCACGCACACACACACACACACTTCTATTACAAACGCAGGTTGGTACGGTACCAGGAAGTTTGAAACAGATCTCTGGTACATCTCTCTGACTAGAATCGCGGTACCAACGTTACTCTATCTGATTGAAAACGCTGTGGGCCCTGAGTATAACGTGCGCGTAGATGATGAGTACACTGGAGTGACAGCAGAAAATAAATTTACAACTTACTAATGAGTTTTCAATAACATGGCGCTCTCACATATTCAGCTTATAAGCCAGGATATAACGTATAATTGGTAGTGATAATTAATTGTATAGAAATTCATGTTGCCAGTTTGCGCATATAATACCGACCATTAAAATAAAAATATTTACACTATTACAATGAAATTTTGCAACCATGATGTACTGTTAACGATCCTCGTTTGGGCAATATTCCGTCACTTCGTTGAGAATATGTACCTAGATTACAACAGAAGTCGGATGTGTTGAGCCAATGGTTTTAATTAAACGTACATTAAATTTAAAACTGCACATTACGCGTTTCCGTTGTCTCGACTACATCCTCTGGAAATGTAGCAGGACCATTGTTCTGCTACAAGAGAGAACCAGCGGGAGTTTGAGAATGACTATTGAAGAAGAAGATAGATTAAAGGACCGTCGTACGTTTTAAGACGTCTTTGGTAAGCTCGATTCTAACCGGCTTGTATGCCTCGTTTCATTGCACAAAGTGAATCAATAACTACGATTAGATCTTCTATATTCATTTCACATTTTTTACTATTATAAATGGCTAAGAATGTCTGAGATGCGTAAAAGACCTTTCTGCATCAAATGTCTCTCACTCAGTGTGACACGCCTACGACACTGACGGATTATGTGTTGCATTATTATTATAGCTTTCACGGTATATGGGTAAGCATGAATATAATGTATGTGTGTGTATATATATATATATATAATATGCATATATCTGTCAGTATATCTATCGAGATATATATATATATCATCATTTGTTGTTTCGTGTAGCGTAAGCAGTTATTGATCTCCTAGACACTATTCCTAGAACTGTGCTTGCAAAGTATGTCCATCTATTCATGATGTTAAACTATTCAGTACCTTCTGTCTTTGATGCCCCCTGTCTCATTGTGTCTGCTGTTACTCTGTACTTCTTCTTCTGTGGCGTTCATTCTTAAACTCCCACTGGATTTCTCTTGTAACAGGACAATTATCCTACTATTTTTCCAGTAGGATGTAGTCCAGAGAACCCAAGTGCTTTGTGTCACCGTTTTATTTGCGCCAATGTCCCGGCATATCTATCTTCCGTGGTTCTCTGTAATACAAACTCCCTCTTTTCATAATGTATCATATAAATGTAGACTATTTTAATCAGATGTTGGTAATTAACATTATTCTATGTCTATCTTTCCCCCATATCTTCTCATTAATGTTGACGGTAATCTCCGCATTCTTCCGAAGAACTATATCTTCGTGATCTCTAATTTCTTACTTGTATGCATGTATGTGTGTGTGTGCGCGTGTATATATATATATATATATATATATATATATATATATATATATATATATATATATATACACACACACATTATTATTATTTAATTCAAAACAATTCAACACACCTTGTGGTAAATACTGATTTTCATTAACGTGGTATCTCTAAATAATCAATGTACTCCATCAATAAACTCTCCCCCGTTCAACAACCCACCATACTATCTAGTTTAACCTGTCTCATATTTAGTCCAAAGTTCTTCCCCGTTCAACAAATTCCACACTATTTAACTTAATTATTCTCATATCTAGTTTGATTATTTCCATAATATCGAATTCAATTATTCTCATAATATCTAATTCAACTTAATTATTCTCATATCTAGTTTGATTATTTTCTAATTTAACTTAATTATTCTCATATCTAGTTTGATTATTTTCATAATATCGAATTCAATTATTCTCATATCTAATTCAATTATTTTCATAATATCTAGTTTAATTATTCTCATAATATCTAATTCAATTATTCTCATATCTAATTCAATTATTCTCATAATATCTAGTTTAATTATTCTCATAATATATAATTCAATTATTCTCATAATATCTAATTCAATTATTCTCATAATATCTAGCCTAATTATTTCCATACTATTGGGGTTAGTTATTCTCATACTATCTGGCTTAATTATTCCCATAATATCTAGTTTAACTATTTCAATACTTATTTGGATGAACTATTACCATAAGTATTTAGTTGAACTAACCCCATACTCCATATCACCATATTCAGACCCTCCCCAAAAAGGTGAACTTCAGATTTGTTCAAATTACCGAACTATAGCCTTATAAATCAAGCAAGTAAAAAGGGCTGTGAAACATGGACCCTAAGTAAAATAGCGGCAAAGAAGAGAAACGTCTTTGAGATGAAATGCTACGGAAAGATATTTAGAATATAATTCCGGGGGGGGGGGGGGGGGGGGGGAAGAAAGAGAAACTCAGATATTATAAACACATTGAAGAATCTAGAGTGTTGGTTGCTAAACACAATAGCAAAAAGAAAACTACACCTGTTTGGACATATAAAGAGATACAGCTGTTTAGAAAGACAAATAATGGAGGACATTGCACCTATGTGGAGGAGAAAGAGCAGACTAAGAAGACGTTGGGCTGACAACATTAAAGATAACATGAATACGTCGTTAGAAAATGCAAGCCGTATGGCCCAGGACAAAAGGGGTCCGGGAATTCATTGGGGAGACGACGTTCTGGAGAGAATACGTTACATGGCATCCCCATACTACCTAGTTTAATCACACGTACTATCAAGTTTAACTATCCCCGTATTTGTCTAGTTTAACGATTCTCATACTTATCTAGTTTAACTATTTCCATTCTTATCTTGTTTAACGATTCTCATACTTATCTAGTTTAATTATTTCCATTCTTATCTAGTTTAACGATTCTCATACTTATCTAGTTTAACTATTTCCATTCTTATCTTGTTTAACGATTCTCATACTTATCTAGTTTAACTATTTCCATTCTTATCTTGTTTAACGATTCTCATACTTATCTAGTTTAACTATTTCCATTCTTATCTATTTTAACGATTCTCATACTTATCTAGTTTAACTATTTCCATTCTTATCTAGTTTAACGATTCTCATACTTATCTAGTTTAACTATTTCCATTCTTATCGTGTTTAACAATTCTCATACTTATCAAGTTTAACTATTTCCATTCTTATCTAGTTTAACGATTCTCATACTTATCTAGTTTAACTATTTCCATTCTTATCTTGTTTAACGATTCTTATACTTATCTAGTTTAACTATTTCCATTCTTATCTTGTTTAACGATTCTCATACTTATCTAGTTTAACTATTTCCATTCTTATCTTGTTTAACGATTCTCATAATTATCTAGTTTAACTATTTCCATTCTTATCTAGTTTAACGATTCTCATACTTATCTAGTTTAACTATTTCCATTCTTATCTAGTTTAACGATTCTCATACTTATCAAGTTTAACTATTTCCATTCTTATCTTGTTTAACGATTCTCATACTTATCTAGTTTAACTATTTCCATTCTTATCTAGTTTAACGATTCTCATACTTATCAAGTTTAACTATTTCCATTCTTATCTTGTTTAACGATTCTCATACTTATCTAGTTTAACTATTTCCATTCTTATCGTGTTTAACAATTCTCATACTTATCTAGTTTAACTATTTCCATTCTTATCTTGTTTAACGATTCTCATACTTATCAAGTTTAACTATTGATATTATATTTATTGAACTAATTCTATACTATTTAGATTAACTATTCACGCATTGCCAAGTGTAACTACTCCCATACTATCTAGTTTAATCTCATACATTAAATGATTCCTACCCCATTTATTTCAACTATTCCCAATACAGTGAAATTCCGTTATAACAACTTGGTCCGGACAGATAAGATATGTATGTAATAACAGATATTCACTATATATATATATATATATTACATACAATATAGAATAAATATAATTGAAGATTATGAAAAGCGTTGTTATATAGGGAAATTTCTTATTTAAAAAGTACGCTATAGAGGGATTATACTGCAGTACTTTAATTATTATCATCATCAGATGCCGTACCGACTGGCCTAGGCGATGAATAATCTCCACTATTCTCTACTTCCAGCATCTTGTGTTAGGAACGATGTTTGACTGTAATGCAACGATGCTTAAGTATCTGATATTTTATCCCTCTGTCGTCCTCCGTGTCTTCTATCGTGTTGTAACAATGCTCTCCACCTCCCTGTCTCATTACTGTTCCCTTACTATCAAGTTTAACTATTCCCATACTATCAAGTTTAACTATTCCCATACTACTAATGTTAATTATCTCTATATAAACGTTTACGACAATCACAAACTATTCAATTTAACAAACATTCATTTTATCTAGTTTCATTCATCTTCATTGTGTCCGTTTTAATTCATTTGCACGGGAAATACAATTATTTACCGACTTTCGAATTTGCTTATTTTGATCGAGGGCGTTTGATCTGCAAATTATTCTGTTGGTAGCTTTTCCTGCAGTAATTGTCTGATCCATGACCAGGCTACAGTAAAGAACCGTAAACAGAAAGTCAACTTGACTTAAAAGGTTGATGTTTTATTATTTCCGAGAATTTCGCTGGTCATTCTTGGCTTTTTTTTGGGCATGAAACTTCAAAATATATAAATAGTGACCTATGAAAATCGCGAAAATAAATCAAAAACGTATCGAATGAACGCGTGTTTACTTTCTGTACACAGGTCTTTACTGCTGAAGGTCTCGTATGATCACAATTGTGATCTTCCTTGGTTTCTGGTTGATTGAGATATTTTTCTGTTAGAGAATTCACGAAACATGTCACAGATTAACCGCTATTTAGAGATCTCGAAACATGTCACAGATTAACCGCTATTTAGAGTTCACGAATTAACCGCTATTTATAGTTCACGAAACATATCCCATATTAACCGCTATTTAGAGTTCGCCAAACACGTCACATATTAACCGCTATTTAGAGTTCGCCAAACACGTCACAGATTAACCGCTATTTAGAGTTCACCAAACATGTCAAAGATTAACCGCTATTTAGAGTTCGCCAAACACGTCACATATTAACCGCTATTTAGAGTTCACCAAACATGTCAAAGATTAACCGCTATTTAGAGTTCGCCAAACACGTCACATATTAACCGCTATTTAGAGTTCGCCAAACACGTCACAGATTAACCGCTATTTAGAGTTCGCCAAACACGTCACAGATTAACCGCTATTTAGAGTTCGCCAAACACGTCACAGATTAACCGCTATTTGGTAAATAATACAATGAATCTATGTTGTCTTTTGTTATAACAACTGGGTCCCGACCGACAAAATATGTATGTAAAAACATAAATTTACTATATACAATACAACGAATAAATATAATTGGGGATTTTGAAAAGTGTCGTTATATATGGAAATTTGTTATAAAAGGATGCGCTATAGAGTGATTCAGTGCATAATTATGGGGGCATGTAAAATGGCCAACAAAAGAATTCACATTATTCCGTGTACAGGGTTCAGATATTAAAATGAAGTTTGCCGGATAGTATTTTAACTATACTATAGTACTAAATCGTTAGAGAATCGTTCATCAAAACACAAGTACTCAATATCAAAGTGAAAATAGTATAGGTGCTGTCAGGAAGTCAACCGGAGAACTTGTATTTAATGACAGATACTTTAGTGACAGATTTTTAATTAGAAAAATAATTAAAGTCCAACTGGCAACTTCTCCATTATCCATCGATTGTATAGACCAGACTTACCAACCGTTTGTTAGCATATCATAGTGGTTCGCCTTATTGAATGTGCAAATTTATCATTAAATTTGCTTGCGGTAATGTTCTCATAGCAATCCTCATTTATGCATGCCCATGGAGACGGACAAACAGGTGCTGGCCGCGATGAATACATTTGTTGATCTCTGTAAAAAAAAATACCCTTCTGTTCAGTTAAGACACTCGTGCTTGACAATAATGAGACGCGAAATGAGAGGCATTAATCTGTAATTG
Organism: Meghimatium bilineatum; assembly: GCA_034231615.1. NCBI lineage: Eukaryota > Metazoa > Mollusca > Gastropoda > Stylommatophora > Philomycidae > Meghimatium > Meghimatium bilineatum. The sequence goes on along the minus strand of CM067322.1, from coordinate 94,083,484 downwards.
AAAGTAAATACCAAAGAAGTAAGGCATTCATATATCACAAGCTTTTGTTTGATTTTAGAAATGCAATATGTTTCACACCAGCAGTTCCGTTTAACAACCCCCTAAGGTTACAGTTTTACGGTGCAACAAAAGAGTAATGCAAACAATAACAAGGTTACACTAAGCTAACGAATTGTATGAGTAGTGATCTGCACCGACGGTGACGAATAAAGTGAGTGTTTAACTAACCAACCACGGCAATTGTCAACATCAATATACATTCCACCATACGATGACGGAACACTACGCACGTTATATATATATATATATATATATATATATATGAGAAGAATTACAATGGCAACATCAAACTGAAATGGAAAATCTTTGGCAAGGCACCAGCAGAACTGTTACCTGAAGATCAGATCAGAGGAACTATATTCACATTAGCATTTTATGGCTGCGAAACATGGGCTCTTGACACCGTAGTGGCAATGATAATTGCTTCTTTCGAAATTATATCCTTTGGAATGTCATTTAGAATACAATGGACAGCGAAAAGTACACCACAAGAAGTGCTAAAACTATATAACATCTGGAAGAGGGTTGGTTCTTATAACCAGAAAGAGAAGGTTTGGACGCGCCATACAGACAATAGCAGAGTGGAATAATTAGATATGCTATAATACATGTGCTGATATGTCGTGTATGTGTGTTCTTGAATCTTGGGTCTTATTTAGAGTGAATTCTGCTACAGAGTGAGAAGAAGCTGAAATATTCGGTGCTATTTAGAGATAAAATCTGCTATAGCGTGAGAGAAGCTATAAAATCGTTGGTGTTATGTAAAGGTAAAAAGTAGCCCATAGCATTTATTAATGCCGTAGGGGTGTGAGATGTTAGCGATCTCACAGTTCACAGGCTCTGCAAATGAGGGCGGTAGCCATCTCCTCTCCCTCGCAGTCTTTACTTCCCGGATTAATCCGGTACCCATTTAAGGCTGGGTGGACCTGGGAGCCGTTGCGATCTGAAAACATTTCCGCCTCAACTGGGGAATGAACCCAGGACCACTTATATGAGAAGCCAGTGCTATTTAAAGGTATTTGCTATAGAATGAAGAACGCGAGAATCTAGAGTGATACAGTTATATCTGCCATACAGACATGAGAGTAGCTAGAATCATGACACATCTCATTCCGTTGCCTGGACTGTATCCTGATAACCAGCGAAATTTGAGAACAAATTAGAAGTATCATATCTCTAAACTCACCAGGAGCTTACATTTCCAATAATTTGTTTCATATTTCCTCCACAGATTTACCAATCAAAAATGAACTGGATCAAACTAAGCGGTAAAGCAGCAGAAAATGCGTTGTTAATATGAATAACAAAAGTCACTTCATATCAAAGTTCTGACCAAATCTGCAGTAGAAAATGTGAGTCATTCATGTTTAATCAAGTACGGCAACTGACGACGCATCAGCTGCAATGATAGACAATACAACGATAGGATGTTGCACTGTGGCTACACATAACGATGCCACTGACGAGGGACAGAGGAGAACCCTCGCGGAAAGAGTTGTATGGTCGATTGTTCTTATTATGATAATTATGACGGCTATATTTGGGAACTTGCTAGTGATAATCTGCATTCGTCTTCATCATAGATTAAGAGAAGAAATGGCAAACTTATTTATTATTAATTTAAGTGTGGCCGATATCAGTAGCGCTTTTCTGGTCATGCTAAGCTCCTTGCACGCAATGGCGTCTGACAAATGGTTGATAGGCCAGTTCATGTGCGATATCGTGTGTGGCGCTAACTACATGTTGATTGTGGTAGCTATGATCACTCTATGTTTGATATCAGTGGATCGATACGTGGCTGTCGTTCACGCCCTCCACTATCACACCCGAGTCACAAGACCAAGAATCTACATCCTGATGGCAATAGCTTGGCTGCAAGGATTTTGTTTCGGTCTTGTTCCTATCCTTGCTGGATGGATCCAGTACGACTATTGGGAGGTAGTCTGCGCGATCATCTGGAACATAGACATGGACAATTCCCACGCTTTTGTCATTGTCGGCTTCGTAATATGCTTCACAATCCCCAGCGTGATACTTATCCTTGCTTATTGTAAGGTAAGATTTTTATCCTTAACTTTAGTGTTTTATATTTCAGAAGTTCTTGTGTTTTGAAATAATCAAGACACACATTATAACCATGTTTGAGCAATGACACATACTATTTCCGCTATATCTCTCAATTATACCAAACAGAATATTTCATACACTAACCATAGATACTTATATTGGATATGTGCTTAGAATGAATGAGGACAGACTGCCACTACAAGCATTAAAATGGGTACGGCATGGCAAAAGAAAAAGTGGGAGACCAACAGAGAGACTTCGCAGAACATCCATCAAAGAGGATACGACTATGGGTTTCAACAAAATGCAAGAATTACACTCAGTAGCATCACACCGCTAGAACTGGAGAGCTCTGGTTTCTGCCCTATGCATCATATTCGGCGCTGAAGGAACATGAATAAATATGGTCATATATTTCGTGGTTTCACATGTCACGCTAGTTTGGGAATCCTTATTTTATACACTGTATAAACTTTGCACCTTGCTACATGCATTGGAAATTGTTGCATCACTCATTAAGTATCGCATTTAGTTGTATTTAGAATTGACGCTATCACTCAGTATGTATGATACGTCATCCAAATGTTATTACGTGGAAATATTTATACATGTATATATACCTCGTACATATATTCCACACTTTTCTTTTGTTATTATACTTATCGCATCTCTACTGTTTGGTATGCATATTTCGGCACCGAAATATGTTTATAAAACATATGATGTTCGTCCGTCGTGATCGACGATGACCAAAAACTCAACCATAATAATAATAACAATAAATAATAAAATAATAAAGTTAATCGTGCGTTTTTAAATGACTAGCAAGTCCAATGCGCGCACAAAATGTTCTTTTACAGAATTGACAACAATAGAAGGTATCTGTGTGAGGTTGAGATGTTTTTTTTCTTTTCTACGTGTCCGCTTCTGTCTTGCAGTTTCTTGTCTGAATTCTTCCGCCGCTAGTGCTCCCGTTCTAATGTTGTAACGCCATGCTGTTCTATCCTGAGTGAGGCTCTCCCAAGCGCCTACGTCAATGTTAAGATGTTTCAAGGATGACTTGAGCGTGTCTTTGAAACGCTTTTTCTGTCCACCAGCTTTTCGAAATCCTGCCTTGAGTTCTCCATAATATATTTGTTTTGGCAAACGCGAGTTCTCCATACGTACAAGATGGCCTGCCCAGCGTGCCTGCGCCTTCATAAGTATTGTGTGGATGCTTATTGAGGTTGATTTTTCCAAGACCTCGTAGTCTGGTACTTTGTCCCACCAATGGATGTTTAGTAATTTACGTAGGCAGGTAAGATGGAAATGATTTAACTTTCTTGCATGTCTAGCATACACTGTCCACGTTTCGCAGGCGTATAGTAAGGTTGGTATAACAGCAGCATGATATACTTATAGTTTGGTGGTTGTTCTTATACCTCTTCTGTCCCATACATTGTTGCGTAATCTGTCAAATACAGCACTAGCTTTTGCCAGTCTATTGTTAATTTCCACATCAATGTTGACATCGCGAGAGAGAGAGAGTGCTTCCAAGGTAAGTAATTGTCGACTACCTGCAGTTTTTCCTGATTGACGATGATGGAAGTAGCAGTATGTTGGCTATTTGATGTTGATTGGTGCATGACTTCTGTTTTTTTGGTGTTAATAGTGAGACCAAAGGTGTTGCAGGCCTTTGAGAAGCGGTCTATGGTGCTCTGCATGTTTACAACAGAGTCAGCATACAATGCACAGTCGTCAGCATAAAGTAATTCTCTAACAGTACTAGATTTAGTTTTCGTGTTTGCTTTTAGACGACGTAAATTGAAAAGACCACCATCCGTTCTGTAATTGATCATTATGCCTGCTGTTTCATTACTAAAGTGTTCTAAACGGTTTTCCGTAGTTGTGTGATCTCCCTGGAGTAGTGGTCAAGCCGTTCGCTTTGTTATCAAGAGGTCGCGGGTTCAAATAAGACTCGCGTCGTCTTGTTTACAAAATGGACGTTTTATGAGATTCTTTGGGGATTATCACTTGAAGCTAAGGAGTACGTGCTACGATCGGTACTCTCTGCAAGCTGCGTGCTGACTCGTTGAGAGGACACAATACATATTAATCAATCAATAATCCCGTAACCCGTCAGGGGTGTAAGGTACCACCGTAGGGTCGTATTGGATGCTTCAGCACACATAGTCCTCCAGCGATTTTTATCTTCAACGATGCGGAGGAGTGAGGACAAATCTTGTCCCGTCTAGTCCTTGATGTTGTTTGTCCGTGTTTTATTTGCCCTCCTCTGCTTCTCCACCTTCGACGGTTCCCTGCAGCATTGTTTTTGACAATGAATTATCTCTGCATACATGTCCAAACCATGTTAGTTTTTGTCATTTCACTATTGAAAGCAATGATTCGTGTACACCTGCATATATCGCTACTTTATTTCTTATGTACACATTTGTCTTACATTCCTGACGATTTGTCTTACATAAACATTCCTGACGATAGATCTATCTGTGTAAATTACTAAATCTACCTCAGATAAACATTTATTAATCATAACCACCAATTTTTCCATTTTAAAACTCGGATTGTTTATATGAATATACGGGTGTTTTTCCCTATACAACCCAATCTACATTGGTGTGACCATTTCTAGGGGTGTTACTTCTTGATACGAAACACTTCCATTTTCAAACTAGCGTTACTAATCTGACAGAATGGCACACATCGACACAAGCACAGGTCATATAAGCATGAATTCACTGGCGACAATTTGTCACAGTTTAACAGATAGCAGCATACATTGCGCTTTATTTAACACCCCTAAAAAAACGGCATGCCCTTGTAGAACGGATGTTATCGGGGCTTAAGCACCGAATGTTGATCTGTGCTAAAATATGTTGATATTATAAAGTAATGTATTACTCTTGTTTTTGTGCAGGTTATGAATGTAGCATTGGCACAAAATAACGTTCATCCTCAAAACATGGAAGTCCGGGCACAAAAGGGAGTTTCATCTAAACGTACGTCCATTACTCTTGCCAACAAAGACAACAAGAAAGCAAAGAACAGAAAATGTTGTTGCATAAAGATAAATATTATAGCAAGCTATATCCCGAAGAAACGGAACCAGTCGTCTGCTGAAATTCAAGACGATACTCGTGATCTCGTTTTTCAAACAAATTATAGTTTTGTTCCGGAACAAGATACTTCCACAACTTCTCAATGTACCAGAAATTTTACAATAACTACAAACTTATCATGTGGCGGGGAATTGCCTGGTCAAATACTTCAAGACTATCATGAAAACCCAGACAACGGTATGTTAAATAGAATAAATGATGGAAGTCCTGAAGAAACTGAACAAGAAAATATTAGTAACATTGGGAAAAGTAGTCCTGAAACAAACACAACAATGAATATCTTCGATGTGAAAACATCTGTTCAGAAACGCTCAGAGATGTTAATGTGTGAGGATTCCAATAAAACTGATATTGGTCCAACTCATGCGTGTTCTACACATAATACCAATGTGTGCTCACATGAGATAGAGAAAACCGAAGCTGCAAGTGGTCAGCTTACGACAATATTAAATCTGTCAGATTCACAAAAAATGAACACAGACTTAACATTGACACCCTACACAGAACTAACGTATAATCAAAGTAAGTCCTGTAATAATGGAGACAGCAGATTACCTTCGAGGGATTTGAAATTAGAACAAATGCAACAAATATCAGACGCCTGCGTCTTGCCACAAGGAAACAACGGTTTGAAAGCACCAACAAACATTACACGTAATTGTTCCATAAATTATAATCAAATCATCGGTAAAGAATCATTACAAACAAATCAAGGCAATGAATCTATAAACACAATTAGAATGAGTCAACCTGCTGAAAGGAGCATAAAACCCACACAACTCAATAACAAGCGTAACTACTCCACCAGCAACAAGGCAGTCAAATCATTATTAATTGTCGTGATTGCCTACTTTATCTGCATTGCTCCATTCTGCGTCACGAAACTGGTCAAGGTTAGTATGTCTACTTCGAATCACACTCCATTCTGCGTCACGAAACTGGTCAAGGTTAGTATGTCTACTTCGAATCACACTCCATTCTGCGTCACGAAACTGGTCAAGGTTAGTATGTCTACTTCGAATAACACTCCATTCTGCGTCACGAAACTGGTCAAGGTTAGTATGTCTACTTCGAATCACACTCCATTCTGCGTCACGAAACTGGTCAAGGTTAGTATGTCTACTTCGAATCACACTCCATTCTGCGTCACGAAACTGGTCAAGGTTAGTATGTTTACTTCGAATCACACTCCATTCTGCGTCACGAAACTGGTCACGGTTAGTATGTCTACTTCGAATAACACTCCATTCTGCGTCACGAAACTGGTCAAGGTTAGTATGTCTACTTCGAATCACACTCCATTCTGCGTCACGAAACTGGTCAAGGTTAGTATGTCTACTTCGAATCACAATCTAAATCTTGTATGTCTATCATCAAATACTGAAGGCAACTGCGTTGTGCCGAAAGGTGAAGAGATCGCAGCACAGTTGTAAACTATGGCATAACGCTTTCCGCTATATGTACTAGCCTACATCCTGCTAACTGAAGGAGTTTGAGAAATGAGAACGAACACACATCAGAGATTAGTTATTTGTAATGTTTTATGAGTCACTACCATAGTAATCCGGGGTCAGAAACATATGCGATTAGTCATACTCCTCCCCCCCCCCCAAAGCCTACTGTAAAAAGTATGCATACTGGTGGTTCCTATGAGTCCGTTGTTAAGCACACACCTGTCTCGAAGAAGGTTGGTCGATTCATAGCAAATTTAAGACATATCCCATATCTCGTCCTAGACGTATCCAGTAATGTTTACATCCAGGGACCGCACGTTGTGAAACTTCAAAACGCCTCGTATCAAGGATAAACTGACCAACACCATGATGCAAGTCTGACTGCACTCTCACTTCCGTGAAATTATAAAAGGAGTAGGGATACTATTCTCAGCAACATCTAAATTAGCCAAATACATCTACTGTCCAGGCCATGCAGGAGTCAGATGCAACGATAGAACTGATGCATTAGGGAGATGTGGATTTGGATGGGCAATGTGGATGGGTCAGTGATAAGAAGAGACAGGGCTGAGTTAATTAGATCAGTTATGGATGTACTACAAAGTGATGAAGAAGAGGCTGAAAGAGACAATTGCCATGCTCGGAGAATGATAGAAATGGGAGTGACTACAGTACCTCTTATGTGGCTGATGTGTATAGGCTCAAGTACCAGTCAAATTTGAACATTTATGGAAATGTCCGCAATGATGTGATGTTAATCAATAATCTATTGTCTATTGATGTCCCCAGGTGACTGATGGTGGATCGTATTCACACGTGCCGTTAAGTGTAGGGTTGGGAACTTAAGTTATCGTCCCAAAGTCACATGTGTCGCCTTCGTTGCATTTAGTCCATGCTTGTTCAAGAATGTTTTCCATGTTGAATGTTTTCTATGTTGAATGTTTTCCATGTTGAATGTTTTCTATGTTGAATGTTGTCCATGTTGAATGTTTTCTATGTTGAATGTTTTCCATGTTGAATGTTTTCCATGTTGAATGTTGTCCATGTTGAATGTTTCCTATGTTGAATGTTTTCCATGTTGAATGTTGTCCATGTTGAATGTTTTCTATGTTGAATGTTTTCCATGTTGAATGTTGCCCATGCTGAATGAAGCAATAGGTTTCCTATCAACCGATACCGATACCGGCATTTTGAAACTTTCGGAATATGACCTGGCAGTCTGAAACTACGATCTTCCAGCAGAGTTTCTGAAAACCTTCATCTTACAGTAGTAACAGCTCCAACCACCATCTCTCATACTACAGTAGTAACAGCTCCAACCTCCATCTCTCATACTACAGTAGTAACAGCTCCAACCACCATCTCTCATACTACAGTAGTAACAGCTCCAACCTCCATCTCTCATACTACAGTAGTAACAGCTCCAACCTCCATCTCTCATACTACAGTAGTAACAGCTCCAACCTCCATCTCTCATACTACAGAAGTAACAGCTCCAACCTCCATCTCTCATAATAATAGTAACAGCTCCAATCTCCATCTCTCATACTACAGTAGTAACAGCTCCAACATCCACCTCTCATACTACAGTAGTAACAGCTCCAACCACCATCTCTCATACTACAGTAGTAACAGCTCCAACCTCCATCTCTCATACTATAGTAGTAACAGCTCCAACCTCCATCTCTCATACTACAGTAGTAACAGCTCCAACCTCCATCTCTCATACTACAGTAGTAACAGCTCCAACCTCCATCTCTCATACTACAGTAGTAACAGCTCCAACCTCCATATCTCATACTACAGTAGTAACAGCTCCAACCTCCATCTCTCATACTACAGTAGTAACAGCTCCAACCTCCATCACTCATACTACAGTAGTAACAGCTCCAAGCACCATCTTTCATACTACCGTAGTAACAGCTCCAACCTCCATCTCTCATACTACAGTAGTAACAGCTCCAACCTCCATCTCTCATACTACAGTAGTAACAGCTCCAACCTCCATCTCTCATACTACAGTAGTAACAGCTCCAACCTCCATCTCTCATACTACAGTAGTAACAGCTCCAACCTCCATCTCTCATACTACAGATGTAACAGCTCCAACCTCCATCTCTCATACTACAGTAGTAACAGCTCCAACCACCATCTCTCATACTACCGTAGTAACAGCTCCAAGCACCATCTCTCATACTACAGTAGTAACAGCTCCAACCTCCATCTCTCATACTACAGTAGTAACAGCTCCAACCTCCATCTCTCATACTACAGTAGTAACAGCTCCAACCACCATCTCTCATACTACAGTAGTAACAGCTCCAACCACCATCTCTCATACTACAGTAGTAACAGCTCCAACCTCCATCTCTCATACTACAGAAGTAACAGCTCCAACCACCATCTCTCATACTACAGTAGTAACAGCTCCAACCACCATCTCTCATACTACAGTAGTAACAGCTCCAACCTCCATCTCTCATACTACAGTAGTAACAGCTCCAACCACCATCTCTCATACTACAGTAGTAACAGCTCCAACCTCCACCTCTCATACTACAGTAGTAACAGCTCCAACATCCACCTCTCATACTACAGTAGTAACAGCTCCAACATCCACCTCTCATACTACAGTAGTAACAGCTCCAACCTCCACCTCTCATACTACAGTAGTAACAGCTCCAACATCCACCTCTCATACTACAGTAGTAACAGCTCCAACATCCACCTCTCATACTACAGTAGTAACAGCTCCAACCTCCACCTCTCATACTACAGTAGTAACAGCTCCAACATCCACCTCTCATACTACAGTAGTAACAGCTCCAACATCCACCTCTCATACTACAGTAGTAACAGCTCCAACCACCATCTCTCATACTACAGAAGTAACAGCTCCAACCTCCACCTCTCATACTAAAGTAGTAACAGCTCCAACATCCACCTCTCATACTACAGTAGTAACAGCTCCAACCTCCACCTCTCATACTACCGTAGTAACAGCTCCAACCTCCACCTCTCATACTACAGTAGTAACAGCTCCAACATCCACCTCTCATACTACAGTAGTAACAGCTCCAACATCCACCTCTCATACTACAGTAGTAACAGCTCCAACATCCACCTCTCATACTACAGTAGTAACAGCTCCAACATACACCTCTCATACTACAGTAGTAACAGCTCCAGCCTCCACCTCTCATACTACAGTAGTAACAGCTCCAACATCCACCTCTCATACTACAGTAGTAACAGCTCCAACATCCACCTCTCATACTACAGTAGTAACAGCTCCAACATCCACCTCTCATACTACAGTAGTAACAGCTCCAACCTCCACCTCTCATACTACAGTAGTAACAGCTCCAACATCCACCTCTCATACTACAGTAGTAACAGCTCCAACATCCACCTCTCATACTACAGTAGTAACAGCTCCAACCTCCACCTCTCATACTACAGTAGTAACAGCTCCAACATCCACCTCTCATACTACAGTAGTAACAGCTCCAACCTCCACCTCTCATACTACAGTAGTAACAGCTCCAACCTCCACCTCTCATACTACAGTAGTAACAGCTCCAACCACCATCTCTCATACTACAGTAGTAACAGCTCCAACCTCCATCTCTCATACTACCGTAGTAACAGCTCCAACCACCATCTCTCATACTACAGTAGTAACAGCTCCAACCACCATCTCTCATACTACAGTAGTAACAGCTCCAACCACCATCTCTCATACTACAGTAGTAACAGCTCCAACCACCATCTCTCATACTACAGTAGTAATAGCTCCAACCACCATCTCTCATACTACAGTAGTAACAGCTCCAACCACCATCTCTCATACTACAGTAGTAACAGCTCCAACCACCATCTCTCATACTACAGTAGTAACAGCTCCAACCACCATCTCTCATACTACAGTAGTAACAGCTCCAAGCACCATCTCTCATACTACAGTAGTAACAGCTCCAACCTCCATCTCTCATACTACAGTAGTAACAGCTCCAACCACCATCTCTCATACTACAGTAGTAACAGCTCCAACCACCATCTCTCATACTACAGTAGTAACAGCTCCAACCACCATCTCTCATACTACAGTAGTAACAGCTCCAAGCACCATCTCTCATACTACAGTAGTAACAGCTCCAACCACCATCTCTCATACTACAGTAGTAACAGCTCCAACCTCCATCTCTCATACTACAGTAGTAACAGCTCCAACCACCATCTCTTATACTACAGTAGTAACAACTCCAAGCACCATCTCTCATACTACAGTAGTAACAGCTCCAACCACCATCTCTCATACTACAGTAGTAACAGCTCCAACCTCCATCTCTCATACTACAGTAGTAACAGCTCCAACCTCCATCTCTCATACTACAGTAGTAACAGCTCCAACCTCCATCTCTCATACTACAGTAGTAACAGCTCCAACCTCCATCTCTCATACTACCGTAGTAACAGCTCTAACCTCCATCTCTCATACTACAGTAGTAACAGCTCCAACCTCCACCTCTCATACTACAGTAGTAACAGCTCCAACATCCACCTCTCATACTACAGTAGTAACAGCTCCAACCACCATCTCTCATACTACAGTAGTAACAGCTCCAACCTCCACCTCTCATACTACCGTAGTAACAGCTCCAACCTCCATCTCTCATACTACCGTAGTAACAGCTCCAACCTCCATCTCTCATACTACCGTAGTAACAGCTCCAACCTCCATCTCTCATACTCAAACTAGTTATCTTGAATTTCTTTTTGTGATGACAATGACCATGTCATTTACACTAGTCATAAAGTGCGACACATTTCTCCGCCACGGCGCACAGATCAATTTGTAAAAATAATTACAGAATGTGGATGTATGTATTGTGCCAGCTGATTTATTTCACTTTCTGCCTTTTCAATGCATACATTTCTAAATTATCTGCCACGAAATTCACAAGTTGTGGAAGCTTGTCGTTACCTACTGCATAATATTGCTAACTTATTCACACATATTTTATTATCATGTTAACTATTGATCTCTAGTGTTATCATGCCCTGTCGTAATCGATTTAGACGTTACTATAAGAATGAGGAGCGCGGTAGCCTAGTTGATAAACCAGTTTTTAAAAAAACGTTCAAAACCACACCGGACACACAAAAAATTATCCGGGCTGTAATTTCTCGGGATAAATGTTCCAGTGTTGGGTAACAACCATAAACAGGAAGCAGGTGGCTGGAGTTTCCCGTTTGATACGACCACTCTTCAAGACGACTCCGTTGTAAATGAGTACCTGAGTCATGAGTTAGGGGAGGTAAAACAGCAAGAAAGGAAACTAGCCGCCCATCTAATAGTTACTGCGGCTTAGTACATGAAGTGTTATCTTGTTCCCGACGGAAGATGCCATGAGACCTACCTTTACCTTTATAAGAGTAGAGGTTTTATCGGCTTGCCATCACAGATGGCTAGCTTAGATGGCTTTTGTATCAGCTTTAGGAGGAAAAGAGTTAAAATAACGTCACCTTTTTCAATTCCTAGGACAGAAAACTAATGTTGATGTCGTGAGACATGCTGGAGTTAAAATACAAGTTATATTGAAAATAATTAAAAGCAGACAGTCAAGATTGCACAACTCAGCAGCAGGCAATTGCATTTGTGGTATGTCAGTCGACCTTCAGTTTCCGATGATGATTCTCCAATCCCCCACTAAAATTGTTTACTTGTACTATAAATTGCGTCAGATAATGACCACAAGTGTCTTGTTAAATCAATATAAGACTAGAATAGTGAGAGGAAATGCAAACATGAATTCAAGTTGTTATGAGATGTTAATCCACCATCTAATTAACACTGCGTTACTCCGTCTGATCAAACTTCCCATTGGCTGGCGGTACAAAGTATATACTAAATGATCAATGAAAATCACGGAACAGTTGTATAGCCAAGATAACTGAAGCTATGTCTGAATATCTGGCATGACATGCCGAAAAGGACATGCAATGACGTAACAGTAAACTATTTGTCCAAACTGAGGACGCATACTACGACAATACACCGTATGAACAAAACATCTAGATAAAGAAAATCAATAAGCTCTTGTTTCAAAATATATGGAACCTAGATTAGTATTCGGCGTTTTTAAATTCATTAATTTAGACCAGTGGCTTGGCGTTTTCCCTCCCCCGATACATTTATGTGTGTGTAGCTATCACTAGGGTTATAGATGGGGCATTTTTTGAAAAATGTAATATTAATCAACTCTCTCCTCCCCCCCCCCTTTTCTAATCGGTTTACTATTCAAATTATATTCTTGTAGTATTCATTCTGAAACTTCTGCGGGATCTCATGTTGAGATTGCATCAAGTATTTATTCTGAAACTTCTGCGGGATCTCATGTTGAGATTGCATCAAGTATTTATTCTGAAACTTCTGCGGGATCTCATGTTGAGATTGCATCAAGTATTCATTCTGAAACTTCTGCGGGATCTCATGTTGAGATTGCGTCAAGTATTTATTCTGAAACTTCTGCGGTATCTCATATTGAGATTGCATCAAGTATTGATAAAACACACCATCGAATGTTAACCAGGAAAATTTAATTCAACAAGCGATGGTCTCTGAAACTGTTTTAGCTCTCTTACTGTAATAATGACTTTGACATGCGCGCCGTATAATTCAATTTACTAACATATTTAAATATATCCCATTTAATTCTTGCCAAGATAGTAACCCGCATATAACAATAATTCATTTTACTGTCACTGTACTTGCTTGTTTTGTCGGTCCGGACCAAATTGTTACACAGGGATTCATTTGTATTATTTCAAAATTACAGAAACTTTGTGACATTTTATCTCTCATATTTCTTTATTTCAACAGGTACTCTTCCCGCAAGTTGTCTTGCCCGGGTACATTAATCTTCTAGCTAGCATATTCCAGTACTGCTCATCAGCCATTAATCCACTGATATACGGCGTGTTCAGAAAGGACTTTCAACGAGCATTCATGCTACTTTCTAAGAAAATTCTTGTGAAGATGAAGGTAGCAGAAACTACCACAAATGATTTTAATTCTACATCGTACTAAGGAACAATAAACATAACATAAATGTCATCCTGTCAATAAACTCTGATATTTGTCCAAATGATATGAAAAGAACGGAAAGCCAATGGTTCAATGAGCACGTTGCTAGGATACGCGTCGTCATTATCATCACATGGTGCTTTCAAATGATTCTGTTCCGGAAGCCACTCCGTTACTCAAATAAAAGAATGGGAAAAAACTTGAACGTGCACTACAAGAGCTACTTGGGGAAAAAACATGACCATCGACATTTTATAAGACCTGCTGGTTCATTTGGGAATCATCATTCTAAGGTGGCGCATTTGACTTTCCCGTGATTTTTAATTGGTCACGTGTTTACTTCGAGTCGACAGCGAATCGACTATAGTATCCCCGCAAGCATGTAGAGAGGACTACATGTCTTCGAATACACATGCTACAGATTAATTCTGCTTATCTCATACAATTATACATCACAAGACAAATGAATACGTAAGTAATAAAATTAGAGATGTATGCAGGTGCAAAAGAACAACTATTTTCAATAATGAAACGATGAAAATTCGGATGGTTTAGACATGTATGACGACACAGTCCTTGTCAAAAACAAAACTACATGGAACATTCGAAGGTAGAAGAAGCAGAGAGGATACAGAAAGTCATGGAAAAACAAGAACAATGACTGGACAGGTCAAGATTTTTTCCTCACGTATTCGCATCTCTAAAGATAGAAATCGCTAGAAGACTTGTTGCATTCAATATGGCGTCCCTATAATACTTACCTGTATGGGTTTGTGAATATAATTTAAATGTATGATCCTTGTTAGACTTTGTACACTACTTTCCATGACAAATAAATATGACAAGAATTATATTTTTCTCTCTTGACACTTGACATTATAAATTTCATAAATAACAGATCTGTTTTAAACTTTCTCATGGAAAACTTTTCGCATTAATAGAAAATATAAAAACAACTTTTATGATGGACCTCAATTACTCTGTTTTTTAAAAAAGCGGCAAAATAAACAGAATATTTGCTATCTATCAACTATCGAATTCCCAACGCAGACTGATCAAATATTACGGATGTTTTCATACGACTTCAGCTTTCATTGAAACATTCAGAATGAATTTCCTAATGTAGACTTCTGCTTGTGTAACCGACAATTAACAAAACACTACATTTTAACAGTGCAGTGCGACCATTCTACATCAAGCAATATGTTCTTGCTTATTGTAAACTAATCTATGTAGTGCTAGGTACAAAACCATGAACGTCCATATTATATATGCATATACGAGGGGTGGCAGAGTTTAAAGGGTTTAAAAGCCGTAGAAGATTGACTTCACTGTACTCGGTTTCCCATATGTACTCCGTCCCTCTCAACGAAGCGGCACGCCGCCTAACGAGAGTACAACTCATAGCACGTAACTCCGTAGCTTCAAGTGATAATCCACAGGGAGAATCACTACGCCAGGGAGATCCCCAAGTGGCAGAAAAGTTTTGCACTAGTGTAAAGGAATCAAGCAACTTATCTGAAAATTGGTGCCAACTTTAGTTATTCTCTATGTGTTGGTTATTTTTTTAATATTAAAAATATGTATATGTTACATAGGGATGGGAGACAGAATTTTTGAAGACGTATTTGAGGGCATGGTAGAAAAACGGTTGGGAAACACTGCTGTAGCGTGTACAACAAGATTCGCCAGATGATGAAAGAGACTTATCACCTACAGGTGTGTTACGTGTACCCCTGCGTCTGTTCACCTAAGTGCTAATCAATTTATTAATATATATCTATCCATCCATCTATCCCATCCACCCATCTATGATATCCATCTATGATATCCATCTATGATATCCATCCATCATATCCATTCATCTATATATCTATTTACCTTCAACGCCGAATACGGTGCACAGAGCAGAAACCAGTGATCTTCAGTTCGAGCGCTTGTGATGCTACTGTGTGTAACTCTTGCATGTTTGTTGAGACCCATAAGCATACCATCATTGATGGTTGTTCTGCGAAGAGTCTCTCTTTGTCTACTATTGTTCTTTTGTCATCTGGCGCCCATTTTAATGCTTGTAGTGGCAGTTTGTTTTCATTCACTCTAAGTACATATCCCATATAAGCTCATCGTTTTTTTCTTCTTGTTGTAACAAGATATTGCTATTTTGTGTCTTCACTTATTCTTATATTATTTTAAAAGAGTTTAATGTGTAACAAGGGATGAGGTGTCCTTTGAATGAAGAACACTACGCGTAACATTAGCACCGTCTCCATATCGATGGTTGGCTAAAACGGAACCCCAACACCATATATCTCTAGCCGCGTAATGCATCTGTCAGATTGTAACCATCCATCGCATGCTTCTCTCCAACGTGTATCTCTGTCTACCTTTTGCTTACCGTCTCTGACTTTACCTTAAAGTAATGTCTTCAATATGGTGTCATGTCTTTTAATGTGTCAAAAATATTTCATTTGGTTGATTTTTATTTCTTTTAATAGTTTTTTTTTCATATGCAGTATCGCCAGAGCCTCTTTGTTAATTGCCCTCTATTTCTATGAAGTTCTCCATATTCTTCCAGATAACCACATTGCAAAAGTATCAGTTATCTTGAACCTGTTTTGTTAACTATTCATGATTCTGTGCCCGTGCCATAATTCTTATGTTTAGTTTGTTTGGAGGTTAGTAGTTTCTTCATGCCATTGAAAATACTTGTATCCATTCCCATTCATGCAACATATTCTTGTCAAATGATGAACCAAAGAAGCACTATCCCAGAGCTCCGTAGACTGTCCAAGTGTTAAAATAACATTTTGCAGGAATTTCAATATCTTGGGAGCATTTTTACAGACGACGGAAGAATGGACAGAGTGATCAAGACAAGAATTTAAAAAGACAAATAGGCAAATTATGAACTTACACCAATTTTGAAACGCAAATCTATCCCGATGGAAACCAAAAAGGCAAATAATAAATTCAATTTTCATACCAACATTGTGTAATCAATGTCAGACATGGACACTAACTAAATAACAAGAGAGAAAGCTTAAAACGTGTGAGAGGAGATGTCATCATGAATTCTGCAGTTTTTGGATTTGAATACTTTTTTTTTTACTATTTGCTCTTATTAATCTTCTCGTGGTTTATCTTAGGTGACTTTCTCCGTGACCATCAACAAATATAAGACCTGCATTGGAAATCATCCGGAAATGACGCAATTTACATTTCAATTGTCACTTTGTATATACATTGTGTTGACAGTCTATGGAAATTAGGGGACAGGTCAATTTCGTAGCTTTAAAAGGATGATATCTAATGAGCTATCTGGTTTTATCATAAGTTTGTCGATAGTCATGATTTCGCTATATCTTGCCTCATTAAATCCAAAGACATCCCGTTTAGAAATATTTCCATTATGTATTATCTAAATAATTTATTAATGCAGTGACCTTTCTACGACCTCTCAGACAATACCATATCACCTCTCCACTTTTTACTATTTTCACTCGACGTCAGCATTGGGTGATATTATTGGGTTTTTATTTGTTCCTTGTTTTTTTACCATCCCCGCCTGGAATTGTTAGATCAATGTCGATATTAAAAGCTATGAACAGAGTAGAAAAGCGTGTATTATGCCTAAATAAGGGCCTACAATATACCCTTTTTTTAAAAATAACGCGCCGATCCGACTTTTTAGTGTAATTTGTGACGTCACTCTACCGTTGGATTCCTACTTACAAAATGGCTGCAGTTATTGTGGTTCGACCGATAAATTCGTTATTATCGTTGCAAGGAGTATTCCTAAATACTAAGATATACACGGAGAACATACTATGATCTTAACCTACTACGCTGCGGTAAGGATTAGCTGGAACTTCACTGTTAAAAAAGCAAATTGAGCTGGTGGGTAAATAATAAACACCGGATTTGTGTTTAGTGTTTAATGCTAGGGAAATAATCAATAAAAAATACCAAGAATACAATTTTATTCTCCCAATTTTATTATATTTTCGATTGTTTCGTTCCTGATTTAGCAAAATGTGTAAACTCTAGTTTATGTATAGTACTGAATCATGGCTATCCACAGTAAATACCTACGAGGAGAATCAACGCAATCCTTCATATTCGTGGTTTTAATTATGTCCGCGCATTTCGTTGTTCGGCGTTGGCGGGTGACAGAAGTATATATGTAGTAACCAACAAAAAACACGGAAATAATCAAAACCATTGCGTTTGAAGACTTGTTTTGATTCTGCACGAACTCATTTACCGAGACCGTCGGGAGTAACGAAGACCTCTGAACAGAATTAGGACTTCATTTGTTGCATTTTTGAGTAGTGTCGTCTTTTCGTTGGTCACTATTTATATACTTGGAATCGCATGTTATACTTGTTATATTTATACTTGTTATATTTATTATATGTTCTTACTTATTGAATTATTACTAGTAGTAACATTTTATTTCTTATCCTGCCTTCTACCACACCCCTCCCCATTCCCTCACGCAGAGATAAAGGTGATTGATTCGATGATAGACAATTTGCTTCCGGTCGAGAACCACTGGTTCACTCTACTGACATTTATCAGCCGTGTTGACAGACGACTGAAGGGAAAATATCCGCAAACATTTCTAGAGCAAACACATAATTATAATAAAGAAGATACACTCTCGTATCATGAAAATATACTACTATATTAATGCTAAATATGGCGTGCCACGTGTCCTGTCGCCAATTGGATGCTCGAATGTCTGGCAGACCTCTAAAACGTTTTTGTATGAATGTGTTTACGAAAGTATGTGTTTATCCGGCAATTTGATGAAATACACAACGACGTATGTCTATATTTTTGTCAAGGTCTCCAGCCAACATTAAATAAATCCCTATTGCCTACTTTGAAAGTAAAAATATACATCACTGTTAACATTTAGATAGTAATAGACGGCGTGATGATAAAACGTGGGGAGGGGTCGAAGAATAATAGACGGCGAATGAAAGTGACAAAGAACAGGAGAGTAAGAGAGTTGTTAAAGTTAAAATATAAACACATGAACAACATAATTGTAGTTTAGCTATTAATCAGTAAATCCTTCTCTAGAAAACATTGTAATTAAGCAAAGGAGATTTGAACCAGGTTTGCTCAGGTGACACCTGCTCGCCTCGCAACTTGTAAACACGTTTTTCCTTCTTCGACCACACCGCATCCCTAAAATTGAATTACGAGGTTATGAAGTTGCAGAGGCGAATAGGTGCCATCTGAGCCGACCTAGTTGAACTTCCGTTTGTTGCAATATTATTTTTCTTTAATAGTAAATCCTCGGTGCTTCTATATTACATTATTCACATCCTTCTCTACAGTCTTTCGCGCCGGTTATACACAGCGTGACTCATCTTGTATTATGTCACGTTTAATTGGTTGGAGATACATAATATACGCAAAGTAACCAATCAAAACCACGAATTAGCAAAGTAGATTGACGCTTTGCGTGAGCAGTCAGCATGACCGATTCAAAAGGAATCCGCGTATTATGATGTGAATGCATGTATACGTGTCCCGTTGTTTTAGGCAGTGTTTGACCACAAACTGCCTGGTGTATATTGCTTTCAGTAAGTGCTCGTAACATTAAAGTAGTTTCTCATCATTCTCAAGGCCATCGCACGGATGCACTAGTGACTGGGTCAAGCACTGACGTTTTCTGAAGATTTGACTTGATGGGGAAAAGAAACGAAGACATTTCTGAACAGAAAAAAACAGACTCACCTCGTGAGAGGCTTTTACAATAATTGCTACTCGCTGAGAGTGTATGGTTATAAAAATAGATCTGAAGAAAATTTAATACTGCGCTTAAGAAATCTTTGAAAATTGAAGTCTCAGAGTAATGGATTTTTGCGATTCACTTGATGCAGACAACACGCGATCGCCGTTTCGATCAAAAGACCTTTATCAAGAACACAAAATAGACAAATTCCGTTTGGTACAAAACGTCTACTAGTGGTGTTTTTCTGTATAACATGTGCTGTGATGTGCTCTTAACAAATACCTTTGTTGGAAAAGCCGTTTTTTGCGTGTGTTTTCCTGTTAGGTTGTTCGCAAAATCTCATTACCATATGTTTTCAATTTTTGCCTCTGTTCATGATTTTGCTACAGTTCAAAATGTTAGTGATTCTCCAAGTACGAAACAAATAACTAACAATTAGTAATTACTCAAAATAAATAGATATATAATCAATCAATTAATTTCCGCACAAGGTAGCGTAAGCGATCATGTTTCTCCACAACTCTCTGTCTCTCGTGTTGCTAATAAGGTCAGTTGGTGACATTCTCTCGTGCCAAAGTGACAACCCATCCAGCAATTTCTCTCGTTGTCTTCTTGTCTTCTCTTTCCTTGATCTTTTCGATGGATACTAAATTTCAAGTTTTGTTCTTCTCTGCGCGTGTTCTTAAAATCTTGACTGTCTTCTAATTTTTCTATATAAGTCAATCTGGTAATTTGTCTTTCTAGTATCTCTGGGAACCCATCCATAGGTAGGAGGGGAGGGGGCGGAGCTTGGAGCTTGTCCTGAAATGTTCATCATTCTCCTGAAAAAAACCACATCTTAGCAGCATCTAGTTCCCTGTAAACTTTTTTGTTTCCAGCCCCTGCTTCACGTCCATAAAAACAATATAACAATTGGTACGATATAACATCATTATGTTAGAATTCACATATGAATTGATAGTACTCCATTTAATAGGCTGTTTCTCTTTCTTTCTTTTCTTTTTTTTTTAGAAAAGAGATATAAACCAAGCAGAAAACGAAACAAAATAACAATTTCTGGATTAACAGTTGCCGGAGCGAGTTTAGAAAAGTGAAGTTCAAGAACGTTATTTCTGATCAAGGATTAGGCTCATTGGTATAATGACGACAGGTTCATGTCTCCTGTCGGATTAAGCAGAATTTCTTCTTCTGCGTTCGTTCTCAAACTCCCGCAGATTAGCAGGATGTACGTCTGGAGAACGGAATGCTTTGTGTCATGGTTTACAGCATTGCTGCGGGGTGCAAAGGGAACGCATTGCTCTAGGCGGACCCAGGGTTAGCAGATAACCAAGATCCCAAATGTACCTCCACGCGGTGCACCCTGGAAACAGAAATACAGCAGCTCGAGCAAATTCTGGCCAAATCTTTTGGGGATCGTGTCCGAGAATGTGGAGGTAGCAGATGGAAAGAGATTTGACTGCACAAGAGACAGACAATATCTCAGACACCACCAGCATCACCACATATAGCGACACTGTCGACATACAGTGAAGCAAGTCAGTCTAGTCCGAACATTGGAGGGGCGGCCAATGTAAAATGCACGTAAAGGTAGATGCATGGCGAGAAACAAATAGATTTCATACCGAGTACAATGAAACAATGAAGGGGCAGAACAGCGCTTGAGGGCAGCGCGAACTGCAAATAGAAAGTGAAAAGTCCCTAGGAAAGGGGAACTACAAGCTCCGTCAGCTCGAGACGAGCTTCTAGTTGCCTGTTTTCCTTACAGGCAGAGACCCAGACCCATCCAGTGGCGTTTGTTAAAGCAAGAAGACCTAACCCAACTCTTATGTCGAGCCTTCTTAAACCGGAAATATGCTCGCGAAGAGAAAGGGTTCTGTACCCGATGGGCTCAGGCACAAAAGGGACAACGATTTAGCCCTGGCCCAACTCTACTGTCAGGTTTTCCTACACCGGAAATACACTTGAAGAGAGAACGGGTTCCGTACCCGATGGGCTCAGGCACAAAAGGGACAACGATTTAGCCCTGGCCCAACTCTACTGTCAGGTTTTCCTACACCGGAAATACACTTGAAGAGAGAAAGGGTTCAGTACCTGATGGGCTCAGGCGCTATTAGGACAAGGACGCTCAGCTCGAGAACGCCTTGCTCTCAAACGCGTGGTGTGAGACTCGAACTTGGACAAGGGGTACACGATGTCGGTGAATGACACCTCGGCTAAGAGGGCGAAAGAGCCAGGGTCCAACTCCTCTGTTGAGTTCTTCCCCTTAAGGAACCAGGCTCACGGGTGAGAAACGGTTCAGTACCGAATGGGCACAGGCACAGCACGTCCAATTACACGAGACAAGTTCATAGACAGTGGAACACCTCGTGCGAGTCAGACGAGAGCAAAAATCATCTGGGCGAAGAGTCACCACTACGCGTGCCTGGAGACAGATATAGAGGGTGTCACAGGCTAAGGGTAGCCCACCCGAATTGTCAAGGCATGCCGAAATCGGATGTGCTAGGCCTACAAGGCGCATAACGGTGGCACAACGTAATCACGCTCCCGGCGGAAATCGCACAGATATCCGTGATGGTTACAATGGAGCGAACGAAAAACAAACAAACAGCATTGCTGCGATATCTGCGCCTTTCGGCCTGACACATCCGACTTCAGCATCAGCAGAATTTAATTTCACTGAGTTCGGGCTTGCTACCAGTTAAGGATATGTGCAAACAGAGACTATGGGGCTCATCACTCCCTTGCTTCTATTAGAAAATGTTTCTTGTCCGCACTCTTCTTATTATCTGATGTTTACTAAGTACTTTCAATAGTGGGAGCTACTATAAGATTGTTTACTAAGTACTTTCAATAGTGGGAGCTACTATAAGATTGTGTACTAAGTACTTTCAATAGTGGGAGCTACTATAAGATTGTTTACTAAGTACTTTCAATAGTGGGAGCTACTATAAGATTGTTTACTAAGTACTTTCAATAGTGGGAGCTACTATAAGATTGTTTACTAAGTACTTTCAATAGTGGGAGCTACTATAAGATTGTTTACTAAGTACTTTCAATAGTGGGAGCTACTATAAGATTGTTTACTAAGTACTTTCAATAGTGGGAGCTACTATAAGATTGTTTACTAAACCACCTCTACACCAGACCTGGCATTCTACTCACCAGGCCTGGAATGGAACATCACACGTGTTGTTGGAAAGCAGCTTGGGGGTAGTGACCACAGACCAGTATTTCTGGAAATTCACAATGAATATACCAAGGACAGCAGCACGCTCACTAGGTGGAACTATAAGAGGGCAGACTGGAAAATGTACCAGCATTTAACCAGTGTTCTAGCTAAGGACATGAACTTGGACAAAGACATCAATAGAGCAGTGAGTGAATTTAATAGATGTATACTACATGCTGCTAGTAAAACCATACCCAGGGGGGCACGCAAAAACTACAAACCCTACTGGAATGATGAACTGGAAAAGCTGCAAAATGAGATGGAAACATCTAGAAAGCAGGCCGAGAACAGACCTAGCCAAGAACATCACAACAAATATCAGCAAACAAAGGCTAAATTTCAAAGAGCCAAGTTACAAGCCAGACGGAGCAGCTGGAAAGAAAAAACAGAGTCGCTGAACCTAGAAAGAGATACTAGGAAATTATGGAAACTTGTAAAACAACTAAATGATGAAGGTACAGGGAGAAATACCAAGATCACACTTTATAAAGATAGAAACATTTTAACAGGTAAACATGCAGCTGATTACTTTGCAGATTCCTTTGCAGAAGACAATAACGTCAAAGTCAGCCCAGACAAACAACAGGAGGTTCGAGAGAACCAGCAAAACATTGGACAAGGTGAACCTATACCTGAAGTCATGGAGGCACCAATCACAATGAGAGAACTGGAGCATGCAATATCCAAATTGAAAATGAAAAAGTCCCCTGGAGCTGATGGAGTGTCCAATGAAATGATTAGAAACCTGGGAAGTGCAGCAAGAGCAAAGCTACTGCAGATCTTTAACACAAGCTGGTCCACAGGTAATGTACCACAGGCGTGGAGAGAAGCAATAATGATACCACTCCTCAAATCAGGAAAAGATGGCAACACAGTCTCCAACTACAGGCCCATCAGCCTCACAAGCTGTCTATGTAAAACAATGGAACGCATTATCAATCTTAGGATGCAGTGGTACCTTGAAAGTGAAAACCTTCTGGTATCACAGCAAGCAGGTTTCAGACAGTGCTACTCTACTGAAGATCAGGCAACCTACCTCTCCCAAGAGATTGAGGATGCCTTCCAAGAAAAGAAACTGGTACTAGCAGCATGGATAGACCTCAGGAAAGCATTTGATAAGGTCTGGAAAGAAGGGCTCCTAAAGAAATTGCGAAATTGCAGGGTTAGCTCAAGAATGTACAAATGGGTAAAAGCATACCTGCATAATAGAAGAGCCAGGGTACAATTAGATGGTCGCAAGAGCAAGAAAGTTCTACTGCGTCATGGAGTCCCCCAGGGAGGAGTCCTGTCACCCACACTTTTCTTGGTTTACATCAATGACCTAGTTGCTGAACTACCTCACGGGATCAAAGTGGCAATGTATGCTGACGACCTGGTGATCTGGTGCACGGAAGAACATGCAGCAGTGGCCACTAAACAAATACAAAGAGCTATCGATGCCCTAACCTTATGGGCTAATAGATGGTGCGTCAGCATTAACACAGATAAGTGCAGCACTACACTCTTTACCCTCTCACCAAAACAAAAAGCTGGTCATATCAAGATAGATGGAGAGCTCTTGAAAGAAGACAAACAACCCACATACCTCGGAGTTACTTTTGATGATAAGCTGACATGGAAGCAGCACATAAACAAAGCAACAACAAAAGCCAGGAGGAAGCTAGCTATCCTGAGAAAACTAAGTGGAACCACATGGGGAGCCAGTGGAAATATACTCAGTAAAGTTTACCAGCAAGGCATAAGACCACACCTGGAATACGGTTCAGCTGCGTGGTGTCCTGCATCAAACACCACATTACAAGATCTAGATAAAGTGCAAAACCAGGCACTTAGAATAATGTTGGGAGCAATGAAATCAACACCCATAGCAGAGATGCAGAAAATGGGAAGAATGCAAACACTTGGTGAACGCAGAGACACAAAAGTACTAATTCAAGCAGAAAAGTTTCAGTGTATGCCAAGTCATCCAATGAAGGAAAGATTCCAAAATCTAGCAATGGGACGACTGAAAAGGAGCAGCTTTATCCATCAAGCTAAACGACTCCGTAGACAACTTACAGACCTACCTGAAGTTGGCAGCCCCTTAAGGTCTGTACCAGAGCAAACCCCGTGGAGTGAAAGCCATGGAATGCCAATATACATTCAGACCCATGTGAAAGGAATACTAAGCGAGGACGAACAGAACAGTGTGCAGCGAATGACAATCACCCTCAGTTTCCTGGATGAGGAATATCCACAAGATATATGGGTCAGAATGTACACAGATGGGTCAGCACAGAATGCTGTGAGGAATGGAGGTGCAGGTGTATATATAGAATATCCACACAAGCCTAGAGATACAATCAGAACACCGACAGGAAAATTCTGCAATAATTATGATGCAGAAATCCAGGCAATTAGTGTGGCAGCTAAAAAACTGCTGAACTCCAACTCTGACCTACAGCCTGTGGTATTCCTGACAGATGCAAGGTCAGTGCTTCAAGCTCTCCAGTCTGGAAAACTAACAGACTTAAAAAAACTACTTAGCGAATTGTCTTACCAGTATAGGGTAACCATGCAGTGGATACCCTCTCACTGTGGAATACCAGGAAATGAAAAAGCAGACCAACTGGCTAAGGAAGGTGCTGCCGAAGACCAACCAGATATACCAATCACCTACCATCAGAAAAAACAGATGATAAAGTCAATAAGAAAGCCACAAACACCAACACAAGATGATGACTATCACAATATGAACAGATCAGAACAAGTTATAATTCTACGTCTCAGAACAGGACACAACCGACTCCGCAGTCACATGTATACAAAGTTCAAAATTGGCAACACGGCCATGTGTACATGTGGACAGGCAGCACAGAGTGCCAAACATATACTTCAAGAGTGTTCTGAGCATGAAACGCTGAGGCAGACATATTGGCCAGAGGAAACAACACTGGAATCAAAACTCTATGGGACACTGTATGAACTACAAAAGACAGTGAGTTTTATTAAGGAGACAGAATTACAGATATAGACATGTTTCAAGTGAACGAAAGAAGAAGAAGAAAAAATTGTTTACTAAGTACTTTCAATAGTGGGAGCTACTATAAGATTGTTTACTAAGTACTTTCAATAGTGGGAGCTACTATAAGATTGTTTACTAAGTACTTTCAATAGTGGGAGCTACTATAAGATTGTTTACTAAGTACTTTAAATAGTGGGAGCTACTATAAGATTGTTTACTAAGTACTTTCAATAGTGGGAGCTACTATAAGATTGTTTACTAAGTACTTTCAATAGTGGGAGCTACTATAAGATTGTTTACTAAGTACTTTCAATAGTGGGAGCTACTATAAGATTGTTTACTAAGTACTTTCAATAGTGGGAGCTACTATAAGATTGTTTACTAAGTACTTTCAATAGTGGGAGCTACTATAAGATTGTTTACTAAGTACTTTCAATAGTGGGAGCTACTATAAGATTATAGCTATGGTTGGATGGTTTCTTATTAAAAAAAACGTATTGATATCAAATATTTTGGTCATATATATTTATGCATGATTGCTATTGACCTTACGCAAGGACATCTAGATGTATTAGCAATAACAAACTACGACATCAACTTTGGGGAATTTAATTCGGCATTTCCCGTTTTTAACACATTTTCAATAATAAATCTAGAAGACAGGTTCTTGGGGATAGTTTTGTGGAGTCATTTATCTTGGTACATCCGTCTTTTCCCGAGCTTTTGATTGGCTGGCGACACAAAGTGTACGCAAATCGATAACTGATCTAAAGCATTAGCCAAGATGTGTGACGCTGTGTGAGACCATCTTATATAACTATTCTGGAGAACGATTTGTTCTTCCTCTTTCGTTCCCCTGGAACGTGCTTGTATCTGTTGTGAAGACATGTTAAATACCGTACCCACCAATTCTGTGAGGTTCGTTGCTTGTTCTTTTTGTATATCTAGCTGACTGTAACGTAGGTCATGAATATCTTAGAATTCGGTCGAGCTCATCTGACTTTAACATCTCATCTGACTTTAACATCTCATCTGACTTTAACATCTCATCTGACTTTAACATCTCATCTGACTTTAACATCTCATCTGACTTTAACATCTCATCTGACTTTAACATCTCATCTGACTTTAACATCTCATCTGACTTTAACATCTCATCTGACTTTAACATCTCATCTGACTTTAACATCTCATCTGACTTTAACATCTCATCTGACTCTGGGTTTCTGGGTGACACTATATGGTGTTAGCCAATTCCAACACCCAAACATATTCTGTCGTTATTTCGACATGCTTGGCATATAAATTGTCGCCGTTTATTACTCTCCTTTTGGGATCCTCTCCTATGGGGCCTAAGCAACAAAGGCCAGTAACAGATAGTTGTAGACTTGTAACCGACGTCACATGGAGAATATGTATGGCCAAATAACAATTAACATTATAAGAAAATATTACTCTAAAAAATAAATTCAGTTTTAAAATATAATGTTCATTGATGTATATGTCTGATCAGGTTCTGTATGTGGTGCTAAAATATGGTCGGTGAACAAGAGGAAGGGGGATTAGCAGCGTATGAGCAATAGTCATTTAAACATACGCAGGTGAGCGCTTATGAGGTAATTAAAAGGTATTACACGCGAAATGTAACACCCCACGCACATAAGGAATGAGCGAATGACCTTTTTTAAACTATCAAAAACCGGTATCTACGGTCCTCCTATTCAGACATCTTCAAATTTGCTCAAGTGAAAACACACAATTAGAAGAAATATTACTCAGAAGGTAATTTATAGATGATTGTTCAAGCACGTAGATACGGAAGGAAGAGTAGTAGCAGCAGTAGTAGTAGTAGATCGCAGGTGCCTACATTGCCAAAGAGGTTCTGTGAAGGCGTGGAAACTTAGAGATCTCCATTTTCTTCTTGCCGTCAGTGGTGCAGACAAGTGTGTAGAATTAACTTCGCTTCAGGGTTCAAACCCATATTCTGATCCTTACGAAATTCGAACATAATATTTAGTACCAAAAGACGTATAAAATAGAGTATATAATATTTAGTACTAAGAAACATATAAAATAGTAAAATATAACATAATATTTAGTACTAAGATACACGTAAAATATAACATAAGATACACGTAAAATATAACATAAGATACACGTAAAATAGAATATAAGATACATTGTAAAATAGAATATAAGATACACGTAAAACAGAATATAAGATACACGTAAAACAGAACATAAGATACGCGTAAAATAGAATATATGATAGTCCTACACATAAAATAGATGGTTAACCCTCCTCACTCCACTCCATATTTAGAGGATAAAAGGATAATAATAAAAAGCACCAAAACAGAAGAAAAGTGGGTTTTTTTAAGGAATCACCTCCTCCCCCCATGGCAAAGCCGTATCTACGACCCTCTGACTGTGCCCATTTCATGAAATGATACAAAGAAATAGCAATCTGTTGGAATTCATTAGGAGTGATGAGAAAAATGTGTGAAATAATCAGAAGACAAAGTAAATATTTTGTTCACATAAGATAATTTACTGAAAAGCACACTGAAAGGTCAAGTTGAAGGCCGAGGAGCGAGATGAAGAGGGATATAAATTATTGGACAATATCTCGTCAGAATGTACCATAAAGTCAAGAGAAAGAGGAAGCCACATTACGCTTAACTTTAGAGGTAAAGATTGACATTTGATATCGTATGAACGAACATGTGTATCGTGAAACTCTTATAATTATTCCTGAGATTAAACAAATCTGAACTGTCCATGATCCATTAATTTGTTCTTATCGATCTCGTCTGCAGTTAACGGTTGACTCTTCAAAACTCAAATCTGATCTTATATCGTTTCACATCAACGACCAAATCAGCGTAAACCATTTGTAGATTTTTGTCCATGATTTTATCTAGATTTCTTCATTATTTTTTAATCTGACTAAATATTTGTCTTTTTATCGTTTGACCTTGTGCAAGCGGGAGAGAAACATCAATACTTTCAATCATCAGTACTGTCAATGACATGAGGAAAATATTGACATCTCAATAAATTACAAACAAGCTAAAAAAAATAAGAATTATAAAATGCTACATCTATTCTGTATTAATTTATGGCTCAGAAATATGGACAATCAACAAACAATTACAAGACATCATTTATGCCTTTGAGATGTGGGTATATAGAAGAATAGGGAGAACTTCATGGAAAGAGAAGAAATCAAACAAAGAGGTTCTTACAACAATTCCTATGAAGACAGAATTATTCATTGAAATAAAGATCAAACAAAGTATTTTGGGCATATTAAAAGACATGACACCTTTTTGAAGACCTTACTTTAGCGTAAAGTCGAGGAGAGGCAAGCAAGAGGTAGGCAGAGATACAAGTAGGAGAGAAACGTCACAAGATGGACAGGTTATTCTAGCAGAATCCACCACCAAGATAAGAGACAGGGAATGTTGGATGTCTGTTGCAGCCAACCTTCGTTGCGGAGACGACACTTTAATGGTAATGATAATACGGGAGAAACCGATTATCATGTTAAGAGTTGTAGTATTTGAAAGTTCTTCAAGATTTCTCTATGGATGTGTGTTTCCCTAGCCCAGTGATCAATACGCAGCCAATTTAGTGTATTGCAGTCATGCATCTGTTCCGATGTCTGTCCTACCTGTCACAGAAGTGATGGGAACAATCTCGTCCTGTGTTAAGGACTTCCTAAAAATGTATGTTTCCTGTCCTAGTAGGGAACGTGATTAAGTGTGAATCGTGACCGTCGGCAGATATGACGAGCCCTGTCGTGCATGAATCAAGGGGAAAAAGTTGAAAATTAAAGACTGTG
Source organism: Meghimatium bilineatum (assembly GCA_034231615.1). Taxonomy (NCBI): domain Eukaryota; kingdom Metazoa; phylum Mollusca; class Gastropoda; order Stylommatophora; family Philomycidae; genus Meghimatium; species Meghimatium bilineatum. The sequence goes on along the minus strand of CM067322.1, from coordinate 94,053,862 downwards.
CAGAAAGCAAACATGGCCCGAAAATGTGATTTTTAATATTTCTTTCATTTCGTTGGTCGGACTTGATTTTTTTTTTTTTTTTTTTTGTGCCATGCGACTCCAAGTATATACATAGTGATCAATAAAAATTACGACAATAATCGAATATGTCACGAATGAAGTCTTGTTAGCGTTCTGTTCAGGTGTCTATACTGGAGCCTGGACACGATCAAGGTAGGAGAGATATGAAATATATAAACTGTGAATATTTCAGGAATTAAATTCACCCGAGATAATTGCTATCATTGGAAACCCTTCTAGCTGAATTAATGATGCCTTCATTCCGTAGCACCCGACAATACAGGCATCATAGCTAAATTAATTTTGATTCCGTTCGTTAGGTTTATTAATATTGTTTGACTTTTAATTGGTCACTATTTACATACTTGGAGTCACATGCAAAAATAGCCAAGGCCAACCAATAGATTTCAGGAAAATCGGAGACTAGTTCATGTTTACGTTTTAGCGAACAGGTTTCCTACACCGCCAACGGTCGTGTTCACTCGGTACGTTCTACGTCACGATTTCCGCTGGGTACATTTTATATACTTGGATTAGCCTTCTTATTTTTGACGTGCGATTCCAAGTATATAAATATTTACCACGGGATTAATCAAGAAAAGGAACGAATGAAGGCCTCATTAATTTTAGAGAACAGGTCTTCTATAACTGCCAACGGTCGCGGTTAGCTGGTCACAAGAATGACGTGACTTAGCGTAATCTAATTGACCGGCGGCCAAGCACAAATATCTCATCTTCACAATCCAGCAGTCTCGAAGCTCACAATCGGAGTGACCCTACTGAACTAAACTTATTTGGGTTTTTGTAGTATGGATGCATGTTTAGTCCTAGAAGAGAGACATTTCAGTGCACCAGTATCACAGGATTACCGTGTTTAGTCCTAGAAGAGAGACATTTCAGTGCACCAGTATCACAGGATTACCATGTTTAGTCCTAGAAGAGAGACATTTCAGTGCACCAGTATCACAGGATTACCGTGTTTAGTCCTAGAAGAGAGACATTTCAGTGCACCAGTATCACAGGATTACCATGTTTTGCCCGGAGTACAGCACACACTTATGGGACAACTATCTCATCGTTCTTCTTTCAGATATGATGACACACACATATATCATTTTCCATCACCTAGGAGTCTACCACAACATGTTGAAAATGTAGCTAGCATGCATCTCTGCATCATCCATGGAGGATTATTTAAAAGAAGATAAAAGTAATAGCATCAGCATAATGCTAAAGATAATAAAATCAGACATATTGTTAAACACTTGGTGTTCAATTCAAAATGATTCACCAGGTATGGGAAGTACTTGATTACGCATCCACATATTGTAACCATCCTTCTTTTTTTTTTTAAGAGCCAGAATACATGGTATTATATGAGATGCTATGCAGACCATAAGATTTCTAGGAAAAATGGTATGAAGGAAAGTTGGTGGGTGCAATTCTAGGAAAAATGGTATGAGGGAAAGTTGGTGGATGCAATACTAGACAAATGGTGTGAAGGAAAGTTGGTGGATGCAATACTAGAAAAATGGTGTGAAGGAAAGTTGGTGGATGCAATACTAGAAAAATGGTGTGAAGGAAAGTTGGTGGATGCAATACTAGAAAAATGGTGTGAAGGAAAGTTGGTGGATGCAATACTAGAAAAATGGTGTGAAGGAAAGTTGGTGGATGCAATACTAGACAAATGGTGTGAAGGAAAGTTGGTGGATGCAATACTAGAAAAATGGTGTGAAGGAAAGTTGGTGGATGCAATACTAGACAAATGGTGTGAAGGAAAGTTGGTGGATGCAATACTAGAAAAATGGTGTGAAGGAAAGTTGGTGGATGCAATACTAGAAAAAAATCACATGATAAATTACAGTGACAATAGTAGGATTCTAACACAAAAGGACTAAGTTGAAATTTCCACTGGCCTGCATATCTTCACCATACATGGGGATTATTTGACAGAAGATAAAAGTAAGAAATTGAGACTAGATGTGACGATGATTTTTTCACAGGTAACACATCAGCTTATTCCCAACTTTCCTAAGTCACCGCCTACAACATGCCTGGAAAACATAGTAGCCCTTTTCTTTGCACCTAGAAGTAGAAGTCCAGGCCTCAATTGACACAGGAGCGAATCTATAGTATATGCGATGCATTATGTTATGCACCTTATAGCCAAGTGTATCCTTTTTCAGTAAATTTTTGAGAAGAGGGTGCACCTTTCCCTAAATTTCACTTAAAGAAGTCTAAATTAGAGTTGTTTTAACACCAACAAAAAAATGTAGTTTTATCTTGATGCATCATCCTAAACAGAAGATGTACCAGGACATACAAATAAGATTGAAGAATCGATGTCACTGAAGTTTAGCATAGTCTTTTCTTACATAAATCCTGTTCACTAATACTAAGATAATCTGAAACTCAAACAACAAAGAGATGGTGCACCCAACTTAACCTGTAGATTTCATTAAATTAATTTCTTCTTAAAAGACAGAAACAAAACCAACCATATCAAAATACAAGCACTTATATGAATTATAAATTATTAAACAACCCCAAAGCACTTAAATTGTCTATAGGAAGAAATAATTATTTCTAATATAAAAATAAGAAATAATAATTATAATTTGTGCTTTTTAAGAACCTGACCTAGTTGTAATCTCCAGCTATGAGGAGATGGCAGCCATCTTGAACAGATTTATGAATACTTGTTCTGATATTACATTATCCAGGAAACTATGAACAAATAGTTATTATTTATGACACTTGCTTATAGATGTCATTTCTCTTTAAGTGACACGTCTTTATAACTGACACTTGTTTATATGTGATACTTGTTTATATTTGACATTTGTTTATATGTGATACTTGTTTATATGTGATACTTGATTATATGTGATACTTGTTTATGTGTGATACACAAGTATGGACCATTAATTTTTATATAACTAATTTATATGTGATATTTTACATGTGAAAAATGTTTATGATTGATATTTTAGATGTAACTTCCACCTAACAGTTATCTAGCCCTATTGTTGAATATAATTCCTTAACTGTTGCCTTTTCTAAAACATTCCTGCCCAATACTTCAGTTGTCTTCAAAATACATTTTCTACCATACAACTCCTGCATTCGTTGATAAATGTTAGTTCATTGACATCCTTCGGTTGTAAGAAATTGAATCAACTCTCATGGTCCGATTTGGATTGATTCATTATCACAATAGCTATATGGTCAACTCCCTTCACCAGACACTGAGCATATAGAGAAAATGACCATTTGCTCATTGGTATGTGCTTATTACATCAGTGATGATTTCTTCATGCTCCTCAATTGCTGGCATCAGTGACGCAACACTGCCACTTTCATTTGAATATACCTTGTATGTTAATAGTACTTATGTTGATTATTATGTTTACATATTCCACAACCAACAACATACCCTATTTCAAAAATCAATAACATACCATATTTCACAAAAACAATAACATACCATACTTCATGCAACAATTTACAATACTTCACAAAACAATAACGTACCACTTCACAAAATAATAACCTATATCACAAAAAATTAACATACCACTTCACAAAATAATAACCTATGTCACAAAACAATAACATACCACTTCACAAAATAATAACCTATGTCACAAAACAATAACGTACCACTTCACAAAATAATAACCTATGATATGTCACAAAACAATAACATACCTCCCCTTTGTCCGCAGTCATGCCTTGACCTTTGTATTGGTACAATGCCTTGACCTGAGGGATCTTGCGAGTCTCTAAAACATCCTGAAGTACTTCTTTCTCCACAATCTCTTCTACTTCTATTTCTCTGGGCACTTCTATTACCTCCTCCTCTTCTTCTTCCTCTTGATGTTCTGCTTTGTCAGATTCCCCATTTTCCACTGGCACAAATTTTGCTGGAGAGATCTGTAATTAACAAGTTTTATGAAGAAACAATTAGACACTGTGACCACAACAGTTAATGGAAGCAGAGTTTATAAAAATGTATCCCATTTAGAGGAGGAAAAAACAGTAAAACTGAACAAAGCTAATTTCTATATATTCATATGTGTTACTGTACTTATGGGGGTTGGGGGGGGGGGGGGGGTAAACCAGTAGTAACACTGCCAATTATGTTGTTAGAGAAGATCAGAAGTCATGTGTGGGGGATGGCTAATCCACTCAAGCCTGTATATAGTTAGAGAAGATCAAAAGTTGTGTGTGGGGGTTGGTTAATCCACTCCAGCCTGTATATAGTTAGAGAAGATTAGAAGTTATGTGGGGTTGGCTAATTCCCTCAAGCCTGTACATAGTTAAAAATCAAGCTAAAAGATGGTAAGCATCCCCTTCCATTCCCCAATCAAGAAAGCTGGAATGTTGTTATTTTCACAAACAAAAATATCATCACAAATGACGTGACAATCTTTTTATTTTAAATTTTCCCTCCTAACTCCCGACAACCTTTTTTGTTTCTTTAGCTTGTCATGTTTCAGCTTTCAGGATTAGGTTCTAAAAAACTTGTATGGATAAGTCTCCAGTATAGCTATGTACAAAAAGGTATTTACTGCTTTCGTGTTACAATGATCCATAGATCCTAATAGATGTTCACAGAAAAAAATGCAGTAGTTGAGATAAAGTCAGATCATAAAATCAGTCAGATAGACACAAATGTAATAACAGTGAAGCCTTGATAATGCACACAAAAACAACATTCGTATATAAACAAGCAATTCTGTTTGAAAAATTTGAAGGTAGGTCATATCAAACATTGTAAAAATCTAAAAGTAATTGTTTCTGTCTAAAGACTCAACAGTAAGTACTATTGTCTAGATCAACAAAATGAGTTTTGAATCAACACATAACACTCAATTCTTACCTATAAGTGATGAACTGCTTAATGAACCAGTTACCTATAACTAGTGTTACTTTCAGCAAATGAAGAATAATTGAACCATATCTTGTATTAAAACACTGAATAGTTGAAGCAGATATTGTACTAGGACATTCAATACTTGAAGCATATATTGTACTAGGACATTGAATAGTTGAAGCATATATTGTACTAGGACATTGAATAGTTGAAGCATATATTATACTAGGACATTCAATACTTGAAGCATATATTGTACTAGGACATTGAATACTTGAAGCATATATTGTACTAGGACATTGAATAGTTGAAGCATATATTGTACTAGGACATTGAATACTTGAAGCATATATTGTACTAGGACATTGAATACTTGAAGCATATATTGTACTAGGACATTGAATACTTGAAGCATATATTGTACTAGGACATTGAATACTTGAAGCATATATTGTACTAGGACATTGAATAGTTGAAGCATATATTGTACTAGGACATTGAATAGTTGAAGCATATATTGTACTAGGACATTGAATACTTGAAGCATATATTGTACTAGGATATTGAATACTTGAAGCATATATTGTATTAGGACATTGAATACTTGAAGCATATATTGTACTAGGACATTGAATACTTGAAGCATATATTGTATTAGGACATTGAATACTTGAAGCATATATTGTACTAGGACATTGAATACTTGAAGCATATATTGTATGTACTAGGACATTGAATACTTGAAGCATATATTGTACTAGGACATTGAATACTTGAAGCATATATTGTACTAGGACATTGAATACTTGAAGCATATATTGTACTAGGACATTGAATACTTGAAGCATATATTGTACTAGGACATTGAATACTTGAAGCATATATTGTACTAGGACATTGAATACTTGAAGCATATATTGTACTAGGACATTGAATACTTGAAGCATATATTGTACTAGGACATTGCTTTCAAACTATTATTAAATTTTTAGGAGTCACTACTAATACATCTAATAACAATGCAGGTACAATGTGGATGATTGACTTTTGCACCATAACCACCAAGTTCTACATAGCTAGTTGTGAAGCACAAATCACTACACACTAGAGTCAACTTCCTTCAGCATATACTCAATTGCAGTGACAGGGAAACAAAATGTCATCAACATTTATTTTTCTCTCAGGAAACTAGAATGAATTTTTAAATATAATTTCACTAAGATCTAATTAAGAATTTATTGAAAATTTTCAATTGCAGATCACTTGCGTAATCACTACGGTCTAGCACTAATAAGTTTAACTTATGTACTTACGTTATGTTCATTGGCTGCTTTTGTCATAAGGAGTGCCAACTCTGCCAGTCTCTTGATTTCAACACTGAAAGATTTGATATCCTTATCAAGGCGATTGTGACGAGATAATAAAGCCTGTGAGAAACCAACCATTTATTGTTAATCATAAATATTATATTACATGATGATGATAATGAAGCAATCATAGCTGTGAGCACAGTTAGGTTTTGACAGCCCATACTCTTTCTGACAAAAGTACAGGTCCCCTCACTGAGTAACTGGTACGAAACCCGAGCATATATAATTTTGTTGTTTCAAATGCATGAGGGGGGGGGGCAGGAATAGATTAAAAAGGATGCATGTTTAGTCCCCAAATGGAGGCATTCCAGTGCAACATTGTCCTTCCCAGGCTCATCACCACATCCTGCCAGTAGCATAGACCTCTGGGCTAACAAGTTCATCATTATTCTATCAGATCTGTTAACCTATCTGCAGTGATTGTACATCTAGCATTCCCAGTCACTGAGGGGAGACTGTCACAAAATGGTACATCTAGCATTCCCAGTCACCGAGGGGAGACTGCCACAAAATGGTACATCTAGCATTCCCAGTCACCAAGGGGAGACTGTCACAAAATGGTACATCTAGCATTCCCAGTCACTGAGGGGAGACTGTCACAAAGTGGTACATCTAGCATTCCCAGTCACCAAGGGAGACTGTCACAAAATGGTACATCTAGCATTCCCTGTCACCGAGGGGAGACTGTCACAAAATGGTACATCTAGCATTCCCAGTCACTGAGGGGAGACTGCCACAAAATGGTACATCTAGCATTCCCAGTCACCGAGGGGAGACTGCCAAAAAATGACAAACGTGCAATGATCGCTAGTCTGCATCTCTTCGTCATCCATGGGAATCATTTGATAGAAGATAATCATAAGAAACTCAAGACAAGACATGTCTCAGCCACATCTCTTCTTATCACTGTTCCCTTCACTACAGCTTTATCCACCAATACATCAACTCTTTCATTGCCTCTGACTTCCACATACATGTCCAGTCTCTGGCGACATGAGGACTAAAACCTGGCTTCAAGATAGAGAACTGGAAGTGAAGCTGTGAGGCAACAGTGAGGATCTCCTGCTGAGGACTGAATTCATGGAGGTGCCCCTCCTGTCTCTATAGACTTGATCATAGGAAACTGATTGCAGAAGAAGACTCACATGACCTGGATAGTAGATCCATGAGATACTTTGTGTATTGTTGAGAAAACACACAAAATACCACATGGATCAATGACTCTGTCATGCAGTAGTCAGAGACAATAAAATCATAAGTGGCTAAAGAATTATTGGATGGATTGCCAGTTAATGATTGTGCCATGAAATATAGTGTTTTCATACGATGGGGTTTCCTATAGATCACTTGCTATAAACATGTCTAATCTTACAGATGATCTTGATACAATCTGGTATTTATAGCAGATGATCTTGATACAATCTGGTATTTATAGCTACATTCTTTAATTATATCCATGAAATATGATGTTTCTGACACCTTTTTTCTTAAACTGCACCCATACAATCAATCTCAGTTACATGGACAGCTAGAATAACTAACAAAGAGGTACTGAAAAAGTATAATGTAAGACTGGGAGGTTACTTAATAATATCAGAAAAAGACAATCATTATTTTTGGAAACATTGTGAGACAGGGAGGGCTGGAGACCTTAGTTATAATGGGAAAGATAGAAAGTAAGAGAGATTGAAGGTGACAATATTTACATTCAATCTTTCTATGACCATTTTGAGCCTTTGATTGATTTTGTCACTGGAGTTTCCATCATTGCATACCATTTATTCCACAGATTCAAAATTTGTTTGCTTCTGACATGAGCTCTATAATAACTGAATACTATTGAATCCTGCCCAACAAATAATAGTGAATGGAGAAGCACATAGTCATGTCCTATCTCCTTTTTATGAAATATAGTTATAATGGGAAAGATAGAAAGTAAGAGAGATTGAAGATGACAGTTTCTGACATCATGGCATAGCAGAGAATCAACAACAATCTTGATAAAAGATATTGGAAATAAAAAGTTGTGGAGATTCATGAATGACTACTTCAGTTGGCACAGCACGTAATGGTGATGATTGATGGAAAAAAATATGATTCGTTATATCCCTGCTATTATTCTCCTTACAGTAAATAACACAATTTTGCTCTTACTTGTGCACTGGCCTCATCTTTTCCATAGTCATCGCTGCCCACTAGTGGCATCTTCTCCTTCATCCATGACTCTGCTTCATTAGCATCGGCATAATACTGAAGACGTAAGATTTTTAAAAATATTATGCAAACAAAAACATATTGAGTTGACCAAAAAATATTATGAAAATTTAACAAATTGAAGATTTGAAATCCATTAAGAACAAATGGAACAAATCAAATGATGATAAAGTATATAATGAAAACAAAGTAATATTATATTATGAAACTTAATGTTTATGAAAAAAGATATTATGCAAATTAAAAGGACTTTAGCAATTTAATTTATTTTTTAAAATTTTTTTAGCATTCATTCTCAAAATCCCATTGGATCTCTCTTGCAGCAGGACAATGGCCCTACTGGAATTTCAAGTGGATATAGTCCAGAGAATGGAAATGCATTGTGTCGTCGTTTTATTTGCACCAATGGCCCGATACATCCATCTTCGGCGGAAGCAATTTAAATAAAATGGAAGAATAAAGATATTGTAAATAATTTGAGCAATATTAAGGACATGTTCATAAATTTTAAGAACATGATTATATTCATACATAAATATTCTGAAGTGAATTTTGAAGTAAAATTGTACACTTTGAATTGACTAGCATTACCTACTGCACTTGCTCAGTATCGATGGTACCAATCCTCAATGCATTTAGTGTATGAGCCTGGTACCATACTTGGTATAGTGTTGTATTAATCCACTTCAAGTCTCATTTGCTACACTGTTTATGTTGCATGGGTTGTCTAACACTTTATTAATAAAAGTCAGTTCTTTATACAAGATATTTTACGAGTCCAGAAATGTACACTCTTGATTAACACTTTTTACTGACCATGTTTGATGATTGTCAAATTTCCATTATATAATTTTTGGTGACAAACTTCAACAATTGTCAAAACCATTATGATACTTCAGTAGTATGGCATCTGTAGTGATATTAGTACTACAATTGGCTCATCCAAGACAAGGAAGTATTGTAAAATTACACCCAGCATTATAATAAATTACACCCAGCATTAGAATAAATTACACCCAGAATTAGCATAAATTACACCCAGAATTAGCATAAATTACACCCAGCATTAGAATAAATTACACCCAGCATTAGAATAAATTACACCCAGAATTAGCATAAATTACACCCAGCATTATTTCATCACAGATGTTATCAGAAAACGCCAATGGTCCTACATCAGGCATGTCCTACGCGCAGACATCAACAGAATACACCACCAATCTCTTGAATGGATACCTACAGGCAGAAGAGCCAGGGGTAGACCAAAAGAAACTCAGAAGAACAATTTTCTCAACGCATGCCTTAAAAATCTTGATTGCCTGCTTCTAATTTTTGTTTGCTATAATTTGTCTTTTAACTCAGCATCTCTAAGGACTTCTATATTAGTTTTTCTGGCTTTCTACTATATTTTCATCATTCTTCTCAAAAACCACATCTCAGTTGCAAGCTTATCTTGAGCTTTTCTGCTAGTTAGCAAAATATTAAAAGACTTGGAAATCTTATGCCAGCATTGGTGAAGGGGAGCACATATTCCAAAACCTCTACACCTCTAAATATTAATTTATATAATTACTCCATCTAACATGTCAATATTAATCTTTATGTCACAATCTAACATGTCAATATTAATCTTTATGTCACAATCTAACATGTCAATATTAATCTTTATGTCACAATCTAACATGTCAATATTAATCTTGATTATTTCTCAATTGAAATCAATAGCTTACCTGTTGTGCTTCAACAGCATCTTCTAGCTTTGTTTTTCTATTGGCTGCAGCTTCCTGCAACTGGTTCCACCTGTCCATCAAGGTCTTGATTCTTGAGCCAATTTCTGATCTGGCTGAATGACCTTGATTGACAAGGTCTTGACCGACAGCACAAATCTGTTCACACCTGCGCCACCTACCCTGCATTTCTGCCTCAAGTCCCTGTAATGATATTAATTTTGTTCAAAAAAAATGGTTTGCTCAGAAGGATATTGGGTTTAAATCTCTGGCATGCATTGGCACAATCCAAAAGAGAAAAACAAAAATTCCCCGCATTCATGCTCAAACTTCTTCAGACTAGTAGGATGTAGTTCAGAGAACAGAATACACTATGTGATGGTTTACAGCTTGGTAGCAGTATCTGTACCTTTTGGACTGACACATCCGACTGCAGAATGGTTTCTGGATCATTTTGACTATCGAATAAGACAGCCAATTCTACCTCAAAACCCTTCCTTTGCCACTTCTTACAATGTGCATGGCAGATACACTGTCACTATTTTTCTCCCCTTTCAGACTATCAATATGCAGGCATCTCTGATAATAATATACTGTACAACGTTGCAACAGATAACCAGTTGACATTGTGTCCATGCCAATTCTTCTTCTTCTGCATTCCTTCTCAAACAACTATAGACTAGCAGGATGTTTTCCAGAGAAGGGAATGCGATATGTCATGGTTTACAGCTTTGCTGCGATATCTGCGACTTTCAGCATGAAACACCCGACCTCTGCATGGCTTATGGATCACTTTGACCGTATGCGGAAAGTGATAACCAATACAAATCCATAACCTCCTTAGTTGACACTTGTGACATGCATGGAAGGTAAACAATGTTGCTATTCTCTGCTTTCTTGTTGGCTCCAAGAACACACAGGTGATTACAGACACGATGATAACAACTTCCCAAATACAACTATCCTAACTTCCTCAATATCTCATATACAAACATTCATACATTTGTTGTGGACAATGAATACAAACATTCATACATCTGTTGTGGACAATGAATACAAACATTCGTACATCTGTTGTGGACAATGAATACAAACATTCATTCATCTGTTGTGGACAATGAATACAAACATTCATACATTTGTTGTGGACAATGAATACAGACATTCATTCATCTGTTGTGGACAATGAATACAAACATTCATACATCTGTTGTGGACAATGAGTACAAACATTCATACATCTGTTGTGGACAATTAATACAAACATTCATACATTTGTTGTGGACAATGAATACAGACATTTATACATCTGTTGTGGACAATGAATACAAACATTGGTACATCTGTTGTGGACAATGAATACAAACATTTGTACATCTGTTGTGGACAATGAATACAAACATTCATACAACAGTTGTGGACAATGAATACAAACATTCATACATCTGTTGTGGAAAATGAATACAAACATTCATACATGTGTTGTGGACAATTAATACAAACATTTGTACATCTGTTGTGGAAAATGAATACAAACATTCATACAACTGTTGTGGACAATGAATACAAACATTCATACATCTGTTGTGGACAATGAATACAAACATTCATACATCTGTTGTGGAAAATGAATACAAACATTCATACATCTGTTGTGGACAATGAATACAAACATTCATACATCTGTTGTGGAAAATGAATACAAACATTCATACATCTGTTGTGGAAAATGAATACAAACATTCATACATTTGTTGTGGACAATTAATACAAACATGTGTACATCTGTTGTGGAAAATGAATACAAACATTCATACATGTGTTGTGGACAATTAATACAAACATTTGTACACCTGTTGTGAACAATGAATACAAACATTCATACATGTGTTGTGGACAATTAATACAAACATTTGTACATCTGTTGTGGACAATGAATACAAACATTGGTACATCTGTTGTGGAAAATGAATACAAACATTCATACATGTGTTGTGGACAATTAATACAAACATTTGTACATCTGTTGTGGACAATGAATACAAACATTGGTACATCTGTTGTGGACAATGAATACAAACATTCATACAACTGTTGTGGACCATGAATACAAACATTCATACATCTGTTGTGGAAAATGAATACAAACATTCATACATGTGTTGTGGACAATTAATACAAACATTTGTACATCTGTTGTGGAAAATGAATACAAACATTCATACAACTGTTGTGGACAATGAATACAAACATTCATACATCTGTTGTGGACAATGAATACAAACATTCATACATCTGTTGTGGAAAATGAATACAAACATTCATACATCTGTTGTGGACAATGAATACAAACATTCATACATCTGTTGTGGAAAATGAATACAAACATTCATACATCTGTTGTGAACAATGACTAAATTAAAATACAGCATCGTTCTACAAGTGATGATATATTACCTCATGCTTCTTCAGCAGGACAAGTCCAGCATTGAGATCCTTGCCAACATTAGCAGACTTGACCTCTTCCAACTTCTCTGCCACCCATCTCTCTTCCTGTTCAGTATCATCCAGAAACTGGTAGTACAGTTTAGCTGTTTCTAAATTATTCTTTCTCTTATTGCTCAAGTTCTGGACTCTGAGTAAATTCAATGAAAGTAAAGACAATACAAGTAAGTTTGTATACATCAAGATTTCTGGACAATGAACTGAAACACAGCATAAGTAAGTTTATATGAATTAACCAGCTCTCTGTTCTTTCATATTGAAGGCAAGTCATTATTTTTACTAAATTTTAGGAATAAGATGTTGAACAATGTGGTGGTTGGTGACTTCTTGAAGACTACTAACAAATTATCAAGTTAATGGAAGCAACAATTTCTTAACCTCTCATATGGCAACCAAACCCTGAACTTCTAGTTCAGGGTGCAAACAATAGTGCCACTGTTTTCTTTCCAGGCATCTCATAGGAAATAAGCTGATAACCTATCACCATTATAATTGCAAGTCTTGTCTGAATTATTATCTTTCTTCTGTGAAATGGTCCTCGTGGCTGACAAAGAGATGCAGGGCAGCGGATATTGTACTTTGTCCTTTTGTGGCAGACTCCTAGGTGGTGAATACTATGTGTGCCATCCATTCTGACGGTCAACAGATTTGACAGAAGATTGATGAACTAGTTGACCCAGAAGTATATGCTCCACTCCTGGCAGGATGTGATGATCCTGGGATACTGCAGCACTGGAATGCCTCCCTTCAGGGACTAAACATGCATTCATAAACCCAAACCTAATACAACCATGTCTTTGAGGCAACAAACCTTATATAAGTTCAGATTTCAGCTCAATTACTCAACTAAGGAGGACCTGTACTTTTGTCAAAAAGGTTATATGCTGTTAATTGTTACTTGCTTACAACTAAAGTTAATACTTATCACCATCAATCTTCTCTTTTAAAAAATGTGTAGCTCATCCTATTCAGGTAGTAGCCATTAACCCAGAATTTTTTGGCTGTAGTAATTTTCTAGGCAGTATAAATACATTCAGTAGTTTGTCATTGCTTTCTGAATGGTCTGGACGGAATGGACTTGGCCATCACAGACTTACTCTGTACCATGCCAACACAGACTCGGACAACCTTCTCTTAGGTATCACCATTAGTCCAGAAGATATTCGTAGAACTGTCAACCATCTTTATTTATTCAGTATGTTTGTACCTAGATAAACATCATGCTGGAAAATAAAATGAATTTTACTTGTAAGATATGATTTTATTTTCATTTTTTGATACACTTTAGTTTAGAAGTCTATAAAAATAACATTTGTTTTAAATTGTTTATAAATTAGAATTTGTTTTCAAATTACCCGGTATATAGCAAGAACTACAGAGACAGATGTTTTGAGCCATTGGCTCAAATAAAACAATGCATTACGAGAGACAGAAAGGGGAGCAAATATTAGCACCACTAATACATGCATGTGCACTGACTTCGCATATGAGTGGTTCTGTGTTCATTCCCCAGCTGAGGCGGAAATGTTTTCAGATCGCAACGGCTCCCAGGTCAACCCAGCCTTAAATGGGTACCGGATTAATCCGGGAAGTAAAGACTGCGAGGGAGAGGAGATGGCTACCGCCCTCATTTGCAGAGCCTGTGAAATGTGAGATCGCTAACATCTCACACCCCTACGGCATTAATAACTGCTATGGGTTACTTTACTTACTACATGCATGTCATATGAGGTGATTAAGAAGGTTTGGGTGTGGAATTTGTTGTCCCAAACCATAGTTGATCAGAGTAGCACAGAAGCATGCTGAAGTCAGATGTGCAAGCCAAAAGGCACACATACACATCCAATCTGTAAAACATGACACAATTCATTCTGTTCTCTGGATTACATCCTGCTAATCTGCAGGAATATGAGAATAAAAGAAGAAATAAAACAATGATGTAAAGCATCTCTGTTCTCTGGACAAGATCCTGCTGGAAATCTAGTAGAATCATTGTCCTGCTACAAGAGAGATCCAGTGGGAGATTGAGAACAAATGCTTAGGGCAAGAGATAACAGTCAAAACAAATTTATTTACAAAAATATTTCACAGTTGATAACCTTTGTAATTCCTTGTTCAGAGCCTCTAGTTTGCTGTTCAAATGCTTGCCCTCAGCGAGTCCTGCTCCTGTGAGCTGGGAGGACTTCTTGTTGAGTTCATTCACACGATTGATCAAGGCCTGCAGCTGGGCATCATGCAAAGCTTGCTGTTGTAGCAGATTTTCTGTGGCTTGCAAGTGTTTACCATAATCTTCAGTCTTAAGCTTTGACTGTGAATACATAATGTAATTTATGTAAATAAAATAAAGTAATCTATGTAAATATAATAAAGCAATTTATGTAAATATTATGAAATTATTTATGTACATATAATGAAGTCATTTATGTAAATATAATAACATAATTTATGTAAATATAATAAAGTAATCTATGTAAATATAATAAAGTAAATTTGTGTAAATACAATACATAATGTAAATACCCTCCAACATCCTCTGTCTGTTGTCTTGATGGCACACTGGTTGGTTGGTTGGTTGCTGATACAGTGGTCCATGGGTTCATGCCCTTTGACCTAACGCCATTAAATGGCATTATAATGCTGGGAAGTAGCGATGGCACACTCAGCAAGAATGTATTCTGTCCATCTCATAGTACATTCCTCCAAAATGCATCTCTGCCTACCTCTTGCCAACTATAATATTATTATTTAACCTGCTGAAGGTTTCATTTCTTGATCTATCTTGAACTATCACAGCACAAGGAACATTCCCATAAGTGCTCCAATTTCCACTTCAACTGTCACACAAGTATTTAAAGTCCCAGTCAGGTGTTGATATTATATCAGATCTTTCCAGAAAGGACACACTTTCTCTCGTATCAACTCTGGTCTAAAGATCCCACCAGATTAACCCTTATGCTACAGCAAACCTCTAGTAGATAACAGACATATACAGTGAGACTTCCTTCTTTGAAAACCCCACAGCACCATCTGTACAATAAGGTTTTTATCCTCTCTAAGCAGGAGAAATTTAAAAATATTGACACCATTGAAAGTTGGAGCCTTCTGCGCAAGTTTCAAATAGATACAAAAATTCTATTGCTCATAATTGCTGGGAACCACAACAAGCGAACACCCACATTATTGTAACATACCTCAACTTCTTGCAACTCCTCTGTGATACTCTCAATTTCCCTGAATATAGACATATGATTGTTGAACCCAGATAGAGTTACTTTCCTTGATTCCAATTTGTCAAGCAGCTGTTTCCATCTCAGATTCACCTCCTGGTCTCTAAGGATAAGATACCATTTAGAAATTGTTAAATAATAAAACATATAGCGCGTAAAAATCTTTTTTAAACCAGTAGTTGGCCTATGCCGATGGAGGGAATAGTAGTGATCAGGGCAATTATATGGCTGGAGATTCAAGTGCAAAATGTGTCTTGTTTTCTTACTGATTCTATGAGTATGTATCAAAAGATTCAGTCAGACTATATATGCCGTCAGTGGGTCAGGTCGATGATTCTTCTTCTTCAGCGTTCATTCTCAAACTCCTGCTGGATCTCTCTAGTAGCAGGACCATGATCCATTCTAGACTTCCAGCAGGATGTAGTCCAGAGAATGGAAATGCGTTGTGTCGCCATTTAATTTGCGCCAATGGCCCGACACATCCATCTTTGGCGGTAGGTCGATTATGAAGTCAGTACTAAAGATAGTCATCTTCATTTTTGTATATGGATATACACGAGTTAGAGGAAATGAAAGTAATCAGACTTGCCAGCATGGTCACAGTGACTAGTGGTTAATTCAGTGGACTGTGCTGATATTTTGAACACAATCATTTAGTTAGATCAGTTTGAAAAAATGGGATGTATTTCTTCACTGCCCATGACTTGAATGCAGAATCTGGAAGTGAAGAATGATGTTGCAAGAAAAGAAGTGAGTGGCATATAGAAATCAAATGAAGAGTTATCAACCAACACAGAACAGGAATAATCAGTTGCCACATGCTGAAGACATAATAAGAGATTGAATCCCCAATGGACATGGCTGGAGTATCATAATGATGATTTGACCACTAACTTTTTAAAACATTAAGAGTAGAAAAAAGAACAAGTTCATATATTAACAACAACATCATGTTCTCAATAAATCAAGTGCCCTGCTGACTGGTATAGGTGATCATGTTTCTCCACAACTCTTATCATGTTCTACTTAAATGATAATAAATAAGTGAAGCAAATTTTTGAATTTTGAGATGTGACTAGCACATCCAATCATATCTTTAAAACAATGTGACCAATAGGCTTTTCAATCACAAGCAAGCTCACTAAGTTGTATTTGTAAGACGGGTCTAATAACCATTTTATCACTGATCAGACTATGTACGACCTTAATAATAAAAATTAAACTTTACTCTAAAATATAAAAATTGTTACTGTGAATATTAGAAAATATACTTAAAATGCATGCATATATATTTGTAGCAGCAACAAATGAAGCCAATGTTTGAGTAATCAACATGAGATCTGACAGAAAGGCAACTGATTTTATGGGAAGCAGATTGTGAACAATCTTCCACAGCTGTTAACTTTTAAAATTTCCCTTGGTAATTTGTTCAGCCATTTTGGCAATATAACCCTTACATGACAAATTTTTTTCTAGAAATTTGTCTTCCCTATGGATGATCTCTTCACAAATCTGAGCACATTGACATGTAATTGCCAGGGTCATGGTATCTATTGTCATCTCTGCCATTTTCCCCATTTCCAGCAATGATGCCTTTCATTCATGACTTTTGTCTGTGCAGTTATGTTATGTCTATTCAAATAGTCACAATGACAAAATGACTTGACTATGTTTAGGAGCCAATCATCTTCCAATTTCAATGTTCATAGAACTTCATGGTTCTTCTTTTACTGATCATGGTATTTCTCATTGTCATTTTGTTACATCTTCTTATTCTTCAGGGTTCATTCTCACACTCCCGCTGGATTCTTCCTTGTAGCAGGACCATGATCCAACTCGATTTCCAGCAGGATGTAGTCCAAATGGAAATGCGTTGTGTCGCCGTTTTATTTGCACCATGGCCCAACACATCTATCTTCAGCGCAGTGTGTACATCTAATTTTGGAAGAACTCATTTTTCTTGCAGTTTTATTAGTGCTTAATTGTCCATAACTTGCAGTCGTAAATTGATATTGGGGATATCCTTAATCTAATAAGATGTAATTTCATCTTCTGCATTCAATCTGAAATAATCAGCAAAAATTTGCATGTGAATTGAGTTGGACATTGTGAAATGCATTGTGCTGCTAGTGTTACAGCAGAGTTGCATTATTTATACCTTTTGTCGCAGCACGTCCGATTTTGGTATGACATGTAATTTATGTAATGATGCGGGTGTCTTCCCAAAGGTTTTTTTTATCTCAAAATGTGGATATTACTATTGGAATTATACTCTTTGTTTATATTGTACATTTCTTCAGCTGTTTATATTTTCTCCTCAAAATTTATATTATCTTTGAGTTCTTTATTATCAAAGATTTTTCCATAGATATAAACTGAGACTGTGTTCACTCTCAAATAACCAGCATGAATTTTCATGTGATTAGAGCCAGAGCATGAAATAAGCTGTGCTGCTAATTTTACAGCAGAGCTATGTTATTTGCCCTTTGGCCCAGCACATCCAATTTTGATTTATGACACTGATACAAACATAAATATTACTCACTTCTGCTTGACTTTATCTTGAGCTCGGTAATTTCCCTGCACAAGTTCTGTGGCCAAGCTGCTTAGTGCTCTAAACCTGTCTTTCTGTAGTTCAAAGTAAAGTTACTCAATTTTATAAGTGTTCGATTTTATAAGTGTTCGATTTTATAAGTGTTCGATTTTATAAGTGTTCGATTTTATAAGTGTTCGATTTTATAAGTGTTCGATTTTATAAGTGTTCGATTTTATAAGTGTTGTTGTAATATCAGAACAATCACAAAGATGTGTTTCCCAATAAAAGCATAACAGAAAATAGTGAACAACAATTATGTTTCAATGTATATTTAATTAGTTACAATGCATGTCTTAATGTGGATATGGTAATTCGATTATGTTAATGAATAGATTGTATTAGATATTAATTATATTGATTTTGGAGATGGTACTAGATATTCATGTAATTAATGTGAAGATGGCACTAGATATTCATGTAATTAATGTGAAGATGGTACTAGATCTTAATTATGCTGAATGTGGAGATGGCACTAGGTTTTGATGCCATTGATATGGAGATCGTAAAAGATTTAACTATATTGATTGTAAAGAGGTTACTAGATCTCGCTTATATTCATGTGAAGATGGTACTTAATCTTGATTATATAATAGTAATAAGACCCATAACCACTCAGGGTCATAGGGTGGCCACATTAAAGATAGCACAAAAAAAGCCCTCCAAACACCTGTCCCCAGATATTTGGGGGGAGTACCGAAAAATCATGCCTAGACCCTTCCTTGATGTTATCAATCCAGGATTTTCTTTTCCACCTCTTCTTCTACCCTCGATTGTTCCTTACAAAATAGTTTTAGAAAGTAAGGCTTGACTAGTTACATGTCCAAACCAAGCATGTTTACAGCATTTCACCACTGTCAAAAGTGGTTCTTGATAACCTGCAAGACATTTGTCTTGTGTTATTCATTTGTACTGATACTCCAGTGTTACATTTCAATGGGCAGAATTTTATTTGATAGTGTCCAACGACTCTCCGAAACTTGGCCTATCAGCAAGCATAAAACCACAACTGTTATTCTATGCCATTTTGACTAGAAGTCGTGGGGAGGACTTAATCTTGATTATGCTAATGAGTAGCTAGTATCTTATTTATATTGATTCATCGATTTATACTATGCTGATATGGATATTTTATTCGAGCGCTGACAAAGGAGAAACTTGATTTTTCCGTTATTGTCAGTCGGATACAAACATCTCATTTGGTGACCTATTCTCGCCGCTGGGGCGGGTTAACTGACCGTGTCAAAATGGTCTGCCCTATTTTTACACGGTGTCAACCTGTTACAGTCGATGTGATATTTGGCGACACACTGTAGCTACTATGGACACTCACAGTGCTAAGAAATAAGCCAACCTAGCATTGTTAACAAAGGCTTTGTCTACCTAGGCTTAAAAAGTCTGTTTGCGGCGAAATACTCGGAAGAAGTTGGCAGGTAACTCAACGGGTACATAGGCGCTAACAGCAGAGCTGTGTGGACAGCATAGGGCACAGTTAGACACATAGTACGCTCTGGCCATCCACTGCACCTGATTTTCTCCCAGTTGTCTCGACTTTGTCTTGCCACTGGACCAAGATAAAACTCAGGAGAGAGAGTGTGGTTGACGATTAGCGCAACTCTTCCACACTATAAACCAACTTCAGCGCTAGTCATTTCTCAACCCATTTATTTATTTATCTTTATTAATTAAATATGAAGAGAACAAAGTGTGAATCAATCCTAGAACGGGAGCACTAGCGGCAGAAGAATTCAGACAAGAAACTGCAAGACAGAAGCGGACACGTAGAAAAGAAAAAACATCTCAACCTCACACAGATACATTCTATTGTTGTCAATTCTGTAAAAGAACATTTTGTGCGCGCATTGGACTTGCTAGTCATTTAAAAACGCACTATTAACTTTATTATTTTATTATTTATTGTTATTATTATTATGGTTGAGTTTTTGGTCATCGTCGATCACGACGGACGAACATCATTAGATATTTATTATCTAAATGTGGAGATATAGCTATATCTTGATGCAGAGATAGCATATTGACTATGCTGCAGAAGATATTTTACTGGGTTTGGAACGCAGGTCACTCATGCCACTTAAATCAATTATATTAACAATGTTCTTAAATCAATGTTCTTAAATCAATGTTCTTAAATCAATGTTCTTAAATCAATGTTCTTAAATCAATGTTCTTAAAACAATGTTTTTAAATCAATGTTCTTAAATCAATGTTCTTAAATCAATGTTCTTAAAACAATGTTTTTAAATCAATGTTCTTAAATCAATGTTTTTAAATCAATGTTTTTAAATCAATGTTCTTAAATCAATGCGCTTAAATCAATTATATTAACAATGTTCTTACCCTTGCAAGAATTTCAGCACTAATAGCTTCATGCTTTTTCACAGCAGCTTCAGTCTGAGCTGCATTGCTACAGATGATCTGTTCTTCCAGAATCTCTTCCATATCTCCCAACCAGGCCTCTCGGATGGCAGCCTGTTGGGAAAGAGTTAATATTTTCACTAGATGCAAACAACAGTTTCATGCAATAATAAAATATCAATGAATATAAATACATTTTTTTCCCTTAATGTCTATTAAACAAAACTGTAGGAAACATAATTAACCCTAATTATTTTTAATCAAATTTCACTGAAATAATCCTGAATTATTCATGGGTTGTTAATTTAATTATTTCACCAATAAAATGTAACTTCTTTAGCAATTAGAACATTTCATACACAATATTCTAAACTGATAATCTTCCATTTGATTAATTTTTCCATCTTGGATTGTCCTGTGAGCTGATATAAAGACAAGCTAGCATTGTGGCATGAGAGAACATTGGTTTCAGAAATGTTTGACAGCACAGGAAATTAAAGACTGTGGAAAGATATGATAACCAACGCCACATGGCATGGACCATAAGAAGAAATTACATTCTATTATAAAGCTCCTTTCTCATGATGTGGCCAATAAATGTAGACTGTTTTCTCATGATGTGACCAATAAATGTGGACTGTTTTCTCATGATGTGACCAATAAATGTGGACTGTTTTTTCATGATGTGACCAATAAATGTTGACTGTTTTCTCATGATGTGACCAATAAATGTGGACTGTTTTCTCATGATGTGACCAATAAATGTTGACTGTTTTCTCATGATGTGACCAATAAATGTGGACTGTTTTCTCTTGATGTGGTCAATAAATGTGGGCTGTTTTCTCATTATGTGACCAATAAATGTGGACCTTTTTCTCATGATGTGGCCAATAAATGTGGGCTGTTTCTCATGATATTGTAACTTTCTTTTGGTGTCAATTTCCATTTGTACCACCTCATTAATTTTTCTATCTGTCTGTGATATTTTCAGCAATACAAATAATAGGCTACTGAAAATTACAGATTGGTTTCCATGTAATTTATTCTTGAATTTTGTTATCTTCAGAGCTAGTTAATCAGATCTGCCATGACTCTTCTTCACCTCATCTTATTAATTCTGGACAACAAGTTGCAATATGACAGACAAATAAATCAGGATCAAAGAGGAAAGGTGACCCAAAAATGAGAAAAAGTTCACAATTTACAGTCAAACTGTAAACTGTGACATGACACATTCTGTTCTCTTGACTACATCCTACCATTGAGTGATATTAAAAGCAGAAAAAAGATGAATTATTTTAGGAATAGACAGGTTTTAAAACAAAGACATTCTTTTCTAGGGCTAATCATATAACAACTTTAGAGTAAAAATCATTTTTCCATAATCTGACATACAAAACATATCATTGAAAATACCATAAGAATGCACAAATTATAAATGCCAAAAAAGCAGACCACATAGAGTCATTTTGATGATTCTAATGATGATAAATTTGTGGAAGAATACAAATTTGTTGCTAATGTTTCCTAAGCAACTCTGTGAAGTTTTACTTTTAGTTCCAGACTGGTGTTTCTTTGGCAACCTTTTGATGGGAACGTTTATACAAAGCGCTTGCAAGTTACAGATGATTGTTTGACTCAATATGGTTCTAGGGTTCATTGTTATGAGTATTACAGGTAGCACAGACCACGGAACATATCCTGCAAGACTGCATTACACTAAACTAGTTACGGGAGGAACACTGGCTCACAGGGATGGATATCCATAGAAAGCTGTATGGGAGCACTTAAAAGCTTTCAAATACAGCAAAATTCATTAAGAAAACCTGACTTGCTGTGTAGATATGTCAAACTGCGAACGAGAAGAAGAAAAACTTTTACGAGTTGGACAGTTTTATTCTCAGGAGAAGGATGTGTCATGCTTTTTATGAAATCAAAAATAAGTAGTATTTATAACTGAAAACCCCCTCAAGGCCAACTCAACTCCTTGAAGTGGAAATGTAGGCTTAGCCCAACCAACAGAGGCCAGTAACTAGGATTGGTCTGGGCATCCCCTATATCAATCAGGTTCAGTCCTGCCCAAGAAAGCACAGGTGCTGGAGTCAGCAAGACTGGATCAATAGGCACACACCCTTCCCCGCCAACCATTATATAACACAAAATGCAGCATGTATACACCATCATATAAATATATGATATGGTGCTCGCTCTGTGGGATTCCCACAGGCAGGTGCAATGCATGGCTCTGAAACTCGACAGAGTCCATCCTCAGCTACAGGAGGACCCTCTCAACCATCCCCTACAGCCAAAAGATGGCAAACAACATAAAGAAACAAAGAAGCAAAAGTAGCTACATAAATGAAGAAATTAATGTCTTATAGTTTATTAATAAACTTAGTTAACATTTTAAATATCTCACAGAAAAGGATGCAACTGACCTTTCTTGAGAACCTCCTGGCCAACTGTTCCAACCTCTCCTGCCTAATAAGTTCATCCTTGAGCGCAACCTCCCGTCCATGTTCACACTTTTCTAATTGAATCCATGCAGTCTCAATGTCATGAATCAGCATGCCTTCTGGGGGCACATACTGCTTTTGTCCATTGGCTTTTAACCGAGACTGGATATTGAAGTACTGTGCTTCAACATTTCCTCTTTCTCGATATCTGGTCACATAAACAAACACTTGGGATATCTCATTTATAAATAGATTACTATTTGTACTTTTCTGTTTAGCTACCATACACATTTAGCAAAACAAACTGTAATAGGAAATGAAATATAAGATAACAGGGGGAACAACCAAATGTAACAAAGAGAACAAGGGGAATCTATTTTTTCAAGCAACAAGTGGCCCTTTATTTCATCCAGAATAGTATCAGATGGCAATATACAACATGATAAATTTCATGACAGCACAAACATTAAACAAAATACTGAAGGAGCTAACATTCTAAGAGCTGAAGTAGAGAATGCCATTATTTGTTTGATTGTCTGTTTGGATTCCATGGAATTATAAGCAAATGAGCCCGTGCATCCTTATGTGCAACAGAGAAGTATCTCCTGAGGTTTATTTCATATTAAAAAAGACCCAAGGCTCTTGGCTTTGGGCAAAAGAGACATTTCTTCTAAGGTTTATTTCATACCAAGAAGTCTCAAAGGCAGGAATGTGTAATGGGGGTTTATAGATGCATGTTTAGTGTAAAAACAGATGCGTTTCAGTACACCAGTATCCCAGGATTATCACATCCTGCCAGAAGCACAGATCACACATCTGGGCCAACTATCTTATTATTCTTCTGTCAGATTATTAAAACCCATTTGCAGTGATGGCTCATCTATCATTCCCCATCACCTAGGAATCTGCCACAGAATGACAAAGGTGCAATGTCTGTTGGCATGCATCTTTTGATCTTTTGTCATCCATGGGAATTATTGACAGAGGATAAAAGTAAGAAATTTTCACAGGTGACAGGCTGTCAGTCTATCCTCCAACTTTCCTTAGTCATCTCTTACAACATGCCTGGAAAGAATACAGTGGCCCTATTCTGTGCACCCTGAACTAGAAGTCCAGGCCCTGGATGCTGCATGGGTGAAATTACACTGAAGAAAAACAGCAAATAATAGAAGGTTGGTGCTTACTTGGGAGGTTTTTCAACTGTCATGTACTCTTTAAAGAGAATCAGCTCTTTCTGAATAGCTTCTAGAGAGTTTGGAAAATCTCTGTTATTTAAAGACTTGATCTTCTCTCTGATCCAGGTCAAAAGGTTAGAGGTCAGACCTTCATAGTCATCCTGCATTTTTTGCACATCTCTCATCATGCCAACAATCTGGTGCATACAAGATAAATATTGTTATATATTTTCATGTTAAAATAGTTCAACTCTTGCTTATTTAGAAAACATAACTTTCATATAAATAAATAATTACAAATGAATAATATGGTTTTATATAAGAATAATGAGAACAACATCCGTAATCCATAAACTCATTATCCGTCAGGGTCAGAGGGGTACTACATCGGATGTGAAACATACCAAGTCCTTTAGTGAAGCACATGAGTGCGAAAAAAATCTTGTCCACTACAGTCTTTGTAGTTGTTTGCCTATGATTTTCTTTACACTCTTCTTCTTTCATCATCAACTGTTCTATGCAAGATTGTTTTTGATAGGGAATCATACAGGTGTACATGTTCTATGCAAGATTGTTTTTGATAGGGAATCATGCAGGTGTACATGTTCTATGCAAGATTGTTTTTGATAGGGAATCATACAGGTGTACATTACCAAACCCTGCACATCATTATATTAGTGAAAAATAATGATTCTTATGAACTTGCAAGACTATTTTATTTCCTACATATTTGTTCTATATTCTCTATAGGAATATGGACGTGTTCAGTTTGTAGTGATGATGATCCAACGATTAACTAACTAACTAACTAACTAAACTAACTAACTAACTAACTAAACTAACTAACTAACTAAACTAACTAAACAACTAAACAACCAACCAACCAACCAACCAACTAGCTAACTAACTAGCTAGCTAACTAACATCTCTAAAGGAAATGCACAGAATAGTCTAAAACAATTGTATTCGAAGGTATGTATTCGTCTCTCAATATCTGCAGCAAGTACAAAATATAACCACAAACCTAGTCATGGAGTTCAAATTGGATGGGACATCACATATTTAAAATACATCCAACTGATGACATCAGATGTAATGAGAACACCATGGACAAATAAAAAGCATAATGAAGATGTCTTAGAAAAAAGTTACGTCATTAAAAATAACTGACTAACTTAGCATCAGATGAAGACAGTCCAAAACCAAAACAAGAGACAAGAGGATGGTGGAGGTCTGTTGCAGCCAACTTTCATTGTGGAGACGGCACTTGATGGTTAAGACAGTCCCTATTCTTTTGTCATACCATGAATGAAGAAAACTGGAGCGCATCATGATAACAGAAAATTTTAAAAGCTTGATGGGTACGTAAATACCAAGAGAGAAAATGTTAGATAACTTGACATTGTGAAAATAGTGAAAATCGATATTGGAAATGACTGACAGTCAACAAGACAGAAGGTTGTGAACAGACATAACCATCACAACTTGTGTCCAATAAGAGGAAGGACGGAAAATGCAGAAAATGTAGCTTATACAGCAGATTACAAATAGTATGTATTCTGAAGTTCCTGTAGGACTCTGTGTACACACTAGTCACAAGTTATTGGATATTCTGTCTACACACTAGTCACAAGTTATTGGATACCCTATCTACACACTAGTCACAAGTTATTGGATACTCTGTCTACACACTAGTCAAAAGTTATTGGATATGCTGTCTGCATGCTAGTCAAATGTAATTGGATAACCTGTCTGCACGCTAGTCAAAAGTTATTTGATCCCTGTTGATGTTTGTTGTTAAATTTCTCATATAATGACAAAAATATCAAGCTAATAAAATTTGAATATTTTTAGAATTGCCAGAGGAAACCCTAGAAGGTTTTTAGTCCTTTTAAAATATCTGATAGTCAGAGGTCTCAATTTTTCCATAGCTCAAACTGTGAGGGTACTAATTTTCAGCTGAGTAATTGTAGAACTAACTTCACATGAATTGAACATTGTTGACTGGTGAACTAATAGAAACAAATGTTCTCATGCTACATCAGGATACTGGCAGTAGTCTCATAATTAGACCAGACACTGGAGGTCTACTTCCACTCTTGTAAAAAGGCAACAATGGACTATAATCTGATGACCTAAAACTTACCACTATTGACTATCTATTTATCGATTTATGTTTCTTCATCACCGAATAGGGTACATAGTGCAGAAACCAGAGCTCTCCAGTTTGAGCATTGTGATGTACTACTGACTAGAGCCAGTATATAAACTCATGGCATCCTACATAAATGAATACTCATGTGAAGCAGAAATACAGACTTGAACAAGAGTGTGCAGCCCACAGCAATGCAAGACTGGTTATAGTGGACTGAGCTGAATACAATTATTTGGTACCTCAAGACCAAAAGACACTTTAACAAAGAATAAGTAATCTAATAGTTACTTGTACAAAACACACCCAAAACTGTTACTATGCATTTATTTCACTTGACAACAATAATGGTGATATTTATAAATTGGCAATGACCTAACACAGTGGTTCTCAAACTTTCTTGGCCTATGCCCCCTTCTGAGACGAATTTTCTTCAGTGTCCCCCACCCCTGGTGTCTACAAAAAGGCAATTACATTTTTTTTTTTGCAAGTCATCGAGGCTTATCAAACTTTATCACTATAAATCATGTCATCGAGGCTTATCAAACTGTATCACTATAAATCATGTCATCGAGGCTTATCAAACTGTATCACTATAAATCATGTCATAGAGGCGTATCAAACTGTATCACTATAAATCATGTCATCAAGGCTTATCAAACTGTATCACTATAAATCATGTCATCGAGGCTTATCAAACTGTATCACTATAAATCCTTTTATTTATTATTCCAATAGTTACCTTCCTCTGCCCCCCTCTCCCCACCTGACATTTCTGTGTCTCTCAGTTTCCAATTCTTTCTCAGTTGCCTCCTTCAAGTCTCCACTGCCACTAGAGAGGGCATATGACCCATGCTGAGAACCACTGGTCTAATAGAACACAATCTTTGACTTACCTTTGCAATTCTTTTTCCTCCTGTCATTTCACTTTTCATTTTAGCAAAGTGATGGTAGTATGAAGCAACATAAGTCACAATAATTTTCTCATCTGGTCTGTTAACATCCACATCTAAAACATTACACAAATGAATACATTAAATATGAATTTTTCGGCAAAATGTATAAATAAGGAAACTTTGAACACTGCTAGAACTGGAGGTTGCGGTGACTAGATTACCAGTATAGATTCATTGTGCAGGTCATCTGGTACATAGGCCAGATCATCACCTGCCAAAGATACTTCTGTGTGGTGAGCTAGAGAAGGGTACAAGATCTCAAGGTTGCCAAAAGAAGCAGTACAAAGACATTAAAAATCTCACTGAAAGCCTTTGAAATAGTTCAAGATACATGGGAAGAACTTGTACAAAATAGATATACAATCAAAAATGGTGCATCATCTTGTGAAAAAAGGAGAAATGCAGCAGCTCAACAGTAGAAAAAAAACTATAAAGTCATGGGTAGACCAAAAGCCATCTACAGTGGTCATTCCATGTCCGACAATCCAAGGACATTTGTGGTGTGAATAGGGCTTATTAGTCATCAAATTTATATGCATGAACTAATCTCTAAATGAATTTGAAAAGTGGATGTAACAAATGGTCATCATCACTTCTGATGGATGAACAACATATAGAAGAATAGGGAGTACCTCATGGAAAGAGAAGGAAATCAACAAAGAGGTTCTAACTGCACTTTGTATGAAGAAAGAATTATTAAAGGAAATAAAGATAAAACAAATAAAATATTATAGACATATAAAAAGACATGACACATTGTTGAAGACTTTACTTGATGGTAAAATTGAAGGGAAGTGATCACAAAAGGACAAAGATGCACTGCACACAAGTCAGCTTCTCTTCATCATTCATGGGGACCATTTAATAGAAAAAAATAAAATGTTTAGGCAATACATGCAGTGATAATGATTTTTTAACAGGTAACAGGATGTCAGCCTATCCTCCCTTTTCTTAGTCGCCTCCTATGACATGCATGGAAATAAGACAGTGGTCCTGCTCTTTGCACCCTGAACTAGCAGCTCAGGCATTGTTGTCACACAGGCAATCCACTTGGGATATAATGACATTATCATTTATTGTTGTAATAATTTCAATGAAATATAGAATTTTTTAAAAAAAGAAAGAACACACCTTCAGCATCTAAAATTTTGGCAATACCAAGATGCTTGTCTGCTATGTCAAATGCATTGTTGAGATTACCAATGTGGTCAGCAGGATCAATCTTGTCAAAGTTGATCAGGTCGGGTCTGAAAGTATGAATAACCAAACTGTCAGATTTAAAATGTATTTTTAAAAAGTCCTTGTTCCTGTGTTTATTGATATTTCTATTTTACTATTTGGCAGTTAGATTATCACATGGACACTAAACAAACAATAAGAAGGCAGAATTGATGCCTTTGAGATGTGGATGTATAGAAGAATAGGGAGAACATCATGGAAAGAGAAGAAAGCAAACAAAGAGGTTCTAACAACACTTAATATGAAGAAAGAACTACTAAGAGAAATAAAGATCAGGCAAATAAAATAGTTTGGACACATTAAAAACATGACATCTTGTTGAAGACTTTATTGGAGGGTAAAGTTGAAGGGAAGCGAGCAAGAGGTAGGCAGAGATACAAGTGGGAGAGTAACATCACAAGATGGACAGGTTACAGTCTAGCAGACTGCATTATCAAAATAAGAACAAAACAAAAAAAGTATTCTTCTTGAATGGTGATTTGATCAAAGGAGATTTTGAAAGCTTCAGTGTGTTAGTTAATGTAGATCAAGGTATGATCATGGAAATGTTGATGATATAATAATAATAACAGTGATGTAAACACTGTCAGTAGTTACTAGGAACTCGAGGAGTCAGGTTTTCTGGCTACTATCAATCTTGGCTCCCTGAGTAGACTAGATCTAGTCTAGGCCTTTCAGGAAACTGTAAGTCCTTTATGTTCCTATGTTTTTTGTTAATGTCCATGTTGGTAGTCCCACTGACACACACAAACAAACCACACCACCATATCCAGCATCCACTTATCTCTATTGTCTACGAATTTGAAATCAGTAACTTCCAACACACACAAAATATTTCGATAAAAAAAAAACACATGCTGAAAAACCAGAAACAAAAAATGGCCAGGTGCCAGAGAAAGTATGCATTATTTTTCTCTGGGTTGCTACAGGCAGGTTAACTGGTTTAGTGTAATGTAGTTTTGAATGATATGTTCCATGGTTTGTGCTTCCTGCCCACATGGATACAGAGGTGATGGAACCAGTCTCTTTAAGTGGCTGTTTTGTCAGTTGTGTCCTGTCCTGGTGTGGAAGATGATAGCTTGCTCAGCTGTCAAGATAGTGATAGTTGTCTTTTGGGTGGTTGATTTTCCTAATCACTGTGATGAAAGTTCTCTTGCCCTGGTGATTTCTTTTCGTTCCTGTGTTGCTCCATCTTTTGCTAGCATATCTGCCCTTTCATTTCCTGGTATGCCACAGTGGGATGTTATCCACTGTAGTACTACCCTTATTTGGATGCTCACTTCTCATATGGTTTCCTTCAGATCGTGCAGTTAATCACTTTCAGAGCTTGTAAGACAAGACGTTGCATCAGTAAGCAACATCATGTGTCAACATTAACATGCTGTGTTTTTAATTATTTCTGCAGCAATGCTTAGGGCCTGTATTTAAGCAGGGTAGTTGGAACAGAAAATTTCAGTTAGTCAACATGTGGATTCATTTTCTTTTTCTTGATATTTTATGAACATTCCAGTACCTCCGTTCCTCACTGCTCTGGTTGCTGATCCGTTAGTATATACTTGTATCCATGCTTCTCTGGTATACATATCTTCTATCATGTTGCATTCTAATTGTTTTTTTAAGAGTATTCAGTTCTCCCATAGTGACATGTTCAATTCACTTTTATCATTTCTTAGACACCACCAAATTCTGATGTGTCAGGACATTGATGCAAATAAAGCAATGACAATTCATCTCCACTCTCTTAGCTATCTTCTCCTTATGATGCATGCAGCATGGCATTGGTTATCATGTCTTTCTACAGCCTTCTATTTTGTGTGTTATCAGTCATTTCCGCTATATAGCTATATTAGCTCTATCCTGCTAGAAATCTAGTTAGATCATTGTCCTGATGCAAAAGAGATCCAGTGGGAGTTTGTAGAGTGAATGCTAACAAACAACAAATATTTCTTAGGCATTGAAAACAAATGTAAAACTCCAGGATTGCTCTAGATTTTTTTAATGCATAATTCATAGACAGCTAACATAGGTATGCATAATTCATAGACAGCTAACATAGGTATGCATAATTCATAGACAGCTAACATAGGTATGCATAATTCATAGACAGCTAACATAGGTATGCATAATTCATGGACAGCTAACATAGGTATGCATAATTCATGGACAGCTAACATAGGTATGCATAATTCATGGACAGCTAACATAGGTATGCCTAATTCATAGACAGCTAACATAGGTATGCATAATTCATGGACAGCTAACATAGGTATGCATAATTCATAGACAGCTAACATAGGTATGCATAATTCATGGACAGCTAACATAGGTATGCATAATTCATAGACAGCTAACATAGGTATGCATAATTCATAGACAGCTAACATAGGTATGCATAATTCATAGACAGCTAACATAGGTATGCATAATTCATGGACAGCTAACATAGGTATGCATAATTCATAGACAGCTAACATAGGTATGCATAATTCATGGACAGCTAACATAGGTATGCATAATTCATAGACAGCTAACATAGGTATGCATAATTCATGGACAGCTAACATAGGTATGCCTAATTCATGGACAGCTAAGAAAACTAATGTTGAATCCTAAGAGTTGGTAAAGTAAACAGACAAATTTATAGTAAAAATTAAAGGCAGATGTCAAGATTAAATGAGACTTGTGGTGACAAAAGTAAAGTTTCAACAATTACTTCAATTTTCCAGACAGATCAAAGGAAGAAAAGACAAAAGCAGGCAAAGAGTACTGGATCATTTGTCATCACAGCATGGAAGAAAATCACTGACTGAACTTATTAATAACACAAGAAATAGCGAGCAGTTAAGAAACTTGTCATAGCGTCTACACAACTCAATGTGACACTTGATTCTTGCTTAGGTGGTGAACACAATATTTAAAACTCCAGTAACTCTCTATATCTCTCTCTATGTGATGTGTCCTTTACAGACCATTGTCCTCACTGCCACTCTGTAAGCCTCTCGGTTCAGTGCAAGCTGTGCATCTTATTCTAGTGTCACATTCAGTAGGTCTTTAATATCATGTGGCCATTATAGTCTTTGTCTGTCTCTTTTTCTCTTTCTTGGAACTTTTCCCTCCATGATTAGTCTTTTTAAACCATTGTGTCTCTTTATATGTCTGATGTATGTTAGCTTGCGTTTTTGGATAGTTTTGAGGAGACAGTCGTCTTGTTGAAGAGGGCTGGCACCTTAATAACATCATAACAAGAAATCTATGTTTTTTTGGTTATATAAAGAGATTAACAGCATGGAAAGATTAATAGTTCAAGGCACAGTTATTGGCAACAGGGGAAGAGGGTGCCCAAGATGATGATGGTGCAGTGATATATCAGATTGTTTAAGCATGTCTCTAGCTGCAGCAGGTCAGATAATTCATTAGGAAGACCACATTCTGGAAATAATATGTCATATGATGATAAAGCTTCTACTATATTCAGATATTTGTGGATGTCTGCTTTGGTTCATCTTTCTGTCCATGATATTCTTAGGGTCTTTCTAGAACATTTCATTTTAGATGCAGATAGTTTGTTTTCCATTGTGGATGTCATTGCCTACATCTCACAACCATATGTTGCACTGGAAAAATATAGTTTCTTAATACAGTAGAAATCTGATTATCTGAATCCAAATTCCAATTAACCAAATCCCCAATTTTCCAAATCGAATTTAGGTGCAATAATTTTAGAGCGAGAGCGTTAGTGGACACGGTAGAGAGGTCCCAGGGCAGTGCGCACGTGCCGTTACTATGTAGTTGTTTTTTTTGCAATACATTGTTGCTTACATATTACTGTACTTTCATCAATAAAATTCAGTTCATTTCAATGTATGACTGTATTTATTTACATAGTTTTGCTTCCTTCCTGAGCTATATCCAGTTATTCAAATTTTCTATATCTGAATCAACACAATCCCCAATTAATTAGATAATCAGATTTCTACTGCAGTTGTAACTTTTTTCTATTTTCCCCTTGCCATAGATTTTTCACCTGTGATTTGTTTTTGTAGGGCCATCGCTAATCCCTTTCTCATCTTTGCAGATCTATCTCTTGTGTTGATGGTTGATATTCCATTTAGTTTTTTTGTTATAAATATGTATAAAAGATATTTTTTGTTATAAATATGTATAAAAGATATTTTTTGTTATAAATATGTATAAATATGTATAAAAGATATTTTTTGTTATAAATATGTATAAAAGATATTTTTTGTTATAAATATGTATAAATATGTATAAAAGATATTTTTTGTTATAAATATGTATAAAAGATATTTTTTGTTATAAATATGTATAAAAGATATTTTTTGTTATAAATATGTATAAAAGATATTTTTTTTATAACTATGTATAAAAGATATTTTTTGTTATAAATATGTATAAAAGATATTTTTTGTTATAAATATGTATAAAAGATATTTTTTTTTATAAATATGTATAAAAGATATTTTTTTTATAAATATGTATAAAAGATATTTTTTGACAAAATTAAAAAGATTACCTGTGAGCATGTATGAGAGCAGAAAAGGCCAATCCATTTCTCCAACTGTTTGTGAAGTTTTGAATGTTTACCCCAGGGTATCTGAAAAAGAAAATATTCCATTATAAACCACCTTAAACAGTTGAAGTATTTTGAGACTACAGTGTATCTCCAGTATATTTGATAGCTAACACAGGTCAAAAGATAGTGAAAGTGCAGCTAGAACAAATGCATGACTTACAAAGTGGTTTATAGTAACATCAGGAATTAGACAAGGGTGTGTCATACCACCATTATTGTTTTTTATTTATATTTTGAACATTACCAGAACAGTAAAAACGCCATCAGATGCTTAACAGCCACATGAGTTAACTGAACTAATCTTTGCTGATGAATAGTGACTACTTCACAGTTCAAGTGAAGAGTTTCAATATTACATAAACCTACTCAACATAAGCTATCTCAATCATAGCATGAAGATTAATACAGAAAAAGCAGAAGCAATAGGCCAATACAATCAACATAGAAATAAATGATCAACTATTGCAACAAGTACAAGATTTAAATATCTTACAAGCATTTTTACAGATGATTGAGGATTGGACAGAGAGATAGAGACTATAATTCAAAATGCCAACTACATAGATTATGAATTTACACCACTCTTGAAACACAAATCTATCCCAATGGAATCCAAAAGACAAATTATAAATTAAATCTACATACCAACATTGTCTTATAAATGTCTACATGGACACTAACTAAAGCACAAAGGAGAAAACTTACTATGTGTGAAATGAGATGAAAAGCAGAAAACAGAAATTGATGAGATCATGTGAGGAATGAAGAGACCACAAGAACTGTTGGAATCTGCTGAAGACTGATTTGTTGGGCCATTTGAGCAAATAAAACGGTGACAATGCATTTCCATTCTCTGCATCCTGCTGGAAGTCTAGTAGGACAATGGTCTCACAACAAGGGAGATCAAGCTGGAGTTTGAGAATGTATGCAGAAGAACTGTTGGAACAATAACTGTAACTGTAGTCAAATATACTGAACAACAGAGATTGGAAATGGTTCGGCCATGTAAGTGGATAGACCTGTCCAGAAAAGTGGTTACTTGCTGTTTATTTTTATTTAAAAAATCATTTCTGTATAGATTCAAATACAATTTTAACCCATAGTAAAATATATACTGGTGATTTAGTATAAAAAATATTGCTGGCTGAAAAATCATGGACTAATTAGTTCAAATAATTAATTCTGTAATTAAGACAAATTTATATATTTGAAAATTCTGATGCTGGTTTTTACACTCTAAATTAATCATTTCTTTAGTTTCTACTCTCAAAAGTAATTCGGTTTTAATGAATAGCTTGCACTAGATTGACTAACGTGCAGTTTTGCATAATGAATGTTATGCTTTAAGTGTTAGTCATTTCAATTAAAAATGTCAGAAAGAATCAGAAAAGACTAGAACTCTGGTCAGTCAAATTAGTAAAAGCTTTGTTTCACTTTACTGTTGGGTTGCCAACTGGATTGACCAGGGCTTCAGCCTCATCTGTCAATTCCTAAATTTGTATTAATAATAATTTCTTGAAAAGCCCTGTCTATTAATATAATATTGAACATGAAACAATCTGCCCATACTTTCTTGGCTGTACCAATTTTTTAAACAATATTTTACATTCATTAAGTTGTCATTGCCTGGCACAGTGGAAGTTTTAAATGTATTTATTACCTCTTAAGCAACAAGTTGAACTCTTATGTTAATTAAAAATTAGCACAAGCAGTTTAATTATAATCATTCATTAAATTGAAGAATTGACAGAAAGAAGCAATCAACACCAGCAGAACAAGAGCTTTAAAAAATATGCTGAATTTGGGGATACATATTTAATAATATCAGAAAATAGTACATCAGGAAATGTTTTTGCTCTGAAGAATTCATGGGAAATTAGAAACATCTGCAAGACTAAAAGTATGCTTGGAAAAGAGAGTTAGAAACTTATCTTGATGACAGATTGGATAGCATAAAGACAAAAAAGATGGCATATTTTATTGAAGGATCTGTTATCCTGAAGTAGTTGAGATGATATTATTTATTAACTTAGTTCACTGAACTCTAAACAAAACTGGATATTACCTGGAGTAATGTTTCCGGATGGGATACATTCCTTTAATAAAAATGAATAACGACTGCCATGTTATGTCCTGTTTTTGAAGATCTAATTATGAGCAGAGCTGTAAAAATTATATGACTAACCTCTGAATACAAAATATGGCATATTAGTAGCCATCTAATGTAAGAATTCACATTCTGGTTAATTAATTTCACTAATTTAATTCTTTCAGAATATTGTTGGACTAAAATAACTAAAAACTTTTCCATTCATCTTATTCTGGAAAAACATGATGCAAATCTAGTAACTACAGATCCAAATTTCCTATCTCTTCCTTGACTGTTCTCAAATTATTTCTTATTAAAGGCGGGAGATTTTTAAAACTGACTACTCTCTAATCTCTTGAGCAATATATTTGTATTTGTCTTGTTTTGTTTTGTCTTATCCATGTTTGCTGTAAGGAGTCATGGGAGCCATAGTCTTCTTTCTGTCACTAAATGTGATGCTGCTGCCACAGTGCAGCCTTGGTGTTCTAGAATTTCTCTGATGTCATCTATCCATCTTCGGCTAGGACTTCCCTTGTTTCTCCTCTAAGATGATATTTTATTAAAGGCTATCGATGGGATGTGATCTGGTTCCATTCTGATTAGGTGGTCGAAACCACATTTGAATAAAGGAATATTTATGTTAAATTGTTTATGTGCAAGCTTACTCTCTGAAAGAATCCTCAGTATAAAAGACAGCATGAAATCTGTATAAGTAAGTTGTAATATCAGAATACAGAGGTAGTTTTACACAACACAGCAGATGACCAGAACAAGGTCACTACCAAAGGAACATGACTAGCAACACCGTAGTGCAATAAACTATATGATTTAATTTTGAAATAGACAAACTCGATGGTTTTAAATAAACAATATTGGTGGTTATGAAATGGCTAGGCTTGCTTGGTTTGAACAGTCAAATCCCATTATAACAACTTGATCCGGACAAATAAAATATGTATGTAATAACAGACATATTCGTTATATATGGTATAAACAAGAATAAATACAACTTAAGATTTTGAAAAGTGTTGTTATATAAAGAAATTTGTTATAAAATGATGCACTATAGAGAGTTTCTACTGTATAATGATTCACTATTCCATTTCTAAACACACTACAGTGGAATCCCTCTATAGCTCATCCTTTTAAAACAAACTTCCATATATTACAACACTTTTGAAAATCTAAAATAATATTTATTCTACATTGTTTGCACTGTATATAGCAAATATCTGTTATTACAAACAAATTTAGTTGGTCCAGACCAAGTTGTTACAATAGGATTCCACTTTATAAATATCAATACATCCAGATGTTAGAAATACAAACGGAGCTAGAGCAGATAGTACAAACAATAGATCAGTGGGATAATAGAAGTGACAAACACAACCTTGTAAGCAGTCCATTTTTTTTTAAAATGACTTCTTATGGTGAGCTATGCTGCTTTCAACCACGGACCTCTGTCCAGTTTGGTTATAGCAGAGCTTTTTAACCATACAAAATAATAGATGTTGTGATTCTGCAAATCACAACCTCTGGAGTATAATAACCAGAATTAATATTATTGCAGTCCAAAGAATGTTCTTATATTTTTGTATTGACTCATATTCCAGATGGTAAATATGGCACGAGCTCCCAGAGCCCAAAATATATCCTTTAAGTCTGTTCACTATTAGATCACACACCATCCCTGGTCACAAGGAACAACACTACAAAATCAGCTGAGGCACAAAATATGATCTTCAAAGGACAGCACGTTTTATCCAAGTAATTAATAATGAAGCCTGACAGAGTAGACCATGGGATGCATAAGAGATCATATACCATAACAAATGCCGGATATCTTTGCTAAAGCCACAAATATTTTTAGAGAATTCACATGTTGGTTGTCTCAGCTAAAAACATATGGAGAATTCACATGTTGGATGTCTCAGTTGAAAGCATATATTTTTCCAGAACAATCTCCCCTAACTTGATGCTGACAGGCAGAGCAAGAGAAGTACTTTTAAAATGCTAAAACATGTTGCTGCACTTTACACTAACTCTCTGAAACAACTCTATGTATGAAAAACTGCATTCAATCTATTAAACAATTTCACAGCATATCCATTTCAGAACATAGCCATCAGCCTAGCATTTTTTGGCTGTAGTGATTTTCTAGGCAATATTAATATGTTCAGTAGTTCACCACTGATTTCTGGCAGTCCAGATGCACATTTGCCCATGGAGGGGTTCGAATCCATAACAGATGCGCTCTATACCATGCCACCACAGAATCTGACGAAATATTTAAGTAAGTTGAAATATCACAACACAGAGGTAGTTTACAACAAAACTCAGCAGCAGACAAGATCAATATTAGTATCAAGGACAATCAACTAGCAACACCACAGTGTAATACTTTAATTTAAAAATAGACAGACTAGCAGGGTTTAAGGAACTACTTTTGGTAGTTGTAAAATGGCTCTGCTTGCTTGGTGTGAACAAGCATATTCTTCAATAACTTGATGTCAACAAGCAGA
The DNA here is from genome assembly GCA_034231615.1 of Meghimatium bilineatum. NCBI lineage: Eukaryota > Metazoa > Mollusca > Gastropoda > Stylommatophora > Philomycidae > Meghimatium > Meghimatium bilineatum. Next base: position 94,015,728 of record CM067322.1, on the reverse strand, counting down.
ACAGGAAAAGTATTTTAGAAATGATAAAATCTGTTGCTACTCTGTGAAAAAACTACTTTCCATATTTGATTCATTCCACTTTTGAAACTAGTCCCCTTAAATAACACAGCAGAGTAAAAAATATTTATTTATACTACAGAGGAAACAAATCTACATTACAGAATCTTCAAAAAAGCTAAAACACAATAGATAGGCAGACATCTTATCTGCTGAATATTTTATGTGTCATGAGAAAGAAATCTGGCTACTCAACATCTTGGCTATTGATTGGTACCAGTACAAGAAGTAGGTGTTATCATTTCTTCAAAGGAAGTCAAACAGAGTATTGTTAAGTAGACTAGAATTAATGATTGATCTTTATATTAAAAATATCTTTCATTATTGATTTTGTTATGTGAAAATTACATATTTTTTATGTTATGATATTCACAGGTGAGTTACTGGGTCCATAATGGAGCAAAACATAGCAACACTACTGTCTACCATGAATGCTATAGAAAGCAACTAAGGAGGCTAGGTATGGGTTTTACTATCCCACTGCATGATATTCCTTGTGGTAAAAAAAGTAAAGTAACCCATAGCATTTATTAATGCCGTAGGGGTGTGAGATGTTAGCGATCTCACATTTCACAGGCTCTGCAAATGAGGGCGGTAGCCATCTCCTCTCCCTCGCAGTCTTTACTTCCCGGATTAATCCGGTACCCATTTAAGGCTGGGTCGACCTGGGAGCCGTTGCGATCTGAAAACATTTCCGCCTCAACTGGGGAATGAGCCCAGGACCACTCATATGCGAAGCCAGTGCGCTAACCACTGCGCTAACGTGGCTCCCTTGTGGTAAAATCTGCTGAAGACTCATTTCTGGACTGCTGAGTTGGAATCAACCCTTTCAAATGCAGCAGCCTTGAGGGTGCAAGAAATTCATAACATAGTAAGGAAATATGAAAACAAAATAAACAGGATTAAATAGCAGTTTTACATTGAAGAACAGTACACAGAATCAATCAATATTTCAACAAAAAAACACCTTAAATCAAGAAAGTACAATAATGAGTGAGTGCTGTAAAACTGTATAACAATAGCACTTATGTAAAACACAAGGCAGTTCAGTTCTACATGAACACACAGATTATCAGACTATAGGATATGTGTACACAAAAATACAAATATCAGAATACAAGAGTTTCAACTTTTCAATAACTGTAACATATTTTTACATGAAAAATAAAATATCTGGGGATATCTGGTGCAAAGAAAGTATCTTGGCATCATTTTAGCATCAGATGGTCTGTGCTCCAATGAGATAAAGAGCAGGATAGCACAGGCCATATCAGCATTTCAAAGGAAGAGAAACATTCTTTGCAATGAAGTTGTATCATTGCATATACACGTTAGAGTGCTAGATTGTTATATTGAGCCAATCCTTCTTTATGGATGCAAAACATGGACATAGAACTGAGCTCAGGATAAGCTGGAGGCAACTGAGATGTGATTTATGAGAAGAATGATGAAAATTCCATGGACAGCCAAGAAAACTAATGTAGGAAGTTCTCAGATATGCTAGAGTAAAATGGCAAATTATAGCAAAAATTAGATGCAGGCAGTCAAGATTTTTAGAACATGTGATGAGAAAAGCAAAACTTGAACATTTAGTAATGACTAGAAGATCATGGTGAGAAGAGACAAAGAAAGACAAAGAGATAAATATCTGGATGGGTTGTTAATGTGGTGCAAAAAGATCTCACCAATTGAACTTATTAACAAATACTAGAAACAGAAGTTGTGGAGAAACATGATCGTCTGCACCACTCAGCATGGCACTTGATTAATATTTATTTATTACAATTTAAACTTATTTATGACAATTTAGACTTATGTATTACAATTTATACTTATATATTACTATTTATAATAATTATGTATTGCAATTTATACTTATATATTACTATTTATAATAATATTACTATTTATAATAATTATGTATTATAATTTATACTTGTATATTACTATTTATAATAATTATGTTTTACAATTTATACTTGTATATTACTATTTATAATAATTATGTATTACAATTTATACTTGTATATTACTATTTATAATAATTATGTTTTACAATTTATACTTATATATTACTATTTATAATAATTATGTTTTACAATTTATACTTATATATTACTATTTATAACAATTATGTATTACAATTTATATTACTATTTATAATAATTATGTATTACAATTTATACTTGTATATTACTATTTATAATAATTATGTATTACAATTTATACTTATATATTACTATTTATAATAATTATGTATTACAATTTATACTTATATATTACTATTTATAATAATTATGTTTTACAATTTATACTTGTATATTACTATTTATAATAATTATGTATTACAATTTATACTTGTATATTACTATTTATAATAATTATGTATTACAATTTATACTTGCATATTACTATTTATAATAATTATGTTTTACAATTTATACTTATATATTACTATTTATAATAATTATGTATTACAATTTATATTTATATATTACTATTTATATTAATTATGTATTACAATTTATACTTATTTATATTAATGGTAACACATAATTACCTACAAATGTTAATATCACTTTGTAATAATAAACTCTGCATCTTTGATGCATTTGGTTACAGTTCAAAGAAGTCTGTAACACCTGTAGCCAAACTTCCGCTGAAAATGTCAGCACAAACAGGTGTTTGTTTTTTGTCTTGTTGATAAAGTGTGTTTATTTTTTTGGTCTGTTTATAAAGTTTAACTAGCCAAACTTAAATTTGTGTTACTCTCAAATATGACAACAATGGTTCCCATTTTACGCAGAATTTGGGCCATTTCCTTTCTAAGGTCAATAAAGCATTATCATCATCATCATGAGACTGCTGACAGTCATGCATCTCTACAAAAGTGTGTTCTGCATACTAACAGTTTCAGTTGTGAAATGTGTGTGCTATTAATTTAGGTAACTATCATTATTTTATGCATTCTATAGACTCCATCGTCATACTTCAATAATTATGAGTTGAATAAAACTTGTAGTCTATTGGAGATCATAGCATTTGCCCCTGAGTTTATCTCTAGTGTAACTCACTGCAACAAAAGTCAGTCTCTGGTTCCTCAGAGAGTGGATATATTTAAAGGAAATGTTTCAAGGTCTGGGGCCGACATATACAATCAAAACTATTGTGCTGTGTGTGTGTGTGCAATCCAAAGATAATGGGTTTTTTTATGACACCAAGAAATGTTGCTTTGAGGTTGATTATCTTGACTGAACCAGTACTTCCGTGTTTAATGTATCTCTTTCTAGTCTATCTTTAGCAGAATAGTGCACTGCAATTTTAAATACCACTGGCCATACAATTTATATTTTGACAAGTTTTTTAAACGTTTGACCAGTGTGAAAATGTATAGATTTTATCATAAAAGACTATCTGTCTTTTATTTTATTAGTGTAGACAACTGCTTAGGTGGCGGTCCTGAATTAGTTCATTTTTTTATAAAAATACACATTTGGGTCCAAAAATGGATCAGAGTTGTAAATTTACTTGTTTTGTTTATTTTAAATTCAGCACAAAAAATTGCTATGCTTAAAAAAAAGTGGCGCATTTTTAATTATTGTTGGTGTGTATATATAATAGGATGAAAGGGAAATTGAAAGTCAAAGTGAAAATAAAATTTGGAAATATAAATTTCTACACTACAGCATAAATACCACTATCCCATTCATTTCTCTCATAATTATATATAGTAACAACAATTGTTTAGTTTGTGCAACTCAACACTAATTGTTTAGTTTGTGCAACTTAACACTAATTGTTTAGTTCGTGCAACTTAACACTAATTGTTTAGTTCATGCAAGTTAACACTAATTGTTTAGTTTGTGCAAGTTAACACTAATTGATTAGTTTGTGCAACTTAACACTAATTGTTTAGTTTGTGCAACTTAACACTAATTGTTTAGTTTGTGCAACTTAACACTAATTGTTTAGTTTGTGCAACTTAACACTAATTGTTTAGTTTGTGCAACTTAACACTAATTGTTTAGTTTGTGCAACTTAACACTAATTGTTTAGTTCGTGCAACTTAGCACTAATTGTTTAGTTCGTGCAACTTAACACTAATTGTTTAGTTTGTGCAACTTAGCACTAATTGTTTAGTTCGTGCAACTTAACACTAATTGTTTAGTTTGTGCAACTTAACACTAATTGTTTAGTTTGTGCAACAATGTTTGAGTTGTAAAGGAAACTCATGATTGTTGGTGCTCATGAGTACTGTTTAACTCACATGCTGCAAGTAATACATGTGATTACAAGAGCACCATGGTGATTTTGAGCATCTGGATGTGAACAACTGGTGTGAAGAATTACTTCATTGTACTGGAGTTTTCACATATGCACTTCACCTATCTCAACAAAGAGGAAGTACTTGCAAGGATTACCCCTTACAGCTCTAGCTCATAGGAAGTACTTGCAAAGAATACCACATACAGCAATAACTTTGTAGCTTTAAGTAATACTCCTCAGGAATCTCTGAAAAAAATGCCCTTTCAAATAATACACCAGGACTCGAAATCAAACCCAAGACCTGAGATCAAGGTAATGGTTTAACCACTACACCAGGAAGATCCAGTTTGTTAACTTTTTCTTGACCAATTACCAGCAACGTAAAGAAACCATTTTTTCTGGTTGGGGGTATATTAAAAATCTCACTCTGTACATGACATAATGACAGCAAGAGCAAGCTGCCTTTATTACACAGCTATAAAATCCCTCCCTGCAAGTCCCTAAAGGGAAACATGCTGTATTTGAAAGTTTTGACAATAAAGAAACCCTACTAAAGATCACAGATATCAGTTTTGATTTTCATAGATCATAAATAGATATGTTATATTTCATGGATTGTTGAAACTAATTAGTCCAAAACATCAGAGAATATTTCCACTTCTGCTTTGTCCAGAGTGAAGCACTAATTGGTTTGGAATAAGTGTTTGTTGTGACCCAATGTCAATGTTTTTTCATATTTTTGTATTGCTTCTGATGCCATTCAGAAAAATTTACATATTTTTTTATGTAAATAACTTCAAAATAAGTCTATAGTCAAAACAATTCAATACTCTTGTGTAAACATTCTGGAAAAATGAATTTCAACATCTCTAACTATGGGTACAGTTAGTTGAGTGACAAAATGTATGCTAATAAATTAACATTTTCATTTATTTTATGATTTATTTCATGACTAACTCTAACCTAGTGATGTAATCACATTTCATCAATGTACTTTTATATATATATTCTGCAAAAGAAATTCCTTCTCCAGTGATATACTATAAATACATTATTTATCAATATTAGGTTGTCAAGTGATAAAATGAACAAGATATGTAGTGAAATTTTTCAACACCTGAAAATTAATTTGGTCCAAACATTTAAAAAAATCTGGAATGAGTTATGGTAATGACTTTATTTCAGCTACACAGTTCTAGTCATTTATTCTCATACAACTTTATTTACATTACAAACCTTACTGTCATAAAAATTGTTTGTATTACCAATCTTGAAAAGATTCTGCAAACATCCTTCACCTCCAAACTTAATTTAAACAGTGGAGTGGAGGAATCTTTCACAATCAAACACTCTATTCGTTTTTGAATTCACACTTGTGGTTTGTCTCATATTGACATAGTTGTGTTAATATTGGATGCTACTATGTTTTTTTTCATTGGAGCTGGTCATATTTATTCCCCTTTTGTTCTGATAGTTTGTTGCTTGATATTTTGTCTGTCACTTAACTTCTTTCTGGTGTGTCTGAGATTGTTTAAGTTATGTCCTGCTTGCTAGTTGATACTTATTAAATAAATCAAAGTGAATCTTGCAGTGAACAGAAGGACAAATTTGTGATCTTTAGAATAATGGGGGGGTGGATGAGGGGAGAGCCAGAAACAGATATCCTCAAGGTTGCCACTGTGTGAGATTTGCAATTCATGACTCATAAGGTACAAACTGCATAGTTGGAACAAATTATTCTTCACAATATTCCTAGTGCAGATTCAAAACGGTGTCACTTATCTTGGCTGGTCTGACATTTCTTGTGTTTTTTATTGGCTGGTGATACAGAGTCTACATGAAATGACCACTGATCATTTGCATCAACCAAGATACATGATGCTGTTTGGGATCTACATGTAGGATTATTCTAAAGAGGGACTTGATTGAAATATGAATACGGTAAGTCCATTGTGACTTCATTACCTGCAGAAAAAAGAGTGAATCTACAGCATGGGAGCATGCTGCAATACAGGGAAATTGAGAGTAGCTTTTAACTCGCAGGTTTCCAACCTTTGTTAGCTCGCATCAGAAAAAAGGTGATGAATTAAAGGAAAATTAATATGGAAATGAGAAAAATAGACAAAGAAGGAAATAGAGAAGGGGAAGAGGAAAGAGAACATGTGCCAAAAGAGGAAGTAGGTCATGAGGACGAAGAAAAGAAAGATGAAGAACAAAAAATAATGAAGTCATAAGAAAAATAGGAAAGAATAAAAGAAAAACACATTTACCCCGCTGTCTTTCTCTGGCACCACAGTAACAAAGCATCCTTGGCAGATCTCTTCTCACTGTTCTCCTGCTCCTCATCCTGACCAAAGAAAACAGCTTCATCAATTACTGCACAGTTCATTATAAATACAACAGCTTCATCAATTACTGCACAGTTCATTATAAATACAACAGCTTCATCATTTACTGCACAGTTCATTATAAATATAACAGCTTCATCAATTACTGCACAGTTCATTATAAATACAACAGCTTCATCAATTACTGCACAGTTCATTATAAATACAACAGCTTCATCAATTACTGCACAGTTCATCATAAATATAACAGCTTCATCAATTACTGCACAGTTCATTATAAATACAACAGCTTCATCAATTACTGCACAGTTCATTATAAATATAACAGCTTCATCAATTACTGCACAGTTCATTATAAATAACATGATAGGATAAAATACCTGATACTAAGTCCTCACTAGAGACTATATCCCAAGCTTCAATACAATGCTGAGGCAGACCTAACTAAATGGTCCGACAAATGTGCATGCTTATAAAATGAATCCCAAACAGTTAATGTGTTGTGAGTTCCTTAGGACAAATGACCAGCCAGTGGACAAAAGAAACAGTTCTACAATGTCTCAAATTACTTCCAAAATGCTTTAGCACTAATCTAATGACACCTGGATATCTATTGCTCAATGTAGTGCATAACACCAGCAAATGTGTTCCCATTGTTGAAAAACATAACATTGAAAACTAACCAAATGTGCTGCCCAAAAGAGTAAAACAGTAAACACACAGATATCCAACCCTGGCTATTCATCTCAAAGAAAAGAACAGCAAACACACAGATATTCAACCCTGGCTATTCATCTCAAAGAACAGAAAACACACAGATATCCAACCCTGGCTACTCATCTCAAAGAACAGCAAACACACAGATATCCAACCCTGGCTATTCATCTCAAAGAAAAGAACAACAAACACACAGATATCCAACCCTGGCTATTCATCTCAAAGAAAAGAACAGCAAACACACAGATATCCAACCCTGGATACTCATCTCAAAGAACAGCAAACACACAGATATCCAACCCTGACTACTCATCTCAAAGAAAAGAACAGCAAACACACAGATATCCAACCCTGGCTATTCATCTCAAAGAGTAGAACAGCAAACACACAGATATCCAACCCTGGCTATTCATCTCAAAGAAAAGAACAGCAAACACACAGATATCCAACCCTGACTACTCATCTCAAAGAAAGGAACAGCAAACACACAGATATCCAACCCTGGCTATTCATCTCAAAGAACAGCAAACACACATATATCCAACCCTGGCTATTCATCTCAAAAAGTAGAACAGCAAACACACAGATATCCAACCCTGGCTATTCATCTCAAAGAGTAGAACAGCAAACACACAGATATCCAACCCTGGCTATTCATCTCAAAGAGTAGAACAGCAAACACACAGATATCCAACCCTGGCTATTCATCTCAAAGAAAAGAACAGCAAACAATAGGTCTCTATCAACAATATAAAAAACTGTGGGGAAAAAACAAGTAAGAACAATGTTACCACCACAGAGACACTAGAACAAGTCATTAGAATATAGTGCATAAAAATGCATTGAAAAACAGAGACTTAATTGGTTCAGCAACTTCTTAATGAGAATGAATTATTATTGGCAAGTGGAAAGAGCATACAACATGTAAATGGAAATAGCAAGATACACAGGAAGACCATGAAGAAGATGGATTGAAGCAGTTATATAAATTCTGAGACGTCGTAATATTACAGCATATCAAGCAACTAAACGTGCTGTAGCCCAAAAACTGATTTTCATTCAATCATGTGACGCCTTACAGCAAAAGCAGAGAAAAGACAATAGATAGATATGAAACAATACACAGAATTGACATTTAAACCAAAAAATCTTTATCAATATAGGGACAAACAAAGACAAAACAAGAACCACATTGGTAAACAAGCAGATACTACATTTTCACATGTTTTTGTGTTTCCATTGTGGTTCTAGAGTAATAACAAGCACTCAATTTCAGAACATTCTTACATCACATGAAATATAAATCAACCTACAACATTGATAATGATTTCCTGAATTTGGAATCGGAGAATGATTGTCCATATCAACCCTAAGATCAGTCGAGGGTTGCCATCTACTATGTCTTCTGCACCGATGTTCTCAAAGTACACCTGGGAGTTGAGAGAAGCAAGGATTATTTATGTTAGTTATAGTGAAACATGATTGACAATAGGTTCAACTGTTCAATGCATTATAGGTTGTTTTTTTTTACAAACAGTTATATACATCAGTGGTTCTTAACGTGGGTCATATAGCACCCTTGGGACCCAGAGAGATTGAGGGGGGGTCATGGATAATATTTTAGAAAATGGGAAAAGGTGTCGCAAAAAACCCTAGGAGAACCACAGGAAAGTAAGTATTTGAACAATAAATAACCAGATTAATAGCGATACGGCATAAAAATGTGCTGTGACTTGCTTATAGTATATATTTTCTTATATTTTTTATAAGGCATCAGGGAAGAACCACAGAATAAAAATTTGTTGCAAAGGGGTCCATGTGCCAAAAAGTTTGGAGTTTTTCTGGTCTATAACAAAATATCAATATATATTTACATTATAAATACCATTGTGTGTGTTTTTAATCTTCAAAATAGTATCTATGGCTATTTAACTCACTATATCCATATTATCTGCATAGTCAATAATGTGTGTTAGTTACCTTGTAAAACTATATCACAGACTACCAGTATATGCTATAAAGAATATGTATATATTATAACCTCACTGTAAACTATATAAATCAAACTCTCAATTACACCCTTTAAGGTTTTGAATGATAAAAATATCACTACTGGATATTTCAAGTGTATTAGCTTCAGGTATGTATACATGTAATAACAATTTGGAATAGTTGTATATTAATGATTCTATGGACATGGTACCCTTTTCTCTATAATGTGATATTTGAACGAAAAGAAGTATGTGTTTTTTTTTACAAACATTGAATTCAGAAATAAACTAATGTGGTATGAATTCTGAATATTTAAATACTCATTGTAGATTATACATATTAAAAAATACTTACAATATAACCTCATTGTAGATTATATACAAAAAAGGGGATGTCCCTAGCATAGTGGTTAAGCTGTTTGCTTTGTATTCAAGAGGTCATGCGTTCGAATCCGGCTCGTATCATCTTGTGTACAAGGTGGACTTTTTCGGAGATCCCTGTGGATTATCACTTGAAGCTACGGAGTTACGTGCTATGAGTGGTACTCTCGGCATGCAGTGTGCTGCTTCATTGAGAGTGACTGAGTGCATATGGGAAACCGAGTACAGTGAAGTCAGTCGATCTTCTACGTCTTTTGAACCCTTTCTTTATATACACTAAAACTACTTACATAATGGTCTCATTGTCGGCTATATACATTAAAGAATTATAAACTCACCCAATAATAACTGCATAATACTCTCATTGATATCTAGATTGGATACTATCTGCTTTATAAGGTCATGTTATAATATCTATAATATAATCCATTTGATACATCTACATTATAATCCCACTGTATCTACATTATAATCCCACTGTATGCCTCTACATTTTAATTCAACTGTGTGCATCTACATTATACTACCATTTTTATACATCAACATTACAAGACCTTTGCATGCAGGTCTGCAGGTCTTACCAGTGCCCTACCAGATAAACCAACAACCTAAATTGTATTTCTAGTCGATGATATGACTAGATAGGGGGGACTTTCCTTGAAGTGAAATTCTCTCTGGCATTCATCTTTAGTTATGGTATATGTTTCATGTTGTATGTTCTGTTGCCCCTCGCTTTTGTTCTGTTGCCGCTCACTTATGCAGTTGCCCCTTACTTGTGCTCCGTCTCCCCTCACTTATGCTCTGTTGCCCCTCACTTATGTTCTGTTTTCCCTCACGTATGTTCTGTTGCCTCTTACTTATGCTCTATTGCCCCTCACTTATGCTCTATTGCCCCTCACTTATGTTCTGTTTTCCCTCACGTATGTTCTGTTGCCTCTTACTTATGCTCTATTGCCCCTCACTTATGTTCTGTTGCAACTCAATTATGTTATGTTGCCCCTCACTTATGCTCTATTGCCCCTCACTTATGTTGTTGCCCCTTATGTATGTTCTGTTGCCCCTCACTTATGTTCTGTTGCCCCTCACTTATGTTCTGTTGCCCCTCACTTATGGGTGACATTTTTGTCTTAATTTCTTACTTTTGTCTTCAATCAAATAATCCTCATGGACAAGAAAGAGATGAAGACAACTGGACACTGCACTTCTGTCCTTTTCTTACAACTCGCAGCTGGGAATGCAAGATTTATCATCAATGCAGATGTGTCAACATATCTAACAGAAGAATGGTGAACTATTTTACACAATAATATGATATGCTCTTGGCATGTAGTGCTGATCCTGGGATGCTGTTTTACTGGAATGTCTCCCTTTGTGGTCTAAACAAGCATTCAAAAAGCCCCTAGCAAAGGCAATGAGCCCTATGAGTTCAGGTATCATCTTGAAGCACAACTGAGGAGAAACTTTGCTTTTATCAGAAAGCTTTGGGGTGTTCTCTGCATGTAAACAAACTTGTAGGCTATCATGAACCACTTTTGGCAGCAGTGAAACAACATAAACTTGTTTTGTTTGGACATGTAATGAGACACGACTTGCTCTCTACAATTATTTTGCGAGGAACAGTCAAGGGTAGAAGAAGGAGAGGAGGCCAGAGAAAATCTTCCAGATATACCAATCACCTACCATCAGAAAAAACAGATGATAAAGTCAATAAGAAAGCCACAAACACCAACACAAGATGACTATCACATTATGAACAGATCAGAACAAGTTATAATTCTACGTCTCAGAACAGGACACAACCGACTCCGCAGTCACATGTATACAAAGTTCAAGATTGGCAACACGGCCATGTGTACATGTGGACAGGCAGCACAGAGTGCCAAACATATACTTCAAGAGTGTTCTGAGCATGAAACGCTGAGGCAGACATATTGGCCAGAGGAAACAACACTGGCATCAAAGCTCTATGGGACACTGTATGAACTACAAAAGACAGTGAGTTTTATTAAGGAGACAGAATTACAGATATAGACATGTTTCAAGTGAACGAAAGAAGAAGAAGAAGAGAAAATCTTAGATTGATGACATCAAGGCATGGATTGGGTATGCTTTTTCTACACTTCTCCGAATGACTGAGGATAGAGTTGTTTGGAGGGTGTGGCATCCCTACAACCATGATGGGTTATGTGTCTTATTATATTATAGAATGTCACTCCCTCACAGGAAAGAAATTATTTTATTATATTATAATCACATTATATGTAACTGCGTTATATCATGATACACATCTACATTATACTATCATTATATCAATCAAAGTGCCGTGCCGAATGGAGTAGATGATCATGTTTCTTCACAACTCTCTGTCTCTTGTGTTTTCAATAAGCTCGGTTGGTGAAGTTCTACAGTGCCACAATACTAGTCCATCTAGTAATTTTTTTCTTTGTCATCCCCTGTCTCTTCTCTCCTTAATCTTTCCAGTGGTTATTAAATGCTCAAGCTGTGTAATTCACATGCCCTAGAAACCTTGACTGTCTGCCCCTAATATTTGCTATGATTATTCTTTTCACACCAGCATCATTGAGAACATCTGCATTAGTTGGTTTTTTTTAGCTGTCCATGGTATTTTCATCATGCTTCTCAGAAACCACATTTCTGTAGCCTCCAGTTTGTTATGAATGTTTTGTTTACAGTCCATGTTTCACATCCATTAAAACAATTGGATTAGCATTAACATCCCAGCACTCGAATTTGGGTCTACATTAAAGACGGATGTGTCGGGCCATTGCCACAAATAAAACGGTGACACAACGCATTTCCACTCTATGCACTACATCCTGTAATCTAGGAAATTTAGTAGGGCCATGGCCCTGCTACAAGGGAGATCCTGCTGGAGCTTGAGAATTAACGCTGAAGAAGAAGAAGAATTTGGGTCTGCATTGATAGTGTTCTGTTGCACAAAATGGTTCTCATGTTTTGGAATGCTGATTTGGCTTGTACTGTACGGCTCTTTATCTCACTTGAGCATCTTTCTTTTGATGTTAACAGGGTGCCAAGATATTTCACTTTTAGCTGTTCTTAATTGTTTCCATTTTCATTTCTCCAACACTCCCATTAATCCAAGCTTCCTGCATTTCTCAATCCCTCCCATTACATCATGCCCCATCCTTTCTCAATCCCACCCATTAAACCATGCATTTCTCAATCCCTCCCATTAAACCATGCATTTCTCAATCCCACCCATCAAACCATGCATTTCTCAATACCTCCCATTAAACCATGCATTTCTCAATCCCTCCCATTAAACCATGTCCCGTGCATTTCTTCATCACATCCATTAAACCATGCATTTCTCAATCCCTCCCATTAAACCATGTATTTCTCAATCCCTCCCATTAAACCATGCATTTCTCAATCCCACCCATCAAACCATGCATTTCTCAATACCTCCCATTAAACCATGCATTTCTCAATCCCTCCCATTAAACCATGTCCCGTGCATTTCTTCATCACATCCATTAAACCATGCATTTCTCAATCCCTCCAATTAAACCATGCATTTCTCAATCCCTCCAATTAAACCATGCATTTCTCAATCCCTCCCATTAAACCATGCATTTCTCAATCCCTCCCATTAAACCATGCATCTCTCACCTTGGTAGCCAGAAATTTCAGACATCTGTTAACATTTTCCACTTTCTGTACTCTGAGCATGCCTTTATTAGGTCTTCCAAGCTGCTCCCCCGAGATTATTTCCAGAAGTTTCATAAGCATCTTCCCATCTGCAAGATCTGTGAATAAGTCGCGAATCTCCATTCGAACCTTTTGATATAAAAATGGAAACAAAGGATTATAATAAATTGAAGAGAGAAACAAAAAGAGATAGGTAAGACTGTTACAGAAAAACACAAAACACACTAGTGACATCAGCAGATACAAACGATGTAAAGTAGTATTTCGACTAAAGTAGTTATTTATCAGGACAATACAGACAACAATAAATAAATATTACAAAGAGAGGACATCAGGTTTCTATGGGACAAAAAGCTAACATAATTCAACGGAAAGAAATTTCGATAAAGACGCATATACCGACGCATCCATCCAACGTTCTACGCGTTACGCAATGGGAGCCTCCGATCGCTCGATGCGCGTGCAATACGCACACTGAGTGCATGGTGGATTGCCAGTTCGTTGCGCGCAAATCACTAGATCGGTATCCGAAGTTAGACTTTTTAAATTTCCAAGAAACGGAAGCTCAGTAGCGTATGACATTAAAAAGGTGGTATGTTGTCACGTGATTTGGTCACTGATCCCTGTATTAAACCGAGAAAAAAAAAGAGTAAACGGAAAAGCAAGGAAGAGCAATTACAATAAATGAAGAAAAATCTAAGTGATATCAAAGAAAAAACTATGAAATCCAGTGTCGTCAAAAAGAATGGCTGAAATAAATGTTCAGAATGTTATAAATATCAAAATAGGGCACTTGTTAATAAATTATCAGTGTATAAATAAAAGAAGTATGAAGTCAACAATTATGAGATATTATGGTGACAGTTACCCAGAGGCCGTGATGAATCCGGATGTGTCACAGATTTGCAACAAAGTTGTAAACCATGACACAGTGCATTCTGTTCACCGGACTAAAGTATGTCCCATGGGATGAAGATAACTCATGTGCTACGCCGCAGCAACTTTTAGATGGAGTAGTCAGTTCCTGTCCTTGTTATCTTTACCTTCCATAACTCATACGTTAGGTACCCATTTACAGCTGGGTCGACTGGAGAAGTGGTCGTGTCAGACGAGAAATTACGACCGGGATTTTTATGTCCAGGCGTGGTTTTGAACCTGCTGTAACTCCGTGATAGTAATCAAGCTCACTATCAACTAAGAGCTTGAAAACTAACATAGAAGAAGTTGAGATTTAGACATTATCAATACAAATTTGATGAACTCATACAACAAATGTAAAACCAATAAAACAATATTTCAGCGTTATTATTTTATCCGTGCATTCAACTTGCCATATGCTGCTGTTAAATAGTTAATTAATCGTGGAATCATCATGGCTCCACTCCGGACAAATCCATAGATGCCCCGATCTCTCCCTGAGTGTATCCGCCATTACACCTCTGCTGACAGTTCCGATTCTATGTTGAGTGACCATCATTCTTCTGCGCCCGGCAAACTGCTCCCCTCTAGCGACCCCACATTTCAAACCCTGTTCCTTAATTCTAGCCATTGAATAAGAATCAGCGTCAAGTTCACTTTCACGTGCTGTCTCCCGTAGAGAATTCAACACATCTGCCCGATCCATTGCTTCTCCCCAAGATGTAACAACTGCACCTGACGCCAGTAAATCAGCTCTCTCGTTGCCCCGAACGCCCACATGCCCAGAAACGAAAATTGAAGCAACCATCTCTAACCTCGACCCTCTCAATATCTCAGTCCATTGTTCACAAATAAGACCATTTTGTATTTTCATAATTATACTCATCAAATCCAGGCTACAGATCCGTACAGCCCTCTGTGAGCTAACCTATTCTAATGTCTATTCACCGCCATGATCTCCATTATCATACTACTCGTAGTCACAGCACACTGAACTGTGAAGGCCCACCAACTTCGAGAATGTCTAATCACCGATTCATCTATCTACCTATACGCTGTATCACTAGTTTGTTTTGTGGCGTCAATGCATCGGTGAAACCACCGATACATCTATGTATATAATGACATCCCCTTCACCGTAGTTCTCATTGACTGCTGTTGAATGTTCTACATCGTGTTATTGTATGTATGTATTTATTTTTTGCATGTTCTTTTCTTTGCTTTGTACTTAAGAGAGGTCATAACGTTTTGAACTTGTGTTGCTTTTTATGATTCGCAATACTTTATTGCGTGTATTTATTTTTAGATTTTTATTTATTTAAACCGCATTTATTTCCAACAGACTATCGATGAAACCATTAAAAAAGGGGGTAGAAAATCAATAATCAAGTGAATAAGGCAATACTATTGAAATATACCAGTGAGACATAAAACTAATATGGAAATACATGATCAATACAATATCAGGTATTGATAGCTAACAATTCAGCACAAATCATCATGATACAAAACAAATGTATTTGTTGCAGTAATAATGTGATTTATCATTCCTCAGTAATTGTGAGCTATATAGCTCTTGTAGTGTTTTGTGCGCAACTAAAGAGAGAGAGAGAGAGAATACATGTGTGTTTCTTCAGAGATTTGATTTATACTCAGGGAGTCTAGTTCTTAGAAGTACACATATTTTAGAAAACGCCTCCTACTCTGGGGGGGGGGGGGTGTTTGTCAATCAATTAATTTCGATGCAGAGTGGCGTGGGCGATCATGCTTCTCCACAACTCTCTTTCTCTTGTGTTGTTAATAAGCTCAGTTGGTGACTTCTTTTTTGTACTACAGTGACAACCTATCCAGAAATTTCTCTCTTTGTCTTCCTGTTTTCCCCTTGATAGTTCCGGTGGTTATTAAATCTTCAATTTTAACTTTCCTCATTATGTCCTAAAAATCTTGATTTAGATAAGACAAACAACTAATTAAGACAGAATTCGTGCCTTTTGGTGTGAATATATAGAATAATAGGGATAAATTAGGGAAAGAGAAGAAACTAAAGAGGTTCTAACAACAATGAATATGAAGAAAGAATTATTATAGGAAATGCAGATCAAGCAAATAATATGTTTTGGACATATTAAAAGACATGACACTTTGTTGAAGACCTTACTTGAGGGTAAAGTCGAAGACAGGAGGAAGGCAGAGATACGAGTGGGAGAGTAAAATCACAATATGCACAGGTTACAGTCTAGCAGAGTGCACTATCAAAACAAGAGACAGGGGATGTTGGAGGTATGTTGCAGCCAACCATGGTTGTGGATACGGCACTTGATGATGATGATAGTCTACGTATCTCAGATCAGCCATGGCCGTCTCAATTAAGACCTGTTATCTAGAATTGTCACGTGCTAGGGTGGAGGCTCTTGTTGGGTTTTCGATTGTTCACTTTTTATATACTTGGAGTCGGATTGGCTATTTTTTGACATGCGATTTCAAGTATGTAAATAGGGACCAGCCAAAATCCCAACAATAATAAAAAAAACTGAACGAATGGTGTCCTAATTAATTCAGTTGAAATGTCTTTATTGAAGACGGACATGGATCAGCCAACATGATGTTCATTCTATATGCATGTACAACGTCTAGAACATGGATCAGCCAAGATGATGTTCATTCTATATGTATGTACACTAGAACATGGATCAGCCAAGATGATGTTCATTCTATATGTATGTACACTAGAACATGGATCAGCCAAGATGATGTTCATTCTATATGCATATACAACGTCTAGAACAGTATTGGGGCAATTTGATTGCTCAGGGGAGCAATTTAGATAAAAAAAATTGGGAAATAATTCACTTTTTAAATATTAAAAATATGTATATGTTACATAGGGTGGCATACAAATTTTAGAAAGATTTAGGTGGGGGCATAGTAAAAAGAAGATTGGGAAACACTGGTCTAGAATATGCTGATAGTTTCCGTCAATGAAACAACCAGAACATGACAGCAGGCGTGTCCTAGTTGCCACACCCATGATGTGTGACTAAACCTAGTTTTAATTACACATACCGGTCGGTATACATTTTAAATGAACCATCACAAGTTTGTTTCTACAAAATATGAAAATTGTCACTCAGACTCAGAATTCAGCGTGATAATTGTAAGCGCGCAAAATTCAAATTCTTATGACGTCTGTTGATTGTCTATTTCTGGTGTTGGGGTTTGTCAATAATTTGCGTCAACAATCTGGGATGAGGAAAGGAAAAAGTTGTAGACAGAGGGTTAGGAACGGAGAATGACAAAAGTTGACGTCAACAATAGTGTATTTTATAAACCAATAATATTGCATAAATTTGACGAAAAACATGAGGACATAAACATATTGTTAGTACATTTACTGACAAATATTTTTTTTAATATTGTCAAATTTAAAAGAAAAATATAATTAAATAGGGGAGATTGGGGGATGGGGTATCCTAAAATTCTTGATAACTGTTGTCAAGGTGGTCAAAATTTGGAGGGTTCCGGATGTTGTGCCCCCCCCCCCTTCACTAACTACGGACTAGATAGATCCTGTGTATAAACCACAGATCTCTAGATACAAGGATATACAACGGGTTTCGACCTGCTCCAAGCTTCGCCTGTTAGATTTCTTCTTCTTCTTCAGCGTTCAATCTCAAACTCCCGCTGAAATTCTTGTAGCATGACAATAGTCCATTCGGATTTCTAGTAGGATGTAGTCCAGAGAATTGAAATGCGTTGTGTCGCCGTTATATTTGCGCCAGTGGCCCAGCACATCCGTCTTCGGCGGATGTTATATTTCAATTTTGCTGCATTGAGTAAGTACATACATAAGATAACCGTCACACGTACAACATACCAATATTGTGTTCATGACAACTGTATAGAGAGCACATTTTTATAATCAATCTAGCAGAGCACAGCATGCCAATCTGATTAGAAAACTTTATAAATGACAGACATATATCTTCCAGCTCGGCGCACAATTTTATCATACCCAGCAAATGATCATATACTTATGTCAACAAATTTATTATCAGATACACGTAGTCCACACCAGTAGTTCTCACCCTGAGCCAAGATGAACAGATTGAATAAAGATTAATGGGGTCAATGAAGATAACGTGGACAATTGTGAGGGTTGTAGTTTTTGTAGGAGTGAGTAACGGTCAATGACATTTTTCGGATAAATATAGGTAAAATTTAAAAAAAAGAAATAATACGATTCTTTTTTCGATTATACAGGTACTATTACTTTTTCGATTATACAGGTAATAACGCTTTTTTCGATTATACAGGTACTAACGCTTTTTCGATTATACAGGTACTAACAATTTTTTCGATTATACAGGCACTAATAATTGCCTGCTATGAATGTCGTAAGGTAACCTAGGAAGGTTTTTTTGGGTGCATATGGTTGTCCCATCCCACAGATAGTCACAGTGATCCGATACAGTGTTGAAGTCGGATGTACCAGGCCAGGAGACACATATATCAGTCACGCAGTAATGACCATGACGCAGCGCATGCGTTCTCTGGACTACATCCTGCTAATCTGCAGGAGTTTGAGAACAAACGAAGTAGAAGAAGAAGACATAATGAGCAATGACATGGTTAGTTCCTGAGAAGAAAAAATCATGAGCAATGATATGGTTAGTTCCTGAGAAGACATCATAAGCAATGACATGATTAGTTCCTGGCTTATCATAAGCAGAACATGGTTAGTTCATGAGAAGAAAGAAATCGTGAGCAATGATATGATTAATTCATGAGAAGAAAACTTATGATCAATGACATGGTTAGTTCCTGAGAAGAAAAAATCATGAGCAATGATATGGTTAGTTCCTGAGAAGACATCATAAGCAATGACATGATTAGTTCCTGGCTTATCATAAGCAGAACATGGTTAGTTCATGAGAAGAAAGAAATCGTGAGCAATGATATGATTAATTCATGAGAAGAAAACTTATGATCAATGACATGGTTAGTTCCTGAGAAGAAAAAATCATGAGCAATGATATGGTTAGTTCCTGAGAAGACATCATAAGCAATGACATGATTAGTTCCTGGCTTATCATAAGCAGAACATGGTTAGTTCATGAGAAGAAAGAAATCGTGAGCAATGATATGATTAATTCATGAGAAGAAAACTTATGATCAATGACATGGTTAGTTCCTGAGAAGAAAAAATCATGAGCAATGATATGGTTAGTTCCTGAGAAGACATCATAAGCAATGACATGATTAGTTCCTGGCTTATCATAAGCAGAACATGGTTAGTTCATGAGAAGAAAGAAATCGTGAGCAATGATATGATTAATTCATGAGAAGAAAACTTATGATCAATGACATGGTTAGTTCCTGAGAACAAAACTTATCATGATCAATGGCATGGTTAGTTCCTGAGAACATAACTTATCATGATCAATGGCATGGTTAGTTCCTGAGAAGAAAACTTATCATGATCAATGGCATGGTTAGTTCCTGAGAACAAAACTTATCATGATCAATGGCATGGTTAGTTCCTGAGAACAAAACTTATCATGATCAATGGCATGGTTAGTTCCTGAGAACAAAACTTATCATGATCAATGGCATGGTTAGTTCCTGAGAACAAAACTTATCATGATCAATGGCATGGTTAGTTCCTGAGAACAAAACTTATCATGATCAATGGCATGGTTAGTTCCTGAGAACAAAACTTATCATGATCAATGGCATGGTTAGTTCCTGAGAACAAAACTTATCATGATCAATGGCATGGTTAGTTCCTGAGAAGAAAACTTATCATGATCAATGGCATGGTTAGTTCCTGAGAACAAAACTTATCATGATCAATGGCATGGTTAGTTCCTGAGAAGAAAACTTATCATGATCAATGGCATGGTTAGTTCCTGAGAAGAAAACTTATCATGATCAATGGCATGGTTAGTTCCTGAGAACAAAACTTATCATGATCAATGGCATGGTTAGTTCCTGAGAACAAAACTTATCATGATCAATGGCATGGTTAGTTCCTGAGAAGAAAACTTATCATGATCAATGACATGGTTAGTTCCTGAGAACAAAACTTATCATGATCAATGGCATGGTTAGTTCCTGAGAACAAAACTTATCATGATCAATGACATGGTTAGTTCCTGAGAAGAAAACTTATCATGATCAATGGCATGGTTAGTTCCTGAGAACAAAACTTATCATGATCAATGGCATGGTTAGTTCCTGAGAACAAAACTTATCATGATCAATGGCATGGTTAGTTCCTGAGAAGAAAACTTATCATGATCAATGGCATGGTTAGTTCCTGAGAACAAAACTTATCATGATCAATGGCATGGTTAGTTCCTGAGAAGAAAACTTATCATGATCAATGGCATGGTTAGTTCCTGAGAAGAAAACTTATCATGATCAATGGCATGGTTAGTTCCTGAGAACAAAACTTATCATGATCAATGGCATGGTTAGTTCCTGAGAACAAAACTTATCATGATCAATGGCATGGTTAGTTCCTGAGAAGAAAACTTATCATGATCAATGACATGGTTAGTTCCTGAGAACAAAACTTATCATGATCAATGGCATGGTTAGTTCCTGAGAACAAAACTTATCATGATCAATGACATGGTTAGTTCCTGAGAAGAAAACTTATCATGATCAATGGCATGGTTAGTTCCTGAGAACAAAACTTATCATGATCAATGGCATGGTTAGTTCCTGAGAAGAAAACTTATCATGATCAATGACATGGTTAGTTCCTGAGAAGAAAACTTATCATGATCAATGGCATGGTTAGTTCCTGAGAAGAAAACTTATCATGATCAATGACATGGTTAGTTCCTGAGAAGAAAACTTATCATGATCAATGGCATGGTTAGTTCCTGAGAAGAAAACTTATTATGATCAATGGCACGGTTAGTTCCTGAGAAGAAAACGCATCATGATCAATGACATGGTTAGTTCCTGAGAAGAAAACTTATCATGATCAATGGCATGGTTAGTTCCTGAGAAGAAAACTTATCATGATCAATGGCATGGTTAGCACGGCAAACAAGACCATGAGTATCAAAGATGACAAGCATGATAACCCTAAAGTTAGTGACTCGGATAAATTTAGCTCAAAATGGTTTAAGAAAGCTAAAAGTTGAGAATCACTTCAGAATCCAGCAATCCTAGCTTATGTTTATTTAGGGCATGTTTGTAATCTTGTACAACCAGTTTGAATTTAGGCACTTCACTATTTATGATAAAACTTTGGACCATACAGATACAGTGATGCCACACCTCGTTTTTCTTCACTAGATTTGAAGGGGGAGTTTTTTTGTATTTTTTTTTTTTTGGAAGTTGTCTGTGTGCTGGTATTTTTTGGCCAAATTTGGGGTTTTATTTTTTTTCAAGACAATCTGGGATTTGTTCTTTGGTAAATCAACTGTAGATTTAGAATGTAGTAACAAGTTACAAATATCTCGTAAATTATGTTATACTGAAACATTAATTTGAAGGGGAAAAACACGTGACACCTTGTTAAAGACTTATTGGAAGATATAGTAAAGAGACGGCGAGCAAGAGGTAGACTGAGATACAAATAGGAGGCAAATATGAGATACACATAATGAAGTCTAGCAGAGTACACTACCAAGGCAAAAGACAGGTGGATGCCCATTGCAGCAACATTCGAAGACGGCACCTGATGGTGATAAATGAATTTTTTGTAAATGTCACATGGGTCGCGGGTCACTTCACTTCTGTAAAAGTAAACATGTTGGGAATTTATGTATCCAAACTTAGAAGCCTTCCCCCCCCCGCCCCATTTAACAAATCAGGACATGGATTTCAGTAATATTAATTTAGCAAAAAGTTGAGTATGAGCGCCCCCCCCCCCCCCCGATTTTTCACAAAAAGGCCATCAAATTTCTCACCAAAGTGAGAGTTACACATGACAACGGACGAATGACATTTTTTCATACGTAAAAGCACCTCCTTACTGAAAACGTATCTATGGCTATGAGTACTGCAAAGTATCCACTTTAATCATGTCCTTTATCTACTTTGTTAATCCGCGCTATACAATATTCATTTTAATCATGCCTTTTATCCATCTTGTGCAGGAAATGAAAAAGCAGACCAACTGGCTAAGGAAGGTGCTGCCGAAGACCAAGCAGATATACCAATCACCTACCATCAGAAAAAAACAGATGATCAAGTCAATAAGAAAGCCACAAACACCAACACAAGATGACTATCATATTATGAACAGACCAGAACAAGTTATAATTCTACGTCTCAGAACAGGACACAACCGACTCCGCAGTCACATGTATACAAAGTTCAAGATTGGCAACACGGCCATGTGTACATGTGGACAGGCAGAACAGAGTGCCAAACATATACTTCAAGAGTGTTCTGAACATGAAACGCTGAGGTAGACATATTGGCCAGAGGAAACAACACTGTAATCAAAACTCTATGGGACACTGTATGAACTACAAAAGACAGTGAGTTTTATTAAGGAGACAGAATTACAGATATAGACATGTTTCAAGTGAACGAAAGAAGAAGAATCCATCTTGTTAATCCCGCTTTACAAACCATCCACTTTAATCATGCCTATTATCCACCGTGTTAATCCACGCTACATACAACGTCTATATTTAGCTTTGTCCATTCTGAAAACTATAATAAATAAAAAGAAAAATTACCATGACACTTAACCCACAACCTTTCACTCTTCAAACTCCCACACCCACAACCTCTCCCATTCTTCAACCTCCTACACCTTTCAAACATACTTTTTGTTCACGCACATTCTCTGTGATCATTTTTTAATGCCCGTTCCTACAATCATATTACTACATTGACCTTTCTTTTTGGCGGTCTGTCTCAGACGTGTCGCGTCACTAATACAGTTTCTGATTCCGGTAGCGCGGATAAGGCCAGCCACACCTTTATTGTGGGAATATTTTTGGGTACTTGTTCTACTGTTAATACATTCTACGAGGTTTCTGTTGTAAATTATATCGGGTAATATTTGTGACCGTGTCTGGTGGTGGGTATCATCTAGTGCCGTCTCCGCAACGAAGGTTGGCTGCAACTGGCATCCAACATCCCTTGGTGGTGTACTCTGCTAGATTGTAACATGTCCATCTTGTGATGTTACTCTTCCACTTGTATCTCTGCCTACCTCTTGCTCACATCTCTTCGACTTTATCCTCAATAAGGTCAACAAGATGTGTCTTAAAAAATATTTTACTTCTTAGAACCTCTTTGTTTTCTTTCCTTTCCACGATGTTCCCCATATTCTTCTAATTGTTTGTTTATTGTTCATGTTTCTGAGTCATACATTAATATAGTTTGTTTAGATGCTAATATTTTCCTCATGTCATCTAAAGTACTTTTAGCCATTTATATTCTCCTTTAACTGTTTCAGATCTGTCATCATTTGCGATTATGTATCCGAAATACTAATAATGTTCTACTTGTACTTTTTCTCCATGTATTTTTTAGGTTTAGCATTTTTTCTTCATTGACTTTGCTGATTATAAAAAATGTATAAAAACCAAAAACTATATTTAAAAACATGACAATTATCATAGTTGTGTGGTTTTTTTTTTGGGGGGGGGGGGAATGTTTATATCGTCCATATTCTTTACTTGATCTATTAGTCTTTGTAGTTCATGTTCACTTTCTGCTTAATATGCAGAAGTGTCATCTGCATATCTCAGGTTGTTTATTATGTTCCCACAGATGTTTTGTTCTGGCATTCCTTCTATATGTTTAAAGATTTTCTCTGTGTAGATATTAAATAGGCTTGGTGATAAAATATATCATTGTACGTCTCTTTTTATTTCCATGTATGATGAGTAACTGTTTCCACACATTATTGATGCTGTTTATTCCCAATATATATTTCTAATCAGTCTGATGTCTTCTCCATCTATACTTATTTTTTTAAGACAATCATTTCATTTTTCATGATGTACACTGTCAAGAGCCTTGCTGCAGTCTATGAAGCAATTATATATACTTTTTTGGACTTCTATTTATCGATCAATAGTCGGATATTAAGTATATCTTCTTTGGTTCCTCTGTTTTTCCTAAAAACCGAATTGTTCTTCACAGACTTCAGTGTCTATCTTGTTTTTAATTCGTTGATATATTATCTTGTGTAGTATTTTGTTTATGTGACTCATAAAACTTATTGTTCTGTATTATGTAGTTCACAGCCCTGGGCTTCTTAGGAAGTGGTATGAACATTGATGATTTCATGTCTCTAGGTATCTAGCTTATATTTATCATATATGTCATTGCAAAGTTCCGTGATCGTTTCTACACTAAATTCATCTAGAGGTTTTCTTATGTCTTCTGTTATATTGTCGGAGCCTGTAGGTTTCCACATTTTATTGCGTTTTCTACTTATGCTTTCAGTTTTGATGGTCCATCATTGTTATGTTTTGTGGATTTTTTGTTCCGTCGGTCGTTAAACAGTTCTGTAACATAATCTGCCCATCTTGAAAGTACTTCTGTTTTATCAAATATATTTTTTCCGCTTTTTTCTTTAATGCAGCCACCCCCATTTATGGGATTTTTATTATTTGTAATATGTCTTATCTCATGCATTTTTGTCTTCTGTTGTCTTCTGTTGCTGCCCAGCTTCTTTCAATGTCATGTTCAGAAGGTCTTCGATGTCATTTGTCCATCGTAGTCTTGGTCTACCTCTTGCTCTCTTTCCTGGAACTTTGCCTTCCATAATTAATCTTTCTAAGACTTTGTATCTCTTTATGTCCAAAATATGTTAGTTTGTATGTTTTGTGGAGCCATTCAGTCGTCTTTGTTCAGATCTTGGCTAATAGCCATAATAAAAAATCACTTCCAGAGGTCATTCCAGTATTGTTTATATCGTGCCACTCTGTGTGAATGACAAAGGCGGACTACTTTGATTAGATCATACCACTCATTGTGTCAATGTCGATGGGGACTGCTTTGTTTATATCGTGCCATTCACTGTATCAATGACTTTTTATACTTTAAAAATTATACTATAAAAACTGAAAGTATTTATACTTTTAATAAAAACACTAGTAAAATAAGATCCTTTCTTCCCCCCCCCCCCCCCTTTAAGTCTCATTATTACATTTTCGAACGGAGAGAGAGAGAGAGAGAGAGAGAGAGAACCTAATTAAATATGTGGAAGCTTGTTTTGCTCAAATGTCTTTTTATTCGACTCATCTCATAAGAGTGATAAAAAATAGATTTGGCCATATATCTTATGAACAACTGTCCAGATATGAAAGATACATTCCGTACGCCGTTTGTGTTGTTTATAATGAAATTATCTAACTGTGAGCAGGTAGCTCTTAACAGCCTGACCAATGGTAGAAATGGGAGTGACTAGATGTGATGGGAGAAAGTGCTCCCTCTCCGGAAAGATCAGAAGAACACGTAATCAGCAACTTACTGTGACACTGAGCTTATACACTTTTAGATGGCTGACGGAACGGCAAGCAGAGCATATATGGGAATGCCCCCAGTGTTGTGACGCTTGTTCCTAATCAAGAATCAAGCCTGACCAAAGCTCAGAAAAGCCTGTCATCAGTTGAGTAACCGAGGTGACACTCAAACGCATACGGTTTGCTATCTCAAAGACATGGTTGTGTTAAGAAGGTTTATAGAAGGTTTATGGAAGGTTTATAGAAGGTTTATGGAAGGTTTATAGAAGGTTTATGGAAGGTTTATAGAAGGTTTATGGAAGCATGTTTAGTCCACGAAGAGAAGCATTCCATTGTGACAGTATCCCAAGAGCATCAAGTCCTGTCAGGAGTGTAGAATATACATATGGGCCAACTAGTTCGTCCTTCTTCTGTCAGATCTGTTGACCCATCAGCAGTGGTGGCACATTCCCCGCCACCTAGGAGTCTGCCACAAAAGAACAACGGTGCAATGTCTGCTGACATGCATCTCTCAATTATCCATGGGGACCCCATTTTTATTTTCCGAACTAGTCATCACTCTAGGACACACCAATTTCTTTCATAAAATCTCAATCACATTCAACAAAATATTATTCCATTCATTTCTAAATGTAGATTTTGTAATATCTTACAAACAAAAAAGTTGGAATTTCAATAATGTGTTTTATATCGGCAAACAAACTAATCGGGCAGAGTTCATATATTTAGTGAACCAATCCCACATAAACACGGTAAGCACAGACACATTAATGCATATTTATAGATATGAATATATTGTTTGACATTTATTTATATATCGTTTTAGCTTTATCATTGAGATATTTTAGAGAACTATTTTATTTTTGTCCCATTTGCAAATTGTCACCAAGTACCCACGCATGTACGTATTTAGCTTAGAACAACACAAACATGGCGGGGATTTAGTGCTATACTTAATATAGAATTGGTTGTGTGGGTTAATCAGACAGAATTGGTAGTGTGGGTTAATCAGACAGAATTGGTAGTGTGGATTAATCAGACAGAACTGGTAGTGTAGGTTAATCAGACAGAATTGGTAGTGTAGGTTAATCAGACAGAACTGGTAGTGTAGGTTAATCAGACAGAATTGGTAGTGTAGGTTAATCAGACAGAATTGGTAGTATTGGTTAATCAGACATTATTGGTAGTATGGGTTAATCAGAAAAAATTGGTAGTGTGAGTTAATCATACATAATTAGTAGTGTGGGTTAATGAGACAAAATTAGTTGTGTGGGTTAATGAGATAGAATTGGTAGTATGGGTTAATGAGATAGAATTGGTAGTATGGGTTAATGAGATAGAATTAGTAGTGTGGGTTAATGAGATAGAATTGGTAGTATGGGTTAATGAGATAGAATTAGTAGTTTGGGTTAATGAGATAGAATTAGTAGTTTGGGTTAATGAGATAGAATTAGTAGTGTGGGTTAATGAGATTGAATTAGTAGTGTGGGTTAATGAGATAGAATTAGTAGTGTGGGTTAATGAGATAGAATTGATAGTATGGGTTAATGAGATAGAATTAGTAGTGTGGGTTAATGAGATATAATTAGTAGTGTGGGTTAATGAGATAGAATTGTATTTGTATGAAAATTAAGTAATAGTTTATCCTGAGGTAACAAAAGAAAGAAGACCATGTACGAGGTTGAGACATAATTTGTACGAACTTAGAGAGAATTGGTCCTGAACGAACTTAGAGAGAATTGGTCCTGTACGAACTTAGAGAGAATTGGTCCTGTACGAACTTAGAAAGGATTGGTCCTGTACGAGCTACAGAGAGAATTGGTCCTGTACGAGCTACAGAGAGAATTGGTCCTGTACGAGCTACAGAGACAATTGGGCATGTGCTAGCTTGAGAGAGAATTAGTCCTGAACTAGCTTGAGAGACATGGTCATGTAGGAGCTTGAGAGAGAATTGATAATGTACGAGCTGTAGAGATAATTGGCCTGTACGAGCTTGAGATAGAATTAGTCATGTATGGAATTGTCCAATGTACGTTAACGAGCATCATACTTAAAGAATTGGAAATAACAGGCTGCAAGAGCATACACCAAATACAAGAACTAAAACTGCAGGCAGCAGATCACAATACATATAGAATCAAAACCTCTGCCGTATGTGCCACCTGCGGTACAATGGAACAAACTAACTAATACATATTATAACGTTGTTATTAGCCCGGGTGATGGCCGAGGTCGGAAAGTGGAGCAAAGAATAGTGACACTGATACCTGCCATGCAAGTTGCAACACGCGACTAAAGATATTAGAGTTCGCTTCCAATTCCATAGATGGACAGTGATAATTCATGTTGAAGTCGGATGTTTGATACTGAAATGACCAAATATCGCAGTCAAGTTGCAAACTCTAACACAACGCATTCCGTTTTCTGAACAACATCCTAGCCAGTAGACGTTTGAAAACGAATGCAGAAGATGAAGATCGATGTTATTATAAGTTGTTATCTTGTTGATCAAATTTTACATAATTTTCTCACACACCCGTACAAGCTTACTCACCTACACACACCTACAAACAATTACACCATACATGAACACGTATATCGTCAGACATACTTGGGCTCGACATACATATCGTCAGACATACTTGGGCTCGGACAGTACCCTAGCGAATAACAACATTATATGTATATGATTGTATAATAGCAACGTTATAATATGTATATGATTGTATAATAACAACGTTATAATATGTCTATATGATTGTATAATAACACCGTTATAATATGTCTATATGATTGTGTAATAACACCGTTATAATATGTTTATATGATTGTGTAATAACACCGTTATAATATGTCTATATGATTGTGTAATAACACCGTTATAATTCGTATATGATTATATAATAGCAACGTCTATATGTATATAATTAACATATAATCAGTGTGAGCGTGTGTGTGGCTAGGATATGCAACAATATGGAGGCTCTCTCATTAACTTACCTTGCCTGAAATCGATCTCTAGGCAAGCGTTATCTGGAAAGCTCCACCAGTAAGGCGAGCAAACCAGCTTATAACATAACTCATCACATCGAACTGTGTCAGATCAAGGGGATGGGAAGACAAAGTTATCTTGTAAACAAATGAGGGTTCGCCCTCGCGACTTGAGTCGATGTAGGAATGTTTACATTCGATAGTGACAAGTTTTGTTGGATGTTGACATGTACAGTTGACGAGGATGTGGAGAAATAGGAAAGATAACAAAAATATGGCAGTTTTTATCGTGTTCAAACTCCGGTCATATGGGATGTAGTACAGAGAATAAAGTGTGTTGAAAGTGGTTTACATTATGACTGCGATATGTGCGACTTTTGAAATGATAATCTGACTTCAGCTTGATCTTAATGTATCACTTTGGCCTTCTACGAGGTGAAGTAGTTAGTTACAGGTGAAAAACAGATGGCCGATAATATCACTGACACGACATCCATTCTTTCCAGCATAAGAGTGTAAGGCACATGCACCGCGACCATCTGACTAATCTAAAACCTATGTCCTGATCTTGAATGAGCTCAGATTAATGACGTATTCAACATTTCCGTGCTCTTCTTTTGCTGTCCACACAAAGTAAATGCATTGATCAGTCTTTATCTTTTCACTTTATACCCATTATTGCCTTGTAGCGTCAGTTGTAGAAGAGTGTATGGCTTCTTTGTGTGCTTCATATAAGTTTGTATGTTTACGTTTGAATGTCATCTTCTGAGAACTCTCCATGTTTTTTACGAGCGTTTTAGTTCTACATTGTCGGTTTGCTAGACCTGTCACAATGTTGTTTCAACGTCTCCAAATGGTTAAACCGTGTTTTGATCTATCACTTTCATAAAAGAAATCACATATTGCATTTAGAAAGCATCGAAACACCGAACTTTACTTCCATTTGGACAAGAAGGTTAGCAACCGCCATCCCGCGCAATTAACTGGAAGCTCACAAATTGTATCACCATGGTGATTATGTGCTGGGATATTCAGCGTCCCGACCGACCTGCTTAGTCGCTTCCTACGACATGCATGCAGATGATAATGCTATTATTCCTTGCTCAGTGAGGATCCTGTCAACTGTCTTCTGAACAGAACGTACATTGCATGCATTTGTTTGCGTTGTTTCTTGTGAAAATATTACGTAAGGGTGTGGCTGGAATATTACGGAACATTGGGAGTTTCTGTCATATCAATGAAGTTTCTGAGGTTTACATTGTTTTAACCTATTCCGTACCAAGAGTTTCAATCTCAGCCAAATTAACCCATTCCGTATCAAGAGTCTCAATCTCAGATCGGCCAAAAAATTTTTTACTACGGACATAACCATCAGGAAGAAACATCATTTGTTTGCAGTAAAAATATTTCTGCATCACTTTCTCGTCCATATTCTGACTTGTTCATGTTTTTATTATATTCATTAATTATACTTTAAGAAACCATTATTTTATTTAAGCTCTGGCGAACAAGCTTTGCGGCACTGCCACGGGGATGGTGATCACAGTACAGTTCATTGATGCAATCCATATCATCGTCTGACTTCGACTGGAGAACGATGAAGACGGAATATGAAGAATTTCAATAAGCAATCATACTCATGAATGAAGTACATAAATCACAAAACTACAGATGAATTTATACTCACACATTCACACAGAAAAGCATGCACAAAATTAATTAAGCCAATGTTTTTGAATTCGCCATATTGTTATTGTTTTCTCCAATAAACCGATCTGGCCCATATCTGGGTCACTATTGTGTTCACAGATTTAAGAGTTGGTTGCCTGTAAAGCAAGATTTTTTTAATAGATCACAGAAACTGCCCCGTTATGATACAAGATGACACATTATGATACAAGATGACACATTATGATACAAGATGACACATTATTATACAAGATGACACATTATGATACAAGATGACACATTATGATACAAGATGACACATTATGATACAAGATGACACATTATGATACAAGATGACACATTATGATACAAGATGACACATTATTATACAAGATGACACATTATGATACAAGATGATGCATATGATGTTATAAGTGTATTTCAATTTGTAAAAAAAAAAAAAATTGGGCCAAAAAAAAGGTCCCGTTCCAGATTAGGAATCGGTAACATAGCGACTATAGTTTAACCATTAGGATCACAACACTACAGAGTCTAATGAACAACACTGAACACAGAGTCTACGTGACACATTGTTCATAGAGCCTAAGTGGACAGATTGCTCACAGAGCCTAAGTAGACACATTGTTCACAGAGCCAACGGGACACGTGGTTCACAGAACCTACGGGACACGTTGTTCACAGAGCCTACGAAGACACTGTACACAGTCTACTTAATACATTATTCACAGAACCGACGGAACACATTATTCACAGAACCGACAGAACACATTGTTCACGTATGTTGGCTGTGCGGAAAAAGGTGGGGGGAAAACAATGGATAAATGAGTAATATTAAGGCGCATGGAGGATTTATTATTATAGCAAAAAACATAAACCAGCAAATGGGATTTGAACCAGGTCCATTCAGTTGGCACATATTTGTCTCGCCACTTGATTTAGTACATTTTCTGTATTCGACCAATCCGCATCTCGCATCTTTTGGCGTACGGAAATGTTCGAATACTGTAAACGTGTTGAGTCAAGTTGCAAGGTGAATAAGCTCCAGATGAAGGAATCTGGTTCAAATTCCCATTTGCTGCCTTATGATTTTTCCTGAAAAATAAATATGCAAACACGTTGATACATTGAAACCTTAAGAATTTTCGTGACAGGAATCGTGAGAATCACACAGTTCATTGAGGGTATTGGTGTAGTGATCTGATGAATGACATGAATTGAGAATCACACAGTGCATTGAGGGTATTGGTGTAGTGATTTGATGAATGACATGAATTGAGAATCACACAGTTCATTGAGGGTATTGGTGTAGTGATCTGATGAATGACATGAATTGAGAATCACACAGTTCATTGAGGGTATTGGTGTAGTGATCTGATGAATGACATGAATTGAGAATTACACAGTTCATTGAGGGTATTGGTGTAGTGATCTGATGAATGACATGAATTGAGAATCACACAGTTCATTGAGGGTATTGGTGTAGTGATCTGATGAATGACATGAATTGAGAATCACACAGTTCATTGAGGGTATTGGTGTAGTGATCTGATGAATGACATGAATTGAGAATCACACAGTTCATTGAGGGTATTGGTGTAGTGATCTGATGAATGACATGAATTGAGAATCACACAGTTCATTGAGGGTATTGGTGTAGTGATCTGATGAATGACATGAATTGAGAATCACACAGTTCATTGAGGGTATTGGTGTAGTGATCTGATGAATGACATGAATTGAGAATCACACAGTTCATTGAGGGTATTGGTGTAGTGATCTGATGAATGACATGAATTGAGAATCACACAGTTCATTGAGGGTATTGGTGTAGTGATCTGATGAATGACATGAATTGAGAATCACACAGTTCATTGAAGGTATTGGTGTAGTGATCTGATGAATGACATGAATTGAGAATCACACAGTTCATTGAGGGTATTGGTGTAGTGATCTGATGAATGACATGAATTGAGAATCACACAGTTCATTGAGGGTATTGGTGTAGTGATCTGATGAATGACATGAATTGAGAATCACACAGTTCATTGAAGGTATTGGTGTAGTGATCTGATGAATGGCATGAATTGAGAATCACACAGTTCATTGAAGGTATTGGTGTAGTGATCTGATGAATGGCATGAATTGAGAATCACACAGTTCATTGAAGGTATTGGTGTAGTGATTTGATGAATGACATGAATTGAGAATCACACAGTTCATTGAGGGTATTGGTGTAGTGATCTGATGAATGACATGAATTGAGAATCACACAGTTCATTGAGGGTATTGGTGTAGTGATCTGATGAATGGCATGAATTGAAAATCACACAGTTCATTGAGGGTATTGGTGTAGTGATCTGATGAATGGCATGAATTGAGAATCACACAGTTCATTGAGGGTATTGGTGTAGTGATCTGATGAATGACATGAATTGAGAATCACACAGTTCATTGAGGGTATTGGTGTAGTGATCTGATGAATGACATGAATTGAGAATCACACAGTTCATTGAGGGTATTGGTGTAGTGATCTGATGAATGGCAGGAATGTATGTACCAGGATGAATTAACGTGTGTCTATGACAACATGCACTCTGGTGTATTATGTAAATGACAAAGTAGATTAAACACATGACATTTACTAGTAGAAAACGAATGGTATCGATTAAGGTGTATTGCAATTATAACATGAGCGAAGATTTAATGAAAAGGTGGGTAAAAGAGAGAGATTAAATAAGAGGTGAGAAAGAGAGGGAATAAAGAAACGAAGCCAAGTGTTAAAAATCACTTCTGTGTTAGTTCTCAAACTCCTACAGACCAGCAGGAAATAGTCCGGAGAATGGAATGCGCTGTATTATGGCTTACAGCTTAGTTACGATATCTGCGTCTTTCGGCCTGACACATCCAACTTCAACTTGGCTTCTGGAGCCACTTAGATCCTATATGGGATAGGACAGTCAACTAAACACAAAAGTCTACGTTGTCGCCTCTTACGACATGCCTGACGCGTAACTGGCGCTACTCTTTGCTCCCCTTTCAAGCAACGACAACACACGGACAGAAAACATCCAATACAAAAAACTTCTAAATGTCGTTTCGAAAAGACAAGTACCGTTGGAAGACGTGCTTTCAATAAGTATAAATTTAACACCTACAAACCAAAATAGAATGGAATGCAAAGACATAACAGTCATGTGACCGCCACGTGACCGCCCTGTTGTGTGTGCCTAATTCTTTTAGCTCGGTACTTAAATACTAATACGTAAAGTGCTGCGTGTCCTCTACAGCTGAAGGGTAGTTTATTTGAATGTGCACGCACGCACGCAGATACACACCTGCCCCATATATCTTACTTTCACAAACACATTTTGTTATTTCATTACATTAATAATTGAAGCATGTCACGCGCCGCAGCTTTCCATACATTTTTTTTGTTGCCTGGGGCCGGCGTGGTTTTTCCCCAACCTGGAGGGGGGGGGGAATAAGTTATGGTCAATAATATGTTGCCAATTTAGTCGGACATATGTCATGAAAATTATCATTGTTAACACCATAGAGGTCAGCACCTTGAATTGGTGATTGGGCTTAGTTAAGCCATCTGGGGCTGAAAACTAAGACTGGTCTTGCAGTCCAACTCGAGCAGGACAACAGTTCTGCCCAAGTAAGCAGAGTGACGGAGGCAATCAGCCAAAATGCGCACAATTCATCAGGGTGCCAGGTATAAAACACAATGAGTGAATGAGATACAGTACTTGTGACTAATGATATCAAGCACAATCACTCGAACATCCCGTTAAACGGTCACAAACTTGAAGTTACCACCTTCCAATATCTCAGGTCTAAAATATGTGATGATGACAACTCGAGAAATAAGATTAAGTTAGGACTCGAGATGGCCTTGGTTACCGTGGCAGTGTTGAATATGACTTGGGAAAGTAAGATCATTATTCATCAGGCAGCATATCCTGAAAAGGCTGTATCAGTCATCATAGCCTTTCGAAACTCATGTGGATATTGAGCCAGTCTTCCTGCTTCTGTTAGTGTCATGTTCACGTGATATTTGAAGTCTTGCGTCCATCTTCTCATGACCTGTCTGCCTCTTGGTCGTCTCCACGGCATCATCCCCTCCATTACGGTTTTTTCAAGGTCGTCATGGCGTTTGATGTGGCCAAAATATTGTAGTTTTCTGGAAAGAACTACGCTGTTTAGCCAGTTTTAATTTACGTTAATTTCTCTCAGGATGGTTATATTGGTGGTCCATTGTATTCTGAGAGTTTTCATTTTGTATCTTCTTCTTCTTCTTCTTCTTCTTCAGCATTCATTCTCCAACTAGAACTTGATCTCTCTTGTAGTAGGACAGATTTCCAGCATTATGTAGTCCAGATAATGGGAATGCGTTATGTTGCCATTTTGTTTGTGACAATGACCCGACACATCCGTCTTCGGCGTGGCATTTTGCTGCTATTTGGTTTTTCACTTTGTTGGTGATTGTCCAGGATTCATACCCATATATTTGCACTGGGAATATGCAAGTTCTTAGGAATGTTAGTTTCGTTTTTTTTCAGCAGCTCAGTCACATGTTTTTTTCATTTATATCAGCTTCTTTGACGAGATAGCCAATCTCCTCCTGACTTCTTCATAGCAATCACCGTTACTGTTGATAACAGAACCAAGGTATTCAAAACTGTAAATCAATATTACAGTAAAGAATATATATATATACACACGGATGTGAAAGTTAGACATTCAATGCAGACACATAAAGAATGATTCGGGCTTTTGAATACAAGAGCTTCAGACTTTTGTAAAGAACTACGTATATAGAACTCAAGATAAATAGATTCGTCCGGCAGCAAATAAGCAAACGTGTAGGTTATCAAGAACCGCTTGTGTCAGTGGTGAAACGGCGTAAACGTGTTTGGTTTCAATATGTAACGAGACACGACTCATTTTCTACAAGTATTTTGCAAGGAGCAGTTGAGGGATGAAAGAGAAGAGGCAGGGAAAAGGAAACCCTGGATTGATACATGAAGGAATGGTATGGATATAATTTTTCTACATTCCTCCCAATCGCTGAGAATAGAGGTATTTCTATGGCGTTTTATGCTTGTGTCTCCAGTGTGGCATCTCTACGACCCTGGCGGGTTTTATGGCCCTATTATTATTATTGTTATTATTATTATTATTATTATTATTATTATCATTTCCCCCCTGTCCTCTCCCTTGTCAACAAACTCAAGAGTTCAGGGTCTGCGTAATTGTTTTAAAACAAAAAGGTTCAACTCGCTCCATTGCACCCCCTCTTCCGAGTGTCCATGTGGATAGGAATCCAAACCCACGACTGGGGGTACATACTTCAGGACTGCCCATCGTAGACAGAGCCGAGATGGAAGCCCTGACCAGAGGATACAAGTTGAGTCGAAAGCTATAGAACAATCACTGTGACCTGGAGAAAACAGTGGTCTTTGCCTGGTGACATGCTTGACAATCTGCCATCACCACAGAAGATGAACGCAGTAGACACATGTGCCGTGTCTTAGAAATAGTGCTCTGCTATCTGATATTACGACATACATTACCAAGTTATGCATAACAGGACAAGTTTAACCGTCGGTGTATCAAGGAGTAGTATCGCCGTAGTTCAATGGTTAGCACGCTGCTCTCTTAACCTAATGATCTAGGGTTTAATTCTAAGCTCAATTATACCTTTTTGGCTGACAATATAATAAATGGATACTACGTATGGTTATTAGAAGGCAGCGAGAGAGATTCTGGCATTAAACGATTGCTCAAGGCATAAACTTACAGACTTAAGTTTCTTTGTTTGTTTGTTTTGCGTTCGCTCCATTGTAACCATCACGGATATCCGTGCGATTTCCGCTGGGAGCGTGATTACGTTGTGCCACCGTTATGCGCCTTGTAGGCCTAGCACATCCGATTTCGGCATGCCTTGACAATTCGGGTGGGCTACCCTTAGCCTGTGACAACCTCTATATCTGTCTCCAGGCACGCGTAGTGGCGACTCTTCGCCCAGACGATTTTTGCTCTCGTCTGACTCGCACGAGGTGTTCCACTGTCTATGAACTTGCCTCGTGTAATTGGATGTGCTGTGCCTGTGCCCACTGGGTACTGAACCGTTTCTCAACCGTGAGCCTGGTTCCTTAAGGGGAAGAACTCAACAGAGGAGTTGGACCCTGGCTCTTTCGCCCTCTTAGCCGAGGTGTCATTCACCGACATCGTGTACCCCTTGTCCAAGTTCGAGTCTCACACCACGCGTTTGACAGCAAGGCGTTCTCGAGCTGAGCGTCCTTGTCCCAATAGCGCCTGAGCCCATCAGGTACTGAACCCTTTCTCTCTTCAAGTGTATTTCCGGTGTAGGAAAACCTGACAGTAGAGTTGGGCCAGGGCTAAATCGTTGTCCCTTTTGTGCCTGAGCCCATCGGATACGGAACCCTTTCTCTCTGCAAGTGTAGTTCCGGTAAACCTTGACAGTAAAGTTGGGCCAGGACTACCATCGTTGTACCTTTATTGCCTAAGCCCATCGGATACAGAACCCTTTCTCTTCACGAGCATATTTCCGGTTTAGGAAGGCTCGACATTAGAGTTGGATTAGGTCTTCTTGCTTTACCTAACGCCAATGAATGGGTCTGGGTCTCGGCCTGTAAGGGACACAGGTAACTAGAAGCTCGTCTCGAGCTGAAGGAGCTTGTAGTTCCCCTTTCCTAGGGACTTTTCTTTCTATTTGCAGTTCGCACTGCCCTCTAGCGCTGTTCTGCCCTTTCATTGTTTCATTGTACTCGGTATGAAATCTATTTGTCTCTCGCCATGCACCTACCTGTACGTGCATTTTACATTGGCCGCCCCTCCAATGTTCGGACTGGACTGACTAGCTTCACTGTATGTCGACAGTGTCGCTATATGTGGTGATGCTGGTGGTGTCGGAGATATTGTCTGTCTCTTGTGCAGTCAAATCTCTTTCCATCTGTTACCTCCACATTCTCAGACACGATCCCCAAATGATTTGGCCAGAATAAGCTCGAGCTGCTGTATTTCTGTTTCCAGTGTGCACCGCGTGGAGGTACATTTGGGATCTTGGTTATCTGCTAACCCTGGGTCCGCCTAGAGCAATACGTTCCCTTTGCACCCCACAGACTTAAGTATTTCCTATACACCACTGTAGTGTACTATATGACCTTATATAATGTCGCTCAAAACTTGCAGAGGATTGACATCATTGTACTCGGGGTTCCCATACGTACTACGTCCATTTCAACGAAGCTCTACGCCACATGCCGAGAGTACCATTTAACGTAACCCCGAAGATTCAGGCAATAATCAACTATTATCTAAGAAAAAAAATCACTTTCTAAATAAGACGTCACAAGCTGGAATTGAACATATGACCTCTTGAACACACAGTAAAGAAATTAACCTCTACGCCATAAAGATTCCCATACGACAACATATGTTGGCAACATATAATATTCCTGAGGTCGTGATCAATTCATACTATTTTGCCAGCCGTTAATTTCAAGATAATATTTACGTTGATTATAATGCCATTGTCTCTGGGCGGTCTGGATACCCAAATGCATTGAACTATGAACTTTCCCTGCACCTTTCTGCTTACGCATGTGGAAACTGTGTAGGTCTCACCGATCTCATCAGACCAACCATCATGCAACATCAAATCCGCAGTAGATGGATGTCTGTATAGTAAAGAAGATCTATTAACAGATTTATCAAAAGAAGATTTATCAAAAAAAGATTTTATCAAAAAAAGATTTATAAAAAAAAGATTTATCAAAAGAAGATTTATCAAAAGAACATTGATCAAAAGAAGATCTATCAAAAGAAGATTTATCAAAAGAAGATATATCAAAAGAATATCTATCAAAAAAAGATCTTGAAATACATATTAAAGAGTCGCCAACATACGTGTGTAAATATACTCCCTTTACAGGATACAGATTTAAATCTCGTAATCGCTGGAGAATCGAACCTTAACAATCATATTTTTCAAATCATGGTGAGACGACCTTTTCATTTTCGAATCTTAGCGCCCTACCTACTTCGGATTTCTGGTACAGCTTCGTGTCATGAATCAAACCCGTTCGGCTTATCTTCCACTTTAAGATATCAGCCTTCATTGACATTGTTCCTACGTGCACCAGGTCTGTTCGCCTCGTAGTAATACCATATATCACAGAGTTCTTATCAGCTGTTGTCATCCGACGACGACGCTGCATAGCGCTAATACTTAATGTATTCACTTTGTTAGTTGTCCGCAGTTGATACTGGCACCGAGTAATTAACAAAATATAATGCCCAACTGGCGTTTTCCGTGGTAAATTTATCTCCGCTGTATTCTTTTAAATGGCGCTACATAAAAAACGCTAGAAGACTCAGCCATTTCCACCTAAGCTGCCTTCGTAAGATACTTAACATATGATAAAGATGATGATGTTCGTCCGTCGTGATCGACGATGACCAAAAACTCAACCATAATAATAATAACAATAATAAAAGTTAATAGTGCGTTTTTAAATGACTAGCAAGTCCAATGCGCGCACAAAATGTTCTTTTGCAAAATTGACAACAATAGAAGATATGTGTGTGGTTGAGATGTTTGTTTTTTTCTACGTGTCCGCTTCTGTCTTGCAGTTTCTTGTCTGAATTCTTCCGCCGCTAGTGCTCCCGTTCTAATGCTGTAACGCCATGCTGTTCTATCCTGAGCGAGGCTCTCCCAAGCGCCTACGTCAATGTTAAGATGTTTCAAGGATGACTTGAGCGTGTCTTTGAAACGCTTTTTCTGTCCACCAGCTTTTCGAAATCCTGCCTTGAGTTCTCCATAATATATTTGTTTTGGCAAACGCGAGTTCTCCATACGCACAAGATGGCCTGCCCAGCGTGCCTGCGCCTTCATAAGTATTGTGTGGATGCTTATTAAGGTTGATTTTTCCAAGAACTTAACATATATTGCTGGGAATATAACATACATGTGAATTACTGATGACATCTAAATCTGTAAGCATACACACAATATTTGATGAAGGCGCAGACATGATGGGCAAGACACATGAAAGATCATCGTCTTCCAGAAGAAATTTGTTATATGCAGAAATGGAGACTGCTCCTGGAATACCAGAGGATAGAAGATGCGTTTTAAAGACATTCTTAAGACATCACTGACTCACTTAACATAGACATAAATTCATGGGAGTGTCTTGTACAAGACAGATCCGACTAACTTTGCAGAATCAATAGTGATGCAGCAGCTGAAGAGAACCCCATACATGATACTAGAAGAAAGGCAAGAGCTGCTCAATGTCCCACAGACATCCCTCACACATGCTCAGAGTGTGGTAGACATTATCCCACAGACATCCCTCACACATGCTCAGAGTGTGGTAGACATTATCCCAGAGACGTCCCTCGCACATGCTCAGAGTGTTGTAAACATTATCCCACAGACGTCCCTCGCACATGCTCAGAGTGTGGTAGACATTATCCCACAGACGTCCCTCGCACATGCTCAGAGTGTGGTAGACATTATCCCACAGACGTCCCTCACTTATGCTCAGAGTGTGGTATACAATTCTAAACGCACATAGACTCATTAATCACAGTCGGACATACCGCAAACATAAACTCACAGTCGGACATACCGCAGACATAAACTCACAGTCGGACATACCGCAAACATAAACTCACAGTCGGACATACCGCAGACATAAACTCACAGTCGGACATACCGCAAACATCGTCACTTCATCATCATCTTCTTATTTGAACTGGATGGTCTTCGTCAATTACAACGATGAATAGCATTCTTCTTCGTTCGTTCGTTCTCAAACTCCTGCATATTAGCGACACGCACGCACGCGCGCGCACACACACACACACACACACACAGATATATATATATATATATATATATAAATCGTGATCTTCGACCTCTGTACAGAATTAATTAGGACTCCATGCGTTCCGTTTTTTTAATTATTGTCATCATTTTCGATGGTCACTATTTACATAATTAGTCGCGTGCCAAAAAATAGTCAAACCCGATCAACGAAATACACGTATATATTAAAAATCGACCTTTCAGGACATGTTTACGTTTTCTATACACATGTCTTCTATATTGGATATTAGTCATGTATAAATTGACAGTATGGCTTCGTGGCGGTGTGGTGCAGACACGTCTCTGATGGCGGTGGTACCAGCTTCATACTCCGGTAACGGTGCATTCGTGTTTTTAGAAAGCAATGGCAACCTTGGTAAATTCAGCGAAAACATGTTGAGTTGATTGCTACGTCTTGAATGGATATATATACCAAGCATTATTTCGAAAACAGAAACTACTATACAAGTACTAAAGGAGACAACTAAAAATCACATACAGAAAGCATAACCAAAGGATATATGGACACATGTATATACAGATGGATCAGCGAAAGAGGCAGTATTAGATGGAGGATCAGGAATATATAGGGTAACACCAGATGGAAAAGAAATAGAGAAATCCATACCCACAGGCAAACATTCCACAAATTTCAAAGCAAAAATGGAAGCCATAATAGAGGCAGCCAAAATGCTCATGAATTGCTTGCCGAGTCACAACAGTAATGTAGTATTTCTAACGGATGCAAAATCAGTATTGCAGGCATTGAAAGATCCAAAGAACACGAGCATGAATGAACTTACGGCCTGCTTACTACACCTCAGCAGTACCACCAAAGAAACAGTACTGCAGTGGATCCCAGGTCACTGTAGCATACCTGGAAATGAAAAAGCTGATCTCCTGGCAAGGAAAGGGGGATCACTGGAACAAATAGAAAATGATAATACGTACTATGAAAGTAAGACCATGTTAAAAGCAGAATATAAGAAAAAGTGGAAGCAAATGCACCCAACTGCAGAACCAAATGACCCCTACCACCAAATGTCACGCAAGGAACAAACCATCATTTTCAGACTACGAACTGGTCACAACAGACTGAGAAGTCACATGTTTCGAAAGCTGAAGATTGGTGAGACAGACCTGTGCAACTGTGGACTGAGCCCAGAGACTGCAAAACACATTCTTCATGCCTGTCAACTCTACCAAGAGAGGGAGAAAATATGGCCTACTGAGACGGCACTGCTTCCAGACTTGAGGGGTTCCATGGATGACCTGAAGCGAATCACACAATTCATTGAAGCTATTGGTGCTGTAACCTGATATCTGACTGAAGAACGATGAAGAAGAAGAAGAAGAATGGGATATGCTACCTAGATAATGAACTAAGTTAACCTGTAACCTGCCTTATTTTATGAAATCTAAACGCCCCGATATAACCGAGATGGAATAGAGTCTGGTTGTGCGTCTCACCATTAAAAAAAAAACTGTCAATACTGCATTTTACCAGTTCAGGTGTTGCAGGGAGGGGATTGAATAGCTGTGTGATAAAGGCCGCATGCTCTTGCTGTCGCCACGTCATGTACAGGGTGAGTTTTTTTTACCATAAGAGGGTGTTAATAATCTCACAAACTAGATCGTATGTTGCAAAGGTCTGTCAGGGGGAGAAAGAATGGTTAAACTATCGTTTGCCATTTCTGTCTTCGATTACGACTAAGAAAGTTGGGTGTGAGGTTGACCATCACACTCCTTTCCGTTGTAATTAAGTCTTCCTTAGAAGCATGCCTGCACTCTTGGAAGTGGAATCAACCTCTTTATTTGTAGAATGTCTCTAGATTACAAGATAACCA
The DNA here is from genome assembly GCA_034231615.1 of Meghimatium bilineatum. Classification (NCBI taxonomy): domain Eukaryota; kingdom Metazoa; phylum Mollusca; class Gastropoda; order Stylommatophora; family Philomycidae; genus Meghimatium; species Meghimatium bilineatum. Next base: position 93,973,464 of record CM067322.1, on the reverse strand, counting down.
CAGCAAAATCCATTGTGAAGTAGATAATTATTATTGTGGTCTTTCGTACCTCTAATATTTTATGGTAGTACGCCCTGATATAACCAAACTGAACTTTGTTGTCCGCCGGTTGAATGGGCGTGTCTCTCTCCACAAGAGAGGTCAACTCAAATCTACCTTGTGTAGTAGAAGAATCTCCAGCACATAGCATAGTGTGACCCGGGGGGGGGGGGGACGTTGACAGGAGTGAATGTAGTGATTTAAAGTAATCACTGCTCTGTCAAAAGCAGGAAGCGAAATGGAGCAACATACACCCACTGTCTTACGGAGAAGCAAAAACAATAATCCACAACACATACAAAGCAAAGTGGAAGAAACACATGGAAGAGGAATGCAAACATGATCCAATACATCTCCTCCAAAGATATCAACAGACCACAATATTTCGCCTTAGAACAGGCCACTGCAGACTGTTGGGTCACCTTTACCGATTGAGGATCTCATACACAGATTAATGTCCATGTGGATCCGGAACCCAGACCCAGGAACACATACTTCAGGACTGTCCAACATAGAAAGAGCAGAGACAGCAGACCTGGCCAGAGGATACAGACTTGAGGCAAAAGCTATGGGGCAGCCGCTCTGACCTGGAGAAGACAGTGGACTTTGTCTTGACGACGGGCCTGACAATATAGCATTACCACAGATGCTGAACGCAGAAGAAGAAGAAAGTAATCACTGACATATATCACTTACACTGAGAATTGATGTACTTTTAAACAGGAACACGATACAAGCGACGTATCTCATCCTACATCTTCTTACTCAAGACGTATATTTATTTTGTGATACAACAACTGGTTCACAACATCAAGACATCAATTATGCACATCAACAAGAAATCAAATAGTTGCATCAATAGATCTACTGCTAAGAGTTAACCTCTGCAGTCAACGGTTATCTACTTCCTCTATCCGTCCTACTTCCTTGTTTCGCTTCTGTGAACTGCTGGTCGATCGTATAGTATTTTAGAGAATCATCCTATCTCTATCTTTGCTGCGTGTGATGAAAGTTGGTAAACTCCATCTAGCAACCCACAGGTTTCGTTCTCTTCAATAGATTGAGCAATTAGATCAAGAAATTGAGCTCCCTTCTCACTTGTATACTATTTGACTTTTGTTTCGCCGTATCTCTTACACTTGTATTCACTGTCTGAAAACACTATTTACTAATTATCACACATAGAATTCTAGACGTATTTCAAAGTTTGTAAACTATTTCTCTACACACTCTAGAAGTTTTCTCGATGCTTCAAACCTATATATTTCACTTTGACAATTCGGCAGCTCTTCTGCCATTTTTCCTGACTGGCCACTGCCAACTCTTGATTGCTTCGACTGCTGGACTTGCCAGCCGAATTCGAATGCCTAATCCAAATGCGAATGCCTGTGAATGAATATGTTTCAGAATGCATACCCTTTATTATCTAAAACGTGTGATAGCTTTAAATTCCTGACGTCCTTCTTCCCACAATCATTTCACTGTATTTTCTCTTCAAGACTTTGACGCGTGTCGATCATTTCTTCTCTAACTCGCCGAGTAAACGTCTAGATAATACGCTCCATCAAATAATGACTTTGAAGTAGTAAAACTAAAGGACATGCAATAAAAATAACATTTGCATTTGTGATGGCGACACAAACGTAAATGAGTAAATAATAATAATTGTCATTGGTCATTTCTAATGTACTTCAATGGATGAACACCTTGATGTAACAATCCTTCAGTCGGTGTGAGTTAATGTGGTAATTGTCAGCAGATTGCATGTCGTTCCGAGATTTATGGCGATCTAGATAAATATTTACCCCATTACGGTCGGCCACCGTCACAGACGACAATGAGATGGTTACTAGTAGTCTAGACCAGATGTCGGAAACCTTTTGCTAACTGTGTGCCAACTTAAGGTTTCAAATTATTCAGTGTGCCAACATCACATATCATTTTATGCAAGTCGAGGTCAATATTCTTATTTTACCATATATTTTATTTTTATATTTTAATTAATTAATATATAGTGATATTCAATCATATGTAAAGTTGTAAACAACATTAAAAGAAATAGAGTTTCTGGATAAGTCTGTGGCTGGTACCCTGCTACGCCCAAGTGCCGAAATGAGCGAGGAAATCCGGCTAATCGATTTATAATCAACTTTATACAGGGAACGTGAAGAGTTGCGTGCCATTTGAAATTGCGTGGCGTGCCATAGGTTGCTGACCCCTGATCTAGACAGGTAATCGTCGTGTTATTCGTCTGTCATAACACTGAAATCCGAACAATAGCTACCTGCATTACTTATGTAGGTGCTAAGTACCTGCCAATTACAATGACCACACAAAAGTATTATACCATATTCAGCAAAGATATATTTGTGTAGATATTATCATTAGTATAATGGCTTTGTTTATCTGTCCTTCTCGCGAACTTTGCGGTGATGGTTCTCACTTCTTTCTCGGCATCCTCAACGGCCTCTGGAGGTTCTCATGTCCTAGAGGTACCTCCCTCCCAATCTCCCTGTCACAATCATCCCCTATAGTTTGAGAACTTCTGCGTTCGTTCTCAAACGCATGCAGATTTGTAACATGTAACCAGGAGAACAGAATGCGTTGTGTCATGGTTTACAGCTTAACTTCGATATATGCGCCTTTCGGCCTAACACATCCGACTTCAACATGTTTTCTGGGCCAATTTATCCTATACGAGATGTGACAGCGAACTCCTCCTAACCCAGCCCAATAACCAAACCTCATTAGTATCTTCTTACGACATGTATTAAAGGTAAAGAAAGTTGCCACATTGTGCTCCCCTTTTGGAGCGCGTCAACAAGCGGGTTAATTTTAAAATCGAACATAGAATAAATCAAAATATTATGTTGAAAGAAATAATAGACCTCCCTTAGGTTCTGGAGATTAGTTTCTTTGACTGGACAATTTAGAAAGTGAAAGTAATTACTTTCACACACACAAATATCTTCAGGGAGTGCATTTATGTTCAATGGCTCAAAATTAAGTTTCTAGCCTACACTGACAATTCTGTTTGTATAAATTAGTTGGCAGTCGCTCAAACAAATCTGTCTCTTGTGACAGGGAAGGTCTCGTCACTGGAACGATTTGATACAATTATTGGGAGTTAATTAGTTGGCTTAAGTTCAAGAAAAGTTATTGCTTGAGGTATGATTGTGTTACATAAACAGAAAATTATATTTCTTGCAGAGATCATCAGACCAGCTACTATAGAAGAACAGACCTGTAGTAGATGATATGAATATATAAAAGTAGATATCTTGCAGAGATCATCAGATTTCTTGCAGAGATCATCAGATCAACTACTATAGAAGAGCAGACCTGTAATAGATGGCACGATGCTTTCCTCTTGTGGATGTCCCACGATACGTCGTATGTGTGGATTTCCCTCGGCACTTCATATTTGTGGATGTCCCTCGTCACTTCATATTTGCAACAACGTGTTTATATCAAACAAATCGCTAAACCATCAGTTAGACCAACCAGCAGAGAAAGGTCAACATACACTCTTCACTGTACAGTGATTTTAAAATATGTTATAGCACAACAGAAAAAAGGGTGCACGGCGTTAAACCATAAACAATATCCAAAACTTACAAATTATGACAAAGTTGTTCTAGTCTATGTTCAGGATATTTCGTAGACATTTATTCTCCTCAATAGCCAGAAAAAAATCTTTCAAGGAACTCCAAAACAAGATAAATCTAGGAATTGACCGGTTCGTATTCCCTCTGTATTCGGATCATTCTGCTACAACATCCATCAATGTATTTCCTTGTATAGCATAATTCTACGTGTCTGCTTTTATTTTCAATTCCGTGCCAATATAAAAATTCACTGATACTATTCATAAAGAAGTTTTTCGATCAATCTTAAACTCGCATCCAAATCAATTGGCGCAGATACAAACGAGTTCGTTGGATAGAAGTCAAGGGTCGGTACAAAGTTGTAGCAGAGAGAACTATTCATTGATTGATATGCCACTCTGGTTGATCACACCTGGATACGATTTGTCATTACGAGCCGCGACAATGATGCTAGAAGTAACTTTCATTAGAGATCCGGGACAAATAACACTTCCGCGTAGAAGCACCGAAAAATATTTGCTTTGATCCTTTTCTGTGACATGGGAAGTGACCCGGTGCGTGTGTGCAGGGGGAAGTGCGCTATGTGAGAGTATTCAACAATATAACCAGCATGTTAGTTTAGAGCAAAAATGAACACAAATGTGTACACTGCTACCAAATTTATAAAGGAAACAAATTAGCAAGGAGACACAGTGAGAGAAGGCGTTTCGACTAAAAAGTCTTCATCAAGAGGAAAGGCAACAGACTCACAGCGTACTTTACATACAAATGCACACCAAACGTTGTAAGTCAGTATATAAGCCTCTCGGTTTTGTGAAAGCTGCCTCACCTCTTCCAATGTCATGTTTAGAAGGTCTTAACCAATATCCTGTGCGCATCTTAATCTTATTTTGTTCTTTTACCCGGAACATTTCCCTCCATGATTAAACTTTCTAAACCATTGTGTTTTTTAATATGGCTAAGCCTGAAACTGAGTAATAAAGTTTGTTACGGTTTGTTTTTTATATGTCCAAAATATCATGATGAAACAAGAAAATATCATCTTATTTTAATGAGCCAATATTATATGAAACAAGAAGCATTGGTCTGATATGCCAATAGTCAAACCTTCCACGTGTCATCTACTGAGGGTTTACCGCTGCTTGATGATTGGTCTGATATGCCAATAGTCAAACCTTCCACGTGTCATCTACTGAGGGTTTACCGCTGCTTGATGATTGGTCTGATATGCCAATAGTCAAACCTTCCACGTGTCATCTACTGAGGGTTTACCGCTGCTTGATGATTGGTCTGATATGCCAATAGTCAAACCTTCCACGTGTCATCTACTGAGGGTTTACCGCTGCTTGATGATTGGTCTGATATGCCAATAGTCAAACCTTCCACGTGTCATCTACTGAGGGTTTACCGCTGCTTGATGATTGGTCTGATATGCCAATAGTCAAACCTTCCACGTGTCATCTACTGAGGGTTTACCGCTGCTTGATGATTAGTCTGATATGCTAATAGTCAAACCTTCCACGTGTCATCTACTGATAATTTACCACTGCTTAATGCCAATAGTTTGATATGCCAATCGTGAAACTTTCAAACCTTCCACATGTAGAAATTTGTTATATATAATAAGTGGTTCGCTTAGTGAACTACGCTACATTCTAACAGATATGTCATGCATTAGTTTTATTGTTTTCCCTATTTATGATATCTTATTCCTCGCATTTTTACAGTACAATCAATGATGAGATGTTATATTTTTACATTACAATCAATTGTGATATGTTAAATGTTTTACAATAAAAAAATTAATCAATGATGAGAGTTTAAATATTTGACAATACAAAATCAATGGCATTTTAGAATTTTACATTACAATCAATGAGATGAGCTGTTATATTTTTTTTATACCGGTTTTCTCTGGTATTTGTCAGTGTAGCTTTCTTCTTAATGTGGTTGTGACATTTTCACGTGTGCTTATGTCCCGGATATGTTCATGTATAATGTCTAAAGCTGGCCAGTAAAGCTTATAAACTGTTCTGGCGCCTCGTGTAAGGAATGACATGGTTGGCTACTTGTAGGAATGCAGTGGCCGGATTCCGCGTAATTGTGTTCCTGTTTTTTTCTCCATCCATCCATCGCATTTTTCTCTATATCAGCCTCCTGGAGTTTGCTTTCTTCAAGTGCTAATCTATCGTAATTTCTGATCATGTGGTCCCTGCTAATATTCAAAACTAAGATCATGAATTTTACCGACTTTAATTTTAATATCAATCTCAACGGAGAAACAATTTAAAAAATTGATAATTTATCCCACTTTGATGGGTCATAGGGCATGAGCCAATGGACCACTGGATCAGCAACCAACCATCCCACTTTGGAAATAACATAAGCACTTCAGAAGAAATTAAATTAATTTGAAAAAAATATCTTAAACTCTTTAATATTGGTTAGGAAGAATTCAAGTCAAACAAGCAAATAGAAAACACGAAACAAATATTTTTCCACAACTATAATAAGTAAACGATGGGCTGATATCGAACATGGACCTAGAATGAATTAAACTAGATTACCACTAAAAGCACTACAATAGGTACCAGATGGACAAAAGAAGGCGAGGAAGATCAAGAAGCTCTTTGTTGAATAATTAAAGAAGGCATGACTATGAATCTCAACAACAAGCAAGTGCTATACACAGTAGAGAGCAGTGGGTTCTGTCATATGTACCGTATTCGTCACTGAAGGAAAATAGGTTCCTAGGTTTCTGCTATTTGGTTCAATTATCACAACATTTCTGGGATCACCAGACAGAAAGAGAAAAGTATTATCCAAGAAACCCTTAACAAACGATACGAAAACAGTAGATCTATTTGACGCCCGCGTAAAAGGTGGATAGATGATGATGATGTTCGTCCGTCGTGATCGACGATGACCAAAAACTCAACCATAATAATAATAACAACAATAAATAATAAAAATAATACAAGTTAATAGTGCGTTTTTAAATGACTAGCAAGTCCAATGCGCGCACAAAATGTTCTTTTACAGAATTGACAACAATAGAGGGTATCTATGTGAGGTTGAGATGTTGTTTCTTTTCTACGTGTCCACTTCTTAGGTGGATAGATAGTGTATTAGAGACACTCGGGAATATAACAGCAGAAGGGCAAAGGACCGTATTCTCACTCTTCTCTCAACACCGAAAGTTATATGACTGAAAGAAGAAGAAGAAGTGTGTGTTTGCTAGCTTTTGTTTTGTTCTATAAAAGGTGATCAATTTATCTGGGGTTTATAGATTATTTTCATCATGATCGTCTACAGCATAAGACTTACTGGGTAGTGGGAAATTCAACCTTCTAAAATAACTCATTTGACTATTCCTTTGACTATGATTGGCTGTCGCACAAAGTATAATCACAGTAACCAATAAAAATCGTAGGAATAATCAAATGAGTCAAAAAAGGCTTGATTTTCCATTAGTCAGTATGTTTTATAGGGAGTCGCGTAGCGCAGTGGTTAGCGCACTGGCTTCATATAAGAGTGGTCCTGGTTTCATTCCCCAGTTGAGGAGGAAATGTTTTTCAGATCGCAACGGCTCCCGGGTCGACCCAGCCTTAAATGGGTACCGCATTAATCCGGGAAGTAAAGACTGCGAGGGAGAGGATATGGCTACCGCCCTCATTTGCAGAGCCACTGAAATGTGAGATCGCTAACATCTCACACCCCTACTGCATTAATAAATGTTATGGGTTACTTTGCTTTATGTTTTATACTGTAGACAGTTATGATTTCATTAAACCTAATAAAGGAAACTTAATACTAGAATGTAAAGTTCTCTGTAGACCCTCCTGTGATAAGAGCTGAGGTGTGACAGGAATGTGTGTCACCAGTTCTCGTTTTTTTTTTGTTGCTAGCTATAGAATTTATTATGAATACAACAATAGAGTCAATAAATGTGGAATTAAATGGACCCTAACCAACAAGGAGAGGCCATATCTTTTGTACACGACTTTGTCGTGGTTTTATTCAAAATAAATTGGGGGGGGGGGTGTCCTCTGTGACTCAATACAGGAAACAGATAGCCCTCAATATCTGCAGGTTTCCGTGGGATATGACCTGACATCCAACCTCAGCATTGAATTTGGGTCACTTTGTTCTATAATTTTGGCAGACCAAATCTACTCCCAAACGAAATTTGTCGCTTCTTGCGACATGTATGGCATATCAGTATTGCTAAATTTTGCAATCCTTTCCGACACTGGCAGAACAAGTGTGAACAATAATTATAAATAACGAGAACAACAACAAGAAATGAGTGGAAAATGATAAGTCGGCGTCGAAACTAACATATAACTGCTCTGATGTTGACATTTTGCTAACTTAAAAAAAAATTGCTTGCAGATGGTACAGAATGTAAATTGTCGACTCAAACATGTGTTATCAATGTAGATATTTCATCCTCATTATTTTCACGGAACGCGTGTACTTCTCTGATACTCTAATGTTTCTCTTGTGTTATCACTTCCAAACAAGCAGGGTCTGATGACGCATCCCAGAAATATTTTACTAATAACTTCATCCGTACTTTGGTACAAGAATTACCAGTTTCCCACGGCTAATCTGATACGCTAGCGAGATACCACAGGATACTGGAATTCAACGGTGAGCGATGGTTGAATCAATGATGTAGTAAACGTGCCATTTTGTCGACCCCCAGCTGTTACAACTGTTCTCCGTATGTCTTCGCACTAATTGCGTAGCTCGACCTCTTGAAATTTACCAGTGTTACTATAATAATTAATTATTATCATTATTAGAAATAACAATAATAATTATAAATATTAATAATAATAATAAATGTTAATAATAATAATAATAAATATTATTAATAATAAATAATAATAATAATTAATAATAATAATAATAAATAATAATAAATAATAATAAACGTAAAATCAATAACCCTTTAGTCGTAGGAGTGTGACACTGTAGATATCTTCTTTTTTTTAAACACTTCCATACACATCTGTCCGCTGTCAATCAGACGAATTTAGACAAATAATGATCAGACCATTGCTTGTTTTTATCAATCCAGGATTTTCTCGCTTCGCCTATTCTCCTTCCACTCTAAACGATTCCTTGCAAAATAGTTTTAGGAAAGGAGTCGTGTCGTGTTACAATTCCAATCTAAACAAGTTTAAGCCGTTTCACACTTGCCAAAGGTGGTTTTTGATAACCTGCATGCTTGTTTATTTGCAGCCGAACGAATATATTTGTTTTATGTTCGACCTAACTGATTTTTAACAGACATCGGTAGCACTTATATTCAAAAGCCTGAATCTTTCTTACAGTGCCCACATTTATTTTCCAGATATCACATCCATACAAAAGACATATTTAACAGTAGATGTAGGCCCCTATGTATAGAATGATGGATACTGTAATACTCTTCTTACTTTTCCAAATCATATTCAATCTTTCCGTGACCGTCATTTCCATCTGTGTTTTATCTTTATCATTTCCATCTGTGTTTTATCTTTATCATTTCCATCTGTGTTTTATCTTTATCATTTCCATCTGTGTTTAATCTTTATCATTTCCATCTGTATTTTATCTTTATCATTTCCATCTGTGTTTTATCTTTATCTCATTTTCCGATTCTACTGTATTATTTTTCGCTATTCCCACCACCCCCCTTTCTGTAAGGGAAGTAGCTAAATCCAACTGTGTCTATTAACAATTAAAGTCGAATTAGCTCATTGGAAATCATCCATATTAAATTGACGCATTTGACTTTTCCCGTGGTTTTTCATTGGTCACTTTATGTATACTTGGTGTCAGAGAGCAATGAAAATCCCAGGGAAAAAATCAAATAACGTCACTTTAGACGAATGAGTCAACGGGACTGTATTATGACGCGTGACACGAGCCAACACTACTGGAAGCAATGTAGAGCATGACTTGACGCTTATATTATTTTAACTCTTTATGTTCATTTGAGTAACAATGGACATGTTTTGGCCATGCGAAAATACTACTACGGATTGGATATGATGGCAATTCTTGGCAATATTTCATCCGGCGGTAGAACAAAGGGTAGATTGCAAATGAGACTCAACGACGTTTTAGTACCTCATTCAGTAATTTTATGATCAAATGCTAAATATAAAGGAATGGAGAATTTTTCGACAAAAACAAGTAGGCATTTACATGTATCTTAGACAGATAATCACACATGATGATAGATGTAAAACAGATAACGGAAGGGAAATAAGAATGGTTACAAGTAATTTCAATGACATGAGAAAACTAATAACATCCAGCATAAGGAAACTATTAACATTCAACAAGAGGAAACTTCTAACATAAGGAAACTACTAACATCCAACATGAGTAAACTACTAACATCCACCATGAGGAAACTACTAACATCCAACATGAGGAAACTACTAACATCCGACATGAGGAAACTACTAACATCCAACATGAGGAAACTACTAACATCCAACATGAGGAAACTACTAACATCCACCATGAGGAAACTACTAACATCCAAAATGAGGAAACTTCTAACATAAGAAAACTACTAACATCCAACATGAGGAAACTACTAACATCCAACATGAGGAAACTACTAACATCCAACATGAGGAAACTACTAACATCCAACATGAGGAAACTACTAACATCCAACATGAGGAAACTACTAACATAAGAAAACTACTAACATCCTACATGAGGAAACTACTAACATCCAACATGAGGAAACTACTAACATCCAACATGAGGAAACTACTAACATCCAACATGAGGAAACTACTAACATCCAACATGAGGAAACTACTAACATCCACCATGAGGAAACTACTAACATCCAACATGAGGAAACTTCTAACATAAGAAAACTACTAACATCCAACATGAGGAAACTACTAACATCCAACATGAGGAAACTACTAACATCCAACATGAGGAAACTACTAACATCCAACATGAGGAAACTTCTAACATCCAACAAGAGGAAACTTCTAACATAAGGAAACTACTAACATCCAACATGAGGAAACTACTAACATCCAACATGAGGAAACTACTAACATCCAACATGAGGAAACTACTAACATCCAACATCAGGAAACTACTAACATAAGGAAACTACTAACATCCAACATGAGGAAACTACTAACATCCAACATGAGGAAACTACTAACATCCAACATGAGGAAACTACTAACATCCAACATGTGGAAACTACTAACATCCACCATGAGGAAACTACTAACATCCAACATGAGGAAACTACTAACATCCAATATGAGGAAACTACTAACATCCAACATGAAGAAACTACTAACAATCAACATGATGAAACTACTAACATCCAACATGAGGAAACTACTAACATCCAACATGAGGAAACTACTCACATTCAGCATAAGTAAACTACTAACATTCAGCAAGAGGAAACTTCTAACATCCACCATCACTAAGAGCCGTCTCCGCAACGAAGGTTGGCTGGCTGCTAGTGGAAAATATATAGACATCAGCCTCCTTATACTGCACTATTCAGAGTTCACTCTCAAACTCCGGCTGGATCTCTTGTATATTTTCAGCAGAATGTAGTCGAGTGTGTCACCGTTTTATGTGTGAGAATGGTCCGACACATCCGTATTCGGTGAAATTTGGTTAACTCTCACAAAACTTCTTAGTCACCTCTTATCATGCCAAATCTCAAATAATATAACTTTATTTTACTCTCTGTACCTAAACAACAAAGGGGTGAAATCTATTTTCTCAAATACTAAATATAAATTATTTTAACAGGCCACGCACGCCTTAATATATTACGTCGATGATGGTCAGAAGTTCTAACATAACCTCTGTGGACTAAGCCCGCGGTTGAAAGAAGCGTACCTGCCATACGAAGCTTTTTTTTAAATTTCAAAAATGGGTTTAATCTCATAAAAAGAAACAAAGGGTAAGCCAATGCGCACCTAGCACACTGGCAATCTGTGCAATAATTACGCTCCGAGAATTATTCTGGTGACTCGACATTTTTGGGCTAAGTCACAAACTTGCATTGATAAAGTGGGTTATTTGATACGAAGGTCAAGGTTATGTCCCAACACGATAAACACTGTGGAGATAACGTCAAAATTCATACGGAAGATGATTTTTTCCAAGAAAGAAATGCATTATTCTGCCATGAAACTGATATCAAGATGTCATAAGTCGTGTTTTATCGAAAATAGCAGTTAGGTTTTTTTTTTTAGGTTTTTTTTTTTGTAAACTGGGATTTTATCGAAAATAGCAGTTTTATTATTTATTTATTTTTAAATTGAATGTTTTGTTTTAGTAAATTCAAGTAGGAAGCAAGATGATAACCTAAAATTCTTGAGATAGAGAAAACTCAATTCCCGTTAAATCTAAAGTATGTTTTAGTAGTGTATTCCGGGTTGGGATTAGGAGTGGCTTGAATCGTGACCGTCGGTAGTCAAGACCTCTGTACAGAAAGTAATTAAATCAGGTTTTTAAATTATTTTCTTGATTTTCGTTGCTCACTATTTATGCACTCGTAAATCTGGACATAGTTTGTGCTACTTAGAATCCACCACGACCTCCGGTTGTGAACGTAACTGAACGCTGAGAACCTACTGTACTCTAACTCATGTCTGGACAATTCATCACGCTAGTCAGCTCATCCATGATCGGTCTCCGGTATAAAGACATGTGTACATAAAATCAAACATAGCCTGAAAGGCTGGTTTTTATTATTTCCGTGTGTTTGCGTTTAGTATATAAATCAGCATCATCATTTTCCTTTTGCGCTGAAGTTAGCGCATAGGGCAGAGATCAGATCTCTCCAATTCTGTCTGTTCAAAGCTATTCTGTGCAGTTCTTGAATATCGTATATATAAATATGACGAACTAAAATCAAGACAATAATCACAAACGTGATGAATGAAGTCTTCTTTACACTCTGTACAGATGTCTTTACTGCCAACAATACTCTCATATCGACAAGACTGTCATGCTGAAGTCGGATGTGCCAGGCCGAAAGGCGCAGATATCGCAGCAATAAACCATAACCAAACGCTATCCCTTCTCCGGACTACATCCTGCTAATCTGCAGAAGTTTGAGAACTTCTTCTTTCGTTCACTTGAAACATGTCTATATCTGTAATTCTGTCTCCTTAATAAAACTCACTGTTTTTTGTAGTTCATACAGTGTCCCATAGAGCTTTGATTCCAGTGTTGTTTCCTCTGACCAATATGTCTGCCTCAGCGTTTCATGCTCAGAACACTCTTAAAGTATATGTTTGGCACTCTGTGCTGCCTGTCCACATGTACACATGGCCGCGTTGCCAATCTTGAACTTTGTATACATGTGACTGCGGAGTCGGTTGTGTCCTGTTCTGAGACGTAGAATTATAACTTGTTCTGGTCTGTTCATAATATGATAGTCATCTTGTGTTGGTGTTTGTGGCTTTCTTATTGACTTGATCATCTGTTTTTTCTGATGGTAGGTGATTGGTATATCTGGTTGGTCTTCGGCAGCACCTTCCTTAGCCAGTTGGTCTGCTTTTTCATTTCCTGGTATTCCACAGTGAGAGGGTATCCACTGCATGGTTACCCTTTACTGGTAAGACAATTCGCTAAGTAGTTTTTTCAAGTCTGTTAGTTTTCCAGACTGGAGAGCTTGAAGCACTGACCTTGCATCTGTCAGGAATACAACAGGCTGTAGGTCAGAGTTGGAGTTCAGCAGTTTTTTAGCTGCCACACTAATTGCCTGGATTTCTGCATCATAATTATTGCAGAATTTTCCTGTCGGTGTTCTGATTGTATCTCTAGGCTTGTGTGGATATTCTATATATACAACTGCACCACCATTCCTCACTGCATTCTGTGCTGACCCGTCTGTGTACACTCTGACCCATATATCTTGTGGATATTCCTCATCCAGGAAACTGAAGGTGACTGTCCTTCGCTGCACACTGTTCTGTTCGTCCTCGCTTAGTATTCCTTTCACATGGGTCTGAATGTATATTGGCATTCCATGCCTTTCACTCCACGGGGTTTGTTCTGGTACAGGCCTTAAGGGGCTGTCAACTTCAGGTAGGTCTGTAAGTTGTCTGCGGAGTCGTTTAGCTTGATGGATAAAGCTGCTTCTTTTCAGTAGTTTGAGAACGAACGAAGAAGATGATCTTGACTAGAATCCTGTCATTTGAGAACACTTGCTACATTACAACATTGGGCAGGTCCGTCTCCAAAGGTAGACTCTACTCCTGGCGCATATATTATGTAGTCTTCTAGCTTGCATGTTTGCATTATGTATTCATTATGTCTACCCAAATAGTTGTGCTTCAATATTCTGCTAGACACACTGCTGGGAGCGTGTCACGTTTTCTTCAAAACGTTTATAATGAAAGACAAGGTTGCCACTGTTTTAATTATTTTATGTCTAATATGTGTCTAAAACTGCAGTATCACTTGCGTACCTAGGAGACATGGAAGCCCGGTGATATGGGGTTGAAGATGTGGTCTCCCAAAAACAGAAAATTAGAACATTATTTTTAATTTTTAGTACTAGGGATTGTACCAAAGGATAAGTAATGCCTCATAACCCCCCCCCCCCACTCCCACCTAAAACAAACTCGTTATCAATTATTCACAAAAAATTGTTATCTAAAAGCTAATGAAAAAGAGGGAATTATTTGCCTTTTTAAGGTAACCCCCCCCCCGTCCATTTACTAATGGTTTGTCTACGGTCCTGAAAACAATATTTCAGTAAGTCTGACTTGTATATTACCATCACCCGTATGAATGTTATCTGTTCCATTGCTTGTATTAGTGTTATCTGTATTTTGACTGTGGCCTCAATTCTTCATTTACACTTAAAAATTATGACAATAAATATACAATATGTATACACATGATACACATTTCTGGCTTTTTCCAAGAAAATGTCAACATTATCAAACTTAAATCAATAACTTACCTTTTCCAAGAATGCATTGGCCCATTTTGTGAATGTCTTCTTCTGAATGTAGACTCTTTCATCCTGCAAGGCTTTAATACGGCCCTTCTCAAAGTTCTGTGTTTCTAAATTTGACATTTTCAATGCATGTGTCCAAGAATACGTTCACTCCTTGTTCTAAGAACAGTATTCCGAATACCTAGAAACACAAAGAGAAACTGGTGTTATTTCCAAGAAGTCTTTTATTGTTCTTACAACATAGCATATGAACCTAGCCTTTATTCTTTCAGCTTAATCTTTTATGTGAATGTGCTGCATTATATGTCTCTGTCGTCGTATACAAATACTCCGCCGAAGACGGATTCGTCGGGCCATTTGCGCAAATAAAACGGCGACACAATGCATCTTCATTCTCTGGACTACATCCTGCTGAATATCTAGTAGGAGCACTGATCTGCACTGATCCAGCGGGAGTTTGAGAATGAACGTTGAAGATGAAGAAATATACAAATATAGGGGATCTGCCTGGTGTAATGGTTAAGCCGTTCGCTTTGTGCTCCAAATGTTTCGAGTTATTTATAAAGTTGATTTTTAAGGAGATACCCCGGGGTTATTTCTTGAAGCTATGGGGTACTTGCTACGTGTAGTACTATGCGGTAAGCGGAATGACGCTTCGTTGAGAAGTGCCGGCGCACATACAGAATAACAAGATAACAATGAGTTTAATCCTTAACGCTTTCCACTCTATTTTCATTAAAATATCTATCATCATCTACACAACAATACTCACAGATGGGCAGTCTTTGGCCATCTGGGTCGAATTGGCCATGGTCAGTTCGTGATCTCCTCCCATCTAGTTCTTGATCATTTTTGTGCTTTGTAACTCGATCGTCTGATGTTATATGCACAACTGTCGTTTTTCTGACATTTCATACCCAGGAGACATCCGCTTTCGACGTAGTGCCATCCCTATTGACGGAGCCTTCTACTGGAGGGGGTGTATAATTGTAAAGATGACCATTGGTGAGACCCACAGACGCAACTGCATGCGTAACAACGGGCTGTTAACGTTGGTTCCATTCTCATGAGATATTATTAAAATAAAAGCTCCTCTAATAAATTTGGCGTTTTCTTCATAGGTTTTTTACATGTTACAAATTTGGTGTTCTCTTCATAGGTTTTTTACATGTTACAAATACGCTAATTATACATCTTGCTATATTCAAAATGGATAAATTCAAGAGTTTGTACCTGGAGAATTTACTCATTCATCAACAATCCATGAATTTGTAAGTTCCCATATTACTATTGTTATAATCTCTGTTTTTAATTTCGCATTGTTCTTGTATAAATACTTTACACGTAACATCACATTCGACACACCCAGACCGAGGAGTGCGTGAGGCGAGTTCACTATCAACTCTGCTACCTCGCGAACACTTGTTTAGTACAGGGTCAATACTTGCAAGATTTAACAAAAGTCCTGCCGAAGAAGGATGTGTCTGGCCATTGGAGCAGATAAACCGGCAGCAGAACGCATTTCCATTATCTGGTCTACATCATGCTGAAAGTCTAGTCGAACCTGTAGGTCTAGTAATATCTTGTCCTGCTACAAGAAAGTACCAGGAATTTGAAAATGGTATCCGAATAGTCAGTCGGGGCAAGAAAGAGGAACAAATAATAGAGACACGGCTACCTGCAAAGTATTTTGTAAGGGCGACTAATAACGCTTTCTGGTTGGGGTTGGTTGCCCCATCCAATATAGGGTGAAAGTGATCCAGAAGTCATGAAGTCGGATGAATTAGGACACGAAAGGCACAAATACCACAGTCAAGCTGTAAACCATGATACAGCGCATTCCGTTCTTCAGACTACATCCTGCTAATCTGCAGGAGTTTCATTCAGAGTGCACGCAGAAGGATACTGCAGATATATATATATATCCAGGAATACTTCGTTTGGATGCAAGTGCAGTGGTCTCGAGTTCAATCCACGGTAGGGACAGGCAAAACTCAGCACACAAGCAGAGGAGGGAAAATAAAGACACGGACAGACAGCATCAAGGAATGGACAGACAGCATCAAGGAATGGACAGGCAACATCAAGGAATGGACAGGCAACATCAAGGCATGGACAGACAACATCAAGGCATGGACAGACAACATCAAGGAATGGACAGACAGCATCAATGAATGGACAGACAGCATCAAGGAATGGACAGGCAACATCAAGGAATGGACAGGCAACATCAAGGAATGGACAGACAGCATCAAGGCATGGACAGACAGCATCAAGGCATGGACAGACAGCATCAAGGCATGGACAGACAGCATCAAGGCATGGACAGACAGCATCAAGGAATGGACAGGCAACATCAAGGCATGGACAGGCAGCATCAAGGAATGGACAGACAGCATCAAGGAATGGACAGACAGCATCAAGTCATGGACAGACAGCATCAAGGCATGGACAGACAGCATCAAGGAATGGACAGGACAAGATACTTGCACACTCATACGCATCGCTGAGGATAGAAATCGCTGGGGGACTGTGCTAAAGCATCCAGTGTGGTACCCCAAGGACCCTGAAGGGTTACGAGTTTACTGATTGATTGCCACAAATGGGTCTTCTCCAGAAAACACTTTTACCCCTGACGCCGAAAGGCAACAAAGGGTTTAGCGAATAGATAGAATCAAAATCCTTCCGTTACGTGTCGCGGCGTCTGCTATGGCAAAGCGGCTTTTATTTCTACAGCCCATAGAAATCCTCCATACACTCTTTCACATGAAAACATGCAGTAATGAAAGATTAATACAAGTGCAGCAGACGTGTGTTACACGTGTGTCTTAGAGTATATAAAAAGGAACTGTAATTAAGATAACATTACAAGGCTTGCTTACTAATTACCAGGTTACAGAGTGCCATGTTCGAAACAACGTCCGGACTTAAAGAAATTCGAGTCACGATCTCTCACCTGACGCGACCGCCCCTCCTTGTTTACCAAGGTATAAATGGGTACCTGAAGCGAGTTAGGGACGTAGCATATAAAACATGGAGGTCATGGTGACTAGATTACTGGAGCCGCGACCTCCAATAATTTTTTATGGTTGCAAAGGTCTTATATAACCAATTGTCAAATAGTCACGATTGAAAGTTGCGTACGTCACCAAAAGAGGCGTATTTTGCGTAACTGTTGAGTTAGGGACGATAAAACACAGCAAGGAATGATACTGACTACTCCACCTAATTGTTGCTGCTGTTTAGTACATGAAGAGTTATCTACTTCTCTGACGACAGGTTGTTCTCATATACATATCATACATACTAGGGTTGGCAAACCGGGACCTGGTTGTCGAAAATACCGGGATACCGGACTAAAAAACGGATGCTTCAAAATACCGGGATACCGGACTAAATAACGGATGCTTCAAAATACCGGGATACCGGACTAAATAACGGATGCGTCAAAATACCGGGATACCGGACTAAATAACGGATGCTTCAAAATACCGGGATACCGGACTAAATAACGGATGCTTCAAAATACCGGGATACCGGACTAAATAACGGATGCTTCAAAATACCGGGATACCGGACTAAATAACGGATGCTTCAAAATACCGGGATACCGGACTAAATAACGGATGCTTCAAAATACCGGGATACCGGACTAAATAACGGATGCTTCAAAATACCGGGATACCGGACTAAATAACGGATGCTTCAAAATACCGGGATACCGGACTAAATAACGGATGCTTCAAAATACCGGGGTTAGATTGATGACAACCGGGATTTTCGAAATTTTTGGTATTTCATTTTCCAAAAAATATTAATATTTTTCTTAGTTTCCATGCTGTAAAGTTTCCATGCTGTAAAGTTTCCATGCTGTAAAGTTTCCATGATACTTTAATGCTTTGGTCCTAAAAATATTGAAAAAGTAGTGACCAATATGCGCTTCATCTTGAACAGTCATTGCTATATACCGATTTTGATGAAACATATCCCATATGTAAAGATTGTAAAGTGTATGCTGGGATAATATTATGCACAGTTTCATACATTGGTTTAATATAAACATTCAATACATATTAAGCGATTGCATTACATTAATAAGAATCTTATTGTAATAATTAAAACTGCATAATACATATTACCAAATATATCGCAACATCGGACAATATAGAACAGTGTTTTTCAAGTTCTGATGCCCCACCCCCCCCCCCCCAATAACATATACATATTTTTTTTTAAATTACAAAATGAATTATTCCCTAAGTGAAGTCGAATTACAACTTGTTTGCATTGCCGCCTCGAACAATCAAATTGCGCCCCCCCCCCCCCTGTGGGGCGTGGGCTCCACATTGGGAAACACTGATATAGAAGATAATATGATAAGTCTTCTGTGCTCGTTCTCAAACTCCTGCAGATTAGCAGGATGTAGTCAAGAGAACGGAATGCGTTGTGTTATTGTTTACAGCATTACGACGATATCTGCGCTGTTTGGCCTGACAAATCCAGCTTCAGCAACTCACCCTATAATTTCCTTATTCGCCTCTTACGGCGTACATGAAAGGTAAACAGTCTTGTTATTCTTCGCACCACTCTCGGGCCACATCAAGACACGGGCAGAAGAGGAGGAATATGGAAGGATACAAATAAATGAATGGAACGGACATAGATATAGATAATAACATTGGAATGGGTGGATGCTTAGAAAGAAAGACATGGAATTATGTTTGCTGTTGGTAGACATTAGATAAGTGGATGATTGAATTAGTGGATTGATGTTGGTAGACAGATAAGTGGATGATTGAATTAGTGGATTGATGTTGGTAGACAGATAAGTGGATGATTCAATTAGTGGATTGATGTTGGTAGACATTAGATAAGTGGATGATTGAATTAGTGGATTGATGTTGGTAGACATTAGATAAGTGGATGATTGAATTAGTGGATTGATGTTGGTAGACAGATAAGTGGATGATTGAATTAGTGGATTGATGTTGGTAGACAGATAAGTGGATGATTCAATTAGTGGATTGATGTTGGTAGACATTAGATAAGTGGATGATTGAATTAGTGGATTGATGTTGGTAGACATTAGATAAGTGGATGATTGAATTAGTGGATTGATGTTGGTAGACATTAGATAAGTGGATGATTGAATTAGTGGATTGATGTTGGTAGACAGATAAGTGGATGATTGAATTAGTGGATTGATTTGTTAGACTGATAGATAAGTGGATGATTGAATTAGTGGATTGATGTTGGTAGACATTAGATAAGTGGATGATTGAATTAGTGGATTGATGTTGGTAGACATTAGATAAGTGGATGATTGAATTGGTGGATTGACGTTAGTAGACATTAGATAAGTGGATGATTGAATTTGTGGATTGATGTTGGTAGACAGATAAGTGGATGACTGAATTAGTGGATTGATGTTGGTAGACAGATAAGTGGATGATTGAATTTGTGGATTGATTTGTTAGACTGATAGATAAGTGGATGATTGAATTAGTGGATTGATTTGGTAGACAGATAAGTGGATGATTGAATTTGTGGATTGATTTGTTAGACTGATAGATAAGTGGATGATTGAATTTGTGGATTGATTTGGTAGACAGATAAGTGGATGACTGAATTTGTGGATTGATTTGTTAGACTGATAGATAAGTGGATGATTGAATTTGTGGATTGATTTGGTAAACAGATAAGTGGATGATTGAATTTGTGGATTGATTTGGTAGACATATAAGTGGATGATTGAATTTGTGGATTGATTTGGTAGACATATAGATAAGTGAATGATTGAATTTGTGGATTGACGTTGGTAGACAGATACGATAAGTGGATGATTGAATTTGTGGATTGATTTGGTAGACATATAAGTGGATGATTGAATTTGTGGATTGATTTGTTAGACATAAGATAAGTGGATGATTGAATTAGTGGATTGATGTTATCAAGAACCATTGTTGTAGGTTGTGAAACGGCATAAATCGATCCAATGCATCAGTATTCCAGTTGACTCCAATTGATACACAATCCGACAGTTACACAAACAGATAGGCACTAACAGATAGATGTACAGACGGACAGACATATAGACAAATTACATGTGCAGGCTCTAGTAAACCTACAAATCATCTTTAAACTCTACAACTCAATCACAGCAAACACGGCACTCAAACTGTAATAACACGCGTGCTAGATCATGTCACGGTCTGCTGCGTTCATGTCATACAAGGTTACATCGGGATTCTGTTGCAGGTAAGGCTATCATGTGATATTAGCCTTGGTTAGCAATTCATGCGTGAACAGTCCATTCTCCACTGAATAGTTTCAACATGTCAACTTTCTGTTTCTAACAGCCGCGACAACAAGATGACCGTGACCGCCGGGATCAGAAGACCCCAGTATAGACATTAATTAGGAGTTCATTCGCTAGGTCTTTTTTATTATTGTCGTGGGTTTAGTTGGTCAATATTTATATACTTGAAGCCGCATGCCAAAAATAGATAAGGCCGATCAACGAAATTCACGGAAATAATCAAAATCCGCCTTTCAGATCATGTTTACATTTTCTGTACAGAGGTTTATTTATACTGTAGACCATGGCTCGCGAGCCAGATGTGGCTCTATTGATGGCTGCATCTGGCTCGCAGACAAATGTTCGATTATTAAATAAAATGTTTCTTTAGACTCCTTTGATCTACATATTAATTGCATATCAATATTTCATTCTATAAATGAGCTAAAGTCTACTGCAGCTCAGCATCAGAAGTCACATTAATGGTAAGAAATACTCATTATTGATTAGCAACAGCATAACAATGTTATTAAAAATAATTCAGAGACATAATTATTGTACTTTTAGTGATGCAATTACATAAAATGAACACATTTACTTCAATTTTTAGTTGTAAACATAAAACATGGCTCTCACAGAATTACTTTTCAAAATATGAGGTGTCCATGGCTCTCTCAGACAAAAAGGATCCCGACCCCTGCTGTAGACCATTCATAGTTATATTAACCTTCCAGATGGCCACCCCGTTATCTGACCGTAATATTTTCTCATGTATATATTAACCTCTCAGTTGGTCACCCCGATATCGGATCGTTTTTTTTCTCATGTATATACTAACGTTCCAACTGGTCACCCCACTATCTGACCTTGATATTTACTCATGTATACCTTCAAGCTGGTCACCCCACTATCTGACCTTGATATTTACTCATGTATACCTTCAAGCTGGTCACCCCACTATCTGACCTTGATATTTACTCATGTATACCTTCAAGCTGGTCACCCCACTATCTGACCTTGATATTTACTCATGTATACCTTCAAGCTGGTCACCCCACTATCTGACCTTGATATTTACTCATGTATACCTTCAAGCTGGTCACCCCACTATCTGACCTTGATATTTACTCATGTATACCTTCAAGCTGGTCACCCCACTATCTGACCTTGATATTTACTCATGTATACCTTCAAGCTGGTCACCCCACTATCTGACCTTGATATTTACTCATGTATACCTTCAAGCTGGTCACCCCACTATCTGACCTTGATATTTACTCATGTATACCTTCAAGCTGGTCACCCCACTATCTGACCTTGATATTTACTCATGTATACCTTCAAGCTGGTCACCCAGCTATCTGACCGTGATATTTTCTCATGTATACCATCTGACCGTGATATTTTCTCATGTATATATTAACCTTCCAGTTGGTTACCCAGCTATCTCACCGTGATATTTTCTTTAAAAAGGTTGGTACTACACATTTAGGACGTAGCTCTCACTTGCGTCCGATCGGCAGTAGAATATATGTTCACGGAATTAATTAGACCTTCATTTGTTCCTTTTCTTTATTATTCCCCTGTTTTCCGTTGGTCAATATTTATACACTTGGAATCACATGCCAAAAATAGCCAAGGCTACTCCAAGTATATAAATAGTAACTAATGGAAATCGTGACAATAATCAAAAACGTAGCGAATGGGGGCCTGTTTACTTTTTGCAGTTAGGTCTTATAGTACAGTCGTTGGTCACAGACCATTTCACAAATAATTTCTAATCCTACGAGGTCATGGTGACAGAATTACGACCTCCATTATTTTGTATGGTCAAGGCTATGATATAACCGAAGAGGACTCACGTCCGCAGTTGATAAGTACAATGTCACCCTAAAAGGTGCATTACTTATGTTACGCCCATTATTTGTTAGCTGTAGTGAGTTATGTTGATTATCGTCCTCACACACATACACACCAGATAATCCATAGGCACTAAAATATTCGATTTAGTAAATTTCTCCGGGTTATCGGCGGATGGTTCCGGTTCTGTATTGGAAAAGAGTGTTCCTCTATACATTTGTGTTCCTTCTCAACCTCCTGCAGATTAGCGTTATATAGTCAAGAGAAAGGAATGAGTTATATCATAGTTTACAGCTTGGTTGCGATATATATACCCTTTTTAGACTGACACGTCCGACTTCAGCATGGGTGTCACTTTACCCCATATGGGATAAAGTAGCCAACTACACCCGCATAACCTCCTTAGTCGCCTCTTACGACATACACGGTAGATAAACAGTGTCTTTGTCACTTTTCTGTCTTCCATGTTTATCCCCGGCAACACACGCGAGTAGCTGAAATCGAATGTGTCAAACTAAAGGCGCAACTATCGCAGTTAGTCGGTTAAACATGGCATAAGACATTCCGTTCTCCGGACTACGTCCTGCTGAATTTCGGAGTTTGATAACGGGTCACAAAAAAAATAATAAACTGTTCATATCGCAACACGTCGTAACAGGTATGTCATTTAAGAATGTACGAATGTCGTACAGATTATTCAGACACTCCTTCCCTACAACCCCCATCACCATATGCAAACACAACCACGATTATATCTAACAGGAAGTAGGCTATGCAAATTAACCGCCATACCCCTGTCTTCATGTTTCCAAAGAAGGATTCAGACACATTACAAAAACAAGGTGGCAGACTACATTTTCAACTACTACGGCTTTAAAACCGTATGAAGTTTATAAATTGTTTCTCCACACTGATAAACAGACTAGCACACACACAAAATAAACAGGGTTTGCCTTCTAGCTACTACTCCTCTCGTGCTACAGACGACCATGTGCCAAAACCACCTGTGTCAGACACACAAACAAAAGCCCAGCAAGGAAACTCTTGTTAGCAATAGTTTCCATTTCCACCGTGCCTTAACTGACGTCCTTGGTGTAAGTGACGAGAGGCTTCCCTATATTCGGTACGTATTCCACTGAAACATTGTTTGCCATTTCCTTTCATGTACTCTTGGACTGTCCTAGGGTTGTTTATGGGACTCTGTTCCCCGGAAATTAGGAGCGATTGAATTCATGAAGCGTATCATGCAATTTAGTATCAATATCTTGGACACATAGTCACAAATGATGGCAGATGTGAAACAGAAGTTAAAAGGAGAATAGGAATGGCTAAAAGTACCTTCAATGACATGAGGAAATTATTAATATCTAAACAAATTACAAACAAGTTAAAAATGAGAATTTTAAATTGCTACATCTATTCCATATTAATGTATGGCTCAGAAACATGGACACTAAATAAACAATTAGAAGACAAAATTGATGCCTTTGAGATGTGGGTATATAGAAGAATAGGGAGAACATCATGGAAAGAGAAGAAAACAAATAAAGAGGTGATAAAGACACTTAATATGAAGAAAGAACTACTAAGAGAAATAAAGATCAGGCAAATAAAATACTTTGGACACATTAAAAGACATGACACCTTATTGAAGACCTTACTTGAGGGTAAAGTCAAAGGGAAGCGAGCAAGAGGTAGGCAGAGATACAAGTGGGAGAGTAACATTACACGATGGACAGGTTACAGTCTAGCAGAGTGTACCACCAAGACAAGAGGCAGGAGATGTTGGAGATACGTTGCAGCCAACCTTCGTTGCGGAGACGGCACTTGATGATGGTGATCATGCAATTTGGAAAGTCAGGGATTTCCTTGGCGCAATAGTTAAGCTGTTTGCCGTATAATCGAGAGGTTGATGGTTCGAAACTTGATCTCGACACTTCTTTACATAGTGGATTTGTTTATTTTTGTGGAAAGGGGGGGGGGTGAGGGGATATCCCAGGAGAATAGGCCTATCGCTTGAAGCTATGGGTAGTATATTTGGTACTCATGTCACTTGAAGCTATGTAATTACCTGCTATGGGTAGTATATTCTCGGTAATCGGAATGCCGCTTCGTTGACCAGGACTGTTTACATATGGGGCAACTGTAGTATAATGAGTCACTCGGCGCTTTTTCAACATCGTGTTTATAATTTGGGAAACAAAACGGAGATGGGGGGGGGGGAAGAGTCCCAGCAGAGCAGAGCTTTCATACACAGAAGACTAGCTCAGCATGTAGAATGTAATGCTTTGTGAAGGAGAGGAGTCTTCTATACACATAAATTGTGTATAGTGCCCAAAGACAGTATGTTCCACCATTTTGCAAACAGACATCAAATCACAATGGTAGTATCAATATTACCACCTTTGACCCCCACAGTACATAATGCTTGCAATTACCACTGAAGATTATCAGGATGTAGTGCGGAGATCGAAATGCTCTGTGTCATGGTTTACAGACTAGCTGCGATATCCACGACTTTCGGCCTACCACATCACACTTCAGTTTGGATTCTGGGTCACTTCATCCTATGCTGGATGGACAGCCAACTCTACAACAAAACGTCATTAGTTGCCTCTTACGACATGCATGGAAGATAATCAGTGTTGTTATTCTTTTCTCGCTATTCTTTTATTCTATTGGGTCTCGGCAACACGCGGGCTAGTTGACATCCCGTAACACCAGTGGCACGTTTATCCTTATTTCTGATAAAACTTTAATGAGAATTACAAGAAACTAAATTTTTTTTTCCAGAATAGTTCTGAATAAACATATATTTGATATAGAGGTTGGTGGGTCACTTCGGGAACATTTCATTTCTATTGATACTGATTTTATCACATATGGGGAGGCGGGGGGGGGGAGATATATATTCTGTACTCTGGTTTGTTTCATCTATATCCCTCTATCGGTTATACTCTTTCGAATTACCCCTTTAGCATTTATTATGTGAGCGCGGACATTGCCTTTTCTTAAACGTCACGAATTAAGATGTGTTCTTGATAAAGATCAATTGGTCGAAACGTCAATAAGTGTGTGTTATCATGTAAGTAAAGTTAACCCACGGCCTTTATTACTGCCGCATGGGTGTGAGATGTTAGCGATCTCACATTTCAGTAGCTCTTCTATTTGAGGGCGGTAGCCATCTCCTCTCCCTCGCAGTTTACGTTGTGCTTGAACTAGTTACGAGCACGGTGTGGGTGGGTGGACCAACAAAGAAACCTGTCGCATGGGCCAGAGTTGTGCCCTGATGTCGACGTTTGTTTCGGCGGCATTGGACTCAAAACACTATTGAGTCGAATGGTTGCTGGAACAGAGGGCGAAGCACTTATGGGAATGCTCGACGTACTGTGAGGCCAGTTTATAATCAAGAATCTCCCTCGCAGTATTTACTTCACGGATTAATCCGGTACCCAATTAAGGCTGGATCAACCCAGGAGCCGCTGCTGTCTGAAAAACATTTCCGTCTCAACTGGGAAATAAACACAAAACACATAAATCGCTTGTAGCTTCTACATTCTGATCTTCTTCAGCATTCATTCTCAAACTCCCGCTGGATTTCTCTTGTAGCAGGACACATTCTCAAACTCCCGCTGGATTTCTCTTGTAGCAGGACACATTCTCAAACTCCCGCTGGATTTCTCTTGTAGCAGAACACATTCTCAAACTCCCGCTGGATTTCTCTTGTAGCAGGACACATTCTCAAACTCCCGCTGAATTTCTCTTGTAGAAGGAACATTCTCAAAACTCCCGCTGGATTTCTCTTGTAGCAGGAGAATGGTGTGTCGCCATGTTATTTGCGTCGATTGCCCTACACATCCGTCTTCGGTAGAACATTTTGATAACAGGCGAGAGTATGAGAACAAAGAATGTATTATAGAATGATTAACTTACGTGAGTTCAAGACTATCACAAAAACTAAAAACTGATCCCTCGACACAGAAACACCGGCCACTTGAACTAATACTCCACATAAACTGATATAAGATCTCTCAAACAACCATACCACGAAATGTACAGGAAAATATTCAGGAACGCATATACACACAGTCAGTTTTCAAAACAAAGAACGGTAGTCAAAGAGCCTTTATACCAAGGCAAGGTTAGAACAAATGTTGCTTTGGGGGATTTGGTGGTGGTGGTGGGGGAGCAGAATACACCAGCTACCAGTGTGTGGTGAGTAGAAAGACAATTGTTTGGTCACTTCAGCCTAGGGAGCAGAGGTTCCAAACTTATTCTAGAATACGGACACACCCGACCTAATTTCAAAATATACAGTACTGATAAATTCTTGGAATTGTTAGAGTGTTTTTCTTGTTAAGTGTTTCCGTTTAGATAACAGCACACTTGTGTATTTAATACACGATTGTTAATCAGCGTGACACTGTCATAACTGAATTACGGATTGTGTTCGTTCAGTTCTACAGAACACTGTACTAATAAGGGTGGAAGAGCTGTAAAACATGCAGTCAGTCATTTCCCTCTTTTGCCAAGTTTAGCACATAGGGCGGATGTCATAGTTCTCCATTCCTGTCAGTCAGTTGCCAAGGATTGCAGGTCTTGTGCATTTATGCCTTTTGATTTTTAATTCATTCATAACAGTTCTGAGCGTTGTTTTTGGTCTGCCCTGTTTTCTTTCCCGTCTGGTGTCCACATGAAGGCTTGTCGTCAAAATGTAAAATATTAGTATTTTCTAAATATAAATAACATTTGATAACACTAAAAATGTGTTCCTTCATTATAACAATTAATTATGTCCGTGTTGCCGGGGCCCGAGAGGGGAGCAAAGAATAACAACATCTTCCATTCATGTGGTAAGAGTCGACTAAGGAAGTTATGGGGTAGAGTTAGCTGTCCCATTCCATTAGGGTCAAAGTAATCCAAAGTCATCCTGAAATCAAATATGTTAGAGCGAAAGACGATCGCAGCGATGCTGTAAACCATAACACACCGCATTCGGTTCTCCTGACTACATCCTGCTAATATGCAGGAGTTTGAGAACGAACGCAGAAGAAAAACAATTAGCGCACCAAATGTTAACTCATGGCCGACTATTGATTAAAGACCTGTGGATTAACCCATGGCTGACTTTTGATTAAAGACCTGTGGATTAACCCATGGCTGACTTTCGATTAAAGATATGTGGATTAATCCATGGCTGACTTTAGATTACAGCCCCGTAGAATTAAACCGTGATCGCGTTACAATTACACTGAATCCAGTTTTTTTTTCAGTTGCCACTTTTTAATAGCCAGCCAATGCAAACGAGGGATTACAGCCGAATGGTGAGAGCGGTCCAGGGTTAGCCATCTCAAATTGCGATCATATTTCAAAATAGTACATCGCAGCGTGTTGCCGTGGCCCGCAAGGGGAGCAAAGAATGTCGACGCTTTTACCTGCAATGCATGTTGTACTAGCCGACTAAGGATAGTGTGGATGTGTTTGCTATCATATCCCGTAGAGGGTCAGTCACGACAAGATGCGCAGATATCGCAGTTAGCTGTAACTCATGACCCAATCCATTCCGTTCTCTGGACTACATCCTGATAATCTGTAGGAGTGTGAGGAGTGTTGAAGAAGAACAACAATGTGCAGTAGTTTAAGAAGGAGATCAGAAAGAGCTTCAAATCGTTCAAGTGGTATAGTATAAATCTCAATGTTACATCATCATCAAGTGCTGTCTCGGCAACAAAGATGAGCTGCAACAGTTCTCCAACTTCCCCTACATATTGTCGTTGTGGTGCACTCTGTCAGATTCTTAACAAGTCCAGCTCGTGTTGTTACTATCCCACTTGTATCTCTGCCCATCTCTTTCTCGTCTCCCCTCGACTTTACCCTCAAGTAAGTTCTTCAACAAGTTGTCATTTCATATCTCCGTTTTGTAATGTCCAAAATATTTTATGTGTTTTTTTTTCTTTTAATAGTTTTTTTTTCATACGAAGTGTTGTTCGTTGTTCGTGTTCTCATCTTTGTGCGAATTTATCCCTGTTCATATATATCACCTTCTCAAAGACATAAATTCTATCTTCTAGTTGTTTTGTACATTATCCACGTTTCTGGGGCATACATAATATATACTACGAGTAGTAAGACCATGGAGACTATGGCGGTGACCAGGGCATTTGAGTGGGTATGCACACAGAAGGTAACGCATGTCTCCATCTTGAGTGACTCTATGAGTATGATTAAGAAGGTACAAGCGGGTCTCGTCCGCAAACAGTGGATTGAGGCCTTGAGAAAGGCGAGGCTGAAAGTGGTTATATTTATTTTCGTGCCAGGACATGTGGGCGTTCGAGGCAATGAAAGAACGGATGAACTGGCATTATGCGCGATTGTGGCACAGGGCGATGGGGCAATGGATCGAGCTTATGTTTTGAATTCCTTAAGAGATATAACACGCGAGAGTGAGACTAATGTGGATGATGATTCATTTTCAATGGCTAGGATTAAAGATCAGGGATTGAAATGCGGTGTTGCTAGAGGTGAACATTTTGGAAGGCGCAGAAGAATGATGGTCAACCAGCATAGGACCGCTACTGTCAGCAGAAGTGTAATGGCGGATACACTTTGAGAGATCGGAGCAACTATGGACGTGTCCCGTTTGCAGTGATGATGATCCGACGACTAACTAACTAACATAATATATGTATTATTTTAGTATTCTCATTTTTAGCTTGTTTGTAATTTCTTTAGATGTAAACATTTAAGAAAAATTAAACAATATTTCTGTCAATATATAATAGGAAATATTCTTCAATATGTCCCTTGACCTTACAAAATGTGAGAACCACAAGTCGGTGAGGAAAAAATAAATTATGAGGATGTGAAGAACTCCACTAGGCGAAACGTGTCACAGATTACAAATGGAGCATGCGCCTTCGTTTCCGTGTCTTGAAGGCCGCAGGTTGGCGTGAGTCACATGTGGTATGTCGTGCGCTCGCCGGTGAGCCTGGGTGTGAAAAGCAATTCCGAAAATTAAAGAGAATAAAACTACAGATTGAAGGCACTAACTAGACCGCACTATTGTTTAAGTTGGCGCGCTGGTTTCATGCATGGAG
The DNA here is from genome assembly GCA_034231615.1 of Meghimatium bilineatum. Taxonomy (NCBI): domain Eukaryota; kingdom Metazoa; phylum Mollusca; class Gastropoda; order Stylommatophora; family Philomycidae; genus Meghimatium; species Meghimatium bilineatum. Next base: position 93,943,572 of record CM067322.1, on the reverse strand, counting down.
CTCTAGAATGTCTATCTAGAAAACTGTGCTTCGTGTTAGTATTTCCTGCTGATCATTTCTACTGTCCATTATATAGTGTTCATAATAGTGATACATAATACTGTGGACAGAGAGCTGTGGAGAGCCATGACCGCCTACGCCACCCGGCATGGCACCTGATGATGATGATATAGTGTTCACTTTTATTCTCTGAACATGAAACTGTTGTGCTAGGAGCCGCTTTACCCAGAAAGCGATTTGACATAAGCAGTATTTTTTTTCCCATTTAAGGTGTATCAATGACGTCATAACAGCATCACTAAATACCAGCAATTCTTTAGGCGATGTATGAGTGATATAAATGAGCGTACGGAGACTTTGTAGACACCCTATCTATTCATGTATTCAGGCGCAAGTTCTCTTAATAACAAATAGTTAGTCGTCTGTCAGTCAGTTATCTGGTTACAGTATATTGATGAATGGTAAGGTGGTCAATGGAATCCACCCTGTTTGGAGGGAGTGTCGTCTCAATATGCCATATTTTTGTCTGTAGTTGGTTTCCTATAGGCAAAAGTCTAAACAGACAGGAGGATGTCTCCATGAATTTAGTCGTCAGTAGGAGGTCCTCACAGTTGCCCCACAGCTTCACCTCTAGATCTGTCTCGTGTGGTCAGGTTTTAGTCGCAAATTCGTCAAAAATGGACATGTCTGCAGAATGTGTTCTGGAGTCTGCGGACTCGTTCGACATGGACATTGGTCAGTTTGGGCAATCTTTATTTGTGAAGATGTACTTTTGGGGATGCACTTGTTCAGCTATAGGATGAGCTTGAGGAAAGTTGCCGCCTTTTCTCTGACTCCATGTATGCTTGTACTTTCTTTTGATGAAAGTGTGTGTTTTAGTCAGTGATATTCGGCGAAGAAATTGTTTCTATTTACACCTTCTTTTAATATTCGTCAGCTGCCTCATTTCCTGCAATTCCACAGTGTGCAGAGATCCAATGCAGCAATTCCACAGTGTGCGGAGATCCACTGCAGCACCACTTTGTTGTTAGTAATAAGCCATGTTTTCTCTCTTTCTTTCTTGGTAGCGTTGACATGCATGAATAAATGAAGAATGTATTCGGCAGTCTCTGGACTCAAGTCTTCTTCAGCGTTCATTCTCAAACTCCCACTGGATCTCTCTTATAGTAGAACAATGGTCCAACCAGATTTCCAGCAGGATGTAGTCCAGAAAATGGATTTGCGCGTTGTGTCGCCGTTTTATTTGCGTCAATGGCCCAACACATCCGTTTTAACGGTATGCTCAGTCATTTTCAACAGTTTCATAACAGCAAATATTCAAACAATATTTTGTCAACGTGTACAACTATGCATCAAATTTATAATATTCTCACAAATAGGGTAGAATTTTATGTAGTTTCAAATTGTTTTGTCATGTGATCAAGAACTCAGGAAAACAGATCTACAACTTTAAAGAAGTTATACTTTTCCAGTGATCTTGTAAAAGGAAGGTTCAGATGAACTTTTCGAAGTTATACTTTGTCAAATCAGGAGACTTAAAAGCATAATTACATCAACGTTTTTAGTATGAAAAAAGGTTGAAGTCTATGTCTATTCGTTATGACTCAAACCCACATGTTGTGAGTGAGTATGCTGCCGTGCGTGACATTTGAACAAATCATTCATCAAAGTAGTAAAGTGGTGAACAAATGTCCATATAATGACTGAGGGTGATGTCACCCAGCTTATGTGTATCTCTCTATATCGTCTCCCCGTGGAGCAGAGGTATGCAAACGCCGTTCTCCAATGATTTGTGCATTTGTGTTCCTCTTAATTGGTGCATACAAGGCCTCAATTTATGTAGTCTCTTTCTCCACTGTTTCTATTCTAGTTTGCCATCAGCGTTCCCAACTCCCGACTTCTCCCGTGTATTCCAGTTTGATTATGTTTACATGCGTGTCATCCATCGTCATTTTCTATGTTTTATCATTACCTCCATCGGACACTCTTCCACTACCTCCATCGGACACTCTTCCACTACCTCCATCGGACACTCTTCCACTACCTCCACCGGACACTCTTCCACTACCTCCACCGGGCACTCTTCTACTACCTCCACCGCGCACTCTTCTACTACCTCCATCGGGCACTCTTCCACTACCTCCACCGGGCACTCTTCCACTACCTCCACCGGGCACTTTTACACTACCTCCACCGGACACTCTTACACTACCTCCACCGGGCACTCCTCCACTACCTCCATCGGACACTCTTCCACTACCTCCACCGGGCACTCTTCTACTACCTCCACCGGGCACTCTTCCACTACCTCCATCGGACACTCTTCCACTACCTCCACCGGGCACTCTTCCACTACCTCCATCGGACACTCTTCCACTACCTCCACCGGGCACTCTTCTACTACCTCCACCGGGCACTCTTCCACTACCTCCTTGTCAAACTCTTACACTACCTCCACCGGACACTCTTCTACTACCTCCACCGGGCACTCTTCCACTACCTCCACCGGGCACTCTTCTACTACCTCCACCGGACACTCTTCCACTACCTCCACCAGGAACTCTTCCACTACCTTAATTGGGCACTCTTCCACTACCTCCATCGGGCACTCTTCCACTACCTCCACCGGACACTCTTACAAATGATCATTTAATATCGATTCCTACAAACGAAATCAAAGTAAACCACAGATGCATTTCTTGATAAATATCTATAGTTTTGATGTGATTTTCTGGGTTTCATGCAATTTTTCAGAGCTATAAAGCAATTTTTCAGAGCTATAAAGCAATACAGAATTCACATTTATTTGAACATCATAGCCTTATTTTTCTGGGACAATACTCTAGAATTACATACTGGGCGAAAGTACAAATTATATTTTTTGCGTTAGTTCTCGAACTCCCAACGGATCTCTATTATAGCAGGATAATGGTACTACTACATTTCCAGCGGAATGTAATCCAGAGAGCAGTTGTGTTGTGTCATGGTTTACAGCTGGGGTGACCATACATGGCATTAGAAGCTATTATTACACGACCTACAGGATGATTTATAATGACTATATTCAATGACTTCTGTACCCAGAAAATATAAAACTAAAAACAACCTTATCGATAGAGCCTCTAAGAACTAAACAAAATGTGTAGACCACATCCGTGACCATTAACAATACTATAAGACCTCTGAACAGAAAGTAAACATAACCTAAAATGCTATTGTTTTATTTTATCCGTGCATTTAGCATGCTACTCCAAATATATAAATAGAGATCAAGAAAAAGCATTGTCAAAACGTCACGAGTGAAGTCTTTTTTACTTTCTGTTCCGAGGTCTATACTGAATGGAGGTCGTCATATCTCACGCAAGATATGCACAATCAAGTGTTTCCCACATCTGGCTTACAGTTTGCTGCGATATATGTGCCTTCGTTCAGGCACATTATACTTCACGATGATATATTGGTCAATTTGACCTATTTAATGAGGAAGTCAATCTATCCTAAACCTCCTTAGTAACCTTTAACAACCTTCATTTTAGTCAAATACGGATATGCGCAAATAAAACAGTGACGCATTGTATTTCCATTATCTGGATTACATCCTGCTGGAAATCTAGTAGGATCATTGTTATGCTACAAGAGAGCTCCAGCTGGAGGCTGAACATGAGAAAATATTGCATGCATTTCTTGCCACAGTGTTATTAATCTTTGCTCCATGTTGGATCCCGACAACCTTACACGACTGTCGCCAGTCCTGATGCAGACATGAGGAGAGAGACATGGCCCACCCCAATCACCGTCGACGAGAACTGTATGGCGAAGTGGAAATTGAAAGCAACCTGTCTCATAGAATCCGAAGTCCCAACCGGACTGGAGTGAAGATCGCCGAAGAAACAAGTGCACCAGTGCATGACAGTCTGCATTATAGAAAATATCTGTACAAAATTAATTATGACTTCATTTGTTACCTTTTTTATTATTGCTGTGCTTGTGGTTAGTCACTATTTATATACTTGAAGTCGCATGTAAAAAATAGCAAATGTCATCATAGAAATTCACGGAAATCATCAAAATGTTCTTTTCACGTATTTTTAAATTTTCTGTTTAAAGGTCTTACAGTTCAGACGAAGGTCACGGTTAGTGCGTCCGTTTTGGGCATAGGCCAAGGATAGAAAAAATAATGTCCTAAAGCCATTTTTTAAATCCAGTCCCTTTACGCTGATTTAGAAATACTATTTGCACTGAGCTCAGAAAACACATTTGGAGCTCCGATATAACAATTTTTTTTTTTTGCACAATACCACACGACAAAAGCTAAATCCTGCCCGCCGACCGTAAAAGATTGCTTACCTCTGACATAGGTCACCATTAAAAGTGTAAGCAATGTTATGTGTTTTCAAACAAGTTTTGCAAAGTTTACATTCACGCCCAAAACAGTGATGCACTAATCGGGCATCGTTTTCTATGTATACATTCCAAATATAACTTAAGCCCAAGTATAACTTTAGTAGAATAACTTAACGTCTCAACATTAAAAAACACGTCAACGCTGACATTTAAATACATTATTTTAATTCTGACATTTATAACTATTCCTTTTGAAGATGTGGGATTGGCAAATGTGTTAATAATTTGTTGTGGTTGAAAACGGGTAACTGTATTGTCAGGGGCAGAAATATACCAGGACTTATAGCAAACTTCGTGCCAAAAAAAAAATACTTCTGAAAACAACACATTTGCAGTTTGGTCCAGAAACGGTGTGGTATGCCAGTTCAAGCGAGAAAAATTGGTTGCTTCAATGGTATACGTTATTTAATTTTGCACGCATTCCAAAGATTGCAAAGCCATAATTTTGCAAGCTGAAGCTATTAAGTATTCGTGTAACAAGGTGCCCATTTAATGTATAGGACTACTGTTTGAAATTCTCTCTGCTTCTCTCCACCTGTGATCACGTTGCTAGCCATGATATATCATGAAATTTGGTAAGAAAAAAATGACTATGTATTTCTCCGTTAGTTCTAAGCCTTCTCTGCTAGCAGTATGTACGGAAGACGGTGTGTCATTGTTTCACAGTTTGACTGTGATATGTATGCCTTTCGGCCTTACACGTCAAACTTTATCGTGGCTTTTGGTTCATTTTCTTCTTCTTCTGCGTTCGTTCTCAAACTCCTGCAGATTAACAGAATGTAGTCCGGGAGAACGGAATGCGCTGTGTCATGGTTTACAGAATTGCTGTGATATCTGCGCCTTTCGACCTGACACATCCGACTTCAGCATGTCTTTGGGTCACTTACCCCCATAAGGGATAGCCAACTTCATCCTATAACCTCCTTAGTTGCCTTTTACGACATACGTGGAAGGTAAACAGTGTTGCTATTCTTTGCTCCCCTTTCGGGCCCCGGCAACACACGAGCGAGGTTCATTTTGATCTATGATTTGTACAGCCAACTTCATTCAAGCATTCCTAGTCACCTTTTACGCTATGCATGACAACACATAAGAGAGGGTATTGTCCTACAAATTATTGTTGTAGCATGTTAATGGCTGTGCTTCTATGTTGTAATTAAAAAGAGCAGTCTGAGACTATATATCTGTGGGTTTGTAAAACACTCATAATTCCAACTCGTTCGAACTAGATTAAGTTGCACGCGCAGTGAGAGTAATGCTGTTGGCATTGCACTGATGAAGCTACTGTATGATAAATGTATTGGAAAATAACGATTTTCCCTTTCCATGTTGTTGGGTCATATTGAGGAATACAACGGTTACGCCCGCAGTATTAATATTCAAATGCTTACATATGGATGGTGAATTCAGCATCAAGCCGGCTTCATTTACTTCCCAGAAGATGTGGTACCCATTTTGTTAAGCTGGGTCGATCTAGGAGTCGTTGCTTATTTTAAAAATAGTTACAGTTTAACTGGATATTGAATCTTGGATCACCCGAACAGGAAGCCATTTCACTAACTACTGAGCTCTTAAGCACGAGTGAGGTTTACAATTTGTGTGAAATTGTAGAAAATATATTTTTTGCAGTTGTCTATTAATTACGTCAATAATGTGTGCTCTTTTTCCACCATTCAGACCCCGTCAACACAAGGGTGAGCCAGAGCGGACATCCACGTTTTCCTCGATTCATCATGAGAGACGTTGGGGTATTTCCTTTGGTAACGCAAGAATCCGAAACTTCATCACTCCTTCCTGCTAAGAAAGAACAGCTGCTTAATCGATACTGTATATTTGTACAGAAAAAAACACAAAAACTGCTTAGATTTAATCTGACATTCCTTGCTTAAAAGTCGAAATATCATCCGCCATTAGTGGACCCGCATAGCTGGGATTGGTCGTTCCCTTTGTACCGACCCCATTCGATTGTTTATAAAAAAAATAATTAACTAATACACCATTATCGCATGATAGGATTACGTCAGATCATTTTTTAGTACAGTAAATATTATTTACACACACAAATAAACTTGATAAGTCCCTACGCTATTTGAGATATCGGGCCCTTTAACGATTAAGAATATATAGATGGTGACATTAAAAAAAATTGGGGGGGAGGGTGCCAAAAAAAGTGGGGGCCCTAAGCTATAGCTTGTTTAGTTTATAGGTAAATCCGGCACTGAGTATGACTAGCATCTATAGACGACACTTTCACACAAGAACATGACTAGCATCTATAGACGACACTTTCACACAAGAACATGACTAGCATCTATAGACGACACTTTCACACAAGAACATGACTAGCATCTATAGACGACACTTTCACACAAGAACATGACTAGCATCTATAGACGACACTTTCACACAAGAACATGACTAGCATCTATAGACGACACTTTCACACAAGAACATGACTAGCATCTATAGACGACACTTTCACACAAGAACATGACTAGCATCTATAGAAAACACTTCCTCACAAGAACATAACTCAATCCAATTCATATTCTGCACCTGCTCCCTCCTCCATCAATCTTGAAGGGAACAATCTGACAAGGAAATGAAACACTATCTTTTCTGTTCTTGTTCATGTTTGCTTGTTACTTGAGAATCAATATTTAGATACTCAGTTTGACTGGCTTCAAGAATAAGTTTCAGTATTAATTGGTTATTATATCAACCGTCACATCACTTTATAAAAAATGTCAATTGTAGCATGATGATTGATCCTGCATATTGAAGGCTGAACCGTGACCCTCTGTTATATAAGACCTATTGGTTAATGGGAAATCAAGCCTTCTGGTGACTCATTTGACAATTTCCTTGATTTTCAGTGGCTGTCACACAAAGTATAATCATACATAGTGACCAATGAAAATCACGGCAATATTCAAATGTGTCATTAAGAATTCTTGACAACTTATTAGACAATAGGTCTTATATTGCGGACTGTCATGGTTAAATGAGTCTCTTATATTCATACAATAGATATGTAAGTAACAAAATAAATGCAATAAATGCTCTTGCGGGTCAACAAGAACGGCTCTAGCAATGGTGAAACACTTTGCACACTTGCGTAGTTTGGGCACGCGATGAGACACGATTCCCTTTCCATGATTGCCCTGAAAAGTAATGCTGAATGTGAAAGAAGACAGTATGGATTGATAATATAGACTGGACATGTTTCTATACATCCAAAAAAGGCACTGAGAACAGAGAGGCATGGCGGGATGTTTGTGTAATGTTTCTGAAGAGGCAGCCTTACGACCGGGGGGGGGGGGGGGAGTTTATGGATTTGATGATGACCCATTACTATACATGTACCATTTTCTTTTCTTATTCCTTGTTATGACGGATCCATTAACTGATGAGGAGAAGGAAGTGCTCGTATTTCAAGAGAGCTCGCTGGCTGACAACGCTATCACTGACGAAACATCAAGGCTGAGATGTGAGGACTTCACTAGTAAATGCGAAATTAGTATAAATTTACGCCCGAGCAGCAGAATTAGAAACGTGTCAACCAGCGAGTCACGGGAACCATCATTATCTATACCATTTGCCATCTGCTATGAGAGACTTGAGCACTAATATGTCTGACATCATTCAAAATGATGATCTCAGCAGATATATAACGCATACAATTGAAATATGTATAAATTGGGCTAGGTATAGACCCTATAAATTAATTGTTTCATTTAAATGCAGACTGTGGTTTCAATTTTATTTTCGATATATTTATTGGGTCTAACCAAATACAACACCATATGCAAAAAAAAAAATTACGTTAATTCATTAGACGGTTTATCAGATAATTTACATTTGTTTGAGGGTAAAGAAAGTGAAACGTGATCTTCCATATTATGTGCTATCTTTGGCCCACAAGGAATTAAGAAAATGCTCATGTTGCAGGTGGAACATATTGAAAGGAAGAATTATGAAAGAATGAAATACCCAGGTAATGACGGTCTCTACCTGATCTAAAAGAAGAATGACATCTCATTGGTGGGACAACGGTGACTGTGGCAATAAGAACAAACCTACCTAGAATATAATTATTGATAACTGATAGCGCTGTTGCAGTGAGGACTTTGTGTGTGTGTGTTCATCAATGGGTCCGTGCTTCGTGTCAAACGTTTTTCAATTAGAGTTCTAATTATGTTTTTGTGATAGTGTTGTGAACAACATAGCGTATACAGCAAACCTGCTTAATATATCTCTGGTGGATATTGAAGTCTCTATTCACTAACGCTAATCTAATGTCAATGTCTTGGTGGATGTTTTGAAAGATTTATAATGGCCGGTGTGTATGAATAATATGATCTGGGGCTACTTATATCCTCACAGATATCACATGAATACAATTCTCGGGACATGCTGGCGTTCAAGGTAATGATAGATTGGACTGACTTGCATCTAATCCCCCCCCCCCCCGCCTATATAGTGTGTATGTTGGTAATTGATGCAGGAAAGATACTGTAACTACTTAGCAAACGACTATTGAGTGTGGAGCCTTGAAATGAAAGTAAATAATCCTTGACACTGATGCGTTTTGAGGAATGTGGCATTCGGCCCTTATGTTCTCATTGAATAACGATACACCTAGGAATACTGTGGCTGACACCACACTTCTTTCATTGAAAACACATCTGTAAAACTTCTTTTACAAGTTGGCATCAATCGTGAGTAAAACTGGAAACCAACTAGAGTTAAGTGCTGTGTATGTATGTGTAACCAACGAGCAAAGGGAACCATCAGCATACATATGTTTGGCATTTGTTGAGGCAGATTGAGTAGTTAAAATGCACGAATGTGGTGTGACGAAATACAAACAACAGTAGGAGGAAATATGAAGATACAAGGATATCTATGACACAATAAGGAACGAGTTACATCTCACATAACAGTGCGTGTGAGTTACATATCACATAACAGTGCGTGGTACTCATCTTCCTCAGCGTTCATCCTCAAAATCCCGGTGGATCTCTCTCGTAGAAGTGCCATGGTACTACTAGATTTTGAGAAGGATATAGTCCAGAAAATAGAAATGCGTTTTATCACCCTTTCATTTGCGTCAATGTTTAAAAATTACACATACGTCTTCGGCTGAGTAGAGCCATAATAAGATTGTAGGCGTATACCAAATTAATATTGAGATGAATGTGCTTTACCAAGACCCAAATGGGGAGAAAGAATAGCTCCACAGTTACCTGCCAAGCATGTCTTGCGACTAAGGACGTGTGGGGGTAGAGTTGGCTATCCCATCCCATATACAGCCCAGTGATATAGGAGCTGTTATGAAGTCGGATGTATCAGGCCGAAAAACGTAGATTAGCTGTAAACCATGCCACAGTGTACTTCATTTTAAATATGTAATTCTGCTGATCTGCAGGAGTTTGAGAATGAACGCAAAATATTTAGTAACCGCGAACAAAATGAAATAACGTGTAAAGTTCAGAAAACTGACTGAATCACACCAAGAAAAATAGCAGGTTTTGATACTTTTCATTGATAAACGGGTTGTGGTCGAAACGTCGATTCATTTAGTTTTTGTGAACTTTTAATTATGTTTTTCTTGTGGTTCAATCCTTTCTGTGAACTGTGAAAATTCTATAGCCACGAATACAAATTTAACGTTATTTAATTATTATGTAAAACATGTACTCCTGCAAGGGATGAAGACATGGCGGATTATTTTATAAAGAATTATATTGAAACTGCCTTCATTGAATCATTGATTCCTTCTGTTATTCATCTATTAATCTGCCATTTTTACTACTGTAATTCTAACATGTATGTAGAACTGTACGTTAGTGGGTAAACCATACACAATTAACATATGAGAAGATGTTCCTATTTCGTGAAATGCACACAAATGTATTCTAAATGTTATTAAAACTCAAATAAGCAACAGCTTTTTATGTGTTATTGTGTTGAAGCGAGCTAGAATAATACTGAAAAGAAAGTTAGATGTAAATCTTAAATGAAAATAATGAAGAGACAGGTGCGTATTCAATGTAGCCACTCAATTTTATTTTTCATATGTTGTGTATGAAAACGTTTCGGTAAATTGGCAGAATAACGTTCTCTGCTCATATTGTAAATAGAAATATTAGTGGTTACACTATCTGTCCGGTTCTGTAGTGGAGTGGTACAGAGTGCATCAAGATCGGCCAAGGTACCGGATTCAAACTGTAGACAACTCTGCCACCTGAACTGCCGAGAAAGCAATGGCAATCTACTGCACCTATATATGGTGAATAGAAATTTATTAAAGCTAAAACTGATGCGGTCATACCTATTTCCTGAATAGGGATATACTATCAACAACACTCGGTATCTATTTCCTTTCAGTTCCCTGCGAAACATAGGGGCTGCAACTGCCACTCTACATCGATCTGTGATGCCTATTCTGTTGATATGTAAATACGAGGTCCAATTGATTTGGTCTCCTCTATTGCTCTTTGTTCTCTTTCCCTATGTTTCTCTGTATCACTGAATAGAATCCTGCTTCACATCATATGATGTTATTCATATGGGTAAATTCTCTATATTTCATTGCATCTGGAATTCAAACTTGACAAACTCAAACTATCTTCCGCGTTCGTTCTTAAGCTCCTGCAAATCAGCAGGGTATGGTCCAGAGAACGGAGTTCGTTGTGTAATTGCTTACAGTTTAGCTGTGATATCTGTCTTTTTAGATCTGACACATCCGACGTCAGAATAGGCTTCTGGGTTACTTTGACCCTATTTGGGATGGGACAACCGGCCCTAGCCCAGAACATATTAGTCTCCTCTTACAACATGTTTGGTGGGTAACTGTCACTATCATTTGCTCCTCTTTCATTTTGGTAGGTAACACTATCACTGTTATTTTCTCCTCTTTTGAGTTCTGACAACACATGGACAATACAATCTAACTGTCAAATAATGATTCAGAACCTTCGTGTGGTTTTACCATGTGACGAAGCGTGATTCCCTTTCTAAAGTTATCATGCAGACAACAGTTGAGGGTAGGAGAAGAAGAGAGAAACAAAAGAAAGTATGGGTTGTTAATATTAAATAATGAGCATCACAAAGATTACTCCACTTAAACAAGGACTGAGAGGTGTGGCGGGATTTTTATGCTCATTTTTCCAGAGTGGAAACCCTAAGACCCTTAAGGGTTATGGGTTTGATGATGATACTTCAAGCAAGGGGTTAGTATGATACTTCAAGCCAAGGGGTTAGTATGATACTTCAATACTTCCAGCTACACTCGAAACCACAAGACATAATTATATACACAGATGGCTCCGTTAACAGAAACACAAACAAAAGCGGTTGGGGTTTTGTTGCCTACAGAAACAGAATGAAGTTAGTTGAGAAATCTTCAGCATATTCTACTGTCACATTGAGCATGAGGATGGAGACAGAGGGAGTTACAGCAGCACTTAATTGGTTGATAGCTGATACATCAACACACTCGGTAATACTCACAGACCCTCGAAGCATGCTGCGCAAGATATAAAAGTTCATGCTAAGAAAAGAATGGTGGGACTTATTGAATAACTCAATTGTCCACATCATTACATGGATATACTGCCCTGATCATGCTGTGGTCAGAGGAAACGAGAAAGCCGACTTTTTGGCAGTCATTGCGGCGAGTGAGAACACATTGCTGAGAAGATATATATAGCAGACTTAATGAAGGCATTAATAAATTCATTTCAAGATGAAGATGATGTCAATGAGGCTGAGAACGTACACATACAGAAAATGTCAGAAATTGGAGTATCTAGAGGGGAGGGGAGAAAAAGAAATTGTTTGGAAAGTCGCGAAGAGCACATAATCAACACCTGAGACTTTGAGTTTACATACACTGGGATGGCTGCTGCAAGTGCTGTGAAGCTAGTTTCTAATCAAGAATAAATTTTTTTAAACTTCAAGCAAGGAGGTGGCATCATAAGTTATACTTCTATACGCTCTTGAACGTAGCCTTCGTTGCAACGCCATCGTGTTCCGATATGCTGCATTTGTGTATGGAATCAAATTATAAATATTTGGTTGTTTATTTTGATGTGTCTTTGTTAATTTTGTTTCATCTGCTGTAATGATTCTTCTGAAGAATACTTTGAATCACATGGACAATATACTTGATGCGTAAACATGTTAAATTTCGATCGAGGAGAAGAAGACATGGGTAGTTGGAGAATGCTAACAATGTTTTATAGAAGATTGATCACAAAAGGACATTACGTGTCCACATCAGAAAAAAAAACCACTCCACATTTAAGGGTCACATCTTGAAAAGAATATTTATGTGAAACACTGTAGTAATAGCCAAAATTTTGTCTTACCTAACAAACATTTCAAAAATAACATTGAACCGGAACCACCAGCAGCTATATTCAGGTGATTTACCGAAGCGGAGATCAGGACATGTCCGGTGTGCAAAGACGACAATCAACATAGCACAAACACAAACAAGAAAAATTGAGGGGGAAGGAAACAGTGACAGTGAGATGAGGGTGAATAGTTTAACATCATGGCATGGAAAAACGTCAACAGTATAGCTGATACATAGTATTGAGAATATAGTTTTTGTTTTTAGTTTATTGGTCTCCTAACTCACCCGCACGACACATGATGATTATGTTGTAATGTTACCACTTCTTTGTTTTAACAATTAAAAGACAGAACAACTTTAAACACGTACGGATATCACTATATCAACATTGGGACCTCACCAGTTGCTGACTCAATGAAGAAAAATAAATATCCTTCTTCATCTTCTTCAGCGTTCATTCTCAAACTCCCACTGGACATATCTTGTAGCAGGACCATGATCCTACTAGTTTTTCAGCACGATGTAGTCCAGAGAATGAAAATGCGCTGTGTCACCGTTTGATTTACATCAATGGTCCGACACATCTGTCTCATCATCATCAGGTGCCATGCCGGCTTTCGTAGGCGGTCTTGGCTCTCCGTCCACAGTATTATGTATCAAGGTCGTTGTTGTTTCCTTGCCGTGCCAGACTGTCTAATATTTTCTCACGATGTCGCCCTCTGTCTCTGTTGCCTTCAATTTTGCATGTTGTGACTATGTTCTCTAAACTGTCTCATGAAGTGGCCAAATAAAGAAGATTGCCTTTTTCTTATATTGTTAATTAAGGTCGTTTCGCATTTGACTCTTTCAGCACCTCTACATTAGTTTATCTGTCTAGGGCTGTAAAAATGTTCAACAATTAAAATAACAATCATGGTAGTTCTGGAATCTGTAAAGATATATATCCTACAAAATGAGATCATCTGATTGAAGAATGCGCTGTTCTAGGAAGAATGTCATTTATTCTTCTATTCTGGATAGGGCCAATATGAAAATTATTGATTGGTGATAATCAATATTCTGGACATGATCAATATGAAAACTATTGATTGGTTCTAAACGGATCTGTGGCGCTACTAAAACTGAAGCAGTGACAAATCCGGAAGAAAATACAGAAGCTGACGTATCCATGAGAACACAGAACGATCGGTTATATGATCCGGAGGTCATGTGACTAGATGGGTACCAGACGTCCACTAATTGCATGACACATGTGTCGTCTTCATTACACACTCTGTAGTACAGCGCCATTCCTCTATCTTCCTAAGTATTGAATCCTGGTATATTTCTGTTCAACTGCGTTCGTTCACAAACTCTTGCAAATTAGCAGGATGTAGTACGGATAACAGAAAGCCACGGTTTACAGCTTGAATGTAATATTTTATACTTGTGGTCTGACACATCAGAATTCTTCATGGCTTTTGGTTCATTTTTATATTATATTAAATGGGACAGCCAACATCAATAAATGAAGCTGATATGTACTTAAATGAATTTATACGGACATTATTAATGCGTCACTTAATGATAATCGTTGAATAAATGTGAAAATGAAGGAGCTATGGAGAACAAAACAATGAGCTATGGAAAACAAAACCAGAAGCTATAGAAAACATAACATGGGTCTATAGAAAACAAAACAAGGAGCTATAGAAAACATAACATGGAGCTATAGAAAACAAAACAAGGAGCTATAGAAAACAACGCATGAAGCTATGGAATACAATGTATCCTAAAATTGGGCCACCGGTTAATAAAAAAAACGTTAAAAACCTCTGCTCCATCTATATTCTTCTTCTTCAGCGTTCTTAAACTCCTGCTGGATCTCTCTTGTAGCAGGACCATAGTCCTACTAGATTTCCAGCAGGATGTAGCCCAGAGAATAGAAATGCGTTGTGTCGCCATTTTATTTGCGCCAATGGCCCAACACATCCGTTTTCGGTTGGGCTCTATCTATATTATATGTGCTTTCGTATTTCTTCATAGTCAGTGTATCACTGAGGTCTGAATGCGAATTAAACAATAGTTACACTATTATCTTCTTTGTTCATTCTCAAACTCCTGCAGATTAGCAGGATGTATTCTGGAGCACGGAATGTATTGTCACGATTTACACTTTACCTACGATATTTGCACCTTTCATTCCGATACATCCGACTTCATCATGGCTTTGGGTTATTTGACTATCTATGGGATGGTACAACTAATTCCATTCCAAAACCTCATAATATTCCCCTTACGACATGCCTGGATGGTAAACAGTGTTGATGTTCTTTCACCCCCTTCAGGACACAGCATCTACACAGGTGAGTTAAACTATACGACTTGCCTTGCATACTCTAAGAGGTGTAAATAAGAGTTACGCGTGGAGTTGGAATCCTGATTCCATATTACATAACGGTAACAAGGATTGATATGAGTTATTATTTTCTCTTGCCGGTAACAGAAGCTTTGGAGAGGAGATGGATGCCACCAGTAAAATTATGTTTATTGAAACTCCTTTCCGCATAAGAAAATCGGCATGCTCTGGGTTAAATCTTTTTATGCTGATGTCTCTAATGGCACACTCCTATAACCTTGATCAGCTATTGTCTTTATAATAATAACAGGTATTGTTATTATTATTATTATTATTTTTATTACATTGAGGAAGCGGAAGAACACACGAAAACGTATTTACTGGACCAAAAGACGTAATCATTACTGCTATTTTAACACATTATTATCAAGACAACCACATTATAAATTATGTTTACCATAACAAACCAAAGTTCAATCATATGCCTGTCTCTATCTGTAGTGGGAGTTCAGATATAGATCGTACCAACTAAACCAATGCTTCCCAGCATGTGATATATGACTCCTTTTGTGGCCGCATGATTGTGAAAAAAAAAGGGGGGGGGGTTTCCTGATTAAAAAAATAAAATTTGTGGAGAAGGGAAAATAACCTCCAGTAAGGTGGCACAGCAAGAAAATTATTAAAATTGTTTTTGACGATATTTAATATGATATACCGCCCGTGTGATGTTGTGTCCTGGAAAGTGACAAAGAATAACAACACTGTTTATCTTCAAGACATGTCGTACGAGACGAGTAAGAGGTGTTAGGGTGGAATTGAACGTCCTATGTCATATAGGATAGGGTCAAAGTGACTCACAGGTTATGCTGACGTTAAATGTGTCTTGCGGAAAGGCGCAAACATCGCAACTAAACTGTACACCACGACACAACGCATTCCGTTCTCTGGACTATTTCCTGCCAATCTGCAGGGGCTTGAGAACGAACGCAGAAAAATAAGCATGAATAAAAATTGTGAGTATTGAAGAAAATTATCAACTTTTGTGTTAGATCTCATGGGGTCGCGGAGGAAAATACGCCACGAAATAGAGCAACAGGTAAAAAGTTGGAAACCACTTACTTTTATCTCTTATGAACATAGTATAGATTTGTGAGAATCATTTGCTGAAGATCACACAAAAACTTGACAGAAATTACACAAGACTACACGTATATCAGTGTTTTAATGTTCTCATTAAACAAAAAAATACACGAACATATTTATATGTTCTACGTTTGACTTATTTATGTAGGACCGTAGATGTGTTTTAAAGGGTTCACATAAAAAAGAAACTTTATGTCTTCGTTTTCCTGGGATTATTTGTGACCTTTAATGGAAGGTTTTTGAGTGGGTAACCATCAACCCCTCCCTTATCTACTGCCGTGTATTTATTAGAGAATGTACTCAATATGTTAAAAATATCAAGATTTAGTCATAGGTCAGCAATGACCAATCACCTTTCTGTAGTCGACCTTCAGAAAATGTCAAAATTGTTTGGTTCCACTAGCTGTGGTATGTCAGTAATGCTTTAAACGGAAGATTTGACCTCTGTACCTTGCGAGACTTGGTCAGATACAAATGTCAGAAAACAGAAACAAATATATGGTCATACAAGCATAGAAACAACCAGCAATACCAGGGTTGCCAGATAGTTTCAACTGTTTATGGTCAAATCTCAGGTAAAATACTGCCAAAAATGATTAAATTCCTAAACTATGTACACAAACCAATAAACACAATGAGTTTAGATTTCACGAAAAGAAGAAAAAAAAATTATTCTTTCTGCTGTGTTCGTTCTCAAACTCCTGCAAATGAACAGGCTTTAGTCCGGTGAACGAAGATTTTTGTGTTATGGTTTACAGCTTAGCTGTGATATCTGCACCTTTCGGCCCGACATAGCATGACTTCTGGAGCATATCAACCCTAAACTTCTACTTCCTCTGCATTGGTTATCAAACTCCTGCCGATAAAAAGTCTGGATAACAGTGGTTTGTGCCATGGTTTACAGCAGCTGCGATATCTGCATCTTTCTGCCCGACACATCCGAATTAAGTATGGTGTCTGAATGATATTATCCCTATATATGATGGGACATCCAACTCTACCGTAAATCATCCTTAGTCGCCTCTAATGACACGCTTGGCAGGTAACAGCCTCTACCTCTTTGCTCCCCTTTCGGATCCCAGCATCACAAGACGGATTTAACTTTACTAGCTGCATTTAAGAGATAAAGTTTCACTCTGTTGCTTCGTTGTTGTTTCACAGCAGCAAGAAACAAACAATTCTATAAACAATAACCTCTGCAAAGATAACAGAATCACTGTTACCTACAACTTTCTGGGGTGATCTGACTTTTCATATGTTCATAAATTTAAACCAGAAATTATGTAAAAATGATTACATATTCAAATTTGCAACAACAACAAAATTGTATGACACAACATACCATTCATGGCCAGTGGCATTTAAAAATTGCAAAAATAATGAAATTTAGCCAATTAATTCTCAATATGGCAACCCTGAGTAATACTTCCAGACAAGCAGGACACATCAGAGTGTCGACAACTAGAACAAAAGACTACCTTCATGATCATTACCACCAAATGTCACGTACAGAACATTCACGTATCTGCAGAATACGAATTGACCATAACAAACTGAAAATGTGTAAGACTAACTAAAAATTTATCACACCGACCGGTTCAACTATGAAAGGGGCCATGAACTTCTAGATTATTATCTAGGCATGGAACCTATATCTATTTTCTATAATCCTCTAAATGATATCGGCATTTGTCTATCAAGAAAGCCGTAACTGATCCCAGAGATTGCAGAACTTACTCCTTAAGGACATCAACCACGAAGATTGAGAAATTGTGGCCCAATGAGACGGTACTCTTCTGAACCTACGAGGCGCCATGGATTATCTGAAAGGACCTACACGGTTAATTGAATATATTGGTGTTGTAACCTAATAACTAACTGATGAACAATGAAGAAAAAGTTGAAAGCACGAATATTCTTAGCATGACCACACTTTATATAGTTATTTACCGGCTTCCGTTACGAAGTGATAGCTAGACTATATCATATTCTTAACTCGGGCTGAATTAGTCGTGGTTCGAGCACATAAAAAGTCGTGTGGTTTCACGCAATGTTAGCAATGCTACCGAATCGTGTAAGCGATTCATAAAAACGTACCAATAGTTGAAAATCAATGCATTATCCTTTATTATCACCCATGTGTTGCCGTGGCCCGAAATGGGAACAAAGAATATCAATACTGTAACCTACCATGCATGTCATAAGAAGCACATAAGGAGGTTTTTTGTGGAGTTGGCTGTTCTGTCTCATAGATAATTACTTGATTATAATCAACGTAATAGTGAAGCTATGTTGAAATCTGATTTGTCACACCAAAAGGCGCAGATATCGCAGTTAGGTTGCAAACCACGACATAATTCACTCCTTTCTCCGAATACATTCTGCTAATCTGCAGGAGTTTGAAAACGAAAGCAGAACACGTCATTATTTTTCTTTTCAATTAAAGAATATCAAAGTCCATGTCTCGCTAAGAAACATAAGAAACATTCTGTCCTATTTTACATACAAGCTACTGATAGTGAACTCAATATAAGAACATCTACTGATTCAAATAGCTAAGATTGTATAGTGATATACAACAACAGCTGTCGATATGCACAGATATTGTGTGTCTCACTACAATCTGATATGATATACTGAACAAGAGACAAGATATGTGTAGTGGTGTATACTTGTGGGTGTATTATGACCATCTTAACTGTGCTTTAGATTATACGCCAAGTGTTTCGACTCTTTTGTACACGGATACATTTCGATGAAATCTTTCGTACACGGGTATATATCAATGCAATCTTTCGTACACGGGTATATACCAATAATATATTTCGCACACAGGTATATATGTATATATATATGTTGGCTCGGAGGGAAAGTGGGCGGAACCATAGACGTTTGAATAACTATCTAGAAAGGTATGGTCTAACACAGGTACTAGACTGCACCAGAAGACAGCGTGTCAAATTGTTCACCATATCATTAAACACTTTCAGATAGCGACATCACTCAAAACGTACGGTTTTAGAAGTACATGTAGTTAATTCACGACCATGTATTACCAGGACAGTAGAAATGACTATCTTAAGGAGGGGTTGTTTTTTATCTAAAAAAGGATCGTTCGTCCGTTTTCTTGTGTACTTTACACTGTGTGGCGGAAAATTTGAAGACCTTTTCATGACAAATCGCTACGGGGTGGGTTTTTTAGTTTATATCTATCTTTTGGTTGTTCCTATTGCTAAAAGTCATGTTAGATGTACTGGATGAGGAAGGGAGGTTTGAACACTCCAAACCCCCTACCCTCTTATCTACAGACATACTGCTTAATCATGGCAGAAGAGAGAGCTTTGGTATAGCAGCGTCGATAAAAGCCAAATTATACGAGGCGCATACAGAAGTCCGTTAAAGAATGTCCTTCTCTTTTTGTTTCCAAATTTAATTTGTATGGAGATCGCTGGAGATTGTCGCTTGGAGCTACACCATTCCATGATATCCATAGTACTTCGTGGTACTAAGCTACTTTGGAGGGTGGGTGCACATGTTACATACAAAGTACATCCAGAGTACAAGTAAATCAATCCTCTACCACATTTTTTTCATTTCATTGCGTACAATGTTGTAGTATGAGTGGTTTGGTTTTAGGTTACTTATCCTCCTGTAGAATGAGTGATTTGGTTTTAGGTTACTTATCCTGTAGAATGAGTGATTTGGTTTTAGGTTACTTATCCTCCTGTAGAATGAGTGATTTGGTTTTAGGTTACTTATCCTCCTGTAGTATGAGTGATTTGGTTTTAGGTTACTTATCCTCCTGTAGTATGAGTGGTTTGGTTTGAGGTTACTTATCCTCCTGTAGAATGAGTGATTTGGTTTGAGGTTACTTATCCTCCTGTAGTATGAGTGATTTGGTTTTAGGTTACTTATCCTCCTGTAGTATGAGTGATTTGGTTTGAGGTTACTTATCCTCCTGTAGAATGGCGTTAGAATTTGCTGTGTCGTGCCGAAAATATCAAATAATGCAACTAAACTGTACACTACAAAAACCGTACACCGTTCCCCAAACTTCTTCAGCGTTCATTCTAAAATTCCTGGAGTTTAAAAGGATGTAGTCCAGATAATAGAATACTCTGTTGCCAAGGTTTACAGTTTTCCTGTGATATCTGCGCCTTTCTGCCTGACACATCCAGCTTCATCATGTTTTCTGGGTCACTTTAACCGTATATGCGATGGAACAGACAACTCCACCTCATAACCTCCTTAATAGTCTCTTAAGTCATGCATGGAAGGTAACAGTTTTGTTATTCTTTTCTTCTCTTTCGATCATAAAGGCCTGCTTCCAGGCTTAAATTTTACTAACCTGAATATGTTCAAAAATGAAGGAAAAAGTTAAAATGGCAACATACCAAACAGAATTATGAGTGGCACAGCTAGAACGGATGTAGAAGAATGACAATGTAACAATACGAGTACACAGACTGTAAGAAACATGACTAAATCAACACGTCGAGATTTATTTATATAATATTATCGCAAGACTGTTGACCTTTCAGTTACAAATTGATGAAACGTGTTCATACCTCGTTTCTTTATTCAAGATTATTGTGTTCTTACAGAGAATTTCTAGTTGAAACAAGCACAGAATAACTCGATAAAGTCAATGTACTAAGAGCTTCCCCTACCCATTAAGTGCTCAGTACCGAGTACTGAGATGAAGAACATCCCATGTAATAACATATCTTTGTCAATTTAGGTGAGAAAGAGAATTCTTAAAGTTATATAGTATCACTTCTGATGTAAGGAAGGATTCTTGGACAGCAGAATATCGAAAAATTATATTGAGGCTGCGTTTTATAGAAGAATGTTAAGAACACCATGACAAGATAAAAAGCGTAATGAAGGTATTTTGAAAGAAGTTAATTCCAAAAAGAGAACTGCATCAGAGACATTTTTTTTTAAGTCCATATTTTTTGGGCACATAACGAGAAGAGGAATGATGAAACACGTTGTAACAACAGGTAATTTGGAGAGCAAGAGGAGTAAGGGAATACCAAAATATAAGATGTTTGATAACCTAGCATTGTGGCATGGGAGAACATCGGTATTGGAAATGATTAACAGCACGCGAAATTGAAGTGGAAAGACATGATAGCCAACTCCACACGGCAGTTGAAGTCTTTTTTGATTTGCTAAATGTCTATCGTCCAACCACCTTCTGGTGTAAGGAAGAAATCGTGGACACACCGGAACAGTAAAAAATTAGATTAGATTTGAGAGTATGTCTCTGTCGCAGTGGCTCGAATCTCACTCACGACGTTTTGTTTATAAAGATGGATTTTTTTCGGAGATCCATAGTAATTATCACTTGGTACTATCACAAGTAATTATCACTTGGTACTATCACAAATAATTATCACTTGGTACTATCACAAGTAATTATCACTTGGCACTATCACAAGTAATTATCACTTGGCACTATCACAAGTAATTATCACTTGGCACTATCACAAGTAATTATCACTTGGTACTATCACAAGTAATTATCACTTGGTACTATCACAAGTAATTATCACTTGGTACTATCACAAGTAATTATCACTTGGTACTATCACAAGTAATTATCACTTGGTACTATCACAAGTAATTATCACTTGGTACTATCACAAGTAATTATCACTTGGTACTATCGACTTGTCACTTCCTTGATCCTCAATTGACCTCACTGATAACCAATCTTCTACACATCTTATCCCTCTTTTGAGCCGGTCACATTGTTACCAGTAAAACCGAAAATAGAGTTAAATCTCTATTTCTATTTTTCGGGTCTCTCTACTGCGCTCGTTCTAAAACACGCAGGTAAGCAAGATATAGTTAATCGAACTAGATGTGCTGCATAGTAGTTTACAGTTTGGATGTAATATATATGACTAATCATAAGGCATTTCCAAATTGTGCATAGTATGTTTGTGACTGGTCTTCCTCAAGATCGGTAGTCAGCACCCACCTAACCCCACCAAGTCGTCTCTTAAAACATGCATGGCAGGTCACAGTGTTCTATTTGTATTTTCTTTGTCGTGTGTATTCGTTCTTAAACTCCCGCTGGTTAGTAGGATGTCGTCCAGAGAAAGGAATGCATTATTCTGGTTTAAAGCAGTGGTGGCGAGCCTCTACGGTAGGTAACATTTGGTTGTGATCTTTGACGGTACTACAAGACCTCTCAGCAGAAAGTAAATGTGACTTACGTTGGTACTACAAGACCTATCAGCAAAAAGTAAGCGTGACCATTGACAGTACTACAAGACCTCGCAACAGAAAGTCGTGGCCTAGAAGGTTGGTTTTTTATTTATCGTGAATTTTGTTGGTCGGTTTTCGCTTTTTTTTGCGGGCGACTCCAAGAATATAAAGTGACCAATGAAAACACGACAATAATCACAAACGTAACGAATGAAGTCCTGTTTATTTTCTATGCAGTCTTCTACTGGAGAAAAAAGTCACACTTCCGCGCATTTGTCATGTGGAATTGCTGTGAAACCTTTGGATTCAAACTTATGAGAATGCTGTGTTACGAGAGGAGTTTTCGTTCCGAAGCGATCATGTAGGGTAACGCAAACATTCTACACATAACACCATCTAATTCACTCCATCTAGATATAGACCCGCCGCTGGTACATACCATATAATTCCCACCATCGATATAGAACCGCCGCTGGTATATAAGAAGAAAGCCGCATTGTTTACATATATTCAACTATAGCCACATATTCCTGGGTCAATATTCACATTCCTTACGGAGCGGCTGTCTCAGTGCGTATGCCCCCTAGTGGGAAACGTGTATTCAATAAAAGAACTAGGATTCAAATATGCAGTCCTTTGTAAATTGTTGAAGATTTGTATCAGAGACCCGTGTTGTGTATCGGAAGAGAATGTTCAGAGTAATCAGACTGATACGTTTATAATAAACAGGGATATAAAAGTAAGGAAACCCGTTTATTAAAGAAATTCTAGAAATGGGGATGGTTTAAAAAATCAGGTTGATAAATGGGTTATAAAATACGTTTATAATCAACATGTTGATAGGGCGGCAAGTTGATTACAGTAACCAATTACATGGCAGAGAAGACATATACAGTGGTATTATTATTCTGTCTATGCAAGGAACATCAAGCGTGACCGACGACATATGAGACCTCTTGAATAATGGGGAAAACAAGGATTAATGACTCATTCGACTGTTCTCGTGTTTCCAATGGTCACTATTTTTATGCATTGTGTGACAGCCAATGAAAATCAACGGTGCAGTCAAATATGTCATTTTAGAAGGCTTATTTTCGAATTAGCCAATATGTATTACATTTACAGAGGGTCATGCATCATCATATAAAACTAGTGTCGGGAAACAGCCCGATACTGAAAATGTGAGGGTTGGGGTAACACAGGGCAAATATTAAGATTAACAGACATGGGTTAATCAAGTTTTGTGTGCACCCTTCTGATTTGTATAACTTCTCGAATATTATTTATTTATGCCCATCCCCTATAATCCCAACGGTTGAAAAAATATTGACTTTACTAATATAATCTACATACCTGCATTCAGTATAGCCTCACGAGTACTCAATCTCTTTCACCAGAATATCGAACATATATGATTCGACTACCATTAATCTTGTTATCACTTGATAAAACCTGGCACAATATCAATACAACACCTAGCCAGTTTTGGAACCTGATTACTCGCAAATGTATCAGCTGTAAGGTGGTGCATGAATTTCCAATTAAGCCTCATATACTACAGCGATCGATCATCTATGCAACCACACTCCTATTTTGGACTATCAATTACTAATAGTCACGTGGTATTGATGTGACTCCTTCAATGATACGCTTGGTTACACATCAAACAATATATCGGGTAGTTTAATATCTACTGTGTCTTCTTGCATTGCCATGGCAACTGTGGCAGGCGACAATGTCACATGACAACTTATTGTGTAAAGTGATGTTCATAAGGATGCATTTTTACATTTCACGTGTCCTTCGTCACTGTCAACTACCAACATTCTCTCTATTCGTCACTGTCAACTACCAACATTCTCTCTATTCGTCACTGTCAACTACTAACATTCTCTCTATTCGTCACTGTCAACTACCAACATTCTCTCTATTCGTCACTGTCAACTATTAACATTCTCTCAGTTCTTGTCCGCCCATGACATTGTGACATAAGCACATATCTTCTTCAATTGAATAATTGAATAACTGAGGTGACACTTAAACTCGTATATGAGATGTCAAATGATTGTTTATGTAAGGGAGAAGTCCTAAACTAGAAGTCCATGCCCCGATCGTCACACCGTCGTTCTAATAATAACTATCATAAAAATTCTGCCAAAAGATAATTCACAAGCTTTTCCTTTTAAATAAACCGCTCCCTTTCTCGAAGTTAAGCCCCTCCCCTAAACAATCCTGCGCGCTGATCCCAAACATCTAAAGTAAGTCAACATATTCAAATATTTATGCACATTCATAATATCAGATGGAAGATGTATTCTAGAGGTTAAATGTAGAATTGCCCAGACAAAAACTTCACAAGATGAAGAACATCATATGTAATATATCTTTGTTAATTGATGTGAGAAAGAGAGTTCTTATAAGTTATATAGAACTGATTATGGTGTATAGAAGTGAATCTAGGACACTCAGCAGAACTGAAAAATTATATTGAGGCAGCAGAGATGTAGGTTTATAAAAGAATCATGAGAACACAATGGACATAAAAAAGCTTAATGAAGATATCTTGAACAAATTGTATTCAAAAAGAGAGCTGCTTACCAGCAACGAAAAGCGGCAGCTCATAATTTTTGGCCACATTATGAGAATAGGGAAGCCCAAAAGAGAATATGCTTGACAACCTGGGATTGTAGCATGGGAGAACATCGATATCGAAAATGATTGACAGCACACGAAATAGAAGGATGTGGATTAGGATACACAACCGTCGTGAATTCAGAGACACCCCCCTCCCCCTCACTATGATCCTTGAATAGGAACAAGCGTCACAGCACTGGGAGCATTCCCATTAATGCTCGGCTTGTCGTTCCGTCAGCCATCTAAAAGTGTATAAGCTCAGTGTCCCAGTCAGTTGTTGATTACGCGTTCTGATGTTTCCGGACACTTTCTTACATCACCTCTAGTCACTCCTATTTCTACCATTCTCTGAATTTGTACATTGTCTCATTCGATCATCTCGTAGGGTAGCCATGACTGCTCTAATCAGTTCAATCCTGTCTCTTCTCATTTCGGTGTCGTTCACCAAGGATTTACTAGCCAACACATCGGCTCTTTCGTTTCCCCTGACCCCAGCATGACATGGACAGTAAATCCATGTAATGCTCTGCGCGTTGTTGAGAAGAGTGACCCATTCAGTTCTGATCATACACTTTTCTATCTTGTGCAGCATACATTTAGAGTCCGACAGAATCACTGAGTCTGTTGGTGGTTGCGTCGCCAGCCATGTGAGAGCTTATGTCACCGCTTCTATTTCCATTCTCATACTCGATGTTGCAGTGGTATTCTCATACTAATTCAGCTGACTTCTCTGGTAATTTCTTGCCATTTTGGTAGACCACGAAATTCCAACCACACCTGTTTGTTCTTGTGTTACTGAGCCATTTGTGTAAATTATCGTATCGTGAGGCGTCAAGTACTGCAGTATGAGTTTTTGGATCTTTCCCTCTGTTCTGTTGGCAGCCCAGTCGCGGCACTCTCTTCCCATCTGTATCACAACTGTTGTCAATAACTTTCTCTCTTTGTCAAATGTCACCCATTCACAGCCTCTTCCCACTTTATCCAGCTCACAAACTATGAATAGGTTATCTTCTGCCATCCAGGACATCAAAATAATTTACATAAAACATATAGGAAAATATAAATAAAACTTGTGACCACAAAATGTAGACAAGATGATAATTTCTATATTATCTTTGTTATTTTCAATGTATATAGTCCGGCTCTGTGGTACAGAGCGCGTCTGTGACTGCAAAGGTACCGAGTTCGATCCTCACCACAGGCAATTGTGCATCCGGACCGTTCAGAAAGCAATGGCAACCTACTGAACGTATTTATATTGCCTAGAAAATCACCACAGCCAACAAATGCTGGGTTGATAGCTACGTCCTGGATAGGATATGCTACCAATTAATATTTTCAATAATGCAAATCACAAACTACACATTTTTTTGCTCACGGAGACAAGACGCATCTGTTGATCCCATTTCTGTAATTTTTAGAAACACACACAACTAATTAATAATTCAAAAATGGCAGAATTAAAATGAAAATAAACTATAAAATACCACAGAAAATGTATATATTCGTGTTTGCAGAGGCAAGATATATGTGTTGCTTATATTGTGCTAATTTTAAAATGAAATTATAGAGTTCATTAAAATTCAAAATGGCCGCTAATTTGCATAATTAAGATTGAATTATAGTCTAATTATTAAATATTTCAGTTATTTATGATAAAATATTATACAAACTCAAACTAAATGTGTGTATGTTCGGGAAAACCAGATGAAGATTCTGCGGATTACATTGTCATAATGTCAAGATACAACCACTGCTAATTAATATTCGTAATGGCTAATTTGCAGCCTACGGGCTAACATGTGCCCTCATTTCATCAACAGACTGCTTGTTTGCCATCTTGCTCAGAAACTATAGGCCCAATTCCTGATAAAAGAAGAAAAATATATAAATGATGTAAACAAATTATTTGTCAAACATGTTACTAAAATAAATGTATAATATGTTTATTGAAAGACAACAATCGCCAAATGTGTTTGGAAATACTTTAGGCCTATATTATGTTATCATCTATGATATAGATTTGCATTCAACAACGCCTTGTTTGTTATAGATAATGTCAACCAAGATCATTTTATTCCTAAATATTTATTTTCTTTCTATTAGATCTGGCGTAATAATGAAATTAAACATATAATTATATAAGAAATATTCATGTGACAATTAAGCCTATAATTAATTTGACTCGATAAACATTACGACTATGAATATAACTAACCATTAGCATAGAACAGTTACTTTGCAAGCCTAAGTATCAGTAGAGTTGATACCTTTGAGATGTGGGTATATAGAAGAATAGAGAGAACATCATGGAAGGAGAAGACAACAAACAAAGAGGTTCTAAAAAGAATATGAAGAAAGAATTACTAAGAGAAATAAAGATCAGGTAAATAAAATAATTTTGGACACATTAAAAGACATGACACATGGAAGAAAGGTAAAGTCAAAGGGAAGCGAGTAAAAGGTAGACAGAGATACAAGTGCGAGAGTAACATCACAAGATGGATAGGTTACATTCTAGCAGAGCGCACCACCAAGACAAGAGACAGTAAATGTTGGAGGTCTGTTGCAGCAAACCTTCGTTGCGGAGACGATACTTGATGATGATGAAGTATCAGTATGAATGGGGTACAACGGGTACCTCACCGCTCTCGGCTGACCCGGGTTAGCAAATAACCAAGATCCCAAAAGTACCTCCTCGTGGTGCACACTGGAAACAGAAATACAGCTGCTCGTGCTGATTCTGGGTAAACCTTTTGGGGATCGTGTCCGTGAATGTGGAAGCAGCAGATCGAAACCGACTTAATTACAAAAGAGACAGTCAATATCACCGACACCACTGCGCCAAAACATGCGATAGCATGCACCGTTGACACTAGACAGTCTGGTCCGAGCATTGGAGGGGCGGCCAATGAAAAAAGACACGAAAAGGTAGATGCATGACGAGAGACGAAAAGACAACATAAAGAATACAACGGAAGGGTACCAGAGGGCAGCGCCAAGTACAAATAGAAAGGGAAAACGTTTCAATGAAATCGGAACTAACGCTGTTAACTCGAGACAAGCTTCTAGTTTTTGTTTTTTTTTACTGGTGCTCCTTACGGGCAGAGATCCAGTCGTGGGAGCAGGGAAAAGAAAGCAGGCTTGGTACAACTCTAATATCAAGCTTTCATATACCGGAAACATGCTCGCAGAGAGAAAGGATTCAGTACTTGATGGGCTCTCAAGCACAAATGGGACACGGTCGTTCAGCTCGAGAACACGCTTTCCTCCCAAACGCGTGGTGAGACTTTGGCGGGTTCACGATGTCGGTAAGCGACATGAAGGCGAAAGAGCCCTGGTCAAACTCTTCTGTCGAGTTGTTCCTTAACAGGAACTGAGATCGTGGATGACAAAAGGTTTAGCACCCGATGGGCACAGGCATAGAACGTAGGCACGTTCACTGACTGTGGAACACCTCGTGCAAGATAGACGTCTCGGCGAAGAGTCATTACACACATTTGCGCCCGTCGATAGACAGGGCTAACAGACTAGGGAAGCCCACTACCCGAATGACGAAAACGAATGTGCTGGGCCTCGGATGTCCGGGCCACAAAGTGAGCTAACTGACGTGCAAATAACACAGTTCAACTGTAGAACTTGTAGCACAATGTACTTCACGCTCCCCAGCGGAAATCACACTATTTATTTGTTGTGGTTATAAGAGAGCGAACACAAGAAGAAGAATCAGTATGAATCATGATGATTTATATCTAAATAAACACTAACATAGTCATGGTGATAGAAACAGGATAAACAATGCAATCCAGCGCAGTTTTATATTATGCTCTTGAGTTATATTACATAATATTAGATAATATTTTTAACACAGATAAGAATATAATTTAAGGATGAAGATATAAAAATATTAGAAAAAAATCATAGTCGCATATTAGACATAGTTACATACAATGAGGGTTGTTCCTTATTTAATTACCGGCGTGGCAACATGGAAGAGACAAAGTACTTTGAGTTTGTGGCAATGTCTAACATGAGTACAAATTACATATATAAACAGAAAAATGATTAAGGAACCTCATAATTGTATCAGTTTTACTTAGTTTTACAAAAATACACATGATTTTACTCACCTAAGTTACACAATTCCGTGTTATTTCGATATGAAATCATATTTCCGTCAAAATCGATAACCACGATGTGCAAAAAAGTTCCGATTGCAAATCATACTCGCTTATATAGGCATTCATGTATTTATTTCTCGAAATTTTTAAAAACACACGTAGCATGGTCTAGGCTTCCTAAACGATCGGGTCACCGGAAATTTAAAGCCTAAAGCAATATTTTTCCGGCACACGCGCAGACGGATATCCAAGTAACTAACATCATCAACTGGCTCTCGAAATTCAGACTTCGGTAGATTTCACCTAAGACCGCTGTTTATTGTCAAACATTAGGAAAAAATGTGAAGTTAAATCTAACTACCTTTAAAAATCACTTACCTGTGTTTGGACACTGAAGAAAACTAACTTATTGTATTAATCCAGGTAGGCCTACATATAAAATTATTCCACGATTGAATTTAGTCCATGCGAACACACAAATTCAAAATAACTTGAATAAAACTAAACTAAAATAGTTCCTACGAAAAATGTGTTTGGTTTTTCAGTTTCTGATTTCTGGATTGAGAACTTCAGTTACGGTATTTTTCGAAACAGCAAGAAGTGGAAAGTCGTAAAACTGACGAGAAGATGTGTGTGTGTGTTTGGACTACTAAAGTTCTCTATTAAACTAACCACAACCCACACTATGTGTCGTCTGCCAGCGTAGCGCGCACTGTCGCATTGTCCGCGAAAACTTGGGACTGGAGCAGCGAGTGTTGTGTTTCTTCTTAGGCCTTTCTAGACGGTAATACTCCTGCCCGTGTAGCCTTTTTTTTTTTTAAGCGGCCCCCAATTGTACTGCTATCGGAGGCGATGACACACCTCTTACCCAATCTGTTAAACACTCCTGTTACGGGTGGTAAACATGGCAGAACTCTTCAATCTGCACTTATAGTCTCGTCCTACTCAATGGCGTCTTATTCACTTGTATAACTTACTTCGGCTAAATACAGACGGCAGTTCTTTCTGCAGAAGTCAATTACTCCTGGGGGGGGAGGGGGGGGGGGGGATAAATTACGTCAAAACCTATTTTGGGGAAATATATGGGGGGGGGTTAATGTTTTGGAGATAGGGGGAATGAAGTGGGGAAATGTTTGCGAGACAGAGGGGGGGGGGGGGGGGGGGGAAAGAGTGTGTAAATGTTTCAAAATTTGGGAGGCGGGTGGGGGGAGGAAGTGTGGAAATGTTTGACAGATTTGCAGACAGGGCGGAGTGTTTGATAGGGGGGGGGGGTGTTGAAATATTTTATAGGCAGAGGGAAAAGTAGGGAAATGTTTGATAGGGGGGGGGGGTGTGGAAATGTTTGATAGACAAGGGGGGAGTAGTGCAAAATTGTTTGATAGGCAGGGGGAAGTAGTGTAGAAATGTTTGATAAACAAGGGGTGTGGGGAGTGTAGGAATATTTGATAGGAGGGGAGGTGTGTGGAAATTTTTAATAGGCAGGGGGAAAAGTGTGGAAATGTTGATAGACATGGGGGGGGGGAGTGTTGAAATGTTTGAATGACAGGAGGGAGTAGTGTGAAAATGTTTTACAGTTTGGAGAGACGGGGGGAGAAGTGTGAAAATGTTTTACAGTTTGGAGAGACGGGGGGAGAAGTGTGAAAATGTTTTACAGTTTGGAGAGACGGGGGGAGAAGTGTGAAAATGTTTTACAGTTTGGAGAGACGGGGGGAGAAGTGTGGAAATGTTTTACAGTTTGGAGAGACGGGGGAAAAGTGTGGAAATGTTTTACAGTTTGGAGAGACGGGGGGAGAAGTGTGAAAATGTTTTACAGTTTGGAGAGACGGGGGAGAAGTGTGGAAATGTTTTACAGTTTGGAGAGACGGGGGGAGAAGTGTGGAAATGTTTTACAGTGTGGAGAGACGGGGGGAGAAGTGAGGAAAGGGATTGACATTTTGGGAGACAAGAGAGAGAAGTGTAAAATGTTTGGCAGGGGGGGGGGGTAGTATGAAAATGATTGACAGAAAACAAGAGCGAGAAGTCTGGAAATATTAACAGTTTGGAAGAAAGGGGAAGACGTGTGGAAAGGTTTGACAGTTTGGAAGAAAGGGGAAGACGTGTGGAATGGTTTGACAGTTTGAAAGAAAAGAGAAGACGTGTGGAAAGGTTTGACAGTTTGGAAGAAAGGGGAAGACGTGTGGAAAGGTTTGACAGTTTGGAAGAAAGGGGAAGACGTGTGGAAAGGTTTGACAGTTTGGAAGAAAGGGGAAGACGTGTGGAAAGGTTTGACAGTTTGGAAGAAAGGGGAAGACGTGTGGAAAGGTTTGACCTTTTGGAAGAAAGGGGAAGACGTGTGGATTGGTTTGACTGTTTGGAAGAAAGGGGAAGACGTGTGGAAAGGTTTGACCTTTTGGAAGAAAGGGGAAGACGTGTGGAAAGGTTTGACAGTTTGGAAGAAAGGGGAAGACGTGTGGAAAGGTTTGACAGTTGTCGAAAATGTAGAGCTCATGAAAGGCAGCAATTCTGCATCTGTATGCAAATACATTGTTTTATATCCGCTGACATCGGATGTGTCGGATCATTTGCGCAAATAATACAGCGACACAACGCATTTCCATTCTCTGGACTACATCTTGCTGGAAGTCTAGTTTGTTTCTGTTTTGTTTTGCGTTCGCTCCATTGTAACCAGCACGGATATCCGTGTGGTTTCCGCCAGGAGCGTGTTTTGTTGTGCTAGCGTTATGCGCCTTGTAGGCCTAGCACATCCGATTTCGGCATGCCTTGACAATTCAGGTGGGCTACCCTAGCCTGTGACAGCCTCCCTATATGTCGCCAGGCACGCGTATGTGTGGTGACTCTTCTCCCAGACGATTTTTGCTCACGTCTGTCTCGCACGAGGTGTTCCACTGTCTATGAACTTGCCTCGTGTAATTGGACGTACTGTGCCTGTGCCCATCGGGTACTGAACCGTTTCTCATCCGTGAGTCTGGTTCCTTAAGAGGAAGAACTTAACAGAGGAGTTCGAACCTGGCTCTTTCGCCCTCTTAGCCGAAGTGTCGTTCACCGACATCGTGAACCCCTCGCCCAAGTTCGAGTTTCACACCTCGCGTTTGAGAGCAAGGCGTTCTCGAGCTGAGCGACCTTGTCTCAATAGCGCCTGAGCCCATCAGGTACTGAACCCTTTCTCTCTGCAAGTGTATTTCCGGTATAGGAAAACCTGACAGTAGAGTTCGGCCAGCTCTAAAATCGTTGTCTCTTTTGTGCTTGAGCCCATCGGGCACGGAACCCTTTCTCTCTGCAAGTGTATTTCCGGTATAGGAAAGCTTGACAGTAGAGTTGGGCCATGACTAAAATCGTTGTCTCCTTTTTTTTTGCCTGAGCCTATCGGTTACGGCACCCTTTCTCTTTGCGAGCATGTTTCCGGTATAGGAAGACTCGACATTATAGTTAGGCCAGGTCTTTCGCCATTAATGGGTATGGGCCTCTACTATAAGGAAATTAGGTAACTAGAAGCTCGTCACGAGAAAACAGAGCTTGTAGTTCCCATTTCCGTAATCGTTTTCACTTTCTATTTGCAGTTGACGCTGCCCTCTAGCGCTGTTCTGCCCTTTCATTTTTTCCATTGTGCTCTGTATGAAATCTATCTGTCTTTCGCCATGCATCCACCTTTTAATGCTTTTTTTCATTGGCCGCCCCTCCAATGTTCGGACTGGACTAACTAGCTTTACTGTATGTCGACAGTGTCGCTGTATGTGGTGTTGCTGGTGGTGTTAGAGATATTGTCTGTCTTTTATGCATTAAAATCTCATTCCATCTGCTAACTCCACATTCTCGGACACGATCCCCAAATGATTTGGCCAGAACCAGCTCGAGCTGCTGTATTTCTGTTTCCAGGGTGCACCACGAGGATGTACATTTGGGATCTTGGTTATCTGCTAACCCTGGGTCCGCCGAGAGCAATGCGTTCCCTTTTCACCCCGCTGGAAGTCTAGTAGGACCATTGTCCTGCTTCAAGAGAGATCCAATGGGAGTTTGAGAATGAATGATGAAGAAGAGGAAGGATATTTGGTTGATGGCTACATCCTGAATAGGATACTGGATTGATGGCTACATCCTGAATAGGATACTGGATTGAAGGCTACCTCCTGAATATGATATGCTACCAATATTTCAAAGATGTCAGCCGTGACAGATTTTGTATTCTGTTCTCTGGACTAGATTCGGCACTTCTTCGTCTTCTGCGTTCATTCTCACACACCCACTGGATCTCTCTTGTAGCAGGATAATAGTCCTGCTAGATTTTGCACGGGACGTGGTCCATAGAATGGAAATACGCTGTGCTGCCGTTTTAATTGCGCCAGTGGCCCGACATATCCACCTTCGGCTTTACATCCTGCTAATCTACAGGACTTTGAAGATGCTCACAGAAGAAAAAATTGTTTTAAAATGTAGTATATAAACTTAAACATAAAATGTAGTATATAAACTTAAACATAAAATGTAGTATATAAACTTAAACATAAAATGTAGTATATAAACTTAAACATAAAATGTAGTATATAAACTTAAACATAAAATGTAGTATATAAACTTACCCGTCAGTGAGAACACAATGGCTCGTAATAAAATAAGGCAGACCTAGAGGCGGACCACGAAAACGGTGGACCAACAAAATAAAAGAGATGACAAACTCCACAATATACTCAGCACACACGAGGACCGTTTCCAGAAAACTCTTCTACCCCTGATGCTGAAAGGTAACAAAGGGTTTAGCGAACAGATAGAATAGATAGCTGGATAGATAGATATAAACTTAAACATAAAATATGGTATATAAACTAAAACATAAAATATAGTATATAAACTAAAACAGTAAATTAGTGTAAATTATCATTTAATATTGTTCAGCCTAGAAACTAGGCATTTAATTATAAATTCCATTTTCTTAGCTAATACATTTTATTTTATGTTTTTAACGCATTCAAGACTTTTGTCCTGCATTATTTAACTAGGAAACTATTCTGTGAGGGGGGGGGGAGTATCCATAAATTACGTTAGCATTTAGTGGGCGGAAGGGGAGGGGATATAAACCAATCTTTCCTCTAAGACAAGAGTACCCATGTGCAAAAAATATATCTTCGTACTGATAAATATTTAACACTGTTTTTCTGGGCAAATTTTCTACCTAAAGAAATCGAATCATTTTCAGCATGTTTATTTACACAAGTCCTAAATTTTGTGAATTTTACAAACATTTATATGCGTAAGATTTGTGTGCCAAGTCAAAAATCTGTGCGCAAAGGGATAAAAAAATATGTGGGCTAGCCCACAGTAGCGCAGCTTAGCGGGAAGATTGGTCTGAACGATCTTGACAGTTGTTGATAAATGGGAGAGAGGTTAATATCAATGTCCCAGTTTTTCTGTAGGCTCCATCTATTTTCAATTGATTTAATTTGAAACATTATTCATAAAAATGTAAAATTAAACAGTCATCGTACTTTTTTCTGCTTCAAAATATGGGCAGGGAGGGAAGGAATGTTCTTGACAGCGGAGAGGGTTGAAGAAGGGGTGGGGGTAAAATTGCAAAATATGGGCAGGGAGGGAAGGAATGTTCTTGACAGCTGTTGATAAGGGAGAGGGTTGAAGAAGGGGGTGGGGGGTAAAATGTGCAAAAGATGCACGACGTATTTTTATGCACATTTTCTTGCAAGCAAAAGAATGAAATATGGCTAAAGTTAACTCAGATAAAAATAACATCAGCAATAGATTAAATATCTCTTTGATATATCAGTACTCGAGAGTCTGTTGCTCATAAGAAAATACAGTAATCGTGTAGATATCCTGGTGACACATTAAGTTAGTTTAACAAAATAAATGTGGTTTCAAAAGTACACACGTTCTGTTTTAATACTCGACTTTGTCAAAATGATGCTTAGAAATTTGAAGAAAAATAATTTACAACTGTTCTAGGTGACATTCATTCAAGGAGAGAATGGGTCATGTATTCGTTGTCTTTTCTGTGTCTGCTCTAATCAGCTGGTCAAAATTGTCTTTAGCCTTCATGAAAACAAAAAGGAAACTTCATGAGCGACTTATGGCAACGTTGGTTAAATACCATATACATTGATATACATTGACGTGCCATCATTGGATCATGGCAAAGGTAGTTGAGCTAAATGATTTTTAGACTATAAGTACCTCGCTGTCTGGTCTATGTTTGTCTATAGACTACTGTTCTTTTTATAATGGCGATAACTTCTCCGATCTGTAATAAATAATAGGTAACCGAATATCTATGTCGTATTTATATATATATATATATATATATATGATTTACCGAAGACAGATGTGTCGGGCCATTGACACAAATGAAACGGGCACGCAACGCATTCCATTCTCTGGACTACATCCTGCTGGAATTCTAGTAGTCCTGATACAAGAGAGATCCAGCGGGAGTTTGAGAATGAACGCTGAAGAAGAAGATATATCTAGATGTCTTTATTTAGGGCACTGATATTTTTCCCCATAATATATCAATATTTCTTCGCTGGTAACCCTGCACTAGTGGTACACACTGAGTCGACCCCGCAGTCCCAAATTGACAACATGGCAAAGGCCTGCGAACTGTTCTATATGACATTAAGTATCATAAAAACCGTCTTAATCTGTCAAATATCAATAATACCAGCAGACATCACCTTAAGCAATAATCATACATGTCAAGTTGAAAATTTGTGATACCTAAGATCAACAATTACATCCACTTTTTCCTTAGACAATGAAATAAACGCAAAATACAGAATGCGGCTGCCATTTCGGTGGACTCTCAAAACGAGCTTGGAAAAACCGAAAGTTAAATTTGAAAATAAAAATGCACGAAAAATGCGTACTGAATACACTATATTATAGATCTGAAACATCGACTACCTACAAAAAACACGAGAGGAGACTAAAAACTTTAACGCAAATCTTAAATGGCTACCATCTGTCATGGAAACAGTTAAATAGATTATGTTGGCTGGATCACGTCCGCAGAAAGCCAAACTGCCGGATCCCAAAACAAGTACTATTCGGAGAACTGGCTGAAGGCCAGCAAACCCGCGGTAGACTAATGCTGAGGTATAAAGACATGTACATTCTGAATGAAAGATTTCTTCATAGACCCCAAAATCTGGGAAAACACGGCCGATACTCAGGATGTCAGGAGGCATAACCTGCGTGGGGGAAAGGGGGTGGGGGGGTGGTGGCAACGTTGTTCAGAAACAATATATTTGTAAATATGGAAGAAAGAAGAGAAAGACGCAAAACAAAAAAACTTCTGTTGCTGTGACATGATCGATTGTAAAGTCTCAATTTCTGAGAAAATGCTCAAATGATTGCTTCATCTTTCAGTCTAATGACCGTCTGCAAGATGCAAAGGGCCCATACAGTATACATTATACGCATGTAAACATTAAAAGAAAATTCTTAACCCACACGTGTTGAGGCCACACTATTTCGCTCTAGAGAGGGCAATTACAGATAATAGTGTCCGGTCTACTGACCAAGTACCTTGTACACAAACAAATCCATGCTAAAGACGGATGTGTTTGCAGGAATGCGCAGATATCGCAGCTGTAAGCCTCAAAACTGCTCATTCCTTTCTTCAAACTACATCCATTTTGCAGTAGTTTTAGAACGAACAAGGAAGAAGGTGGGACAGTTCAGTCAGTTCACTCGGTCAGTCAGTTCAGTCGGTCAGTCAGTTTAGTCGGTCAGTCAGTTCAGCCGGTCAGTCAGTTCAGTCGGTCAGTATTTGTAGGATGGGTTTTCATATTGGAGAGTTTGAAGTGCTGCCCTTGCATCTAACAGAAATACCGGCGGCTGTGCACTAAGACTAGACTTGCTGTGCATTAATATTGGACTGGCTGTGCACTAAGATTGAACCGGCTGTGCACTAAGATTGGATTGACTATGCATTAAGATTGAACCGGCTGTGCACTAAGATTGCACCGGCTGTGCACTAAGATTGCACCGGCTGTGCACTAATATTGGAGTTCAACAGTTTTTCAGTTAGCACCTTGACTCTCTGGATTTATTGTTAATTCCCTGTTTGTTCTCAAACTCCCACTGCATCCGTCTTATAACAGGACAATGGTTTGACTAAACTTCTAGCAGGATGTAGTCAAAGAAAGAAGTGAGCTGTGTCGCCGTTGTATTTGCTCCAATGGTCCGACAATTCAGACTTCGACGTCGGTAACTAATACGTTCAGTGCTTTTTACCAGTTGCACCGAAAGCCGGGCTTGTATAACCATGTCACTCGTATAGTAAAGGTAAATGGAATATCAATCAATCAAGTGTCGTGGTCAGTCAATCAAGTGTCGTGCGATCATTCTTCCTCACATTCTTCCTAATATGTTCAGTTGGTGACTTTTGTTGTGTGTCACAGTGACAACACATCCAGAAATTGCTCTCTTTGTCTTCCTCTGTCTCTGCTTCCCGTGATCCATCCTGTGGTTACTAAATGTTCACATTTTATTTTTATCATCACATGTCCTAAAAACCTTGATTGTCTGTTTCTAATTTTCGCTACAATTTGTCGTGTTACTACAGCATCTCTGAGAACTTCTACATTAGTTTTCTTGACTTCCCATGGAATCTTCATCATTCGTCTGGAAAAAAACAAGACCTCAGTTGCCTTCAGCTTATTTTGGGCACTTTTATTTACTGCCCATGCTTCACTTCCATAAAGAAGGATTGGCTCCAAATAACATCATAGCACCCGAACTCGTGTATGCATTTACACTAGTCCACCGAATAGAATGTTTCTAATGTTTGAAAATGTTGATTTGGCCTGTGCTATCATGTTCTTGATCTAGTGGAGTACCTGCTGAAGTTTCTCGATACTATACTGCCTGCACCCATTCACCTCATTTCACAAAATCCAAGTATGTTGACATTCATCATTCTCATTTCCTGTTCGATGTTTTCTAATTTCCCTAATTTGGTCATGGTTCTCACATTCCGTGTTGCTATGTTGATGGTATTTTTACGAACCGCGATCGGAATTCGGTCTGTGACGGCATGAAGCATGTTTCTAGGCTGATTACTTCTGTAGTTTACCGTTGCTTTCATGAGGAAATCCGTTTAACGAAAAACACAAAAAATATACACATTAATTTCCTACGATATTTTTTTTTTTACCTAGGTAGTACCTTTTAAAAAAATGTCAACGTTGAAAGCGCTACAAAGGCTCGTGAAATACCTCACTAAAAGCTCTTGAAATAGACCAAGATATATGGGAATAACTTGCTCAAAATATATCTACATGGCGCTCTACAGTAAAAAAGAGCGCATCATCTTGTAAAAAGAGGAGAAATGCAGCAGCTCAACAGCGGAGAGTAGTTAAAAAGTCAGGAATATACCAAAATCCTTCTACAATGGTCATTCCATGTCTGAACTGTCCAAAGCCATTTGCAGCTCTAATAGCGCTTATTAGCCATCTACAAACTATTAGGCATGGACCTGAATTTCAAAAGTGGATGTAGCAATTGGTCATCATCACTTGTGATGGACGAGCAACGGTATAGTAGACCAGAGCTGTGCGCGAGAACTGGTTAGGGTACCTACTCGTCGGTCACTATGCTCAAGATTAACCTAGTGTACGCATGCTTGACATTTGGCCGCTGTCTTTGCCGTTTTATGCTATCGATAGTTACAGACGCTTACTGGATTAATCTATAGTTTTTGTTCTTCGCTTTTACTTTTAGGCGTCTCTAGATTTAGTATTTTCGCGCTATGGGGTTGCCCGTAAATGCTATGTTAGCAATCGGGAAATGGGGGGGGGGGGGGGGTCCTGAACAAGTTATTGACAATGGGGAAGGAGTTGACAAAAGTTGCCGTCAACAATAACGTGTTTTATATACATCACGTACAAGTTATTGGAAATTGATTTTTTTAAAATATGAAAAATCTTTTTTTTGTGGTACTTTGTGTGATATATTGTGTCTAAGGATGGGGGAGGAGGAGGAGGGGTAGTTTTATTTTTGCGTGGACGAGTCCGTGAATATACTCTATACACTATATATATATATATTCTTGACAGTTATTGACGAGAGAGGGAGTCAAGAATACATTTTTGACAGTTTGGACAAGGGGGAGGGGTCAAAAATTGTCAACAAATTGTTAATATGTATTAACAGCATTTATGGCACGTTTGGTTGCTTGATATGCAGTAATATTGTGATGTATAAGAACGTTGGAAGGTCCTTCAATCCACCTTCTTCTTGGTCTTTCTTTTGGTTCTTTCATTTCTCAGGTATCCCCCCGCTGCTGGCCAATATGGGATCATTCTCATTAAGTGGCCAAACTGTTTTAGTCTCTATTATGTTAATATATTTGAGCACAGATGTTACTTGAACATTTCTTGTAAACCCATCCTTCCTCACATTTATCTATTAACTATTTTTGTTCTGTTTGCTTCTTTTCTTAGACATTTCATTTCACACATAGTAAGCTGTCTTCCTTATTCTTTAGTTAGTGTCCATTACTGACATTTATAACACAATGCTGGTATGAAGATTAAATATATCTTCTTTTTCTGCGTTCATTCTCAAATTCCTGCAGATTAGAAGGAAGTAGTCCGGGGAATTGAATGGGTTGTCTCATGGTTTACAGCATTGCTGCGATATCTACGCCTTTCTTGACACATCCGACTTCAGTATGGCTTTGTATCAGTGACCCAATATGAGATGTTACAGCCGACCCCATACCATAACCTTCTTAGTCGCCTCTTACGATATGCATGGAAGGAAAACACTGTTACTATTCTTTGCTTTCCTCTCGG
Source organism: Meghimatium bilineatum (assembly GCA_034231615.1). Lineage (NCBI taxonomy): Eukaryota > Metazoa > Mollusca > Gastropoda > Stylommatophora > Philomycidae > Meghimatium > Meghimatium bilineatum. The sequence continues at coordinate 93,903,537 of CM067322.1, read as the reverse complement.
GCCCCATCAACACAGGGACATTTGAATATATTATTTGCCTTGTATTTTCCATCGGGATAGTTGTGTGTTTCAAGATTGGTTTAAGTTCATCATTTATGTAGTTTAATTTTGTATAAGTCTTGTCTCGATCTCTCTGCACATTGTAACGTTGTCTGTAAAAATTCTCTAAAAATATTTAAATTTCTGCGCTTGAATCAGTAGATTTACCTTTATATGTTGATTGTGATCGGTCGTATTGGTCTTTGTTACGTCATCGTTTTGTTCCTCTCGTTCCACCTGTATTATCGTCTTTGTTTACTTCCTGTTCGTATGCTTCCGGTATCTATCTTACTACCACATTTCACTCGGATACGCATTCATTTCTACTTGTGGTTTATTTATGTTTGTCCGTATCTTGAAAAAGGCCTATTGGTCCGAAACGTCGACTTTGTCCTGTGTATTGTCATTTGTAGATTATATTCTGTGTTTTGTTTTGTTATATGTACCATATTTACATCCGTTAGTGATAGTGTGTAGTGTTTTAGTCGTCATTCAGTAGGACTTCATTACCTGTCCTTCACATGAGTATTATTTTCCATTATGTTCTACTAGCAGTACCACCTTCTATTGACTTCTATTTCCTAAATTTCAAGGGCATTCCAGTGAATTTCTCTATTTATTAGGTCGAAAGCTTTCTATTGTTCTATAAAAGCAAAGTTCACTTGATGTTTGTAATCTTTTCGAAGCGTCACGCTTCTTGGCTTATCTGAGTTTTTCAAGGCTTTTAATTGGCTGCAGACAAAAGGTATACGAGTATCGATCGAGCAATGATCAATCGCGTCAGCCAAGATGAGTAATGTCGTGTGAATTCGGCATGTATTCTATTCTGTAGGATGGCTTCGTAAATAATGTACAGAAAATATTGACAATGACTGTTGACAACCGCCTATTACTGTGACGTCTGTTGTTAGTCATTTCTTGTTTTAGATGTCCGTGAAATAAATTATATTATTCGGCATTTACATTTAAAACGAATGAAAGGACAATTTAAGATAAGTCATTGACTCAAAGTAAATAAGCAATACAATAGTTAGACGTTATATCATAGAAAGTAATCAATACATTAGTTAGTTGTTATATTATAGAAATTAATCAATACATTAGTTAGTTGTTATATTATAGAAAGTAATGAATACATTAGTTAGACGTTATATTATAGAAACACTCACTGCAGATATGGAGAGAAGATTACAGGCTTTCGAGTATAAATGCTACAGAAGAATTCTACGAATTTCCTATAGGGAACATAAGACCAATGTGTACGTAAGAAAAAAAGTAGAGATGTGTGCAGGTGTCCAGGAGCCATTGCTTTCAATAGTGAAACGACGAAAACTAGCATGGTTCGGACATGTATGCAGGCACGATTCCTTGTCAATACTGCAGGGAACTGTCGAGGGTGGAAGAAACAGAGGAGGTAAAATAAAGACATGGACAGACAACATCAAGGAATGGACAGGGCAAGATATTTCCATACTCATCCGCATCGCTGAGGATAGAATTCGCCGGAGGACTGTGTGCTGAAGCATCCAATGTGGTACCACTACGACCCTGAAGGGTTATGGGTTTATTGATTGATTGATGATATTATAGAAAGTAATCAATACATTAGTTAGTTGTTATATTATAGAAAGTATTCAATACATTAGTTAGTAGTTATATTATAGAAAGTAATCAATACATTAGTTAGTAGTTATATTATAGAAAGTAATCAATACATTAGTTAATTGTTATATTATACAAAAGTAATCAATACATTAGTTAGTCGGTATATTATCATCGTGGCACTCCGGACAAGTCCATAGGTTCTCTGATCTCATTTTCAGTTTGGGCTTCAGCTTGTGGTAAATGACTGTTCCGATTCTGTGTTGATTGATAACCCATCTTGTGAATCCTATATGTCGCTCGCTTGTTGCAACACCACGCTTCACTCCCAGGTTCTACATTCTAGTCATGGATGTGAAAGAAGAAATAAGCAATGCTTCTTTTTTTAATTTTATTTTATTGCAGTAAATTATAAATTTCATGGACAAAAAAATTATTTCGCCGATAATGATTAGCAAAGCTTTTCCGTTTAAGAAAATGCAGTACCTGCAAAATTATAAATTATAAAAATCTAGCGTCATGGAAAATGTAAGAACACATGCAAAATGTAATTCAAGAGTTCTTTGATATTGAAAAAAAATCGTATTGCCACGAAATGTCAAAATGAATGTTTCTAGCACTCGTAAATTTCCCTTCATCCGGTCGTCCATTGAATAAATCTGTAAGAAAAATATATGAAATCATGCAGATCTGATGACTCACGATTCTTTTAAATGGAATAGATGTTGTTGATTCCGTCATGCACCAATGACTATGTTTAAGAAATCACTGGACTGTGACTACTAAAGAGTGAATTTTTTGACAGGGAGAATCGTTTAATGACGTAGCCTAGATATGTGCCACCAGAGAAATGTGACAAACAAACTAAATAATACAACTTCAATAGATTCCTTCAAATATATAAAAATGTATATTATGTAACTTCCATAGCCTAACGTTTTAAAATACATACGCCCTGCTATTATAAGTCTTGTCGTGATATGTTAAATGTCCATATGATATGATAAGTCTTCTCCATGGATCAAGGGTGTGCCTCATCAAACGGAGTTTTAGGTGCTAAGTAAAAGTAAAGTATCGAATGTTCCCGCCGTTGATGCGTATTTGGGATCGGAATACGGTACTGTTTCAGCGTCGAATACGATACATAAGCCAGAAACCAGTGCTCCCTAGTTAGAGAAATGTGATGTGTAAGTGAAGTAAAGTCGTACATAGCATTTATTTACGCAGTGGGAGGTGTGGCTCTGCTATATGAGGTCGGTAGTCATCTCCTCTCCCTCGCAGTCCTGTACCCAATTAAGGCTGAGTCGATCCGGGGAGCCGTTTCAATCATTCATTCGAAGTACATGTCCGATATTTTCTACTTATTGTTGTAGAAAAGTATTACTGTTTGGTGTCTTGTCTTATTTGCATGTGTGACTTGAATTCTTCCCAACCAATAAGAGTTTTATAAGACATTTATTTTCTAATGTATTTAAATTCTTCTCCGGTGCTTTTGTTATTTTCCAGCTTCTGCTTGTATGTTACTACAAATATTGAATTGGAACTAATCAGTCATAGTTTGGTATATTTAGTTATTGCTTTTTATATCCACATGTTTGTTAGGTGGTTGAATTCACTTGCTGTCAACGATATTCTGGTAGAAATGTCCTTTGTATAAGTCAATTTTGTGTCATTTTGCTGCCTAAATATGAAAGTTATCAAGACATAACAAACTATGATAACTGGAGGGGAATCACACTGCTATCCGTACCTGGTAAAATTCTTTGTAATATGATGCTTGCAAGAGTAAAGACTTTCTTAGACAAAATACTTAGAGAAGAGCAGGCAGGCTTTACACCAGGTCGCTCTTGCTTTGACCATAAATTCCCTCTTATAACAATAATTGAAGAATGTTTAGAATTTAGATCCAATCTCCTAATAAACTTCGTTGATTTTCACATAGCCTTCGACAGCATCAATCAACCATCGCTTTGGGCAATTAAAAAAATATAGGGATTTCAAAACTTCAATATAGACATACATTTATTGGAAAGTCACTGGCTTCGCATATGAGTGGTCCTGGGTTCATTCCCCAGTTGGGGCGGAAATGTTTTTCAGATCGTAACGACTTCCGGGTCGACCCAGCCTTAAATGGGTACCGGATTAATCCGGGAAGTAAAGACTGCAAGGGAGAGGAGATGGTTACCGCCTTTATTTGCAGATCCTCTTCTTCGTCTGCGTTCGTTCTCAACTCCTGCAGAGTAGCAGGATGTAGTCCGGAGAACGGAATGAGTTGTGTCATGGTTTACAGCATTGCTGCGATATCTGTGTCATTCGGCCTGACACATCAGACGTCAGCATGGCCCTGGGTCACTGACCCTATATGGGATGGGACAGCTAACTCCATCCCATAACCTCCTTAGTCGCCTTTTACGACATGCGTGGAAGGTAAACAGTGTTACTATTATTTGCTCCACTTTTGGGCCCCGGCAACACACGGGCTGCAGAGCCTCTGAAATGTGAGACATCGCAAGAAACACACTAAAATAAAGGCAATAGCTGCTCAATGTCTCACACACTTCTCCCACACATGCCCAGAGTGTGGTAGACAATTCTAGGCACATATAAATCTCATTAGGCAGAGTTGGACACCTGTATGCATCATCATCATCACACTTAAGCTTGATGGTCATCATCGATTCTGATTGACGAAGAAAGTCATACATTAGTACATCGGTTATAGAGAGCGAACTAAGGAAACAATTAGGGATCACGTCAACAATAGGATACATCCAGAAACACGAAAAATGGTACGGCCACATAACCAGACAGAAAGAGCAAAGTATTATCCAAAAAACACTTAACAAACGATACGAAAACAGTCGACCTATTGGACGCCCTGGTAAAAGGTGGATAGATAGTGTATTAGAGACACTCTGAAATATGACAGCGGAAGAGGCAAATAGAAGGGCAAAAGACCGTACACTCACTCTCCCCTCAACACTGAAAGGTACATGAGGACAGATAGAAGATAGAGCACAAGGGATGCAATCAATAAAACGATGTAGAATAATCCCAAACTAGATTGTCTTCCTTAGTTAAAGACGAATAAATTGGTCGATAAATTATGATTAAATAGAAAGTATCTCTTGCTGTGAATTATGCGCATTTCACCAGTGGACGTTAGTCCATTTATATTATATCAGAGCATTGAACCATGCACATAGTGTAGATAGTGTTTCTGGTATTCCGGTCATAACGACATCCAGAGACAATTGTTTGGTACATTTCCTTTTCAGAACGTAGGGACCAATCCAGCATTTGTTAGCTATAGTGATTTTCCAGGCAGTATTTTACCTTCAGTAGGTTGCCATTCAATGCTGATACTATGCATTTTGGCACCCTGGACAATTGTTGCCGCTTCCGCCATGGTCAGATGTTTCTGCCCTAGTTTCGCGGCTGTTGCTATTGCCATCTGAACAGTCCTCATCAGACACATTACTTGGTCGAATTACCTCGTTCTAGGGGACCCTCATCAGACACCCTACCTGGTCGAATTACCTCGTTCTTGGGGACCCTACTCAGACACCCTACCTGGTCGAATTACCTCGTTCTAGGGGACCCTCATCAGACACCCTACCTGGTCGAATTACCTCGTTCTAGGGGACCCTCATCAGGCACCCTACCTGGTCGAATTTCCTCGTTCAGGGGACCCTCATCAGACACCCTACCTGGTCGAATTACCTCGTTCTAGGGGACCCTCATCAGGCACCCTACCTGGTCGAATTACCTCGTTCTAGGGGACCCTCATCAGACACCCTACCTGGTCGAATTACCTCGTTATAGGGGACCCTAATCAGGCACCCTACCTGGTCGAATTACCTCGTTATAGGGGACCCTCATCAGACACCCTACCTGGTCGAATTACCTCGTTGTAAGGGGACCCTCATCAGACACCCTACCTGGTCGAATTACCTCGTTCTAGGGGACCCTCATCAGACACCCTACCTGGTCGAATTACCTCGTTGTAGGGGACCCTCATCAGACACCCTACCTGGTCGAATTACCTCGTTCTAGGGGACCCTCATCAGACACCCTACCTGGTCGAATTACCTCGTTCTAGGGGACCCTCATCAGACACCCTACCTGGTCGAATTACCTCGTTGTAGGGGACCCTCATCAGACACCCTACTTGGTCAAAATAGCTCGTTGTTTGTAAACTTCTTCCTCGTTCTCTAGCTGATGTCAGACGCTGATATAGATTTCTTCATTTCATCAATGAACTGTACTATGGTCACTATTTTTGAGACATTTTGATGTATTTACAGGGCTTTCCTTGAGGTCTTTAGCGAGTAGCACACACAAGTACAGATTAATAGATTGATCAACAGAAATCATAGACCAGATGTAGGCAACATTGTTGGTTGACAGGCGTGTGTGGACCGTAGTAACAGTACTTATACATTCACAGTTCCCAAATAACTCAATCAGATGACAGTATTTAGGAGGTCTATACTTTTACAGCTCACAAATAACTCAATCACACAAAAATGCACAGTACTGATACATTCACTGCTCCCATATACCTCAATAACATGACAATGCTTATACATTCACAGCTTTCAAATAACTCAATCACATGACAATACTGATCACGTGACAATACTGATCACATGACAATACTGATCACATGACAATACTTAATATTGATACATTCACATCTTTCAAATAACTCAATCACATGACAAAACTGATCACATGACAATACTGATCACATGACAAAACTGATCACATGACAATACTTAATACTGATACATTCACATCTTTCAAATTACTCAATCACATGACAAAACTGATTACATGACAAAACTGATCACATGACAAAACTGATCACATGACAATACATAATACATATACATTCACAGATCACATCTTATTCTGAAAAATGAAAAGTAAAATCAAAACAAAAATCATTGCATTTTCTATACTTTATTGGAAAAAAAAGAGAAAAATGAACAGTACAGAAGCCGAGCCAGCTCGGAGTTGGTATTATGATGGCTCATTTTCTAAATGATGTAGAATTGGATATAACATGAATTCATTTGCTATACAAGTATAACACTATAGGCAAGCATGAGCCGTCACAAGAAAGGCACACAGAAGAACAAACATTTCCATAGGAAAATAGCAGGAAAAAAAATCACATTAATTAAATACAAACACAAACATTATAGGGGCTATCTAAGGTCAGAGAAGCATTTGGTTCCATTGTTTCAGATAAAATAGCTCACTTGCAGCAATATTCTACCAATATGGCTACTTTTATCATGAACATTCTGTTGTTATAAATATATAAGAACCGACACCATCTATATCCTATGTCAAGGTCACATGTTTGCAATTTTTTAATACTTACATATGAAAGAGTGGATTTTAAACAGATTTAGCAAGTATAAAAATATCTTTGTTTAGTATAACCAGGGTTAGATATTCAGTAGGAACAAGATAGCAAGAGAAGGGCAAGACAGAGGCAATATTCTAAATTGATGATTCAAGACCCTTATCCAGCAAGTCATCATGGAATACACAGTTATATTGATTAGTGCTGAAGAAAAAACTAAATGTGCCATTGATTCTTTCATTTTGGTTTCCTCAAAATGTGTCCCTGTTAATAGTTTAGAGAATGAATATCCAACCTGACACATCTGACTTAATACATTAGTGAGTTAATTAGCATCTTTTTCTTTAATTCCTATGTCTTGGCCAGATTTTCATGTTGCAACCCATTGTCCAAGAAGATATTTTAAACCTAGCACCAAATGCATATTAATTTTCAGGTGCTTTATTACACGATTCAATAATCATCATTATCATATATAAAATCATGTTGGTCCTTGCAGCAAATTTAATGAAGTTTTTATATTTCCTATCAAACCATCAAAATAAGTGCCAGACCTTTGGTGATGGCAAAAGTTACTTTCTCACTTATGTTGTTTGTCTACCATTACTCTTATCTGCCCTGTTTAATTTTACCGTGACTGTATCCAGCAGAACAAGGCCTGCAGCTCTAGTAATATGTCCATACCACTTTAGTTTATTATTTTTGACCATTAGTAGATAAGTGTTCATGTTCTTCTATATTTATGCACTTATTTCATCAATAAATATCATAATTGTTTTATCATGATGTTTCTTTCTTCTTATTTTGTTCACCTGGAGCATGTTTGTATCTCAAGTTTTGTTTATGATGTGTTTAGTTTAATCCATGAATTTTTAAAAATAATTTAAATATGTCATTTAACAAAAGTTTGCTTCATGAAGTCTCCTAAAAAATGGAATTTATTCAACAAATTAGGTAAAGCTGTGGGGCAACCATGAGGACCTCCTGCTGATGACTGAATTCGTGGAGGTGGCCCACCTTCCTGTATAGACATAAGGATAAAATGATCGCAGAAGAAGAAGATTCAAAAAATTTTATTTTCAACATTTCAAAATAAGGAATGAAAAATAATTTCAAACGTATAATTTTATAGACTTTCTAAATATTTTCCTTATTCTGCAGAAAATGAAATATAGGTCTATTTTAATTTGACTACAAGGAATATTTCATATAAATATGAGCAGAATTATGCATATTTTAACTAAGTCCCTTGTATGACCAGCGTACAAAGGCTGAGGCTTAACGCACTCGTGATTTTGTTTTCTTCCTTTCATGTCCAGCATGAGGCAAAACAAATAGTTAAAATACATATAATATGTATGCTTTTTTTTCAGATTTGACAATTCACCTCTAAAAATAGGATACTCAGTGTAACACAGATGGGTTGTGCTGGATTGAATCATCAATGTATGGTCTTTTGCATCTTGCAGATGGTCATTAAGAAAAAAGAAGAAGCAATCCTTTGAATATTTTCTCAGGAATTGGAATTTTTCAATCGATCATGTCACAGCAACATAGCAATTTTGTTTACATCTTTCTCTTTTTTCTTTCATATCATGAAATATATTATTTCTAAATAATGTTGCTTAAACATAAGCAGGTTATGCCTCCAGAATGCAAGATAAACAGCCAGGGTTTTGGCTATGTTTTCCTAGATTTTGGGGTCTATAAAAAAAGCCTTTTTTGTGGATTAACAGATGTTCTTATATGTCAACATTGGTCTACCATTGGCTCGCTGACCTTCAGCTAATTCATATAGTGCTTGTTTTGGGATGCAGTAATTTAGCATCCTGAATAATCAATATCTAGGAGTCAACAATTGGTATTGCAGACTCTCTACTCTACTCAGTTGAACAGAGTAACTAGACTTTCTGCACTGGAGAAAAAATTCTGAAACGTCATTGGAATAAATTTGTAATTACTTTACAGCTGAAAACTCAGTGAAAGGACACTCTTAAGTCTAAGGACATGAAACCAGGTCATCCAGTAACTTTGTACAAAAATATAATTGTCAACTTTTCAAGATGAAAACCTAAATAAAAAATTGACATTTTGGTGACATATTCCTTCCAGAACACATTCTTCTTATGAATATTCTGAACTTCTGTGATTCTCAGCAAGTTTACCGGTCACAGCCAAGGTCACTAAGTTTAACCACTCAAGTTTAAACAACCTGAAATGTCTTTTGTTTGCTGTCATCTTGGGTAACTCTTACCCTTGTTAACAACAACCAACTTTTCTATTATAAATTGTAATAATGGAAACTATGGTCCCTAGCAATAGGTGTAAAAGATGAAAATCTATAACAAAAGACTGAAATCATTAAAAAAAAAGCAAAAAAAGTGTTTTTAAAAAACCTTGCAGAATGGATATATATTTATTTATAAATTATGATCCCTCAATACAATAAGCCACAAAATCAATAATATTTTCTGAATTTTTTTCCGTAGATTATTGTTTTAAAATATTCTTCAAAACTATATTGAAGTCAGCACTTTAATATTCTTACTGTAAATCTCACCAAAAGAAATTTGAATGTAGAACAAACCTTGTAATAGAACATCTATAAAAATAGCTTTATTCGGAAAATTTTGGAAAAAAAGGTACAACATTTTGCTTCTTTGCAGTTCAACATGTTGCAGAAAGTGTTTTTATTTATAAATGTTGCTGTATTTGAAATATTTGAAAGATTATAAAAACTCCCATACAGCTTTCTGTGGACAGTTACAGCAATGATGTAATACAGCTTTCTGTGAACAGTTACAGCAATGATGTAATAGTTTTCTGTGAACAGTTACAGCAATGATGTAATAGTTTTCTGTGAACAGTTACAGCAATGATGTAATACAGCTTTCTGTGAACAGTTACAGCAACGATGTAATACAGCTTTCTGTGAACAGTTACATCAATGATGTAATGCAGTGGTTCTCAATGTGGGGCCACAGAACATTATCGGGGACCCTGGAGAATAAAATGTGAACTTGTGGAGGCTATAGTTCTATTTTAAGGATGATAATTATTGTGAATACAGTCTATTACTCTTCTTGTTTGCTGTATACTATGTCTACATGGCAAGTAACAAATTCTAGCCAGATGGGGTTTATATATATTTCTTTCATTACTGCATGTTTTCCTGTTAAGGAGTGCAGGGAAGTTTTTTTGGCTGTGAAAATAAAGGTTGCTTTGCCATAGCTGTCATCATGACGTGAACAAGAAGAATTTTTTATAGCAACTACGAAAGACAAAAATCCTTTGTATAAAAAATCCTTATATATCAAAAAGCCTTAAACCAATATACATAACACATTTCTAGTCACTGGACTACCCCTTGCTGGAAATTGTTCAATGGACTACACCCTGCTGGAAATCTAGTAAAACCATTGTCCTGCTAATGGAAAAATCCAGTGAGAGTTTGACAAAATAATGCTAACAAAATAATATTTACCTCAGTGGTTTTCAACGTTTGTTTTAGTTGGATAAAAAACATGTTACAATGCTACATTTACATCAGTTGTTTTCAACAGATTTTTTACCAAGGACCCCTTTTTGAAAATTGTTCTCTCATAGACCCCTGGGAACTAAAAAAGTAATATTTGTTGAAACCGTTACTCTGTAAGGAAAATATTACATCTTGACAGGCATATTAAAAGAAGACAAAAATAGTCACACAAATAGTTTTAAAATAAACCCACAAAGACTAAAGAGTTAACTTTTGTTTAGTCTTAGCAATCACATAGATGGATATACATACACATTACATCCACAGCAAACAAAAATTAGAATAACTGCTGCATGATAAAGTAACAGATAAATACATTAAATACATGCATGAGAAGTTCAAAGATATCTTCTGGTCTCCTTTTGAATAACTATCAATAAAGAAAAGGCAACTGACATATGTTAACTGGTCCCATGACCTGCATGGTCCACATTTTGCTATTTTAACAAAGCTGCTGATGAAATGAATGCTTGTACAATATGTGACCTCAACTTGTAGAAGAGTTATTCTGTGCCTCAACCCAAAGTCACCCCTACATTCTGTATTTTGATCCCAAATTCAGTTTATAATCTATATAAAGAAATTTTACTAAGGATGAATGTTAACACTTTACTAATCAAATTCAACAATCATCAATTTTTGTGTACATACCTGTGATAACTATTTTCAATGCCTGCAGAATTTGATATACTTCAGTATTTATGACAACCATCAATAATATTTATAAAATTATCCACTTGAGGATACTTTATTGTCCAAATATGGCTCCATCACCCATGGAATATAGTAACCTAACATCACTTCTTTAATAATTCATAAATTTAGCAGGTAAGTTTGTGAATACATTAAAAATAATGTATAATTATGGCCAGAATTAAAAGAAATAGGATTCCAACCCTTTGAATAATGTTTGACTTGCAGCACACTAATATTTACACAATTATGCAAATTACCTTGGTAATGGAGACAAGTTTGCACTGGATTGCTGGTCAGCAAAGTGTTAAAACAATATTATTCTGTTTAAACTATTTAACCATTTTTTGGCTAATATTTTTAGTGCTATGGCTAAGTATTATGTTTTTATTTTCCTAAATAATAAGTCTCAGGCTAATTATTGTTAGTTCATAAGAAGTCTTGCAATATTGAGTTCATATAAAACATACAACATTGTAAGGATTCAATAATCTCATTACTGGAGATAGACAGCTTGCCATAATTAATGCTTCAGAACTATCAACATGTGCCATACCAGCTGGCACATGTTTTTAGCTACCTTTACAAGCTGCTGTCTCTAAAAATGCTATCTATCAATTCCAATGTTGTCTGCTTTCTATGACATGACATATTTAGTAATTTTATTGTCTGTTGTCCCTTTTCTCTCTCCTCACATTATGCCTGAATAATAATGATTGCCTAGTTATGCTCTAATGAGCCTAATTTAGGTCTTGAATTCCTCAGCGGAACATTTGTTAGTATTTCTTCTCAAATTCCCAATGGATTGTTCTTTTAGCAGGACAATGGTCATACTAGATTTTTGACAGAATATATTCCAGAGAAGAGAGAGTATTTATCATTTTAATATATCATTGGAAATATATTGTTTTAGTATTTCATTGGATAATATTTAGTATTTAATAAAAATTGATAACATTTCTCTTGATTTACTTGTCTATTTGTCAAATTGGCTAAAAAATCATAGAGGATTTGCTTAATTGAACCTAAGTTGTCTTATATGTGCCCCATTCTTTTGAACAAAGTTGCATGCCACCAGCTGAGGGTATCACTCATAGCACATAATTTCTATTGATAATCCAAATAATCTCAATAATCTTCTGAAAAATGCATTTGCATATAAGGCATTACAATCCGGTAACTGTGACCTCTTGCACACAAGGCAAATGGTTTGATAACTATGCCATACAGAACCCCTGTTCATTTATCATTCAAGCCAAAACAAACTTTTAAAAATAACGGTATAACATAAGCATAACAGTATAACATAAACATAAAACGAACTAAATATAACATTGACTCCAATAACATTGCAGTAAAACTATGATTCAAGAGGTGAAAAGTTAGTTATTAAATTTGACAAATCATGAAATGCACATAGGAGAACATAGTGATCTTTCTAGTGATTTGCCCAACTTTGACTTTTGTTTTCACTGTTCACCAGTTTTAAATAATAATTAATTTCTGAAAAGATTAAAGATTTAATCTTGCTCAAAGATTACATAATTCATTTTAGACACACCTTAGCAGGTAAACTGCTTGAAGGACATTTTTATTTACTGTCATCAAATCTATAATATAGTTTGTTGGTTACACAACATTCTAAACAAATAGTTCTAATGTAGGCCATATAGCTTCTCCAGGGGATGAAGCATTTTGCAATTGTGGTATGGTTTGAAGAAAACATAATTTAAATTGGAAAGCCACTTTGTAGTAAGTATTTGTTGTAAACCAGTTCTAAATGATATAATTCACATGCTGAAGTCAGATGTGCCATACCAAAAGGAAATATATGGCACCAAGCTGTAAAAATATTTTATTTTCCCAACTATATCCTGCTAATTCACAGGAGTGTGAGAACAAAAGTAGAAGAAGAAGTATGATACAGTAAATTTAACACAAAAGAAAATATTTTGGGGGATATGAAGAATATATGCCTGTTTTCTTAACTCAAACTAGTTTTATAAGAAAATATGAATAAAATAATTTTGAAGTAAAGTATAATAAACAATGTTAACACATGTAAATATCCTGTTCAATGACAATACTTCTGCCATTCAAGCAAAGCAAAACAAGGACTGCTTATTAAACATAAGTAAACACAAGTATTGATGTTTTATGTTTGTGAATTGAACTATTGTAAAACTTGTTGTCTACAATCTGTTATACTGAATAAGAAACAGGATAAGCTGTTGTATAACTTGTGTAAAACATAACAAAATCTGCGACCAGTAAAATATAAATAATAAGTATCCATTCTTATAATTAGCATAAAGAAAACAATTTAACTGTTATCTCCCTTTTATATTGTAAATGAGTTTAGAGCAAAACAAAAAAAATGTAATCTCCCTTGTGTAATTGTAAGATGAGTCTATTGCAAATAAAACAATTTAACTGTTATTTACCTTTTATATTGTAAATAAATTTCATTTAAAGCAAACAATTTCACTGTTATCTCCCTGTTTATCTTAAAGTTTCTTTTGATATGGCTCTTCCCATCTAGAGGTCGTAACAGTTTTTGAAAGTTTACAGCAATTACTTACACACTATTTCAATATGGTGATAAGTGCGGATAGTGGGTCTGCCTCACTATACCAACTCAGTCGCATTATCTCGTGGTTCAAAATTCGATTCACATTGTACTAGCAATATGATTGGTTGTACTATTTCCGCCCAAAAATGTAACAGCAACCGAATAGCAATTTATTATACAGCACAGTTGAATCCCTTTATAGTGCTTCATTATATAACAAATTTCCCTATTTAATAAGACTTTTCAAAATCTCCTATTATTTCTATTGTTTATACTGATCATTGTGAATTTCTGATATTGCATAAGCATTTTGTTAGTTTGGTCCAGGTTGCTATAATGTGATTTTATTGTACATGTTCAAAACATTTTTATGATATTGTAATGTCTTGAAGCATCTATAAAAATTTTAAAAAACTGCCAATACTGCATTTTACAAGTTCAGGTATTGCAAGGAGGGGATTGAATAGCTGTGTGATAACGGCTGCATGCTCTTGCTGTCGCCACGTCATGTACAGGGTGAGTTTTTTAATTTACCCTCCAACAGAAAAAAACCCAGTCCTTACCAGGGATCGAACTCTAGACCTCACTCGTGTGAGATTAGCGTTCTTACCTCTTGGCCATGTGCCACACTGAAGCATCTATGGAAACTCATGTAAGACACAAAATGGGAATAGCAGTTAAATTGTTGCTTCAATTATAAGAATAAATACTCAACAATGTAACAAAAAAATAGCAAATGTTGAACAAAATTGATGAAACATTTGATGAAGAATCTTTAATGTGAAATGATGTTTTCATAAGTGAAATGATGTTTTCATAAGAGAAATGATGTTTTCATAAGAGGTGCATCAATTCTCCAAGATAGTTCATGGTTGAATTTGATGTAATTTAGTCCTTTTCAATATGCAATCAATACAGTCTATATTTCCATCTTTGGCATGCAGGTTGTTCAATTCCCAATTTGCTTTGTATGTGAGTAACTGTGGAATATTATGTTAAATGTATGTTGAAAGTGATATAAATTCTACATTACTAACTCAAGTCCAGCTTGTAAGTATATCAGTTCGCCTATAACTTAACTAATGTGTATAAGCTATGAATATAAATTTTTGCTAGATGACTAAAAGTCTTCCTGTCCAGCAGAGAGACTCTGGTCATCTTATAGCCGTCCCGCAGCTTTATGACAATTGACCTGGGCATCATCAGAACTGTCCAGAAGAATATGATGATGGGGGGCACAGAGTCATTTCGCTGTTCCTGCAGCGGTGTCACATGAGTACACTTGACAATATGCCATACAGTGTGAGAAGGTAGTGTGTAAGACAATATCCGTGTTACACCAGCGGGAGCCTACTGGCTGTGTTTGATCCTGTCTAGAGAACCTGAAAAAAAAGAAGAAAAATAATATTGAATAGAGCTAAACATGGTGGATAGGCAGTAACTCAGAAACAGAGCTCTCCAGTTTGAGAGGTCTGATGCTGCTGTGTGTAGCTCTTGTATGTTGTTTACATCAAATGTCATAAACTTTTGTAATATAATACAAATTAGACATTATCCCAAGCTGTGCAGATAATAAAAATTAGAAATTCTCCCAAGCTGTGCTGTGTTCTTTTGGTGTTGTGGTGACAGGATTACTTGAACCGCAAACTTCATTATTTCTCATAGCCAAAGATATTTGGTATAACCAAATTGGACTGACATATGTGGTTGAAATAAGTGCATTTAACTGCATATTAAATGACCAAACTGTGCACATAATCAGATTATAAGTCTCCACAACTGTGCACTTGATCAAATTATAAGTCTCCCAAACCATCCCTATAATCTAGATTATAAATTCTCCCAAACCATCCATATAATCTAGATTAGAAATTCTTATAAATCATGCATATAATCTAGATTAAAAATTCTCCCAAAACATGCATATAATCTAGATTATAAATTCTCATAAATCATGCATATAATATAGATTAGAAATTATCATAAATCATGCATAGTCTAAACTGAAAATTTTAATAAAGAAAAAGGAATTCTAATTATTTGGTACATAGGTCTGTAATTTAAACTGAAAATTCTTCTCAAAACTTGCACACTCTACTCTGATAATGTTTCCAAACTATGCGTACAACCTACACAAAATCTTTGCAGACATTCACACCTGTTTATGCTCATGTGGCAACCAGAACCTGGACTTCTAATTCAGGATGCAAAGAATAGAACCACTGCTTTCTTTCCAGGCATGTCATAGGAGGCAACTAAGGAAAGTTGGAGGGATAAGCTGACAAACTGTCACCTATGAAAAAATCATCTTTGTGACATCTTGTCTCAATTTCTTAGTTTTGTTTTCTAGCAAATAATCCCTATGGACGGCGATGAGCTGGAGTCTAGCGGACATTGCACATTTATTCTTTTGTGACAAGACTCCTAGGTGAGGGGAATTCTAGATGTGCCATTACTGCAGAAGTCCTCCTAGGTGAGGGGAATTCTAGATGTGCCATCACTGCAGAAGTCCTCCTAGGCGAGGGGAATTCTAGATGTGCCATCACTGCAGAAGTCCTCCTAGGTGAGGAGAATTCTAGATGTGCCATCATTGCAGAAGTCCTCCAAGGTGAGGGGAATTATAGATGTGCCATCACTGCAGAAGTCCTCCTAGGTGAGGGGAATTCTAGATGTGCCATCACTGCAGAAGTCCTCCTAGGTGAGGAGAATTCTAGATGTGCCATCACTTCAGAAGTCCTCCTAGGTGAGGGGAATTCTAGATGTGCCATCACTGCCGAAGGATCAGCAAATGTGACAGAAGAATGATGAAATAGTGAAGAAAACGTGATATCTAATAAGCTTTCATCATACCATGGTTGCTGGTGCGCCTCTCTGCCGGGTATCTCTTACTTAAGCACCTGTGCTTGCTTGGACAGGGCTGTGGTCCTGTTCAATGTCAGAGATGGCCCAACCAATCTTAGTTTCCAGCATCTGTTGGCTGAACTAAGTCTCATCCCCACTTCAAGGAATTGACCTTGATGCTTTCCTAAAGCTTTCCTAAATCATGGAATTCCTCTGTACTGTCTCAAAATCTGTTTCTTGTTTTCATAAATGATCTAATCTGTGAACTGCTACAAGGTGTAAGAGCTGCCATGTTATGTTGATGACCTGGTGGTGTGGTAGCAGCCTATGCAGAGAAATAGATGGTAAAGATCAATGCTTAAAATCCTTAAACCACTTTTCTTGCTCTCAAATGAAGACAAGGAAATACACATATCCAAACAGTAGAGGAGCCAGTGTGCCTTAGCACCAAATTAGATAAGAGACTGACATGGAGGCCTCACATTGAGAAAATAGATGCAAGGGCAAGAAAGAAATGTGCCATCATGAGGAAATTGTCAGGAACATGCTGGCGCCAATGTAACAACTTTAAAGAAGGAGTACACAGATGCAATAAGACCAGGCTGGAATATGGATCAACCGCATGGACTTCAGCAGCCAATTCCATTCTACAAACTCTGGACAAGTTAAACAATCAAGCACTTCATCATATCACAGGTGCCATGAGCCTCGCCCACAAATTAAATGGAAAAAAATTACAGGCATTACCCCCTTAGCATACAGGTGGGACACTAAGACCATGATCCATGCAGAAAACTACAAGAGCATGCCAGTGCACCAAATTAAGATCAAATTTGGTGACATAGCCAGTGAAATGCTGAAGAGAAGCAGTTTGGCTCACTAATACAAAAACTAAACAAGTATGAAATACCAGACATAACACAATAAATAATACTAACACTCTTCCCAGTTCTGTGGGAGTAATATCAAAATCTCACTATCAGAACCACCATAAACAACAACTACACCTATGATAGAATTGAATATTCTCCAAAATAAATTAATAGTATGCAAAATTATTGAAAATATGTACCCCAGAGAAACAAAGATACAATAGATACAAGTATATATCAATGGATCAGCAAACAGGTACTGAAGAATGGAGGTGCTGGCGTGTACATAAAATATACAGAAAAATAAAATAAATCCACTCGTTCACCAACTGGAATATTCTGCCTCAATTACTCTTCAGAAGTACAGACCCTAAGCATTGCTGCTAAATAATTAAAAACACAACACGCCAATGTCAACAGGTGGTGTTTTTTACTGATGCAATGTCTGCCCTACAAGCCCTTGACAGCGGTAAACTGCCAGACCTGAAAGAAGTCATTTGAGAAGTGAGCATCCAAAGAAGAGTAGTACTGCAGTGGATACCATCCCACTGTGGCATACCATGCAATGAAAAGACAGATATGCTAGCAACACATGAACAAAAAAGATTTAAAAAATCACCTACCAGGAAAAGAGGACTCTTATCACAGGTATTAGGCCTGCCGAAGACGGAGTGTGTTAGCCAGCGATGGGGCAGATACTGGGATAAATTAGGGCACACATGCTTTACAGAAATGTGGTCATGCGACAATCAACCCTGTCATCATGGCGTTGCTCCTATCAGCTAAAACCAGGGAGGAGCAGAGCCGGGTCCCTTGCCTTGAAAGGGACTTGAAGCAAAAGCTATGGGGCAGCCGCTCTGACCTGGAGATGACCACAGATGCTGAACACAGAAGAAGAACAGCTATTAGGACAATCAGCCACCCCAAAAGACAACTATCACTATCTTGACAGAGCTGAGCAAGTTATCATCTTCCACATCAGGACAGGACACAACAGACTAAGCAACCACTGAAATAGACTAAGACTGGTTCCATCATCTCTGCGTCTGTGTGGGCAGGCAGCACATACCACGGAACATTACTGCAAGACTGCATTATTTTGAACCAGTTAAGGGAGGAGCACTGGCCTACAGAGACAGATATCCACAGAAAGCTATATGGAAGCATTGAGTAGCTTTTAAATACAGCAGAATTTATCAAGACTTATCAAACCAGAGAATCAAAACCTCTGCCCTATGTGCCGTCTGTGGCATGAAAGGAACAAACAAACAAACAAACTAACTAACTAGCTATCAAACCAGACTTACTGTGTAGACATGATAAACTGAGAATAAGAAGAAGATGCTATAGTTGGCCAAGAAAGTGTGCTGTGCTTGGGGCAGGACATGGTAGTCCTGGGTTTCTGGCACACTGGAATGCTTCTCTTCTGAGACTAAACATGCATCCATAAACTTCTCTTACACAAACATGCATCCATAAACTTCTCTTACATAAACATGCAGTACAGTAAACTTCTCTTACACAACCATGCAGTACAGTAAACTCTTACACAAACATGCAGTACAGTAAACTTCTCTTATACAAACATGCAGTACAGTAAAATTCTCTTATACAAACATGCAGTACAGTAAACTCTTACACAAACATGCAGTACAGTAAACTCTTACACAAACATGCAGTACAGTAAACTTCTTATATACAAACATGCAGTACAGTAAACTTCTCTTACACAAACATGCAGTACAGTAAACATTTCTTACACAAACATGCAGTACAGTAAACTCTTACACAAACATGCAGTACAGTAAACTTCTCTTACACAAACATGCAGTACAGTAAACTCTTACACAAACATGTAGTACAGTAAACTTCTCTTACACAAACATGCAGTACAGTAAACTTCTCTTACACAAACATGCAGTACAGTAAACTCTTACACAAACATGTAGTACAGTAAACTTCTCTTACACAAACATGCAGTACAGTAAACTTCTCTTACACAACCATGTCTTTGAGACAACCTTATAGTAGTCTGGGTGCCAGAACTGAGAAGAACGTGTATTTTAATCAGAAATGCTATTGTCTGTCCAGGGTTACCTGATCGCAGCTAATGGGATTATTCCATGATCATCTTCCTACCTGCCTAACAATGACACAATGATTGTGAGGATACTTAAAAAGATTAAAATCAAAGCCCCTACTAGAGCTTATTACGTACCTTGTGGAGGTCCCCAAGAGTTTAAGATAAAGTCCAGTTTAAGCTCAACTGACAACCCAATAACATCATGTTCTTTGATGTCACTGCTGTGCTGCTTTTCTGCTGTCTGGCTCTGACCATCTAGGACATTCAATGATACACCCAAAGGAAATTTTGGGCTGTCAACAATCAGGTCATCCTCCTCAGATAGCGATGAGGTACTCAACTGGGGACTTAGTTCTTCTGGCAAATTCTGGGAGCTCATTGGTTGAGGTTTCGTGCATTTTTGCTTCTCGACATAGAAATTTTTGTAGTAGAGTGTCTTTTCAAAAGGAACCTTCTTAGTTGAAGTCTCCACCACTGAACTTCTGTTACTGAAATGCATTGGGGTATTGTCCATTCCATCATCGGACAAGTAGCTCAGAAGATCATCAATGCTTTCTTGGGATGTTATTGATTTTGGAGAGGATGCTATTGTGCTTGACACTAGGATGTCTCTTTTGTATGCACCTGCTTCTAAACACTGCTCTTGGGCTCTGCTGTCAATATCAGAACTTGTAGATGGCAATTGTAAGTAAGAATTAGAAATTGTTGGAATGTAGGAGTCTGGTAGTGGCGACTGGATATGAGTTTGGATTTTAGTTTTGTGGGATGTGTGTAAATTCGGAACAACAGTTGGGATACTGTACAAGATAGTAGGACTTGATCTCTCATCCTTCATAGCTGTAAATCTTGGAATGTTTTCAACTTGTGCCTGTTCATCTGGGAGTTCCACCTTAATAGGATGTTTCAACTGAACTTCCATCTTGATTGATGTTTTTGCTTCTAATTCACCTGGATTTAGAGTTTCGAAAAAATTGTCAATATCAAAAGCATCAAATATTGGAAGTTCTTTTCTCTGGGTAACTCGAGCTTTCTCTTCAATATTAGCTTGTGGAAGAGCAGCTAGTTTCTCCAGTGCTTGAAGAATGCTGGCAGTTGGTTTTCCTTGAGCAACTCTCTCATCAGAATCCATCACCTCGGCCTTCACAAATGTATATGAAGGTTCTGGGGACGAAATTGGTGATGGGTCTGGAGTAAGATAAGAATCTGGAACATTGAGGTCAGGAACAACTTGCTCAGATATAATGGAATTCATTTTAGATATACCTGGGCAAGTGAAATGTTTGAGGGACATTTTATTTGCTGTCATCAATCCAATCCTATAGTTTTCTGGTTGCATGACTTGAATCATCTGGTTTTGACACTCGACATGAGAGGAGACTGCACCTTGGCTGTAGTGATCCATCTGATACATGTTATGGTCTGTCTCTGTGTAACCACATCCTCCACTAGAACCATCAATATCCCAGCTCATTTTTGCCATCTTGGTTGGCTTACAGGATACTGTTGGTTGTGGTCCCTGAATCTTTCTTTTCAGCATAGCTTTCAGTTGGTCTAGTTGTACCAAGGAACCAGGATTTGCTAGCGGGTAGCCTACTACGGGTTTGCTCAACCTGTTAGAACTAACCAATGCTGAGCATGGTGCTGGAAACATATCAGGACGTCCCCCATGGGAAACATAGCTTGAGATATTAACAGAGTATCCAGGGACAGGTACAAGACCACTTTGCTGGATCCACTGTCCACTCATATGTTCTTGATTTGGAGGTGCCACTGTAGACATGTGACTGCCCCACATCTCATGTGTTCGGTTAGGATACATGGAAAACATATGGCCTTGAACTTTAATTTGGTATGCCTCTTGTGCACTGTGAAACAAAATAAATGACACAATTTACAAATATAAAATAAAGTAACAAAATATAGAGAACTGACATTATTATACTTGTGTTTCCTAAATGTACTATAGTCTTTCTCAACAGGGCATATGGCTATAATCAGTATCACCCAGAGCACATAGCTCTGCACCTCATAGGATAATCCTCAGGGATTCAAAAAATACATTCAAGGCAAAATTATGCAGCCTGTTTTGAAATTGGTAACTTTGTAAACACACGGGAAATAGTTTGACAAGTTCAAAAAGGAGATTCTATGTACTATAATTTATTTCTATGTTCCTCAGTCATGCATGTTGCACAGCATATTGCACAGAACGGATGAGGATAAGTGTGGACACTTGATTCCTCCATGCCACAAGTCTGGTGTAGCACTGACTGATTTGGATTTCTATCTATTTGGGTATTTGGGTATGCTAACCATAGATACATTTTCTTATTCAGCTTCCTAATTGATGACTGAATTGGTTTCTTCTTCTTCAGCATTCATTCTCAAACTCCCACTGATTTCTCTTGTAGCAAGACAATGGCCCAACCAGATTTCCAGCAGGATGTAGTTCAGAAAATGGAAATGCGTTGTGTCACCGTTTTATTTGCACCAATTGCCAGACACATCCGTCTTCGGTGGCGAATTGGTTTAATTTACTAAATATCTTATACAACTTACCCAAATACAGTGAAATCCCATTATAACTACTTGCTTTGGACATACAAAATATTTATGTTATAACAGATATTCGCTACATACAGTACAAACATAATAGAATAGGCTTAAATATAATTGGGGATTTTGAAAAATGTTGTTATATACACGGAAATTTGTTATAAAATGATGCACTATTAATAGAGGGATTCCACTGTATTTAGTATAACTTACTAAATATCATATGTAATGACTAAATATCATATGTAATGACTAAATATCATATGTAATGACTAAATATCATATGTAATGACTTAATATCATATCTAATGACTAAATATCATATGTAATGACTAAATATCATATCTAATGACTAAATATGATATCTAATGAGTAAATATCATATCTAATGACTAAATATCATATCTAATGACTAAATATCATATCTAATGACTAAATATCATATCTAATGACTAAATATCATATCTAATTACTAAATATGATTTTAATGAGTAAATATCATATGTCCGGCTCTGTGGCAAAGTGGTACAGAGTGCGTCTGTGACGGCAAAGGTACCGAGTTCGATCCTCACCACAGGCAATTGTGCATCCGAACCAATCAGAAAGCAATGGCAACCTACTGAACATATTTATATTGCCTAGAAAATCACCACAGCCAACAAATGCTGGGTTGATAGCTACGTCCTGGATAGGATATGCTACCAATTAATAAATGACTAAATATCATATCTAATGACTAAATATCATATCTAATGACTAAATATCATATCTAATGACTAAATATCATATCTAATGACTAAATATCATATCTAATGACTAAAGTTCCAGTGAATATTCAACAAAGAGCAAAAGGCAGCAGAACACAAATGGAAAGTGACAACAGGAAAGTGACATAAGAACAAAAATATTTATATTGCAAAACAATCAAATAATGAAGTAGAAATAATATATGCAAGTGGTGGCCATCTATGGTTGTGTTCATAACAACACATACAGTGGAAACAAAGGTCAAGTAAGGTTGACTATGTTAGGTTTGAGACTTGGTGAACAGGGTGCAGTACCGGTAACAGGTTGAAATGTATGACTTAGCTTACTAAATGCCTGATATAAAACATACTAAAGAATTTGGTTAAACTTACATTAAAAGAACTTGGTCAAACTTATGCTAAAAGAACTTGGTCAAACTTATGCTAAAAGAACTTGGTCAAACTTATGCTAAAAGAACTTGGTTAAACTTACACTAAAAGCTGGATATAAAACTTACTCAAGAACTTGGTTGACACACACTATTAATGGTTCTTCATTCTGAGACAGTGAGGCCTGGCGAACATGCATGACAACATTGACCCAGAAACTGCTTCCATCCAACCTCAGCATACGTACAGTGAACATACATCCTATCTCATGGTTGGAACGAATCACTGAAATAAAAATACATAATCTTCATCAAGTCTGTGAGTTAAAGGTTATCAGTCCATGAACCGCACCGCATCTGCAACCAACTGTGTCTCGTTAGACTCTCAATCTCTCACCAATCTTTCTATTTGCAAAAGTCAAGGACAACCAATCAGCACAATCAGCAAAAGAGGACAGGCATGACCATCTCAAATAAAGACCTACTAACAGAATCAAAACAAGCCTTCGTACATGATGATTTTGATTATTTTCATGATTTTTGTTTCCTCACAATGTATAGACCTATTACATTATAGACCTATGCCAACGCTGGTCAACAAGATGTCAACAAGATGCATGGAAATAATTTAAAACATGATATATAAAGGTTTGATTTGATTCTACTTGCAAGTCTTTGCTGGAGATAGTCACGACTTTAGGTAGATTAGTCTTCTCTTCACGTAATCTTTAACGAGAATATTAGTTTCCACTCTTCTTTAAGGAGAATATTAGTTTCCAAGTTTCCACTCTTCTTTAAGGAGAGTATTAGTTTCCAAGTTTTCACCCTTCTTTAAGGAGAAATTTAGTTTCCACTCTTCTTGTAGAAGAAAAAAGGTAGGAATGGATTAAAAATGTGTCTTTACATATATTATATTTCCTTCAAAATTATCAAAGTCGTCACATTGTTTGCAAAGTGTGAAATAATGATGCTGCCTCTTTTCATACACAACTAATCATCATCATCTTGTGCGATCAATTGTTCAGCATCTAGTCTGATATCGGCCATGCATATAGTGGTTTGTTTTAGGTCATCTTGGTTTCCCCACACCTTACTGTACAGAGAAGCGCATGTACGTCAGACCTCTCTCTCTCTCTATCTCTCTCTCTCTCTATATATATTTTTTGTGTGTGTGTGTGTGCGTGTGCGTGCGCGTGCGCGTGCGTGTGCGTGTGCGTGTGCGTGTGTGTGTGTGTGTGTGTGTGTGTGTGTCTCCTTTACAGAAGGCTGTCATCACTGCCACTCTGTAAGCCTATGGGTTATGTGCAAGCTGCCCAGCTTCTTCCAGTATCTTGTTCAGAAGGTCTTCAATGACATGTGTCCATCATAGTCTTGGTCTGTGAGTCAGATCACAGTGACCTAAAGAAGGCGATACAACTAAACAGAAACATCCGGTCATCTGAGGTTTTTTTTTGTCATATTCTTTACTTATCAACAGAAACATCTGGTCATCTGAGGTCTTTTTTTGTCATATTCTTTACTTATCAACAGAAACATCTGGTCATCTGAGGTCTTTTTTTGTCATATTCTTTACTTATCAACAGAAACATCTGGTCATCTGAGGTCTTTTTTTGTCATATTCTTTACTTATCAACAGAAACATCTGGTCATCTGAGGTCTTTTTTTGTCATATTCTTTACTTATCAACAGAAACATCTGGTCATCTGAGGTCTTTTTTTGTCATATTCTTTACTTATCAACAGAAACATCTGGTCATCTGAGGTCTTTTTTTGTCATATTCTTTACTTATCAACAGAAACATGTCACAATACTGACCAATCAGGTAACATTTCTCTGCCGAAGACGGATGTGTTGGGCCATTGGCGCAAATAAAATGGCAACACAACGCATTTCCATTCTCTGGACTATATTCAACTGGAAATCTTGTAGGACCATTGTCCTGCTACAAGAGAAATCCAGCGGGAGTTTGAGAATGAACGCTGAAGAAGAAGAAGGTAACATTTCGAGAGGGTGCTCACATTTCGCCAATCAATTATAGGAACGAAGTAGCCTCTGGTAGTGTAATGTACTAGTATGTTGTGGCATGTTGTTGGTGATAGGTTAGGTCAAGAAAGACCTCTGATGTGTAGATATTGCCAGGTTAGTCGTCTCATCTACTCTATGTTTCACCATGGCCAGATTATTGTTCTGAGAACAGCGAAATTAGGACAATCTTGTAGTATATGTTCAGGTGTCTGTGTTGCTGCTACGCAGTTGCTTGTCGCAGAGTAGTTTGATACTGATTTGGTGTAGGCTAAGTGTGCTTTTAGGCTGCATTGATCAGTTCTCAGTCGAAATATCACAATTTGTTTTTTTCTATTCAAGTTATTATTGGTGTCTTGTTCAGGTATATAGTACACACCTGCTGTGATCTCATCTGTGTAGGAGGGGAATGGTCTGTGTTGACAAGGGTTACTTTAAAAGGATATGCATCCACTTTTGAGAAAGATATCACTCATATGTTTTATATCTACTTAGACATGACTCTCTGAAAGCTGACTGTGTCATTTAAAAAAGTATCAGAACAAGTTATTCCAAAATGAATATAGAAATTATTGCACACACATTGTTAGATATAAAGGTACATTCATTAGAATGTAATTCTCAAGTGCACTTTGGCCATTTATACCTCATGGGTCGTCTTCTTCTTCTGTGTTTAGCAGGTGTGGGTCATGTTATATTGTCAGGTCTGCCATCAGGGCGATGTCCACTGTCTTTTCCAGGTCAGTACGGCTGCCCCATAGCTTTTTACTCAAATCTCTTTTCTCTGGCAAGGTCCGCTGTCTCTGCTCTTTGTATGTCGGCCAGTCTTGAACTATGTGCCCAGGAGTCGGTTCTAAATGTACATGGACATTCATCTGTGTATGAGATCCTCAATCAGTAAAGGTAACTCAACAGTCTGCAGTGGCCTGCTCTAAGGCGAAACATTGTTGTCTGTTGATATCTTTGGAGGTAATATATTGCATTGGGCTTTTCGTCTACTTTAATTTGTTTCTTCCACTTTGATGTGTTTGTGTTATGGATACTTGTTTTTACTTCTCCGTAGGACATTGGGTATCTGTGGTGTTCCATTTGGCTACCTCATGGGAATTCAATCATCCCAAGTTAAGATTAACAAAATTCTATACAAGATTTGAACAATCTACTCACACTGGATATGCTTCTCTTTGGCTTCATGAATGTCTTCTGGGTGTAGCATAGAATACCAAGATGTGTTGGTTAGTTCATCGCTTGTGCAGCCAAGATGGTACTCTCCGCTGCAATAATCAAGAAAAGCATGACAGGAAATGTACACAACAAAAAACACAATTGTTTGTGACAATGAGAAATTTGATTTCAAATACTCATCTGATTAGATAAGGATATGAGTACAACTTTCTTTGTTAATATTCGATAACATGTACTCACTGCAGCAAAACTGAAATCCAACATGTAAAACTTGGAGCAGGGTAATGAAGATTTGCTAATCACTGAAAAAAAACTCATAATAACACACTAATCGAAATGTCGACCAAAGTGCCTTTATAAACACTACATGAACAACCAAAAATAAAATAAAATGACAAGCAAGAATGACACTACTGACATTTAAATGGTAGAACAAAATATGGAGATTTGATAATATTCCTGTTGCAAATTTTGCGTTTGTAAATCAAGAATTTGATGATGTCTTGCCAACTTTCTTTTACTGAGTACTTGATTGATTCTGAATCAGGAACTAGTATTATGGTACTTTGGACATTTCCCATAAGATCATCGAATGAATCAAAGATATTTATGGCCCTTGGGACATTCTCCATAAATATATATAATCAATCGAAAATATTTAAATTCTCACCAGTTCCATTTTGCTGCCACCCCCAATAGTTACAAGTAATAAGCTATTGGTTCATATGTGCAGAAGGATTGTTTCTTCAAGACTTTCCTTCGTATTCAAAAGGCTTTATCTCGTGGCGGTGTGCAATGTCCAAAGAAGAAATATCTACTTATCTACTCTACCATTGTTATATATAGTTACTTCATGGTGCCCCTATATTGCTGTTGTCCAATAGAATGACATATAGTTATGTTGTCCCTTGAACAGTTATATGTAGTTACTTCATCTTGCCTGCTTGAATCGTAACATATAGTTAATTCATGTTGCCCCCTTGAATAGTTACATATAGTTACTTTATGTTACCCCTCAAACAGTTACATATATTTACTTTATGTTACCCACTCGAACAGTTACATATATTTACTTTATGTTGCCCCCTTGAACAGTTACATATAGTTACTTTATGTTGTTCCTCGAACAGTTACATATAGTTACTTTATGTTGCCCCCTCGAACAGTTACATATAGTTACTTTATGTTGCCCCCTTGAACAGTTACATATAGTTACTTTATGTTGCCCCCTCGAACAGTTACATATATTTACTTTATGTTGCCCCCTCGAACAGTTACATATAGTTACTTTATGTTGTCCCTCGAACAGTTACATATAGTTACTTACTTTTTGGTGACCTCCATAAATGTCATATCTAGTTTATGCACAGATTTGAAGACCATTGTGTTGTTCTGTACTAGATTTTCTTTAACGTCAGGTGTGATTAGGGGTGAGCAGGTGGCCATGAACACACTCTGACTCTCACTAGGGCAAGACTGTTCTGGTGTACAGATCTGCAGGAAGTGACCACGTATATGCATGACCTGAAAAAAAAAACAGAAAGAAACTTTGGTACATTCTAAAAAAATAATTCCAAGGGAAACACCAATCTAGAGCTGAAACATGCATCCGTAGCCTACATGTAGACTTCCAAGAGCTGAACCAAAGTTCCGTTGCCTAGTCGTAGACTCACAGACATATCTTTCTGTATTTCAGTTCCAAATAACCTATATCTAAAATAAATTTGTGGGTTATCAAGAACCACTTCTGGCAGCGGTGAAACAGTGATACTTGTTTGGTTTGGACATGATATGAGAGATATCTCATTTATGTGCTGATGTTCCCAGTGTGGCACTCCTAAGACCATAACGGGTTATATGTATCATTATTATTATAGGTAGGCTGCAACAGACCCCCGACGTCTCCTGTCTCTTGTCTTGGTGGTTCACTCTGCTAGTTTGTAACCTGTTAATTTCGCGATGTAACTCTCCCATTTTTATCTCCTCTGTTTCCCTCTTGCTCGCATCCCCTCGACTTTACCCTCAAGTAAGGTCTTCAACAAAGTGTCACCGATGATGAATCTCTGTTATTTTCCCTTCATTTCTTTTAATAATTTTTTTCTTCATGCGACATGTTGTTAGAACCTCTTTGTTGGTTTTCTTCTCTTTCTTTAGTTTGTTTCGCTAAAACGTGGTCACATCTCCCAGACATGAACCCAATCTTCATGTAATTGATGAAAACATATCTAAATAGTGGTAACAACAGCAAGTAATGTTTTTGTTTGTAGAGTTATTCTTTTCTCACAACTGCTGTCTAATCATAACCAATAAACGCAACTTAACAATATCATAAAACAGTGTTTCTCAACGTAACCTAATATAATAAACTAGTGGTCCTCAATCTGACAAGAATTCTTTATTCGTGATCCTCTTTTGGAACAATTTTTTTTCTGTTGTTTCCTGTTGTTTAATAATATGTTCTTAAAATTCTTTGCAACCAAGCGAAAATTCAAACAGGGTAATGAAATATTTTGATTATCACTGGCAGCACACATAATAACACAAGAAATGTACGTTTCGACCACAAGGCATTTATTAACCTCATTACTCTATTCCAGGGATTGATAAATGATAAAGACATTTTTGTAGAAACGTAGATTTTTTCTGTTGCCGTGTGTTTTACAGTTATTATTAAAATGTCATTACCATGTTCAAATTTTTAACTATAGGATTTGCTAAGATTAATACCTACTCTATCGATTTTCTTACATACAGCCTTTGAAAGTCTCTCTCTCTCTCTCTCTCTCTCTCTCTCTCTCTCTCTCTCTCTCTCTCTATATATATATATATATATATATATATATATATATATATATATATATATATATATATATATATATATATAGTTATCTATCTATTGTTATTTATCGATGTAATAAACAGTTATCTTCCTGTGGTCCTACTAGGTGGGTCTGTGGCTCCGATTTAGTTTTGTTTCTTTCTGGTCTTATTAAAATTTATTTGGCCCACAGGGAAGGAACCATATGGCCCAAGTTGAAAACCACTATCCAAAGTGAATTACTAGAATTCTAGACTTTAATTATACTTCCTTGAATTTTATTTATTCCCATTTAGCTTTTTTCAGTTTCACAAGTTTTTTTCAATTCTTAATTATTGCCTCCAGTTATTTTCATGTACTACACAACAATTTAAAAATCTATATCTAATTATTTCTCCTAGTATTTCTTGGTATTTCTCGTTTTCGTTGTCCCAGTATAATTCATGTTTTACAATACTTTCTTTTGATCTTCTTAATGAATGTCCAGTGCAGCTTCTGTTGTTCTAATTCTTCTTGTGTCTGTTTAGTTTTTTCCAGTAATTCCTCCTTAGTGATCTTGACATACCATTTCAAACCTTCTATTGGGGTGCTAAGGGTACCGCATAGTTCTCGGCGGACTCAGGACTAGCAGATAGCCAATATTCCAAAAGTATCTTCTCGTGGTGCACCCTGGAAATAGAAATACAACAGCTCGTGCTATCTGACCAACACTTTTGGTGATCGTGTCCGTGAATGTGGAGGCCGAAGATGGAATGAGAAATGATTGCAAAAAGAAAAGCAATAACTCAGATAGCTCTGTACTAACACATGCAGAGGCACTGTCGACACATAGTAAAGCAAGTATGTCCGGTTGGGGCATTGGAGCCTTTGAAAATGTCACGAAATGGGTAGATACCAGGTTGAATATTGAGAGTCGTAATAACTTATTGAGTATAATTAGAAGGCAACATTTCATCAGAGGACAGCGCCACGTGCAAATAGAACGAGAAAAAGTTACGTGGAAATCAGAACTAATGTTTTGTTCAGCCCGAGAATAAGCTTGTAGTCCCCAATGCTTCTACTTAGACTTGGACGAGGGGTTCACGATGTCGGTGAATAATTCTTAATAGGAATTATAATTGATTCTCGTTAAAAATAATTCTTAATTCGGGCTGATGGGAATTGAGCCAGGTTCATTCTGGTGAAACGGAATCGCATTGCAACTCAGGTAAACAGGTTTTTCCGTGCTTGACCAACCCCCCCCCCCCCCCCTCAGAGATAGGACTATTATAACAAGGAGATCTCGTACAAGCAATGAAGAATCCTCAGGAACACGAAATAGAACATCCGTATACGTACTCGGTGAATACGATGTCGCTGAATGACACCACAGCTAAGAGGGCGAACGAACCCGGGACAAATCTACCGTCGATATTGTCCTATATCGAAACTATGTTTGGAAACACAGAGAGTAAAGGTTCAGTACCCAATGGGCACAGGCACAATACGTCTAACTATATGAGAGACGAGTTCATTGACAGGGGAACACCTCGTGCGAGATTAACGTAATCGACTCAAACCTAAATCTGATTACCACCTACAGGAAGACTGCCACACAGGGACATGTTTTGGCTGTAAAGTGCACGGGAAAAGTGAGTGGAAGCCGTCATGTTGTAGAATCGACACACATCCATCGCCTGACGATAGATAGGAAGGCTTTCACAGGCTAGGGAAGCCCACAAGAATTAAAAGGCATACCGAAGACAAATGTTGTGATCCTTTCGGGAGCAAATATCGCAGCTCTGCTATTGAACAGGCAGTACAACGTATTAGCGCTCCACGGGGGAAATCACACGAACGTTCGTTTGTTATCAGTGAACATAGAAGAAGAAGAAAAATTATATTCTACATTGAAATCTGCCGATATCGGATGTGCTAGGCCTACAAGGCGAACAACGGTGGCACAACGTAATCACGCTCCCTGCGGCAATCGCGCGGATGTCTGTGCTGATTACAATGGAGCGAACGCAACAAACAAACAAACAAACAAAATACACTGGAATCCATTTATGAAAGATTGTAGTATTCTGCCTGTCATTTCTGTTGTCTCCATGTTTCTGAGCCATACAAGAGCACATTTATAGCATTTGAGTTAAATATTCTTTGTTATGTATTCGATGTCATTTCTTTTATTTCCATATATCTTCAAATGCACTACATTTTCCTTTTACTTTTTTGTACTCTTATCCTAACAGTGGTGTTTTCCTCACTCTCTGTTAATTCCAGATTGTATGTATCATTCTAGCTCTTGTATTAGATATGTTGATTATCCTCTCCGCACATCAGAGATGTCCATATACATGTATGCTCAGATGTCCGCTTCAGTAAACATATACATGTATGCTCAGATGTCCGCTTCAGTAAACATATACATGTATGCTCAGATGTCCGCTTCAGTAAACATATACATGTATGCTAAGATGTCCGCTTCAGTAAATATATACATGTATGCTCAGATGTCCGCTTCAGTAAACATATACATGTATGCTCAGATGTCCGCTTCAGTAAACATATACATGTATGCTCAGATGTCCGCTTCAGTAAATATATACATGTATGCTCAGATGTCCGCTTCAGTAAACATATACATGTATGCTCAGATGTCCGCTTCAGTAAACATATACATGTGTGCTCAGATGTCCGCTTCAGTAAACATATACATGTGTGCTCAGATGTCCGCTTCAGTAAACATATACATGTGTGCTCAGATGTCCGCTTCAGTAAACATATACATGTGTGCTCAGATGTCCGCTTCAGTAAACATATACATGTGTGCTCAGATGTCCGCTTCAGTAAACATATACATGTATGCTCAGATGTCCGCTTCAGTAAACATATACATGTATGCTCAGATGTCCGCTTCAGTAAACATATACATGTATGCTCAGATGTCCGCTTCAGTAAACATATACATGTATGCTCAGATGTCCGCTTCAGTAAACATATACATGTATGCTCAGATGTCCGCTTCAGTAAACATATACATGTATGCTCAGATGTCCGCTTCAGTAAACATATACATGTATGCTCAGATGTCCGCTTCAGTAAACATCTGCCTTTTATAATTTTGTGTCAGTTGCACTCACTCGTACACTCACTCTCCCCTCAACACCGAAAGGTACATGAGGACAGAAAGAAGAAGAAGAAGTTTCATTGCATAATCTGCTTACTGCATTTATTCTCATTATGTGTGTTTTTTCTGTATATATATTCAGGCTTATTTCTTTGCATTTGAGGATCATTTTTATGTATTAAGTTTTTTTGTGCACAACGTTTATAAGTTTGGCCTATATTTTGCAATTTTCACCTAAAATTTGGCCATAACAGCGCGCACTTTCTGGGAACACTGACCTGAAATCTAGCCCACAACCAGTTTCTACACAATACAAAAACCCACTTGTATCGTCAAATCCATCTTTATGGTTTAATGATTGCAAGGTATAACGTGATAACATAACGTAACTCAATCTGTAATGCCATTTCTAGCAGTACATTTCGAACACAGACGTAGAAGCGTACCGCGGGTCTGTTTCTCTCAAATGTGGACAAATATGGCTCTTTTATGATGTCTGAGTTGATTGTGGAAACAATGACCAGAA
Source organism: Meghimatium bilineatum (assembly GCA_034231615.1). Classification (NCBI taxonomy): domain Eukaryota; kingdom Metazoa; phylum Mollusca; class Gastropoda; order Stylommatophora; family Philomycidae; genus Meghimatium; species Meghimatium bilineatum. The sequence continues at coordinate 93,870,563 of CM067322.1, read as the reverse complement.
TAATGTTTATAGCGGTTAACGCCAGAAAATTCTGGTACAAGCTGAAATCTCCTAGGACAAAAGATACATTTATATGTAGCCCTATATTAGGAATAGCATAATTGTATTTCCGTAGATAGATTCGTTTATGAATCGTTGTGTTACATAATGACTTCAGCATCTGTGTACAAACACCGTATCGGCGGAAAATACTGATATTGAATGAATTATGGAAAATAATGCTCATTTACATGAACCCGAATACTAGTCTCATAAATTAAAAGAATGAATTTGCCTTAGATGCTTTGGGCAACACACGGAGAAGTAAATTGAAGACAGTTTTTTCAGATAAAGCGTTAAGACAGTACAATTCTGATATACTTATGTATTGCACAGGTTTATATAATCGTTTCAATCAGACACGACAGACTATATCTAAAACTAGTGGGGAATGATGTGCACACAAGAAAACATACGAATTACAATATAAAATCATATTCAACGTTTCACCCAAAAGTCTTGATAAAGATCTTTTGGTTGAAACGTTGAATATGATTTGTATATTGTAATTTGTATGTTCGCTCTGAGTTCACTCTTAACAACATTATAACAAGAAAGCAGATCAGCACAAGTAGATCAGGGATAACAAACATTTCAGTTTTGTTTAAACATGTCTCCCCCAGCGGCATATCAACTCGCCAAGAATCGCGATGAGTTCACAAGATCAATAAACAAGACTACGTTGTGGAAAGAATGCCACATGAAGAAGAATAATTCATAAAAAAAATAATCAAAATTAAAGTCATCTATTACAAATATAAGAATCAGTGAGCTTCTGGTAATCCATTACTAACTGTTAGGTCCCTATGTCTAACATGACAAGTATTTTCAGGTTGATCTTTTCACCTTTAGGCTAAAAAATGGAGGGAATGCTATTAAGAACAGGTGCTCAATATATCATATCCTGGCAGGTAGACTTCTGCTTTGAGCATACGTCTGTCCCTGTGACAATAATGTATATCCACAATTTAAAAAAAAAAAGAGAAATGGGGTGCGACGATAATACTTTGAATTATTTGCTCACTCTTTATCTCCGTCAAGCCGGGTAAAAAAAAAATTAAGCACTAATAACTCAATTTGTATAGTAATTTCTCAAATGAATTACGGTAGGGCAGGAAAAACACCACAAGATAAAGAGTTAAAGGAAGGATTCAGTAAAACTATAAACAAAAACGTTAAAAATAATCAAAGTCAAAAAAGAAACTTTTATATGAAAATGCGAGTTCAGTAAGAGACAACAGGGTATACAGCATGAACAGTTACATATGTTAACCTTTAGTTAACCTTTTATGTTGGAGGCATTTCCACTGGAAGAAAATTGTCCACGTCTTAATATATAGTCATGTCAATTACTAGATCTCAACTGTTGCATGCTGGTAGGATGTGGTAAGATAGAGTCCACATGACGATACGATTACCTGGTCCCAGGCATCGGAACATGACTTTTAGTACAAGGAACATGGTCAAACGGAGGGCCAAAAGAAAGAACAAAAGCGATTTTTCACGAAAAGGTCATTAAATTTTCAAAAAGATCAAAAATTCATCAAAGAATCATCAGCATGATATGACACACGAATAAGTAATAATGACTTTTTTTAGGTAACACTCCCACTTTTGAGGAGAACGTATGTGCAGTCCTGCGTGGACCACGTCTTTCATCAATAATACAGTCCTGCTGACTCATAAGGAATCATCCATCTAAATGTTAAAATCGCGCATGCGGTTGCGTCTGTGGGTCTCACTAATGGCTCACTAGACAAACCACCCATGCAACAGAAAACCTTAGGAGATGACATGGCTTTTTATTGAGGTTATCTTCTTATAGAAGCTTCATGGCATGTCATCTATACAATCCCATAGTCGTAACCTTCGATAACAGTTACCATGTTGTTCCGGTAGGCCGACGTTGTGCTTGAACTAGTTGCGGGCATGGCGTGGGTGAGCAGAACAACAAAGAAACCTGTCGAAGGGGCTAGAGTTGAGCCCCGATGTCGACGTCTGTTCGGCAGCATTAGACTCGAAACACCATTGAGTCGAATGGCTGTTGGAACAGAGGGTGGAGCACTTATGGGAATGCCCCACGTGCTGTGAGGCCAGTTTCTAATCAAGAATCATAAAATCAAAAATCATAAAATCAAGAATCATAAAATTAAGAATCAAGAATCATCCATCTAAAGTGAGGCATTTGAATTTCCCCCTGATTTTATTGGTCACTGGATATACTTTGTGTTGACAGTCAAATTTAAATCAATGGAAATGTATAATGCCTCACGTTAGTATGATGACTCCCAATTCAGCCAACTTCGGCGGTGGAACAATACATTTTCATTTTCCCCAAATTGAATTGGGATTGTGCGACTGCTTACTAACCCTTCGACAACATAAGTCGTCAGTGTTAGTGCTGTAATAATTTTAAAAAATGTTAAGGGAGCCCTTGGACTACTTTGCAGTCCCGTGGACTCGCGGTTTATCATCTTAAGAAAGTAACGCTATTTGACTTTTTTTCCATATTTTCATTGGCTCTCTTGTATAATACTGTGTGTCTACACCCAATGAAAATCACGGAAAAAGTCACATAGCGTCACTTTTGAAGGATGAACCAGATGAGCCCACAGGACGGGATAGTATACGCGAGACCATGGTATAAGTAACGAGAGACTCGAGCCGAACGTTCTGTGAGAAGAGATTCACCTCGGGTCACCATTAACGTCACCAAAGGTTACAGAATATGTAGGTTTGGTAGGGAATAGAAACAACGTTGCAGCGATGGAAGCTACAAATATTTTGAGGTCATGGTACTCAGAACCATCTGCGACCTCAATAATGAAATCATTCAGACGCAGTCGACAATCTTAACTGCTGTGACTAGGCCATGTCGGTCAAAGGGGGTGTGTTTGTCAAGGTATGAAGAAGTGAATCATGTGTTGTGACCTTTAACATAAATGATGCTCGTAACAAGAAACGGATTGTCAGCAAACAGCACACTTGATGAATGATAAACACTATATCTCACAACACACTTCATGAAGTGTAAATGCGTTCTAACATTTAGTAAACAACACATGGATACAGCTGTGTGCCCGTTATATTTTTTCTAACAGCACACTTGATGCAGGGTAAACAGGTTACCACCATGTGTCAAGAAACAACACACTGAAACGTGTGAAATTACTATTGTTTTGCACAGTCCAATATGTCTTTATTCTTATAGCGTTCATTATCATGTCCATACACAGCCTTCTGTCTTGTAAAGAGTTCTATTACACATAATATCTTATAGTCTATGTCATTGGTGGGCAAACTTTTTGTGCAGAGGGCCGCATTGAAAATTGTAAAGCTATTGGAGGGCCGCATATAATATTATGTATGTTTTTGTTTAAAATTCTCGGATCAATTAAATATTTTTATTGTAAAGAAAGGTAGTTTTACATAATGTAGATAACTTAGGAAATAAATTACATTTCTAACAGACTTACACTATAACAGTATATTTTCTAATATGGATAAAAGGTATTGCAAATATTTTAACAATGTTCGTGTATTTAAAAAATATGTGTTTGAGGGCCGCAAAATATCGAATGGTGGGCCGCAGGCCCTGGTCTATGTGGTGTAAAAAAAAATCATGCCCACAAAAGGTATATCAAAACTTCTTTCCAATCACGCCTTCATTGATCACGCCTTCATTGATCACGCTCTCATTGATCACGCTCTCATTGATCACGCTCTCATTGATCACGCTCTCATTGATCACGCTCTCATTGATCACGCTCTCATTGATCACGCTCTCATTGATCACGCTCTCATTGATCACGCCCCCGTTGATCACTCCCTCGTTGTTCACTCCCCCGGTGATCACTCCCCCGTTGATCACTCCCCCGTTGATCACTACCGCGTTGATCACTCCCCCGTTGATCACTCCCCCGTTGATCACTCCCCCGTTGATCACTCCCTCATTGAACATTTTACAAATGTCTTACTTGACTGCTCTTCTTCCTCCTCACCGTTCATTCTCAAACTCCCGTTGGATCTCCCTTGTAGCAGGACCATGGTCCTACTATATTTCCAGCAGGATATAGTCCAGCCAATAGAAATGAGTTGTTTCGCCGTAATATTTTCACCAATGACCCGACACACCCGTCTTCGGTGGAACTTTGACCGTTGAAAAGGTTTATTTTCTCCAAAACTGGAAAATGTCCCCATTTTTAGATCTCATTTTGACCCCACCCCCAGTGTTTCAACAACTTCGTAGAGAACACATCTACAAACAACTGACATCACTGTGTGTCTTCATATGTTATTACTATTTCTATTGTTATTTTTAATCAACATTACTTTCATTACCTGTTCAACATCTACGCAGACAATATAATGAGGAATGTAAGAGAAGACATACACAATGCTGACGATCACGCTTGAAACATCGGTGGTTTTGAAATCCCTGAACTACGCTACGCATACGACACTGTGCTTCTTTCAAATGATATAAAGGGATTGGAAAAAATAATCAAGAACGCAAAAAAAATACAGCTAATCACAAAACTTGTATTTAAAAGCGTAAAAATAAGACAATCATGTCAACAGATATAACAACACAATAACCTAAATTCAGAATAGACAATAACGAGATAGAATGTGTGGATAAATTTTGAATACTTAGGTGCAAACATCAACTCTGCAGGAGACTGCATGGTAGAGATAAGGAAGAGATTGACAATGGCATATTGTAAAATAACACGTTTGAAATACGTGTGAGAAACAACAAAATATAAACGTAACTGCTAATTCTGAGAACGTTTATTTTTCCGGTTGCAAAATATGGCTGTGAAACATGGACAACAGCGGCAAAGATCAACGCCTTTGAGATGAAATGCTACGGAAAGATATTTATAATATAATCTAAGAAAAAAAGTGAAACTTAAGATATTATAAACACATTGAAGATGCCAGGTTACTAAATATAATAACAAAAAAGAAAACTACACCTGTTTGGTCATATAAAGAGACACAATTGTTTAGAAAGACAAATAATGGAGGAATTTTTCCTTCACCTGGGAGGAAAAATTTCCTTCACCTGGGAGGTGAGGGAAAGGCAGACCAAGAAGACGATGGACTTAGGACATTAAAGATAACATTAATACGTCATTGGAAAATACAAGCCCAAGAGAGAGAAGAGTTCAGTGAATTCATTGGGACGACAAGCTTTGCAATAGGTCTGCACACAGACTGTCTGCGAGCATGCCTGTATACTCATTGACTCCATGAACATGATTGTGAAAGTTCAGGCGGGATACATTCGAGAACAGTGGCTGAATGCAGTGAATAATTCCTGTGTGCGTACAGTGACTTATTTTTGTGCCGGGACACGCGGGAGTCCGGGGTAAAGAGAGATCGGATAGGTTGGCCGCCCACGCTGCTACTACGGCTGTTGGTGGAGCGATGGATCAGGCAGACATTTTGAATACCCTTCGGGAAAACGCACTAACAAATGACTGTACTAGTGACGATGACTCTTGTCCCATGATTAGAATAAAGGAGCTTGGTTTGAAATGTGGTGTCGCTAGAAAGAAGAGTTTTCGTGGGCGAGAAAGAATGATGGTCAATCAATGACGTACTGGGATCGTCAGTCAACGTGTAATGGCGGATACACTCAAGGAGAGATCTGAGAACCTATGGACTTGTCCAGAGTGCAATGACGATGATCCAACGACTAACTAACTAACTATTGGCAAGACAACGTTATGGAGAGAATACGACACATGACTATCTAGAGTATATAGGATTTAACAGAAAATAGAACTAACGCACAATTCAGTTCACGAAACAAATATAACCTTGCAATATGTTAAATACGACTGGCGCTGTTTTGTATTTACAATTTTCGGAATGTTTGGTCGCATTGTTTACAAGGCACATCGGAGATCGTTTTTAATGTCAAGACGGCAGGGCTGTAGATTACCTTAAAGAGGGGTTTTTACCTAAAAAAAAGATCAGTGGTCGATATGTTGAACGTGTGTATTTCTTATATTAGTTATTGGATTTTATGACTGTTTTTGTTGCCAATAAATATTTCATATTATTCTCAGTTCTTTATCATCGATGTTTAAATTCTCTAACATTCGAATTATTTCTTATTTTTAAAAAAAAAATCTAATCAAATGCTTTAGTGTAGTCAATGGAGTAAAAATACAGATTACCGCTTCCTCAAGTCATTATTTCTATTAGTGTTTTGAAGATGTATATGGCGCTGCTTGTGCATTTATCTTGCATAAATATATATTGTTTCTCTTATTACAATTGTTGCTATAGTTTTTGGTACCGTAACAATATCGTATTAAAAATAGACAATTCTTCCTTCAGTATTTACAGAGTTAAGTTTGTATCGGAAATGATTTTTTTTTACCCACAATTCTCTTGTTTATAAGTAAATACCTCCTATGGTGAAGTAGGCTATGCTTGTTTTATACCGTGGGCATGAGTCTGACTTGGCTACACCAGAGGCTATATGTTTTATACCGTGGGCATGAGTCTGATTTGGCTACACCAGAGGCTATATGTTTTATACCGTGGGCATGAGTCTGACTTGGCTACACCAGAGGCTATATGTTTTATTCCGTGGGCATGAGTCTGATTTGGCTACACCAGAGGCTATATGTTTTATACCGTGGGCATGAGTCTGATTTGGCTACACCAGAGGCTATATGTTTTATACCGTGGGCATGAGTCTGATTTGGCTACACCAGAGGTTATATGTTTTATACCGTGGGCATGAGTCTGATTTGGCTACACCAGAGGTTATATGTTTTATACCGTGGACATGAGTCTGACTTGGCTACATAGATGGTTATAACAATGAAAATCAAGTTTCAGATAACCCTGCCATCACTACCTCCATGGATTATAATCATTGATATAAATCCAGGTTGGAGAAGGTATCTCTATATTTCCTGCATTATGATGGAGCTGTTCAATTTCTACCACATGCAGTTTTGAATCTAGATTGTTCAGCATTGCAATGGCAAACTACTGAGCATACCTTTTTTTCTAGGAAATCACTAACGCTAAAGCCAAAACGTTCTGGGTTCATCGCTATGTCCTAAATAGGATATGCTATTACCAACTGGACTTAGTGGTGATGTTGTCAATCTGAAATTAGTGGTGATGTTGTCAATCTCGACTTAGTCTGAAATCTGATGATTTCAAGTGGTGATGTTTTAAATCTGATGATTTCAAGTGGTGATGATGTCAAACTCTGCTTTTATTTTATTTTATACACTGTTTTGTATATTATTTGACTGATTCCGCCATTTTGTCTGCAAGTCAATATATCTCGTCTGTCGTGAAATAAAAATCGATAGTTTTAATTGTATGTGTGTTAGATCCTCGAGGATGCTTACTACGGATTTACCATGGTTATGTATGTTTGAGTGTGCATGCGTGTGTGTGTACATGTTTAGCCCTACAGGATAATAACTACACGTTCATGTTTGAATGTGTAAATATGTTATAATGCGCAAAGATACTGTACTTTATGTTTAAATGAATGAATTTGTTTAAACTATAAAAGATATTGTGCTTTCACGTTTAAATTAATGAATTTGTTTAAACTATAAAAGATATTGTGCTTTCACGTTTAAATTAATGAATTTGGTTTAACCGTCACAAACTTGCCCCCTCCCCCATTCTGTAGGAGACTTCTTTTCAAAGCATTGCATATCCCTGAGAGCATACTGGGTATGAAATAAAGCTCAGAACAAACTATCAATTGCGCATAGGAAGTAAGATGTAATCGTTCGTAATTCAAGGGAAATAACAACATCACCCAACCGTGTTTTGCCGGGGCCCGAAAGGGGAGCAAAGAATAGCAACACTTTTTACCTTCCACGCATGTCATAAAAAGCGACTAAGGAGGTTATGGGATGGAGTTGGCTGTCCAATCCCATATAGCGTCAGTGACCCAAAGCCATGCTGAAGTAGGATGTGTCAGTCCGAAAGATGCAGATATCCCAGCAATGCTGTAAACCACAACACAACACATTATGTTCTCCGGACTACATCCTGATAACCTGCAGGAGTTTGAGAACGAACGCAGAAGAAGAAGAACAACAACAACAACATCACCAACCCTCAAAGATACTTTGTTTTCTTGTTTGAATGAAACATCTCGTTTTAATCGTCAAATATACTTTGTTTTCGTCAAAGGTACTTTGATTTCCTGTTTCTAATCCAGACTAAGCTAAATCAATTGATCCTTGTCTATTCTGATTAACCAACAACATTTCCTATAGACCTCATTGGTATGCATGAATAGAGAGTATGCTAACATGTACATTACCTAAATAAAATACAGTACAAAAATACATTACATTATGAAGCATCGATACCGACTTACTGTTTATTAACATCTACTTGTTCGCTGTTACATCCCCCTAGCATATAGCGTTGTGTATCGGCAAATACATCACATCAATTAGTTATCTCAACCGAAGACGGATGTGTCGGGCCATTGGCGCAAATACAAAGGGCGACACAACGCATTTCCATTCTCTGGACTACATCCTGCTAGAAATCTAGTAGGACAATGGTCTTGCTAGAAGGGAGATCCAGCGGGAGTTTGAGAATGAACGATGAAGAAGAAGAATTAGTTATCGTCTATGTTGATATTTAATATCAATGATCAAGGTAAGAGTATGTCCCATAACAACAACTTGCCATCGGAGATGAAGATAACTCTTCATGTACTAAACAACAGCAACTATTAGAAGGGGTGGCCAGTTCCCTTCCTTGCTGTCTTTACCTACCCTAGCTCATGCGTCAAGTACTCATTTACAATAGACTCGACTGGAGGAATGGTCGTGTGAAGCCAGAAATAACAGCCGGGATTTTTATTTTGTCCAGACGTGGTTTTGAAAATGGCCCGCTGTAACCCGTGATAGCAAGCAAGCTCACTATCTACTAGGCCACCGCGCTCCTCAATATCAATGATAATGATAGTATATAACATAGTTTAGAGGTTGGTAGCATATTTCTGCCTTGGCACAATGCCATTTAGTGGCATTTGTATGTGTTTGTCAGTTTTTAATAGACCCAGCCTTTAAGAAAGCAAACTGGACAATGCACCGACACTAAACCAGTGTGCTAGCCAGAAACCTAACTACAGACAAAGATAGCAATAAAGCAGTCAATGAATTCTGTAGATAGGTGTTACTAACCGCTCGTAAAACCATCACTAGAGGAGCCTGTAAACACTACAAACATTATTGGAACAGTGAACTAGAAATACTGCAAAATGAAAGTGAAACAACTCAAAGCAGAGACAAGACCTTACCAGGAGCACCACAATAAAAAAAACAACACGATAAGGTCAAATGTCAAAGAGCCAAGCTACAAGCTAGGCAGAGCAGTTGGAAAGAGAAAACAGAATTGCCGAATCTTGAGAGGGATACCAGAAAACTGTGGAAGTTGGTAAAACAACTAAATGATGAGGGTAATGGACGAAATCGAAATATCACATTACAAAAAAAGATGGAAATATCCTCATGGTTAAACAGGCAGCTGACTACTTGCAGACTCATTTACGGAAGACAATAACATGAAAATTAACCCAGAGAAATAAAAGGAGATTCGTGAGAAGCGAGAAAACATTGAGCAAGATGGAATCACATCTGAAGTCATGAAGGCATCATTAACAACCAGAGAACTGAAGCACGCGGTATCTAAACTGATGAAAATAATGAAACTATGAAAATGAAGAAGTTACCGGGTACCTGGTGTCCAATGAAATGATAAAAAAATCTGGGAATTGCAGCAAAAAAAAAAAGAGCTGTTGCAGATCATGAATATATGTTGTTCTACAACCAAAGTTCCACAAAAAACCTGGAGGTAAAAAATCATAATACCAATCCCTAAATCAGGAAGAGACAGCTCTATTGTCTTCAACTACAGACCAATCAGTCTCACAAGCTGTCTATGCAAAACTATGGAGCGCATCAACCACAGACGTCACTGGTAACTTAAGAAAAAAAAACCTTCTTGTATCACAACAAGCAGGCTTCAGGCAATGTTACACTACTGAAGATAAGGCAATCTAACTTTTTTTCAAGAGATAGAGGATGCATTTCAAGATAAGAAACTGGCCCTAGCAGCATGGATAGACCTGTGGAAAGCTTTTGACAAGATCTGTAAAAGATGACTTCTACAGAAATTGAGAAATTGCAGAGTGAATGGTAGGATGTATAAATAAATAAAAACATACCTACATAACAGAAGAGCTAGAGTACAACTAGATGGATACACAAGCAAGAAAGTTCTACTACAGTATGCGGCACCAAAGGGAGGGGTATTGACCACAACGTTGTTCTTGGTCTACATCAATGATCTGGTGGCTCAGCTACCACATGGTACGAGAGTGACAATGTATGCTGATGACGTGGTAATATGGTGCACGGAAGATCATGCGACAGTGGTTACTAAACAGGCACAGAGAACAATGGATGCCTTAACCGCATGGGCAAATAGATGGTGCGTCAGCATCACTACAGATAAGTGCAGCACTATTCTCTTTACTCTTTCACCAAAACAAAAATATGACGACATCAAAACAAATGTAGAACTATTGAAGGAAGACAAACAACCAACATATCTTGGAGTCACATTTGACAGTAGGCTTGCTTGGAAGGAACACTTCAACACAGCAACAACAAAGGCTAGAAGAAAATTGAGAAAGCTAAGTGGAACCACATGGGGAGAAAATGGGAAAATACTTAGTAAAGTTTACCAGCAGGGCATGCGACCACACCTGGAATATGGATCTACAGCATGGTGTCCAGCATCAAATACTACATTACATGAGCTAGATAAGATGCAAAACCAGGAACTTGGGATCATCAAAGGGGCAATAAAATTAATAGCCCTAGTAGTGATGGAGAAAATGGGGAAAATACAAACACTGAGTGAACGCAGAGATACAAAAGTGCTAATAAATTCAGAAAAATTTCAATTGATGTCAAGTCATCCAATGAAAGACAGAATTAAAAATTTAGCATTGGGGCGACTGAAAAGAAGTAGATGTATCCACCAGGCTAAAGGATTCCGTAGAAAAACCTCAGACTTGTCGGAAGTTGACATCCCTTTAAGCATGTACCAGAACAAACCCACGGGAGATAGTATTATCTATTCATATCTAAACTGAGGTGAAAGGAATGTTAAGCCAGAATGAGCAGAATAGTATGCAACGTAAGACAGTTACTCTCAGTCTATTTGATGATAGATATCCACAAGACATATGGATCAGAATCTATACAGATGGGTCAGCAGAGAATGTAGTGAAAAATGTCCTGGAGCAGGCATATATATATATAGTACCAAAACAATGTTAGGGATACAATTAAAGTACCAACGCGGAAATTATGCCACGATTCATAGCAGTATTACCGTATAGTGATTTCCATAATTCCGAGGCAGAAATTCAGGCAATCAAGGTGGCAACTGAAATATTGCTGAGCACCAATCTTGAATGATAGTCTTAATTGTCGACAGATAGTATTTTTGACAGATGCAATATCATTACACCAAGCGCTCTAGTCCAGAAAACTAACAGTCCTGCAGATACTACTGACAGAACTAGGCGGTCAGCGAAGGATAGCTATGCAGTAGATACCATCACATTGTTGAATAGCTGGAAACTAGAAAGCAGATCGGCTGGCTAAGGAGGGAGCTGATGATGATGATCAGACTGGTGTGTCAATAACGTACCATCAAAACAAATTTATTTTTGATCAAAGCAATTAGAAAGCCATCTGCAACTCAAGACGATTACCACATTATGAACAGAACATACCAAGTTGTCATTCTGCGCCTCAAAACGGGACATAGTATACTCAGCAGCTACATGTATACAAAGTTCAAAATTGGCAACACGGTCATTTGTACACGTGGACAGGAACCTCGGACAGTAGAACACATTCTTCAGGAATATGAAATGCTGAAGCAAATACACTGGCCCAGAGAAAGAACAATGAAAACAAACAAACTCTACGGACCTGTGTGAGTTACAGAACAATGAAGTTTATAGTAGAAACACAACATAGACATGTTCTTGGCGAACGAAAGAAAAAAAAAAGCATTTTTGACAGCATTTTTGCTGTAGTGGTTTTCTAAAATTTCTGCATTCGAGAAATGACATGTTACAGAAAGATATTGAAACTATCATGGGCAGATAAAAAAAGGGAGGGGGGGGGGGTGCGGGGATCTGGAATCAAGAACAGATAAGAACAGAAAACGTCAAAGAGGATTGATTCATAAACATGATTATCACGAAGAAGCTATTGTTTGAACAATATATAAATACATAACATGGGGAAAATAGTCATGGAAAGCATGATTGCTGGTAAAAGGTGTAAGGGTCTGTCTGTTAAAAAGGGTGAGAATTGGACGGAGATCTGAAAACGATTGACATTTATTGACAAGGGGGAGAGGGGAGTTGACAAAAGTTAATGTCAATAAATTCTATTCTATACAGCAATTCAATTGTTTGAAATTGAAATTTGTTTTAAAAATCTGACAAAATCATGAGCTTTTCGTTTTTTTTGCTGAAAAATCTTTTCTTGTGTGTGTGTGTGGGGGGGGGGGGGGAGGAGAAAGGGATGTTATATTTTTGTCATGACTAGGAAGGAGGCTGTGTTTCGATGAAGGCATTAGTTTTGATGTTGTACCAGACATTTAATCAGACATTTGATCAGACATTTAATTTTTTATCTTATTTTCTATTTACAGTTTGGATGTTGTACCAACTATGATCAGACATTTAATTTTTATCATATTTATAATGAGAATGTTGCAACAATAATGACATCAAATCTTACCTTGACGTCGCCAAAACCAGACTGGCGCTTCAAAGTTCTTGACATGTTCATGCGGCAAAAGAAGGACACATCCATGCAAGATTCCTTATCTTGCTGTGGTCCATTGTGCAGCAATTGAGCTTGTACTGTACCATGGTCTCTCTTATCGACGATGTCGTAGAGACTGTCTCCCTGTGTCTTCATATCGACCTAACAGGAAGTCAAAGACTAGATATAGCGAACGATAGAACAAGAGAAACACGCTTTAAGAAAAGTATTTTCTTAACATGAACCATTTTGATCTAATGCAATTTTTTTCTTCCTCTCCTGCGTTAGTTCTCATACTCCCGGTGGTTATCAGGAAGAAGATAGAGAAATTCGTTGTCTTATTTTACAAATTGGCTGCGATATCTACGTCTTTTAGCTAGGCACATCAGACTTCAGCATGAATAATGGGTAACTTTGATGAACCAGATGGGGCAGGCAACTCTATTCCGAAACCTTTTAGTTCCCTCTTATGACATGCATAGAAGGAAAGGTCATAGTGTTATTAATCTATGCTCCAATTTCACATGGTAACACATGTGATAATTTAAAGTAATTTTCAAGGAATACTTGAAGACATCCCCCAAACACTACAAACACCACCAGAACCCTTAGAAAACCATAGCTCTTTGAAAACCATACCCTTGAAAAACCATAGCCCTTGAAAAACCATATCCCTAGGAAAACCATAGCCCTAGGAAAACCATAGCCCTAGGAAAACCATAGCCCTTGGAAAACCATAGCCCTTGGAAAACCGTTGCTCTTGGAAAAGCATAGTTCTTAACTGCCCAATCAGACATGGTCATATCAGCGCTGGTATTAAAAGGGTTGAAGCGAGTAGAACACTGCATGAGATTCGAAAGAAACAACAAAAACGAAAGAAAAAGTCAGACTGTTTCCCCTCATCTCAAGACGTACGTCTTCCTGCTCAAACAGCAATATATTTTTCATAGCCCGGATTGAACTTGAGCCATCTGATGACTCACACACACCAAGCAATCTAACTTAGACATTTATTTCCAATGCCATGCTCATCTTGACTTGCGAAAAAAAGAACATCATTGTGAATTTAGCAAGAAGAAAAAGTGCACGAAGAACGACAGATTCAAATAGTGATGCAAGGACGTACGAACAAGATCGATGGATGTTTTCACCGGATGATGATGCATCACTTTACGGGATCATGCAACACACAAGCTAAATACTGTAATGACTTAAAAGTTTCTTGCAAAAACATTCTTGAAACTAACGAGAATTGAACCAGGTCCGTTCCAACTGCACCGAATCGCCTGCAAATCGAGTAAACGGGTTTTTTCCGTACTTGACTAACCGCATCTTAAAAAAAGATGCGGTTTTTCCGTACTTGACTAACCGCATCTTCAAAAAGATGTGATTTTGTCAAGACATTCAAACTGTGTACTCAAATTACTCAGAACGGACTAATCGAGACAAGGACTATCACAACAACAACGAACATCCTGTTCAAGTATTTAAGTATGCTCAGTAACACAAACATATAACATTTGTATTCGTACAAAAAGGGCCAATAAATCTTCTTGTAAACATAAATAACATAGATACAGTACAATGTTGCTTCAAATAATAACTTATACAAGTAAATTCAAGTAGGAAGCAAGAGGATAAATGTACTTGCAAAAAACACAGACTTACCATTGAATGTCCAAGATAGTCTGTGACATTCTCTGATATGTACAAAAGTTTCCCTTCCCTTGTTGTTACAAGCAAAAAACCTGTCATTGCCTGCAAAAAGAATAGATCATTGCTTGCTATCAGTGTCAGGAAATAAACTTGTTAAAGTTTCATGATGTTTTTTTTCTGTTTTTTTACATATGAATTCTTGATTACGCGGAGATAGTGGTCAAGCCGCTAGTTTGTGCTGAATAGGCTGCGGGTTCGAATCACGCTCGAGACGTCTTGTTTATAAATTGGAATGTTTTTGGAGATCCATGGGAATTATCGTATGAAGCTACAAAGATGCGCAGTGGTACTCACGGCAGTCGGCGTGCCGCTTGGTTGAAACGGACGGGGTGCATATTGAGTAACGCGAGTACAACAATGTCAATCTTCTAAATCCATTTTGTGAACTGGAAAATAGAAGCTTAGAATAAGGAGGCGTTTGGAGGGAGGAAGGAGGTAGATCTGACCATCTATTGGTCTGCATCATAGTCCACTTCATATCATTATAGTGGCAATAATAATAATAATAATAAATATAATAATAATAATAATAATAATAATATAAATAATAATAGTACTAATAATAATAATAATAATAATAATAATATAAATAATAAAAATCATTCATTCATTCATTTTCCTTTTGCGCTGAAGTTAGCGCATAGGGCAGAGTTCAGATCTCTCCAATTCTGTCTGTTCAAAACTATTCTGTGCAGTTCTTGAATAGTATGAATATTGGTTGTTTTACTTTCTCTAAGTATTGTTCTTCTGAGTGTTTCTTTTGGTCTACCCCTTGCTCTTTAACAAAAATAATAATAGTAATAATAACAACCGTTTTAGTCATGATGAATGACACAGCCTACAGGTCATAATCATTATCATGTAGCACATCCTGAACTGGATGTAGCAATCATCACATCATTTTGAATTTATTTCGATCTTTAGCCAGTCTTCCTGCTTCTGTTACTATAATGTTCAGGTGGTCTTTAATGTCTTCGTCCATTTTATTCTTGGTCTGCCCCTTGTTCATGTCCCTGGCATCCCCTTAATTATGGTCTTCTCTAGGCTGTCATGGCGTTTGATATGTCCAAAACATTGAAGTTTTTTTGGAAAGAACCATGCTGTTCAGTCAGTTTTCTTTTACATTCATTTCTCTCAGGATGGATATATTGGTGATCTTTTTGTTCCATGGTATTCTGAGGATTTTTCTGTATGATTTTGTTTCAAATGTTGCTATTTAGTTTTTCACTTTGTTGGTGGTTGTCCAGGATTTACACCAATTTACTGCCAATGGGAATATGCAAGCACTTAGGAATGCTAGTTTGTTGATTTGTAGCAGCTCAGCCATATGTTTTTCATTTGTATCAGCTTCTTTGACGCGATAGCCAACCTCCTTCTAGCTTCTTCATAGCAATCACCATTACTGTTGATAAGAGAACCAAGGTATTCAAAACTGGTAACTCGTGCTAATTCGCTGTTGTTGATACTGATTGAGAACATGTCTACACGTCGTATATCTTAAATAGTCTCTGTTGTGAAGGAGTGGAATGACATCGGTTGACATCCAGTAACTACTATGTGGAGGCGTGTATGATATCTAGATACAACTACTATGTGGAGGCGTGTCTGCAAATTAAACTTGACTACCAGTAATTATATCTGATAATAGACAAGAAATTATCACAAAGACGTCGTAATAGAGTTATCAGAACTTCAATTTAAGAGATCTTTTAATGGTGATACGTCATTATATAGCCAAATTGGACTCCAATAATTTCTTGAAAGAGGTGTTCTTCATCATAGAATGCTTTGTATTCACATCCATCAATGAATAAGGTAATCACATAGAGTAGTGGTTTAAATCTCATAGAGTAAAGGTTTAAATCTCATAGAGTAGTGGTTTAAATCTCATAGAGTAGTGGTTTAAATCTCATAGAGTAGTGGTTTAAATCTCATAGAGGCTATATGGGTGTACACAAAATTAGCAATTGGTGGATGTTGTTTTAGGCCACTGGGTGCGCGAAAGCACATTTCACATTAAAGTAGACAACAGGAGTATACATGGTGAGAACGACACATACCACATGGTGAGAAACACATAATGAGAACCATACAGAACACATGGTGAGAAACACATAATGAGAACCATACATAACACATGGTGAGAACGACACATAACACATGGTGAGAACGACACATAACACATGGTGAGAAACACATAATGAGAACCATACAGAACACATGCTGAGCACACAGAATACCCAGTGATAACCATACATAACATAAGATGAGTATCACACAGAACACACAAGAACCAGACAGAACACATAGTGAGATGAAAGGACATGAACTAGTGTAGGACAAGACATGAACTAGTGTAGGACAAGACATGAACTAGTATATGACAAGACATGAACTAGTGTAGGACAAGACATGAACTAGTGTAGGACAAGACATGAACTAGTATATGACAAGACATGGACTAGTGCAGGACAAGACATAAGCTAGTGTAGGACACGACATGAACTAGTATAGGACAAGACATGAACTAGTATATTACAGCACACGAACTAATATGAGACAAGACAAACTAGTATGAGACAAGACAAACTAGTATGAGACAAGACAAACTAGTATGAGACAAGACAAACTAGTATGAGACAAGACAAACTAGTATGAGACAAGACAAACTAGTATGAGACAAGACAAACTAGTATGAGACAAGACAAACTAGTATGAGACAAGACAAACTAGTATGAGACAAGACAAACTAGTATAAGACAAGACAAACTAGTATAAGACAAGACAAACTAGTATGAGACAAGACAAACTAGTATAAGACAAGACAAACTAGTATAAGACAAGACAAACTAGTATGAGACAAGACAAACTAGTATGAGACAAGACAAACTACTATGAGACAAGACAAACTAGTATGAGACAAGACAAACTAGTATGAGACAAGACAAACTAGTATGAGACAAGACAAACTAGTATGAGACAAGACAAACTAGTATGAGACAAGACAAACTAGTATGAGACAAGACAAACTAGTATGAGACAAGACAAACTAGTATAAGACAAGACAAACTAGTATAAGACAAGACAAACTAGTATAAGACAAGACAAACTAGTATAAGACAAGACAAACTAGTATAAGACAAGACAAACTAGTATAAGACAAGACACAGTTGGGGCACCAGGTAATCATACTTGCCCATAGGAGCAGCGTTTTTATGCTAATTTTTCCATTAATAGGATACATTAATGATAACAAAACAACGGGATACATTATTGATAACAAAACAACGGGATACATTAATGATAACAGAACAACGGGATACATTAATGATAACAGAACAACGGGATACATTAATGATAACAGAACAACATGATACATTAATGACAACAAAACAACGGGATACATTAATGATAACAGAACAACATGATACATTAATGACAACAAAACAACGGGATACATTAATGATAACAGAACAACGGGATACATTAATGATAACAGAACAACGGGATACATTAATGATAACAGAACAACGGGATACATTAATGATAACAGAACAACGGGATACATTAATGATAACAGAACAACGGGATACATTAATGATAACAGAACAACGGGGTACATTAATGATAACAAAGCAACGGGATACATTAATGATAACAAAGCAACGGGATACATTAATGATAACAAAGCAACGGAATACATTAATGATAACAAAACAACGGGATACATTAATGACAACAAAACAACGGGATACATTAATGATAACAGAACAACGGGATACATTAATGATAACAGAACAACAGGATACATTAATGATAACAAAGCAACGGGATACATTAATGA
The DNA here is from genome assembly GCA_034231615.1 of Meghimatium bilineatum. Taxonomy (NCBI): domain Eukaryota; kingdom Metazoa; phylum Mollusca; class Gastropoda; order Stylommatophora; family Philomycidae; genus Meghimatium; species Meghimatium bilineatum. Next base: position 93,852,077 of record CM067322.1, on the reverse strand, counting down.
TAACAAAGCAACGGGATACATTAATGACAACAAAACAACGGGATACATTAATGATAACAAAACAACGGGATACATTAATGACAACAAAACAACGGGATACATTGATGACAACAAAACAACGGGATACATTGATGACAACAAAACAACGGGATACATTGATGACAACAAAGCAACGGGATACATTAATGATAACAGAACAACATGATACATTAATGACAACAGAACAACAGGATACATTAATGACAACAGAACATCGGAGACATCAAACATTATCATCGTAATAAAAAAGGTCAAGTTGCAACCACCAGATTCCGCACAGGTACAACAAACTTAACGTGACCAATCACCAAACTAGTGTGCACATTGGGAAACATCCGTTAAAGTTGATTTTTCCCCCAGTGATTTTTATTAGCTGTGGTCACAAAGTATACACGAGTGACTAATGAAAATCACGTTAAAAGTACGCTAAGTCCCTTAAGAAGGATGTTTTTTAATCAGCCAGAAGGTATTATATTTGCGATTGGTCACGAAGTGAGATTTCTATCTCAGGTGTGATCTATGCGGAATCTGGTTGTAGCGACGTCTTTTTTTAAATGAAAGAAGTTAGAATGCCCGTGTGGCAACCATGGCTTGAACTTGGAATTCATGGTGAACAAAATACAGTCAATGTCTCCGTTACAGGCATGTTATAGGAGGTGTCTAAGGAAAGCCTGTGAAATGTCATCATTGTAATTGCGTGTCTTGTTTAAATATCTTACGTTTGTCTTCTGTCACGTGGCCCAATGGATGACGAAGAGATGCAGCCAGCTATCGGTGTATCTTTGTTATTTTGTGACAGACTCCTAGGTGGAGTGCGTTATTAGGTGTGCCTTTGTTACAGATGTTTCATTGTATCTTTTTCATTTTGTGACAGACTCATAGGTGTAGTCCACATGCCATATGATTGTAACAACCATTTGATATTGCAAAGATGTTTATTATAATTTTCACGCGAATCTTGTAGATGTAATGGTTCAGATATTATTTAACTGGTAAATACGACTAGCACAGCAGCCGCCAGTATCGCTGCAGGATATTCTCATTGAAGATCTTCTTAACATTCTGAAGTTTCGTTATTCTCCTTCAAACGATCAAGTGCCTGTCTCGCCCATCTAAATTATGAGACCTGCTGGGTAATTGGAAATCCAATCTTCCTAGTGACTAATTTGATTATTCTCGTGTTTTTCATTGGTTATTATAACTATTACTTGTAAGTGACAGCCAATGAAAATCTAAGGCATAGTTACATGGGTCATAAAGAAGCTGGATTTTCAATAAGCCAGTAGGTTAATATACAGTAGACGACTACGTGCTTTCACGGAAAAGAAGGGAAGCCTACTTTAAAAACCAATAGTAATATTGTTTATAAAATTAATCTAATTACTTACTCAAGGTTACACGGGAATGAATGTCGCTCCGTTAAGGATGCTTACGTCAGAGGACAATCCCAGTCTAAGTAATAACTTCCTAGTCTATTTTTAGTTTTTCCTTTACTTTACATTGCACTGTAGTAAACAAGCTAAGACAGGTCTACATTCATGATAATCGATAAATGAACGTGTCCTATACTAAAGTAGTCGATAAACAGTCATCAATAATATCAAAGAAGTCATTTGAATAAGGACAAGGGAATGTTGGGACATATACTTTGAAAGCAGAAAATCAGATATACACACACGTTTCATCATCATCATTATAATCAAGTACGGTCTCCTCAACGAAGGTTGGCTGCAAAAGATCTCCAACATCTCCAGTCTCTTGTCTTGGTAGTACACTCTGCTAGACTGTAACATGTCCATTTTGTGATGTTACTCTCCCACTTGTATCTCTGTCTACCTCTTGATCGCTTCCCTTTAACTTTACCCTCAAGGTCTTCAATAAGGTCTTTTAATGTGTCCAAAATATTTGATTTGCTTGATATTTATTTGTCTTAGTAATTCTTTCTTCATATTAAGTGTTTTTATCACCTTTTTATTTGTTTTCTTCTCTTTCCATGATGTTCTCCCTATTCTCCTATATATCCACATCTCAAAGGCATCAATTATGTCTTCTAATGGTTTATTTAGCGTCCATGTTTCTGATCCAAACATTAACATAGAATAGATGTAGCATTTTATAATTCTAATTTTAAACTAGTTTGTAATTTGTTTAGTTGTTACTATTTTCCTCATGTGATTGAAGGTACTTTTAGCCATTTCTATTCTCATTTTAACGTCTGTTTAAACACGAGTTTAAACATTACCACCAACAACAGAAAGTGTATCATTTCTAGAAATATTCCAAGAACCTACAACCAACAACTATCCATGACGCTGTGAACACTCATATGACTGATGTGTTGGTACTGCATTTACGCAGTATAAAATAAATAAAAACAAACAACTATACTGTAAATTAGTGTGCTTACAGTATCTTTATAAATAATTTATAAAATAATTTACAATAATTTATGTTAGCTTGTTGTTTGTTTGTTGTTTGTTTGTTGTTTGTTTGTTTGTTGTTTGTTTGAGAACCCCAGGAATTCAAGCGATGAGCTCTTAGTTCTCATGTATAGTTTTTTTTAGCGTTCTTTCATACGCAGGAGACTTCAGATTTCGGCTTACTGTAATGCCTATTGAAGGAACCTTCTACTAAGAGGGTGTCTATAATTGTATAGGTGAATTGATACAAAGCTTCCATAAGAGAGCCTCAATATAACAGCATGTCATCTACTAAGGTTTTCTGTTGTATGGAAAATTTGTCTAGTGGACCATTGGTGAGAACCACAGACGTAACCGCAGGTTCTTTTGGTTTGTAATTGGAGTTTTTTTTTAAAAAATGTACTATTGAACAAACATATGCTTAATATGTACATGTGCCGCACTAATATAGGGAGTTTATACAGTCGCTGGGCACTGATGTCAGATAACATCAAATACCCACAATTTATATGAAGTAGTGTCATCACCAATGTAAATAAATACACCTTGATATTGTAAACGCTCTGTATGATGTCAGTACCCAATTAAAACAAAAAGCAGGATTTCATTAATAAAATAGGAGGTCATGGAGGCAGTGTTATATGAACCACAACGTCTATTACATTTGACGATCAAACGCATTCTTATAACCGACTCTATCTAACACCCGAGATTCAAAATGACAACTTTTACACAATAAGAAGTATCTTATGTTATTGAGAAACAAAAAATTCAGAAATGTGTGCCCATTGAAGTAAAACATACATACATTACAATCAGTCTCAATACATATTGTTGGGTCCATTTTCTCGAAAATTGTGGATACACCTATGACTCATAATATGTCAATAAAATGACAACGTGAAAGGGGACCATGATTGACATAATATTGAGAATCACTGGATTATTATAACACTTTACTCTCTTTCAAAGATATATCTGGATGTTCCGACTCTGTGTCAACTAAGGTATCGAGTTCAAATCCCGCCGCATGCACGTGTGCATCCGGATCACCCAGAAAGCCATGTCAGACGACTTTATGTATTTTTATTTATATAGCATAGAAAATGGCTATAATTAATTATTGTAAATTACCAAAACAACCGTAAATTTTATTTTCAAATAATTCCAACACCCACACAGATCAAAGGAATGTGCCGATACAAGAAGACGGTAATAACTGTGGAACAACAGTGGTTCCAACACTGACTTAAAAGTTAACAATACCGCCTCCACAGTTTATAACACTGAATAAACAGTTAACAACTCTGAGTAAACAGTTAACAACACTGACTCAACAGACAACAACACTGATTCAGTAATTAATAGCACTGACTGAGCAAGTAAACGTCACTGACACAACAATAACAACAATGACACTTTCATTAACAAACTCTGACACTAAAGTTAACAATACCAATAGACAGTGTTCAGCCAGACAAATCTGTTCCTTCTCAAGTCAGATTATATTCCCGGGCAAGTCGCCAGATTCTATAAAGCTATTACACACATCAAGGCACACAGCGTGTGTGCAATGCACTGCAAAGGTTTCAACGTATTTACAACACCAAGTTAAAGCAGTGTGCATACGGGCACTCTGTACTTGTGTGATAAGCTTGACAACATACCATGTGTATTTCAGGATTGTTTTACTAACTAGCGACTCATACGCACATTTGAACAATTACCGTATCACCTCTTTAAAAAAAATAGGGACATCTTTCAAGTATGGTGAAGTATATGTGGGCTGTTAATAGAATATGTCAAGAATTAGGGAGAGGGAGTCTCAGAAGGTTTGACCGTTGTCGACAGGGAGGGAGGGGGGAAGTAGGAAATTGACAAAAGTTAACATCAACAAAATTGTGTGTTTTTTTTTTTACGAATGAAATGAAATTTGATTTTGTTTCTAAAAATGTGAAAAGAAATCATGTTTTATTTATTGTACTATTTCTCGTTGAATAATGTTTTTGGAGAAGTTAATTTTGTTACGTAGGCCTAATTATGCAGACATTCTCCCTGAATTCTTGACAGTTTGGGGGGGGGGGGGGGGGAGGGGCATTGTCTTACATTGGATAAGGACATTTCTATATAGAACTAATTCTGTGGAGCTTTCAAAAGAGGGAAACCTCACTGTATAGTCGTGTCGCCTAATGACAATATATAGTCTCTGTTTCGCCAGCGTATAACAACGCTGGAAGTGTCTCTGTTGTGTGCACTTCAAGTTCTTCTATCTTCTAAAGGTAAAGGTAGGTCCTATAGCATCTGCCGTCGGGGATGAAGATAACTCTTCATGTACTAAGCCGCAGCAACTATTAGGTGGGGTGGCCAGTTCCCTTCCTTGCTGTTTTTTTTTCTATCTATCGTCTAATGAAACTAACAAATCTATGGATCGTATCTGTCGTCCAATATACATTCCTACCAGCTGATTATACAGTCTATGAACCGAATCTTTCGTTAATATATAGTCCTGCTAGCTGATAATACAAGTAAATTCAAGTAAGAAGCATGAGGATAAATGAAAATAATTTTTACAGCTGACGGGAATTGAACCAGGTCTGTTCTAGCAGCACCGAATCGCTGTGCAACACAAGTAAACATGTTTTCCGTACTTTACCAACCACATCATTTTAATTCATGATATACTAGCGGAATGTATAGCCTATGGACCGAATCTTTCGTCAATTATACAGTCCTGTTAGCTCATCCCGGATCATCATTCCAGAGTGATATATTTTATTTCCAGTGATTTTCATTATTGTGTGTGTCATGTGACGTATTCCTTCCAGAACGTTGTCTTCCCAATGAACTCTCTGAACCTCTCTCTGTCTTGGGCGATGTGGCTTGCATTTTCTAGCGATGTATTCATGTTATCTTTAATGTCGTCAGTCCATCGTCTTCTTGGTTGGTCTGCCCCTTCTCCTCTTCCCAGGTACTCTTCCCTCCATTATTTGTCTTTCTAAACAGTTATGTCTCTTTATATGACCAAACAGGCGTAGTTTTCTTTTTGTTATTGTGTTTAGTAACCAACACTCTGGAATATTCAGTGTGTTTATAATATCTGAGTCTCTGATTTTATCCTTCCATGATATTCTAAGTATCTTTCTGTAGCATTTCAGCTCGAAGGCGTTGACCTTCTTTGCCGCTGTTTTACTTAGAGTCCATGTTTCACAGCCGTATGTTGCAACCGGAAAAATAAAAGTTCGTAACATTATTGTGTGTACTTCGTGTAATCAAAGGAAGAGTCAAATGCGTCAATTTAGAAGGATGATTCTCAATTTATCTCACAGGTTTATATTGTCGTAGACATGTATAGATTAATCAGAATTCATTCCTAAATTTATAAATCTGATTTTTCCTGTGATTTTTCAGATCTATTGCCCCTATCTGCAGTGATGGACATCTAGTATTCACCGCCACCAAGGAGCTTATCACAAAAGGACAAAAGTTGCAATATTCGCTCACCTTCATATGTTCATCAATGGTACCATGCGACAGAAGCCAAATGACATTGAGAGAAGACATGTACTGATAATTTACGATGATAATTAATTCACAGTCGACAGGTTGTCAGGCTATCCCCCAACACTCCTAAGTTGTCTCATACGACATACGTAGAAAGAATACAGCGGCCATATTCTTTGCACCATGAACTAGAAGGCTAGGTCACGGATGCCACACGCGGAGTAGGATGGGGAAGGAAGAAAATGTGCCCCTAAAGTGGGCCTCGATCCAAATGAAATTGAGAAACACTGGGAGATATGCTACAAACATCTATTTAAAAAAAATATATATTAGATATAGACATATTCCCATTGTTTTCTGTGCGTGGCATCCTGATTAATTGTGCACCTGTTGGCTGGTTGCCCCTGTCTTTAGCCCATTACTTACTTGGGCACGTCTTTAGTCCTACTCGAGTGCGACTGCCCGACGTCTTAGTTTCCGGCTCCATGGCTGAACTAAACCCCATCACCACTTCACAGAGCTGGCCTCAATGGGGTGGCCGCTTTCATCCAATGAAGGAAAGATTCCAAAATCTAGAAATGGGGCGACTGAAAAGAAGCAGCTTTATCCACCAAATTACCGACTCAGTAGACAATTTACAGGCCTACCTGAAATTGACAGCCCCTTAAGGTCTGTACCAGAAAAAAACCCTTTGGAGTGAGAGGCATGGAATACCAATATACATTCAGACCAACGCAAAAGGAATACTAAGCGAACAGAACAGTGTGAAGGACAGTCACCCTCAGTTTCCTGGATGGGGAATATCCACAAGACATATGAGTCAGAGTATACACATATGGGTCAGCAGAGAGTGCAGTGAGGAATGGAGGTGCAGGTGTATATATAGAATATCCACACAAGCCTAGAGATACAATCAGAACACCGACAGGGAAACTCTGCAATAATTATGATGCATAAACCCAAGCAATTATGGTTGCAATTAAAAACTGCGGAACTCCAACTCTGACCTACAGCCTGTGGTATTCCTGACAGATGCAAGGTCAGTGCTTCAAGCTCTCCAGTCTGGAAAACTAACAGACTTAAAAAAACTACTTAGCGAATTGTCTTACCAGTATAGGGTAACCATGCAGTGAATACCGTCTCACTGTGGAATACCAGAAAATGAAAAAGCAGACCAACTGGCTAAGGAAAGTGTTACCGAAGACCAACCAGATATACCAATCACCTACCATCAGAAAAAACAACAGATGATCAAGTCAATAAGAAAGCCACAAACTCCACCACAAGATGACTATCACATTATGAACAGATCAGAACAAGTTGTAATACTACGCCTCAGAATGAAACACAACTGACTGCTTAGTCACATGCATACAAAGTTCAAGATTGGCAACACAGCCATGTGGACAGGCAGCACAGAATGCCAAACATATACTTCAAGAGTGTTCTGAGTATGAAACGCTGAAGCAGACATATTGGTCAGAGGAAACAACACTGGAATCAAAGCTCTATGGGACACTGTATGAACTACAAAAGACAGTGAGTTTTTTTCAGGAGACAGAATTAGAGATATGTACATGTTTCAAGTGAACAAAAGAAGAAGAAGACATAGATATATTTCAATGAAGATTTATTGTGATTTATTCTAATGAAGAACTATAATGAAAAATAAGAGAATAAAATTAAAATAATCATAACACATTTCTTGCTGCCCATTGTCACTTCCAGGCTAATAAAATATATAAACAAAAGCAACAGAAAGCTGTTAGGTGAACTAATTTTCTGCGCAATCCAATATCTGTTGTTTTTATTCATGGATCTCTAGACACAATGATATGTTCGGAGTTTGTGACGTCACGGCAAGGGTTTGTGTAGCACAGACATTTATGGAAGTTCCGTTAGAGTGCTATAATTTTTCATTTCATGGAGGTTCCTTCTTCCTTGTTCTTCAGTCGAAGGCAGACGCTGATATGGGTTTCATCAAGATATTGTTCTGTGATAATCATGTCAGAGACAGGACCGTAAAAGTTGTACGTCATAGCTGTTTCATATGGCCTGGTCCATACATGGATACCATTCTTGTATTTATAGTTCGTCAGATGGGAGATGGGAGCTGATTATTACATCAGAGATGGGAGTTGATTGTTACATCAGAGATGGGAGTTGATTGTTACATCAGAGATGGGGGTAGATTGTTACATCAGAGATGTGAGTTGATTATTACATCAGAGATGGGAGTTGATTGCTACATCAGAGATGGGAGTTGATTGTTACATCAGAGATGGGAGTTGATTGCTACATCAGAGATGGGAGTTGATTGCTACATCAGAGATGGGAGTTGATTGTTACATCAGAGATGGGAGTAGATTGTTACATCAGAGATGGGAGTAGATTGTTACATCAGAGATGGGAGTTGATTGTTACATCAGAGATGGGAGTTGATTGTTACATCAGAGATGGCAGTTGATTGTTACATCAGAGATGGGAGTTGATTGTTACATCAGAGATGGGAGTTGATTGTTACATCAGAGATGGGAGTTGATTGCTACATCAGAGATGGACATCTCTGTATATGCAACTCCAATCTCACATGTAGCAAGCAGTACAATGTTCCTTCTAATTTCCAGCATGATGTAATCCAGAGAGCTTAAATGCCTTGTGTCACATGTTATTTGCGTCAATGGTCCGACACATCAGTACAAGAGGTACTTTTTAATTTAAAGTACACTTTTGAGTTTTACAGCGAATCCTTGCCGTGACATCACATCACCAGCAGAACATCCTTGTACCCAGAGATCGATGAATTATTCTACGATTAATTTCAAACTGACAGCAGCACTTTCAAACGCTGAATGCATTTATTCTAATTGGCTTTTATGTTAATATCTGCAGAACATAACATATCAAAGGAATGTGAAATCCCCTTGGAGTTTCATTCCAATTTTAATATTTGTATGTCTCTAATTTCTTAGTATGAAAAGGGTTTGACACTAAAAATATTAACAAAATATTTTGAGAACTACAGAATAATGGAAAATATTAACAAATACAGATTCTCACGTGCAAGTAACGTGTCTTGAAAATAGTCATGCCCTAGAATAGTGTTGCGCGCAGATAAAGTATCATAATTTATCTATGCCAATAAAAACTACTAACATTGTTGGATCAGCCTAAATAAGTGACGCTGTTTGGGATGGAAGCTTTGAATTCTACCGCAGAAGGACGTGATTAATACAATTATTTAATGGTATATGTGAAACAGAAGTTAAAAGGAGAATAGGAATGGCTAAAAGTACCTTCAATGACATGAGGAAATTATTAATATCTAAACAAATTACAAACAAGTTAAAAATGAGAATTATAAAATGCTACATCTATTCCATATTAATGTATGGCTCAGAAACATGGACACTAAATAAACAATTAGAAGACAAAATTGATGCCTTTGAGATGTGGGTATATAGAAGAATAGGGAGAACATCATGGAAAGAGAAGAAAACAAATAAAGAGGTGCTAAAGACACTTAATATGAAGAAAGAACTACTAAGAGAAATAAAGATCAGGCAAATAAAATACTTTGGACATTAAAAGACATGACACCCTATTGAAGACCTTACTAGAAGGTAAAGTCAAAGGGAAGCGAGCAAGAGGTAGGCAGAGATACAAGTGGGAGAGTAACATTACACGATGGACAGGTTACAGTCTAGCAGAGTGCAGGAGATGTTGGAGATACGTTGCAGCCAACCTTCGTTGCGGAGACGGCAATTGATGATGACGATGATATTAAAATAATGAGAGTTGTTAAAAACGACATAGTGTCGAATTGAAACGCCGTTATATCGCAACAACGCATTAAGCAACACGACGCTCCTTCCATTTTAAAGACTACGCACTGTTAATCGGTAGATGTTTGAGAGCAATTCGAAGAAGACTGGAAGTTTTACAATATTGGAGAAAATTGGAAGTTTTACAATATTGGAGAAGATTTAAAGTTTTACAATATTTAAAGTTTTACAATATTTGAAGTTTTACAATATTGAAGAAGATTGGAAGTTTTACAATATTGAAGAAGATTGGAAGTTTTACAATATTGAAGAAGATTGAAAGTTTTACAATATTGAAGAAGATTGGAAGTTTTACAATATTGAAGAAGATTGGAAGTTTTACAATATTGAAGAAGATTGGAAGTTTTACAATATTGAAGAAGATTGGAAGTTTTACAATATTGAAGAAGATTGGAAGTTTTACAATATTGAAGAAGATTGGAAGTTTTACAATATTGAAGAAGATTGGAAGTTTTACAATATTGGAAGTTTTACAATATTGAAGACTCGGGAAACATTATTGAAAACAACGTTTGATCGTTAAAACACAATCATTGTTGAAATTGAGACATTCCAGCTTAGCAGTATCCCACGATCTTCAAGACATGTCAGGAACATATCTACTCCTGTGCCACCACATGTCAGGAACATATCTACTCCTGTGCCACCACATGTCAGGAACATATCTACTCCTGTGCCACCACATGTCAGGAACATATCTACTCCTGTGCCACCACATGTCAGGAACATATCTACTCCTGTGCCACCACATGTCAGGAACATATCTACTCCTGTGCCACTATATGAAGAAGGGCTGATGGCTTTTTAGAAACGACTGTTACGCAACATTAAATTCTCAGTAATTGTTATGCCCATATAGTTAGGCTACCCTCATATGGAAGCACACCAGAATTTCAAAAGTACATTTCTCTTTCTGATACAACATTCAAAGTACCCAGCATTGCACTTCACGTTTGTAGAATTGAATGAGCTCCACTCTTGAACATGTTATCGGTGAAACAAAGTAATGAAGTTTTGCTAGTAACACGAAATACACATAGGCACACACACAAATCTACGTTTCGATCGAAAGAATTTTATCAAGGATAACATACAGATATACATAAAAAAGGACAAGTAGTGACGATACAACTTGCGTTCCCATGGCTAGTAAAATGATCGGAAGGGTAGACAATGAGGTCAGAAGTAACACAAACAGGAAATGTACAGAAATAGGAAAATGCAAAAACAAACCCTAATGCATGTGTGAAAAAGAGGCAGATAAATGACGGAACAACCCGATATCAAGCGTATGTCAGGCGCTCATTAATTCACAAAGGCTTGAGAATGCCAAATTCATATATAGCGGTTCTCAAGCGCCAGACGGGTTCGGTCGTCGGAGAAGCATGCATTGATGGCCGTCACCTGAATATCCTGGGCGCGCCGATGGCCTGTGCCTTAAAGTGCACGTCGACAGGATAGCCCGAATGATGTTTGATGCCGTGTAGGTGCCCGCAGAAACGGTCAGCAAGCTTCCTACCAGTCTCACCTATGTACGTCATGGTGCAGCGCTTATATAAGACACCAATGGAATCAAAACATGACTTTTAAGTCATATTTCTTCAATTAAAGCCCTTCTTTTTGTTGCTCATTTTTTTATATACTTTATTGTGCTGCCAACGACAACCAATGACATGCACGTAAATAATTGAAAACATGACGTATAAAGGCCTTTACTGTTGCTATTTTAGTAAACCCAATTTTAAAATCGCTGCTCTAACACGTTACTCAATGTATAAGTTTCAAATAATCTTCTGCTGTAAATGTCAAGTATCTTAAGTAACGTGAAGCTGTTGTATTCTTGTGTGTTGTTTCGCAAGAAACTACTTTGCTGATCGGCTTGCTTCCCAATAATGAATGTTTCTTTATGTTTTTTTTTTTTTGTTGGCCATATCATACTTATGCTGTTTATGCTCTATAAGATTAATTTGTAGGTAAAATGTACAACAATAACAAGTAAGGGAGAAAATCAATGAGGATGTACATAAAATTGGCTTCAATGGTCGTCATTTGCGTACCTGTAGACAAAGAAAACGGATTATTTGATTAAAATTACAACGGCGCATTAACCTAGATCTTAGATCACACGTATGCAATCATCGGCCCGTGGGGTGGGGGTGGTGGGGGTGGGGGTGGGTTGGTACAGCCGCGTCATTTTATCAAACACTAAAATATTACTATCTAAAGCAGTGTGTCCAAAAACTTTTCTGGATCGTGCCCCCTTCTGGTATAAATTTTAGTCCATTGCACCCACCCCAATTCCTGATTCCTAACAAAACAGTTATTGATTTCTTAGGTTATTGATCTTTATGCGTGATCTATACAAGTCTTGTCGATTATAGTCCAAACTTCAGACACAAGTCTCTTCGTTTGGTCTATCTCTATTGTCTTTTCCACATATGCCGTCAGGCGTCGTGGAGAGTTGACGTTTTTGACCATCTTTATTGCGCTTAGCATGGCCAGGCCGTGGTTCTTAACAATTTAATTGAATCTTCGCATCATGTTCTTGGTCTTTATCTTGCCCTATAGCCGTTCTATCTACTGTTGTACGACTAGATAGCTGGTTTTGATGGTTCAATTCGCATAAGGTGTCCGAACCAGTTGATCTGCTGTCTTTCTATAGTTTGCATGATATTATATTTACTATCTTTCTGATGTCTTCATTTTTCATTCAGTCTCTTTACAGCCTTTCTCAGGCATTTCATCTCGCATGTTGTAATCTTTCTCAAGAGTGTTTTTCTCAGAGGCTATGTCTGGCACTGGTAACATAACGTTGGAATAAATATGGTGTTTATTATCTGTCGTTTGGTCGCCATGTTGGTCGCTGAGTTTTTAAGCTGCTGTGACAGTTATGTTATAGTGTTTTGCTTTTTGGTATCTTATCTTATTTTTGTCGTCTTCTATAAAATGCTTCCTAGATATTTAAATTATGATGTTAACATACACATTTAGCTGTTTTATTGCTCTGCATCTGTTCGTAGTTTCTGTATTTTCATGTGGTTAATCTCATATTGTCCGGCTCTGTGACGAAGTAGTGCAGAGCGCGTCTGTGACGGGCAAGGTACCGAGTTCGAACTCCGCCACTGGAATTTGAGCTCCGGACCATTAACAAAGCAATGGCAAACTACTTAACGTATTTATATTGCCTAGAAAATCACTACAGCTAAAACAATGCTGGGTTGATGGCTTCGTCCTGAATAGGATACGCTACAAAATCTCACATTTTATCTTTCGCACGCTACTTGTAGAGAGTTTCTGCCTCTTTGTAGTTCGTCTTCAGTTTCATGCATTAGTTATCGTTTAGTGATATACAGTTTCATGCATTAGTTATCGTTTAGTGATACACAGTTTCATGCATTAGTTATCGTTTAGTGATATACAGTTTCATGTATCAGTTATCGTTTAGTGATATACAGTTTCATGTATTAGTTATCGTTTAGTGATATACAGTTAATTTTGTTTCCTCAGTATTGCCCACGTCTAACTAACACTGATAACCTTGTTGTTATAAAGATTGAATTAATGATTTGTCACTTTTTGGTTTTCATTGGCATTGCTATTCTTTCACTGAAGACGACTGTATCAGGCCATTGGCATAAATAGAACGGTGACACAATGCATTTCCTGTCTCTGGACGGCATCCTGCTGGAAAACTAGTAAGAACATTGTCATGCTATAAGATAGATCCAGTGGGAGTTTGAGAATGAACGATGAAGAAGAAGAAAATGTTCGAAAATTCGAATAAATTGATAATTCTCATGATAATTAACCATATCACATTACAACCACCATATCAAAAACCCTACACCCCCTACCCCATTGTGTGCCACACTCTGAGAAACACTGATCTAGATTTAAATAAATATAACTAGATTTGTTTTAGATTGACCATCTTGCAGTTTGAGTTAGTTATCTCTCAATCGCAAGTTCACTAATGGTTGAACACACGTAAGATAAAGGTGGATCTTTAATTAAACTACTGTCTCAGTTATGCCCTCTGAGTAATTAAACTACTGCCTCGGTTATGCCCTCTGAGTAATTAAACTACTGCCTCGGTTATGCCCTCTGAGTAATTAAACTACAGCTTCGGTTATGCCCTCGGAGTAATTAAACTACAGCTTCGGTTATGCCCTCTGAGTAATTAAACTACTGTTTCAGTTATGCCCTCTGAGTAATTAAACTACAGTCTCAGTTATGCCCTCGGAGTAATTAAACTACAGTCTCAGTTATGCCCTCGGAGTAATTAAACTACAGTCTCAGTTATGCCCTCGGAGTAATTAAACTACTGTTTCAGTTATGCCCTCTGAGTAATTAAACTACAGTCCCAGTTATGCCCTCGGAGTAATTAAACTACTGTCTCGGTTATACCCTTTGAGTAATTAAACTACTGTCTCGGTTATGCCCTCAGAGTAAGATGCTTTTTTACAGAGCATTGCTTATCGCTATCGCTGAGAGTTATCGGAACCGTGGGCATATGACATCTCATCCCTTGTTCATCTTGAATGCTGCACCAGGGAACAATGTTCATTTACGGCAATATTGATTCTCCAGTCAATCAGATGAAAGTTGGTATACGTGCTTCTATTTTTAACAGCGACACATCTGAAAATGAGACATTGTAAGAATTTGTGTCCTGACAATTGTAAGAATTTGTGTCCTGACAATTGTAAGAATTTCACGTTTGTAGAATTGAATGAGCTCCACTCTTGAACATGTTATCGGTGAAACAAAGTAATGAAGTTTTGCTAGTAACACGAAATACACATAGGCACACACACAAATCTACGTTTCGATCGAAAGAATTTTATCAAGGATAACATACAGATATACATAAAAAAGGACAAGTAGTGACGATACAACTTGCGTTCCCATGGCTAGTAAAATGATCGGAAGGGTAGACAATGAGGTCAGAAGTAACACAAACAGGAAATGTACAGAAATAGGAAAATGCAAAAACAAACCCTAATGCATGTGTGAAAAAGAGGCAGATAAATGACGGAACAACCCGATATCAAGCGTATGTCAGGCGCTCATTAATTCACAAAGGCTTGAGAATGCCAAATTCATATATAGCGGTTCTCAAGCGCCAGACGGGTTCGGTCGTCGGAGAAGCATGCATTGATGGCCGTCACCTGAATATCCTGGGCGCGCCGATGGCCTGTGCCTTAAAGTGCACGTCGACAGGATAGCCCGAATGATGTTTGATGCCGTGTAGGTGCCCGCAGAAACGGTCAGCAAGCTTCCTACCAGTCTCACCTATGTACGTCATGGTGCAGCGCTTATATAAGACACCAATGGAATCAAAACATGACTTTTAAGTCATATTTCTTCAATTAAAGCCCTTCTTTTTGTTGCTCATTTTTTTATATACTTTATTGTGCTGCCAACGACAACCAATGACATGCACGTAAATAATTGAAAACATGACGTATAAAGGCCTTTACTGTTGCTATTTTAGTAAACCCAATTTTAAAATCGCTGCTCTAACACGTTACTCAATGTATAAGTTTCAAATAATCTTCTGCTGTAAATGTCAAGTATCTTAAGTAACGTGAAGCTGTTGTATTCTTGTGTGTTGTTTCGCAAGAAACTACTTTGCTGATCGGCTTGCTTCCCAATAATGAATGTTTCTTTATGTTTTTTTTTTTTTGTTGGCCATATCATACTTATGCTGTTTATGCTCTATAAGATTAATTTGTAGGTAAAATGTACAACAATAACAAGTAAGGGAGAAAATCAATGAGGATGTACATAAAATTGGCTTCAATGGTCGTCATTTGCGTACCTGTAGACAAAGAAAACGGATTATTTGATTAAAATTACAACGGCGCATTAACCTAGATCTTAGATCACACGTATGCAATCATCGGCCCGTGGGGTGGGGGTGGTGGGGGTGGGGGTGGGTGGGTACAGCCGCGTCATTTTATCAAACACTAAAATATTACTATCTAAAGCAGTGTGTCCAAAAACTTTTCTGGATCGTGCCCCCTTCTGGTATAAATTTTAGTCCATTGCACCCACCCCAATTCCTGATTCCTAACAAAACAGTTATTGATTTCTTAGGTTATTGATCTTTATGCGTGATCTATACAAGTCTTGTCGATTATAGTCCAAACTTCAGACACAAGTCTCTTCGTTTGGTCTATCTCTATTGTCTTTTCCACATATGCCGTCAGGCGTCGTGGAGAGTTGACGTTTTTGACCATCTTTATTGCGCTTAGCATGGCCAGGCCGTGGTTCTTAACAATTTAATTGAATCTTCGCATCATGTTCTTGGTCTTTATCTTGCCCTATAGCCGTTCTATCTACTGTTGTACGACTAGATAGCTGGTTTTGATGGTTCAATTCGCATAAGGTGTCCGAACCAGTTGATCTGCTGTCTTTCTATAGTTTGCATGATATTATATTTACTATCTTTCTGATGTCTTCATTTTTCATTCAGTCTCTTTACAGCCTTTCTCAGGCATTTCATCTCGCATGTTGTAATCTTTCTCAAGAGTGTTTTTCTCAGAGGCTATGTCTGGCACTGGTAACATAACGTTGGAATAAATATGGTGTTTATTATCTGTCGTTTGGTCGCCATGTTGGTCGCTGAGTTTTTAAGCTGCTGTGACAGTTATGTTATAGTGTTTTGCTTTTTGGTATCTTATCTTATTTTTGTCGTCTTCTATAAAATGCTTCCTAGATATTTAAATTATGATGTTAACATACACATTTAGCTGTTTTATTGCTCTGCATCTGTTCGTAGTTTCTGTATTTTCATGTGGTTAATCTCATATTGTCCGGCTCTGTGACGAAGTAGTGCAGAGCGCGTCTGTGACGGGCAAAGTACCGAGTTCGAACTCCGCCACTGGAATTTGAGCTCCGGACCATTAACAAAGCAATGGCAAACTACTTAACGTATTTATATTGCCTAGAAAATCACTACAGCTAAAACAATGCTGGGTTGATGGCTTCGTCCTGAATAGGATACGCTACAAAATCTCACATTTTATCTTTCGCACGCTACTTGTAGAGAGTTTCTGCCTCTTTGTAGTTCGTCTTCAGTTTCATGCATTAGTTATCGTTTAGTGATATACAGTTTCATGCATTAGTTATCGTTTAGTGATACACAGTTTCATGCATTAGTTATCGTTTAGTGATATACAGTTTCATGTATCAGTTATCGTTTAGTGATATACAGTTTCATGTATTAGTTATCGTTTAGTGATATACAGTTAATTTTGTTTCCTCAGTATTGCCCACGTCTAACTAACACTGATAACCTTGTTGTTATAAAGATTGAATTAATGATTTGTCACTTTTTGGTTTTCATTGGCATTGCTATTCTTTCACTGAAGACGACTGTATCAGGCCATTGGCATAAATAGAACGGTGACACAATGCATTTCCTGTCTCTGGACGGCATCCTGCTGGAAAACTAGTAAGAACATTGTCATGCTATAAGATAGATCCAGTGGGAGTTTGAGAATGAACGATGAAGAAGAAGAAAATGTTCGAAAATTCGAATAAATTGATAATTCTCATGATAATTAACCATATCACATTACAACCACCATATCAAAAACCCTACACCCCCTACCCCATTGTGTGCCACACTCTGAGAAACACTGATCTAGATTTAAATAAATATAACTAGATTTGTTTTAGATTGACCATCTTGCAGTTTGAGTTAGTTATCTCTCAATCGCAAGTTCACTAATGGTTGAACACACGTAAGATAAAGGTGGATCTTTAATTAAACTACTGTCTCAGTTATGCCCTCTGAGTAATTAAACTACTGCCTCGGTTATGCCCTCTGAGTAATTAAACTACTGCCTCGGTTATGCCCTCTGAGTAATTAAACTACAGCTTCGGTTATGCCCTCGGAGTAATTAAACTACAGCTTCGGTTATGCCCTCTGAGTAATTAAACTACTGTTTCAGTTATGCCCTCTGAGTAATTAAACTACAGTCTCAGTTATGCCCTCGGAGTAATTAAACTACAGTCTCAGTTATGCCCTCGGAGTAATTAAACTACAGTCTCAGTTATGCCCTCGGAGTAATTAAACTACTGTTTCAGTTATGCCCTCTGAGTAATTAAACTACTGCCTCGGTTATGCCCTCTGAGTAATTAAACTACAGTCCCAGTTATGCCCTCGGAGTAATTAAACTACTGTCTCGGTTATACCCTTTGAGTAATTAAACTACTGTCTCGGTTATACCCTTTGAGTAATTAAACTACTGTCTCGGTTATACCCTTTGAGTAATTAAACTACTGTCTCGGTTATGCCCTCAGAGTAAGATGCTTTTTTACAGAGCATTGCTTATCGCTATCGCTGAGAGTTATCGGAACCGTGGGCATATGACATCTCATCCCTTGTTCATCTTGAATGCTGCACCAGGGAACAATGTTCATTTACGGCAATATTGATTCTCCAGTCAATCAGATGAAAGTTGGTATACGTGCTTCTATTTTTAACAGCGACACATCTGAAAATGAGACATTGTAAGAATTTGTGTCCTGACAATTGTAAGAATTTGTGTCCTGACAATTGTAAGAATTTGTGTCCTGACTATTGTAAGAATTTGTGTCTGACTATTGTAAGAATTTGTGTCCTGACAATTGTAAGAATTTGTGTCCTGACAATTGTAAGAATTTGTGTCCTGACTATTGTAAGAATTTGTGTCCTGAAAATTGTAAGAATTTGTGTCCTGACTATTGTAAGAATTTGTGTCCTGACAATTGTAAGAATTTGTGTCCTGACTATTGTAAGAATTTGTGTCTGACTATTGTAAGAATTTGTATCCTGACACTTTCACCTAATTTTCTTATGTTCTATTTCTTCCTCACATTCCTTCTCAAAATCCCGTTCGTTCACATGCTATTGTCTGAAGTATGGAATACGTTGAGTTGAGGTAACAGCTACAATATCCACGTGTATCGGTCATATAATCCGATTTCAGAATACCATTTCAAGTTTTTTTCCACCGAAGAAAGACATATTTGTAGGGCTATTGGAGTAAATAAAACAACGACACAACCCTTTTCCATTCTTTGAACTACAACCTGCTGGACATCTAGTAGGTCTATGGTCCTGCTACAAGAGAGATCCAGCGGGATTTTGAAAATGAACGCTGATGAAGAAAACGGAGTTGGCGATCTTCCACGGGTTGGTAGACAGACACACGCACAACATCTCCACGGGTTGGTAGACAGACACACGCACAACATCTCCACGGGTTGGTAGACAGACACACGCACAACATCTCTGATGTAAGCCGTCTCATAGATCATCCACGACGGCTACACACTTGCTATTCTCTCATCTCTTTGTGTTACGCACTTGCTATTCTCTCATCTCTTTGTGTTACGCACTTGCTATTCTCTCATCTCTTTGTGTTACGCACTTGCTATTCTCTCATCTCTTTGTGTTACACACTTGCTATTCTCTCATCTCTTTGTGTTACACACTTGCTATTCTCTCATCTCTTTGTGTTACACACTTGCTATTCTCTCATCTCTTTGTGTTACACACTTGCTATTCTCTCATCTCTTTGTGTTACACACTTGCTATTCTCTCATCTCTTTGTGTTACACACTTGCTATTCTCTCATCTCTTTGTGTTACACACTTGCTATTCTCTCATCTCTTTGTGTTACACACTTGCTATTCTCTCATCTCTTTGTGTTACAAACTTGCTATTCTCTCATCTCTTTGTGTTACACACTTGCTATTCTCTCATCTCTTTGTGTTACACACTTGCTATTCTCTCATCTCTTTGTGTTACACACTTGCTATTCTCTCATCTCTTTGTGTTACACACTTGCTATTCTCTCATCTCTTTGTGTTACACACTTGCTATTCTCTCATCTCTTTGTTTTACAAACTTGCTATTCTCTCATCTCTTTGTGTTACACACTTGCTATTCTCTCATCTCTTTGTGTTACACACTTGCTATTCTCTCATCTCTTTGTGTTACACACTTGCTATTCTCTCATCTCTTTGTGTTACACACTTGCTATTCTCTCATCTCTTTGTGTTACACACTTGCTATTCTCTCATCTCTTTGTGTTACACACTTTCTATTCTCTCATCTCTTTGTGTTACACACTTGCTATTCTCTCATCTCTTTGTGCATCCCAGTAATACCTCTCATCTCTTTGTGGATTCCATTAATACACAAATTAGAACATTTTCTCGTTGCGTGTTGCCGGGGCCCAAAGAATAGCAACACTTTTTACCTTCCACGCATGTCGTATAAGGCGACTAATGAGGTTATGGGATGGAGTTGGCTGTCCCATCCCATATAGGTTCAGTGACCCACAGCCATGCTAAAGTCGGATGTGTCAGGCCGAAAGGCGCAGATATCACATCAATGCTGTAAACCATGATACAACGCATTCCGTTCTCCGGACTACATCCTGTTAATCTGCAGGAGTTTGAGAACGAACGCAGAAGAAAAAGAAGATTTTCTGCCGTAAACAGTCGAACGTCAATAAGGGGGCATTGAGATATCATTTATATTGAGGTCTTGTTGTTCCAGAAGGAGCAAAACACACACACACACTTCTAAACGTTACGCTGTAAGCCAAGAACTTGCTGTGTGTACAAGTAATCTCAACCAAAGATATAATTTAAAAAAAACAAAAAACAATAACAACCTTGAGATGATAAGAAAATAACAGATCTAGGTCAGCACAAATATGAAGCCGGCTCGCTTTCAACTATGTTTGTATATAACTCACAAGATAATGATGGATGTTATAATTGTATACAGCTCACAAGATGATGATGGATGTTATAATTCTTCATAACTCACAAGATGATGGTGAATGTTATGTTTCAAGACATTTCCATCACAGAAGACCTCTGTCCAGAATTAAATAGGAATTCTTTCATCACATTTATTATTATTATTATTTTTGTTCGTCACTATTTATATTCGAAAAATTGTACTTACTTCGCAAAACTACAATCCAACAGGTAGATCCAGGGAAAAGGTAACTTAGTTTGAATCCAGACTACCCATACCTATGTGACCGTCGACATTATTACTGTTTGCTTTCTATTATATGGTTTAAGTTTATTGTCTGTCTTGACAAAGGCCTGTTGGTCGAAACGTTGACTTGTGTGTGTCATTGTGTGTGTTATCTAGTGTTAGAAACACTAAGTTACCTTTTCCCTGGATCTAACTATTTATATTCTTGGAGTTGCATGTCAAAAATAGCCAAGACCGATCAACGAAAAGCACAGAAATAATCAAATTGGCTTTCTATCTCATATGTACATTTTCTGTACACATGTCTTTTACACTGGAGACCAATCATGGTTCAACCTAGACTGTCGGGAGTTATAGACGACCTATTCGTTAAATTAAGTTGGATGCCATTTGTTACGTCTTTTAATTATTGTTTGGCTATCAGTTAGGTAGGTAGTTAATAAGTTTGCCTCTCTTTTGGAGAGGCGTGCCCTTTTCAACCAGTGGACAACAAAGTCCAATTAGGTTATATCAGGACACACTACCATAAAATATTAGAGGTAACAAAGACCCCAATGTTTAGCATATAATATGGCTATCAGTTGGATACTATTCATATACTTCTAGTCACCTTGGCTATTTATGGCAAGCGTTTCCAAGCATATAAATGGTAACCAACTGAAATCCAAACAATAATTAAAATACATAAGCAATGGGGTCCAACTTAACTTAGTGAACAGGACATCTGAACAGCGGATCGGTCACGGTCCAGCACACCACCTCCTTTAGGAAACTAGAACACGACATTTAATGAACCGAAACAAGCAAAGTAAGCAGGTAATTTCCCCTCCCTTATTTTGTTTTTTTCCCCCCAAAAGACCATCAAACGCCGAATCAAACGCCGAAACAGTTGGCAGTATAGATGACCTGTTTTCTGAATTATTTGGATCCCATAAGTTACGCTTTTGATTATTATTTGGCCACTATGTAAGTACTTGGCTATTTTTGGCAAGTGAGTCTAATTATATAAATACGGACCAACCGGACTCCTAACACGAGGCCCAATCTGTAGTATTCGGTAGATGGTCACGCCAAAACATCACAAAAAGGAAGAAATTACCTCTTTTTAAAGATAACATCTCCCACCTTTAACCGACCACCCTCTCCTTTTAACCAAAGGAGTAACTACGGACCTGTTTGGGTTATAAGTATCAACCTCTGTCTACGAGTAATTACTCGTGCCTGAAGAGCAATCTATACAACACTGAACAATACACGGTAATGTGCAGCTGGTTCTCGAGTCCAATTCCCTCGCATAAAAACATAAATCTAAAATAAAACCATTGAAATTCTTCCAACGTATTTCATTGTTATTACAAAGCATTAACCATCTTTAGCTTTCATGACTCCTTTATACGATTCTTTTAGCCGCAAGGCGCTGTGAACGCAGCTCTAGAATCAGAGCTAGGCCGTTCACAACTAAATGTCAGACGGGGAAATTATTCGCCTTATTAAAGTATATACCAGAACTAACAATCACTTATTACATAAAAAAAACCCAACAAGAACAATACTTAAACCCCCCTCCTTGTGTAATCCTTCATACCATAACAATAGTAGATAAAGAATAAGTATTAACAGATCAAAATAAATATCTTTATATCTGGACAAGTGCAAATTTGATCTGGGAACAAAATAACGGGTTACATACAGATAGACACAGATAATTGTATACTATTTGTAAAACATGGGAGAATATTATGACAATTTTAAGCGAAGAAGGCAGCGAAGCCACAAAATGGGGCAGAAGGGCAGATGTCCAATTTTGATGATTAAAAATGCTATCCTCAGGACAGAATTTCATCAAATGATAGTTTTTTAAAAGTGTTCTTTAACGAGCAGTTAAAAATTGCTAGCAACCTCTGATATTTCGTAGACTTCAAGGCAAGGTTACATCTGCTTAATCAATATTTGCCCAATTATCAACAGCTACACACGTGATACCAGTATCATGTAATCTATAAACTCACCACCTTCAAAAAATGCATGAAGTAGCAAGCATAGTGACATTTTTCAGTTAACTTATGTCTTAGTTTTGTTTTGTTTCGTGTCCTTGCTGAGACATTGGTTTTTCTTCTTTCTGCGACAGCCTAATTTTGACTTGACTTATATTAATATTAGTACAGGCTGGTTGTAGACGAACTTTAATGTTGTCTAGAGATCAAGGTTATGGAAGGATAGTAGTAAGTTTGTGACATTAACATGGTTATGTGGGTTTAGTTATAGTAATATGGTTGAGTGTATTAGTGATATATTTGTGATATAAAACAAACGTTAGGTGGGTTAGTGGTAGGTTTGTGATAGTAACATGCATAGGTGGGTTAGTGGTTGGTTTGTGACAGTAACTTGCCTAGTTGGGTTAGTGGTCTGTACAATGTTATTGATAGATTGGTGATAGTAACAGAGAGGGTTACGACAGACTAGTATTAGGGGTAGATTTGCAATAATTACACAGGACAATTAAATGACAAATATCAGGTAGAGTTTTGTGACAATAACACCATTTGTACATCTTTGTGACAGGTATGCAGTACACGCTTTTGACAGGTATGCAGTACACGCTTGTGACAGGTATGCAGTATACGTTTGTGACAGGTATGAAGTACACGTTTGTGACAGGTATGCAGTACACGGTTGTCAGAGGTATGCAGTACACGCTTGTGACAGGTATGCAGTACACGTTTGTGACAGTTATGCAGTACACGTTTGTGACAGGTATGCAGTACACGTTTGTGACAGGTATGCAGTACACGTTTGTGACAGGTATGCAGTACACGTCTGTGACAGGTATGCAGTACACGTCTGTGACAGGTATGCAGTACACGTTTGTGACAGGTCTGCAGTACACGTCTGTGACAGGTAAGCAGTACACGTCTGTGACAGGTAAGCAGTACACGTCTGTGACAGGTAAGCAGTACACGCGTGTGACAGGTATACCTGGTAGAACCTAACATGTTATTCATCCGTTCAAGTCGACGATGACAATTACAGCTCAACTGGAATTATGATGATGATGTCTGCGGTATGGCCGACTGTGAATGTCATATGCATGCTTGGAATTGTCTACCACACTATGGGTATGTGTGGGAAGAGTCTGTGCGGAATTGAGCAGCTCTTGCCTTTCTTCTAGTGCGTTTTTGTTGCGCAGCTTTATGTCTGAGGTTCTCAGCAGCTGCTACACTACTCTTGATTCTGCAAGATCTAGTCGGATCTGTCTTGTGCAAGATTCTCTCATGAGTGTCTATTTTGAAGTGAGTCGGTGTCTTAAGTGTCTTTAAAACATTTCTCCTGTCCTCCAGTAGATGCTGATCTTTCAATCTGAGGGATAAATCAACCAGTGTAGGGTAACAACCCTAAACAGGAAGTAGGTGGCTGGGGTAGCACAGGGCAAAGCCCAGCATGTCTGCGCCTTCATCAACATTGTGTGTATGCTTACATGCTTAGATTCCATCTCCACTTACCTGTCTAGTATTTTATTCTACCAATGGATGTTGAGTATCTTACAAAGGCGGCTTAGGTGGAAGTTGTTGAGTCTTCTAGTGTGTCTGGCATATACTGTCCATGTTTCATAGGCACAAAAGAGTGATGATGTTACTATTGCTTGGTAAACTATAAGTTTGGTGGTAGTTGTTATTCCCCTTCTTTCCCATACGTTGTTATGCAGTCTTCCACGTATGGCACTAACTTTCGTTATTTTATTCTGTTGTTAACTCAGTGTTGGCGACAACATCTTGTGGGAGACCGCTGTCCAGGCAGGTTAAACTATTAACTGTGTGAAGTTCTACTGCTTTGATCCTTATATAGAGATTTAAAACATAACATTTACAGTATATATTGTCTGTTTCATTTAGAAGAATGTCATTAAGCAAACACTTAATTATAGTCCGTTTACTAATTCGCAAACATCGTTGGAAACGGACTATAGCACTATCTCCCATGAATGAATCTTCCATTTTATCAAGTCATACGTATCATTAACACAAACGGGGCAGGTTTGTGTCCACGATTGAATCGATCCGTTTCTGGCATACCTGAATGGTTAAGATCAATCGCATACGCCAGGTGGAACGGGAGATTTATTGTCTAATTACACTCTTAGAGAAAAGTCCAAATATTCTCTCTTCCACACATCTTTTGTTTTCCACACACACACATACACAAATATACGCTCTTTATATATATATATATGTGTGTGTGTGTATATGTGTATATGTATACATATATATATATGTATATATATATGTATATACATATATATGTATATACATATATATATATATATATATATGTGTATACATATATGTATATATATATGTGTATATATGTATATATATATATGTATATATATATATGTATATATATATATATATATATAGTTTTACGTATATCATGGACATAGAAAAAGACAAATCAAAAAGTGTTAAAATCTATAAACGTCGAAGAGAGCTGGCTCCTTAACAACATCCTAGCAACTGTGTTATTTGGTCATATAAAGGGACATAACAGCATGGAAAGATTAATAGCCGAAGGCAGAGTAAACGCAACGGGAAGAGGACGCCGAATACGACGATGGTGCAGTGATATATCAGATTGCTTAAACATGTCTCTAGTTGCGGTAGGTCATCTTGCCCAGAATCGCTGGGTGTTTAGAGAATCTATAAGGAAGACCACGTTATGAAACGAATATGTCACATAATGATATATATATATATATATATAGTAGTATTACACTTAATTATAGAAACTGTAGTTGTATTAGTGATAGTAGAACTACTAGTAGTAGTAGTAGTAGTAGAACTAGAAGTAGTAGTAATGGTAACAGTAGTAGTAAAAGTAATATAGAAAGTTGAACTAATTGTAATGGTACTAGTAGTGATAACATTATTTGATCTATCTCACCTGTTAACAATTAGTCAAAATATGACCGATTGTTACCAAAATATAGATCACAGCTACCCCCCCCCTCCCCCACTAATATGAATGCTGTCATAAATAACTTTTTATCAGTTTCCTTTTCGAATCATTGACGCAGGCTGGATCGCTGCATCACGACTATTACTCAACGAGCCACCTGACTCTCTTTAACTGGACCAATGTTTGAGACCTGCCATGACGTCAATGCAACTATTTATACACCAGACGCTAACCTTGAGATAGGTAGCCACAGGTACTACCAAGGTGTTGCTGCATATAAACAATAGCTTGTATATATATATATATAAATGTATATTTCTTCTTCTTCAACGTTCACTCTCGAGCTACTGGTTATTCTGTCTTGTAGCTAAACAATGGTCCTACTAGATGTCCAGCAGATGTCCAGATGTAATCCAGATAATAGTATAGCGTTGCGTCGAACGTTTATTTGCGCCAATGGCCCGACACACCCATATTCGGCAGGATATATTTATATACGGGGAGATACGTTTATGGTTTGAGGAGGGAGAAGGGTACCTGAAAATGCGATGATGTTTGAAAAATCATTAGAAATGGACAGAGGGGTTTACCCTCTATATGTTGACATGCTTCCTAGTGTTGCATGTTCTCATTTTATAAGGACTTGGGGGAGGGGCTTGCACCATTTATATCGTAAGTTTTGGCTAATTAGGTTTCGGTTGGGGTTTTTTGTCACATTACATTGGTCAAAATGACACAAAATCCACGCTGTAGACGGATGTGTCAAGACTAAACGCAAATATAGCTACAACAATTTCTGAAAGTTATGAAAACTATACCTAAGATAAAATCCAATAAAATGAATAGATGATAAGATTCTTCATTGTTACTGTATGTATATTACTTGGCGTTATTAGATGCTACTTCCGAAAAGGCACAAAAAATATTGAATACACTTTGTCATCTCTCAGAACAAATCATTTTACAGAACAAAATAATTTCAAGATAAGGAATATGATTAATACCAACTTAATTTTTTTGGTATTGTTATCAAAGAATAAATAATTCAGAAAGCTGTACCACTTTTTCCTATTTGGGCAACATGGACAATTTGAACTAGTGATCATGCTAGAACTTGGAATTACACAAGAATTTCCAGTAATAGATGGAGAATAACAAAGGTGATTCGGCGATATGTGGTCACTTACGCCATCCAGCTCGGCGCATGATGATGATATTGTCTCCTCTGTTCAACCTAACATGTTTCTTGAGTGCTGACGTCACGAAAGCACACTAAACCGCAATGACTAATGCATCGGTTTATATACTTTACAATTTGAAAGTGCTTCAAAGAGATCGATCAACAAAGTCTGACAATGTCTTCAAGAGTATAGATTCACGTTAGCAAAGCCGCGTATAATAGCTACGATACAAGGCTTAATTCTGAGCACTAGACACACTCTTCTACCAATAGTTTTTTTTTGTATAATTTTTATTGATATTGTAAACTGGTTTTTCTTGTTCTGCGTTTATTTTCTATTTTTTGTGTTTGTTAGTATGAGGTAGTCTGGAGAATGGAGCGCGTTGTATTTTGATAGAAATCTTAGCTGTGCTAACTGCGCCTTTCGTGCTGAGACATTGGAGTTGAGCCTGTCATTTAAGTATATTTGACAACAGTTGTTTCAAAAAGTTATTGCTATTTATTAATTTTTCACACGATCTATTTCCATGCTAAAGTCGGACGTGTCAGGACGAAAGGCGCAGATATCGCAGCATTTCTGTAAACCATGATCAACGCATTAATTTCTCTGCACTACATCCTGCTAATCTGCAGGAGTTTAAGAACAAAAGAAGAAAACACGATCTATCCTTGTTCTGTTTGATGATTTTCTTAGGCATCTCTTTTCACACGTAGTAAGCTTTCTCTCTTGTTATTTAGTTAGTGTCCATGTTTGACATTGATAACACAATTGTTAGTATGGAGACTGAATTTATGATTTGCCTTTTGCTTTACATTGGGATATATTCAATACTAAAGAATGATCGAAGGGATTGAATTGTATGTAATCCTTTCAAGGAATTGACCGAAGGGATTGAATTGTGTGTAATCCTTTCAAGGAATTGATCGAAGGGATTGAATTGTATGTAATCCTTTCAAGGAATTGATCGAAGGGATTGAATTGTATGTAATCCTTTCAAGGAATTGATCGAAGGGAATGAATTGTATGTAATCCTTTCAAGGAATTGATCGAAGGGATTGAATTGTATGTAATCCTTTCAAAGAATTGATCGAAGGGATTGAATTGTGTGTAATCCTTTCAAAGAATTGATCGAAGGGATTGAATTGTGTGTAATCCTTTCAAAGAATTGACCGAAGGGATTGAATTGTGTGTAATCCTTTCAAAGAATTGATCGAAGGGATTGAATTGTGTGTAATCCTTTCAAATGTGTTGTGAAAATTATAATATTTTGCTACAGGTTAACATTTATGTTTAGAAATGCCGAAAATCCTTCAGTACCTCTGTAGCATGTCCTTCTCCATAATAGTATTACGTGCTATCCCAAAAATCGTTGCTTAACTTTTTCACTCTTTTCATTGACTGGCACCACCAATTATACTCAGTGACCAATTATCAGGCACTTTAGCCAAGATAGTAACGCTATTTGGGATATGCGCGTGGGACAAATCCGAAGAAGGACTTTATCTGTAGACAAGACTGGGCGTGGTCAATCGAGAAGAGTTACCTGCACGGAAGACGACTGCAGAAAATCGAATCAGCCAAGGAAAGTGGGAGATAACTGTTATTTCCTTAAACAATATGAGCACATTTCACGTGCTCACCAGCATTTATCCTCAACGTATTCGTTGTATTCCTTGTAATAAGTAATCGAACCAGCCCACTTAAGCTGCGCTAGCACGAGGGAACTATTTTACGTTTGACAAGAACAAAGCCCTTCTCTAGAATAGCCTTGAACACAACTAGCATCAAACATCTTCGCTGATGTTTTCGCGTTTTTCATTGGATGACGATACAACGTATACGTAAAGTGACCAATAATCAGTCGGGTTTGCCAAGATAAGTGACGATGTTTGTGATCTTCGCGCAGGATTATTATGGAACAGGGCTTGCAATAACACACATATCAATATATTTGATTACAAGTCTAATCCGCTTTTGTTGAAACCGCATTCACAAACTGGTGAAAATATCTGGTAGGATGTCCAAATAATTATGATAGTGGACATATTCTGGAATAAGTAAAGGGTAATCCTAAAATATTATATGGGAGATAATCGTTAATGATGTTGTTTCTATCCCCAGGAACAAAGCCTGTGTGGAAACCGTGGGTCTGGACTTCCGCAGGTGTAGGTGTAAGATTTTCAGGATGAAAGAATAGGGACAATGTCTTCTTTCCATGCATGTCGTAGGAAGCGACTGCGGAAGTTGTGGGTAAGGCTGACTATGTGTGAAAAAAAAGGCTGACAATTGTGAAAAAAATCGTCATTGCCACCTCATGTCTCGTTTGTATTTTTTGTTTCTGTCTTTTGTCTCATGCTGCCATTGGGTGGTGATGAGATGCAGGTTAGCGAATGCTGTACTTGCGTCCTTTGTGGCGGACTCATAGGTGTTGGGTCATGCCAGGTGTGTCATCACTGTTGATGGGACAACATATCTGACAAAATAATGATGAACTAGTTGGCTCAGACGTATATGCTGCGATCAGGCAGGAGGTGATGATTCTGGGATACTGTCACACTGGAATGTCTTCCTTCAGGGACTAAACATGATGCATCCATAAAACTTCCAAGCACAACCATGTCTTTGTGACAGAAAACCTTATGCTACTGGGAGTGTCACTTCTATTACTCAGCTTAAACATAACCAGATACCTGGAAAGTCCTGTATACAGATTGTAAACATGATCTAAAAAGCTGATTTTTGATTATTTCCGTGCAGTTCGTTAGTCGGCCTTAGCTTTTTTGGCATAAGACCCAAGTATATAAATAATGACCAACGAAAAATCCGACAATAGTTAAAAAAAACGTAACGAATGAAGGTTTGTTTACTTTCTGTATATAGGTCATTACTTTTAGGGTCTCGGCTGAAGAGTACATTTTCTTTTGTTAGAAAAAGCTGTATAGAGCTACCTGCTCACAGCTAAAGCAATTATTTCATCATCATCATGTGTAAAGAGCTACCTGCTCACAGCTCAAGCAATTATTTCATCATCATCATCCCCATCATCCTCCACTGGAATAACGACTGATTAGCTATTACCTCCTAGATGGAATGGATGGTTTCTTCAGAGTTTTATTTCATACAAGAAGAGCTCAATACTCAGAGTTGTGCATGAAATGATTTGCACCCAGAAAGAGCTCAATACTCAGAGTTGTGCATGAAATGATTTAAACCCAGAAAGTGTAAGTTCTAAGTGTTTTGTGTCATTTCTACCTTTCAGCACTGCAGAGCTGAAGTCTTTAGCGTAAGCTTCACTGCAAATGGTTATTTTCTGTCAGAAGTGTCCATAGCAACCTATTTCTGAGCCATGATTATTGGGATGGGTGAGGTAGTCCATCTATGCATCCCCCCATGTCTACTGTATCTCTTCAATTACGCAGGGCTAACATGTTTCCCTGATACTCAGATCTCCCAAGGAACTCCATTTGGCTTGCAAACAATCTTGCAAAAGAAGGTTTTGTAGCACCTTCTACATTTGAATTTGTCGTCCGTGTACGCTTGTAATCGCAAGATCTCGTTGTCCTTGTAGTTGCTTCCAGTTGACGACATTGTTCTGCTACCAAACCATTTCTCGGTCAGTAACAGCCTGTATGGTAGCGAACATTCAAGAGAGTGAGTCTTGGTACCAATTTCTGGTGGCTGGGTGGATCACTGGAGATATTTTTTTGGAAGTGAAGGGTTCAAATATGCTATTAAAAAGTAATATAGTTTTGCAAGTCGAGAAGATAGAAAAGAAGTTTTGTCAAACAACGAACATATAACAAAAAGAAACAAGTCAAGTCGCAAACAATTTTTTCAAACAAATATCTCGCAACCAACATTTAACTACAACAAATAAATCATAACAATTACACCACAACAACATACATGGAACAGCAACGATAACAGACATAACAATAAATACGCTACCATAACAAATATATCACAATAACAATATATCTACAATCAGTAATCTTACCTGAAAGAAATCCAAAGAATCTGGAAGATTACTTTCTTGCGGTCTAGCTCGAAAAACTGTTGGAAGACAGAAGACAAAAGAGAATATACAATTGTAAATACACAAGACATCAATCAACAATCATGTAGTCAATAACTTGCACAGACAGAAAGATACTGGTAATAAGGAATGAAATTTTTAGTTTCATTAATAACGATCACTCTCCTACTTCTTTTAAAAAAGGTTTAAAAAAGGTAGAGGATTGGCTTCACTGTATTATGGATTTCCCCATATTCCGCACATCTGAACGAAGCGGCTCGCAGCATATCCGAAAGTTATCACTTGTAAGATGTAACTCCATAGCGTGAAGATGTAACTCCATAGCGTGAAGATGTAACTCCATAGCGTGAAGATGTAACTCCATAGCTTGAAGATGTAACTCAATAGCTTGAAGATGGAACTCCATAGCTTGAAGATGGAACTCCATAGCTTGAAGATGGAACTCCATAGCTTGAAGATGTAACTCCATAGCTTGAAGATATAACTCCATAGCATGAAGATATAACTACATAGTTTGAAGATGGAACTCCATATCTTCAAGCAATAATTCTCAGGGATCTCTGAAAAAAAAATATTAACAACTATGATAGGGAGGTCTCCAATCTGGACCACTACGTCACGGAGGTCCCCAATCTGACACCATTACGTCAGGGAGGTCCCCAATCTGGAACACTACGCCAGGGAAGTCCCAAATCTGGACCGCTCAGAAATATGGATAATTACAAACAACTAGAAGATAGAATTGATGCAATTGAGATATATAAATAAGAATAGGGAGAACTTCGTGGAAAGAGAAGAAAACAAACAAAGAGGTTCTGACTATAAATGACAAAGGAACTATTAAAAGGAGTACGCATACAAAATACAACAATATTTTTGACATATTAAAAGACATGAAAGTGAAGGTATTACTTGAGAGTAGTAGGACGGTGATCAAGAAGTAGACAGAAATACAGCATGAAATCTGTTAGACAGGTTACAGTCTAACAGAGTGCACAACCAAGGCAAGAAACGGGAGATATTAGAGGCCTGTTGCATCCAACCACCTTCGTTGCGGAGGCGGCTCCTAATGATGATGATGTCGCTAAACCTTATAAAGATATACTGAACACTAGATTATTTTAAGGACCTGGGGTGGGGCACGGCAAAAAGAATGTGAGAACCATTAATTTAGATTAATTCTACCGACGAAGACGGAGGTGTCTGGCCACTGACGCAAATAAAACGGAGACAACGCATTTCCATTTTCTGGAATACACCATACTGAAAATCTAGCTGGCCCATTGTCCTGCTGCAAGAGAGATTCATGTTTGAGTTTGTGAATGAACGCTGGAGAAGAAGAAGATTAACTTTACAGGGAAACACCAATGTGAAAAACAGGGAAACACCAGTGTGCAAAACAAGGATATACGAGTGTATAAAACAAGCATACACGAGTGTGTACAACAAGGATACACGAGTGTGAAAAACAGAGAAAACACGAGTGTGAAAAACAGAGAAAACACGAGTGTGTAAAACAGGGAAACACGAGTGTGTAAAACAGGGAAACACGAGTGTGTAAAACAGGGAAACACGAGTGTGTAAAACAGGGAAACACGAGTGTGTAAAACAGGGAAACACGAGTGTGTAAAACAGGAAAACACGAGTGTGTAAAACAGGGAAACACGAGTGTGTAAAACAGGAAACATAAATATGTAAAACACAAATGTGTAAAACAGGGAAAGACGAATGTGTGTAAAGCAGGAAAACAAGAATATATGCAAAGCAGGTAAACACGAATGTGTGTAAAATAGAGAAACACGGGTGTGTGAAAAACAGGGAAATACGAATGTATGTAAACAGGGAAACAATAATGTGTGTAAAGCAGGGAAACAAGAGTGTGTGTAAAGCAGGGAAGCACAATTGTGTGTAAAGCAGGTAAACACGAATGTGTGTAAAATAGAGAAACACGGGTGTGTGAAAAACAGGGAAATAAAATACGAATGTATGTAAAGCAGGGAAACACGAGTGTGTAAAAACAGAATGACAATCAAGCGACTTACGTTTTTGTAAAACATTGCATTTTCTAATGTAGACGCAAGTCAGGGACATGATTTGTAATTGAGAAAGCCGTTGTCTAGAGGATTCTGGGAGAGGAAGTAGGTCTCTCATTGTTGCAATCTCAGCATTGATCTGGTCCCGGCGTTGTTTTGATGCACCTTTGTTTGACCTAGAATAGAAGAAATGATCATTTCGTAAGAAAATAACAAGGCAGCAAATGAAATGTGTGTGATTTTTTTCCTCGAACTCCCATCGTCTCTCTCTAGTATTAGGATGGACAGTAGATTTCCAGCAGGGTGTAGTCCACAGAATGAAAATGCGTTGTGTTTTATGCGACAATCGCCTACTACATCCGACATCAGCGTTAAAACGAGATTTGAATCTGGTCTGTTCAGCTGACAGAAACTCGCAACTCATTTTAATATATTCTATGAATTCAACTAATCCTATCCAATTGGCTTTAACTAAATGGCCCTGGTTCACACCTCGTCTATCTTCTTATCTTTCCAATAATTTCCTTTTTTCTATTAATGCGTTCATTACATCATGTATTTCACAACGAGGTCATGTACACATGATGATGATATGGAATTATGTAGACATTGTTGACATGACGATGTCTACCAGGACCGTAGATACATCTTTGACAAGGATTCGCGGGTTACCTAAAAAAAACAGTTCATTTCTTCTTTTTTTTCCATGGGTACTTTACTCATTTTTGCAAAATTAAATTTTGTAGTGCCTTACTGATCTTTTTTGTGGACAACCATCAAGTGTGTGAGTGTGAGTGTGTGTGGCGGGTGGGGAAGGGATGATTACCCAATTTTTATCTACTTTCTCAGTACTAAATATAGTAATCTAACCCCCTCCCCCTCCCTTTTTTACGGGCGTGGTTCCACCTATTAATTTAATACGGTGAGAAAAATCTAAAATTACGATACTGAATACAGCGTTGCCATAGATCTCATGTGACTTTATTATTGGTGATGGTCTAAAGCTAACCAATTTGGATTTACGTCAGCAACTGACGTCCTCGCTTTAAAAGATAATAGTTTCATTTAAACAAAAATAGTGGCAACTATAAATCCTAAAAGTACATACTTTTGGAGATAATGGTGACAAAATGTACTGAACCGCCAACGCTATGAATTTTTTTAATGGTCATAGGCCTTGACATAACTAAACCACACTCACTTCCTCGGTTGAAAGAATGTACATAAGTGGTTCCAATTTGTTATTTAAAAAAAAACTATAACAGTTGTCTTAATTTGAGACAAAGACAAATTGTGGCATTAGCTTGTAAGGTTATACATTTATAAGTAAATTCTTCAAGCTTTAGTCTCGTGTATTGCTAATACTATCGTTATCTAGTCCATACAGTGTGGCTTTAGTTATCCTGTTTGTATACACCCTTCTGTTTCGCGTGCTGTCAATCATTTATCATACCAAATGTTCTCCCATGTAACAATGTAAAACTGTCTTTCCTTGCCTCTCTTGCTCGTCAACTTGCCTGTTTTCACTATGTATACCACATTTCCTCTTCTTATAATATATCCAAAACTTTGACATTTTCTTTCTGATGTGAGCAAACAGCTCTCTTTTTGAATTAACTTATTTCACGATATCTTCATGACGCTATTGATCTATTCACGTTGTTCTTGACATTCTTCTATAAAACTTTTATACCGCTACATTTCTACTGCATCTATATCATTATGTACTATTCTGCTGCTTGTGGAAGGTTCACTTTCTTTCATCACAATTGGTTTTATATAACTTCTAAGAACTCTCTGTCTCGTCCCAGAAACGTATCTGATAAGAAAAACACAACAGAAACGTATTATATAATAATCTGGATGTATGGATAGAGACGCAGGGCATAGACAGAAGTTCACTATAGGTATCTGTGACCTTAGTTAGCTCTGAGATTGGTGACCAGCAGGTAGGAACAGGGAACATAGTTATCTTGTACAGCAGGTAGGAACAGGAAACAGTTCTCTTGTACAGGAGGTAGGAACAGGAAAACAGTTCTCTTGTACAGCAGGTAGGAACAGGAAACAGTTCTCTTGTACAGCAGGTAGGAGCAGGAAATAGTTCTATTGTACAGCAGGTAGGAACAGGAAAACAGTTCTCTTGTACAGCAGGTAGGAACAGGAAACAGTTCTATTGTACAGCAGGTAGGAACAGGAAAACAGTTCTCTTGTACAGCAGATAGGAACAGGAAACAGTTCTATTGTACAGCAGGTAGGAACAGGAAAACAGTTCTCTTGTACAGCAGGTAGGAACAGGAAACAGTTCTCTTGTACAGCAGGTAGGAACAGGAAAACAGTTCTATTGTACAGCAGGTAGGAATAGGAAAACAGTTCTCTTGTACAGCAGGTAGGAACAGGAAACAGTTCTACTGTACAGCAGGTAGGAACAGGAAACGGTTCTCTTGTACAGCAGGTAGGAACATGAAACAGTTCTCTTGTACAGCAGGTAGGAACAGGAAACAGTTCTATTGTACAGCAGGTAGGAACATGAAACAGTTCTCTTGTACAGCAGGTAGGAACAGGAAACAGTTCTCTTGTACAGCAGGTAGGAACAGGAAACAGTTCTCTTGTATAGCAGGTAGGAACAGGAAGTACTCTTGTACAGCTGGCCTGACTATATATCCTAGTATACGATATGGCTACAGAAGCCCATCGCTCAGTCGTAAAAACACTGTATAGTCTATTTACCAAAATATCGACAGAATATATTTTAATTCTATGGATACATCCTGTTGGAAATCTTGTAGGCCCGCTGTCCTGCTATAAGAAAGATATCTGGACTACATCCTGCTGGAAATCTTGTAGGCCCGCTGTACTGCTATAAGAAAGATATCTGGACTACATTCTGCTGGAAGAAGACGTGGTAGGAGTTTGAGAACGAAAGCAAGGAAAAATGTATTTAGGTATAATATAATGTGTCTCTTCTTGTGTACCACCATACTTGATTAATGGTTTTGTACTACCATACTTGATTAATGGTTTTGTACCACCATACTTGATTAATGGTTTGTACCACCATACTTGATTAATGGTTTTGTACTACCATACTTGATTAATGTTTTTGTACCACCATACTTGATTAATGGTTTTGTACCACCATACTTGATTAATGGTTTTGTACCACCATACTTGATTAATGGTTTTGTACCACCATACTTGATTAATGGTTTTGTACCATCATACTTGATTAATGGTTTTGTACCACCATACTTGATTAATGGTTTTGTACCACCATACTTGATTAATGGTTTTGTATCACCATACTTGATTCATGATTTTGTACTACCATACTTGATTAATGGTTTTGTACTACCATACTTGATTAATGGTTTTGTACTACCATACTTGATTAATGTTTTTGTACCAGCATACTTGATTAATGATTTGTACCACCATACTTGATTAATGATTTGTACTACCATACTTGATTAATGATTTGTACCACCATACTAAAATACCACAGCTCAAAGATCAAAGAGAACGATATAGTATTAAAACAGGTCCACCAATTCAAATATTTAGCTACAACGATTACAGCAGATGGAAGAAGTTCAACAGAAATAAGAAGCAGAATAGGGCAGGCAAAAACAATATTCAGAAACATGAAAAAATATACTGTGTAACATGACCTTGTCATTAGATGTGCAAAAGAGAGTTCTGCAGTGCTATATAACCCCTATACTAACATATGCATGCGATTCTTGGACATAAACAAACAGGAAAGTGGGAAATTAGAAGCAGTGAAGATGTGGTTCTATAGAAGAATGCTGAGAATACCATGGAATGCCAGAAAAACTAATGTGGAGGTGATGAAAGAGACAAAGGTGAGAAGGAGCTTAATCAATAATATAAGAACAAAAATCTTCTTTTTTTGGGGCCACTTCATGAGACATGCAGGTTTGGAGAACATAGTCACAACAGGCAAGATTGAAGGCAACAGAGACAGAGGACGACAACGTGAGAAAATATTAGACAGTTTAACAACCTGTCACGGCAGGGAAACAACAACGATCTTGATACACAATGCTGGAGATAGAGAGCTGTGAAGAGCCATGATCGCATACGCTAGTCGGCACGGCACCTGATGATGATGTCGACCATCATAATTGATTAATTGTTTTATGCCGCCATACTTGATTAATGGTTTTGAAGACAAGAGCTCGAAGTATTACTTTGAAGTGCAGTTATAAAGAGATTGATATAAGAGTAACGATATCACAATTAATATAAAATAAACAACGGCTTGAGCAGGAAATGAAAAGTGTACTAGTCTACACTTCACTTGTGCGAGACAAGATAAATGTAACGAAAGTATTCACAAAGCAATAACAGACAGCACGCACGTGTTTTTGGTGAAATCTAGGACAATAAACATATTTAGTGGGATCTAGGAAACAATATGTAGTGAGATCTAGGACAAGACACATGTAGTGGTATCTAGGACAAGACACATGTAGTGAGATCTAGGACAAGACACATGTAGTGGTATCTAGGACAAGACACATGTAGTGAGATCTAGGACAAGACACATGTAGTGAGATCTAGGACAAGACACATGTAGTGGGATCTAGGACAAGACACATGTAGTGGGATCTAGGACAAGACACATGTAGTGAGATCTAGGACAAGACACATGTAGTGAGATCTAGGACAAGACACATGTAGTGAGATCTAGGACAAGACACATTTAGTGAGATCTAGGACAAGACACATGTAGTGGGATCTAGGACAAGACACATGTAGTGGGATCTAGGACAAGACACATGTAGTGAGATCTAGGACAAGACACATGTAGTGGGATCTAGGACAAGACACATGTAGTGAGATCTAGGACAAGACACATGTAGTGGGATCTAGGACAAGACACATGTAGTGGGATCTAGGACAAGACACATGTAGTGAGATCTAGGACAAGACACATGTAGTGGGATCTAGGACAAGACACATGTAGTGGGGTCTAGAGCGAAATAAATACTTAGTGGGATCTATTACACGACACAAATTTAATGGGATCTTGGATACGACACAAATTTAATGGGATCTTGGATACGACACAAATTTAATGGGATCTTGGATACGACACATATTTAATTTATGACCAGACAAGTATTTAATGTGATTTAGGACCAGACAAATATTTAATGTGACTTATGACCAGACAAATATTTAATGCGATTTAGGACCAGACAAATATTTAATGTGATTTAGGACCAGACAAATATTTAATGTGATTTAGGACCAGACAAATATTTAATGTGATTTAGGACCAGACAAATATTTAATGTGATTTAGGACTAGACAAATATTTAATGTGATTTAGGACCAGACAAATATTTAATGTGATTTAGGACCAGACAAATATTTAATGTGACTTATGACCAGACAAATATTTAATGTGATTTAGGACCAGACAAATATTTAATGTGATTTAGGACCAGACAAATATTTAATGCGATTTAGGACCAGACAAATATTTAATGTGATTTAGGACCAGACAAATATTTAATGTGATTTAGGACCAGACATATATTTAATGTGATTTAGGACCTTGGCATATATTTAGTGTGATCTAGAGCAATCGACTATGTAATGGTATCTATATGGAAAGAACTGGATGGTTGAATATAGAATATATCAATTCAATGTCGTAATACAGTTTTTTCGAGCGAACAATTTGAGTTAATATGTGATAATAACCAACGACGAGGTATTGAGTCATGTAACTATAAGTGTTCGGTTCTGTCATGCTCTTGTATACACGAGTTGTTACCGGATATAATTCTCTTGTGAAATCCCATGTCTGGAAACTGAATCATTGGATACGCTTCGTCAAATTTGAAGTATGATACTTGGTATTTTTGACCCTCAATAAATATATCGGTCGGGATACACTGACACATTGCGAGCGAAAGATGGAAATTAAACAGAACATGTCTTTGGTTCAATTCCATGTATCTCAATTAAAAGTAGTAATTTCTAACTCCTCGTTCTCTGGAGTCAGGCATTAACTCTGGATAATAGAAGATCAACGAAAAGAAACAAAACAAGGCTTTTGCGCATGCACACACGCACGCACACATATATATATATATATATATATATATATATTCTCAGGGGTAGAAGAGTTTTATGGAGATGGCCCTCGTGTGTGTTGAGTATATTGTGCAATTTGTCGCCTATTTTATTTCGGTTGTCCATCATTTTCTTGATCGGCCTCTAGGTCTGCCTTCACTGTATCTGTGTAACATAGCATGCTCTGGTATGCTGTCTGATGGTAGTCTGCTCATTGGTAGTACAGCGTTGGCATAATAATCGTTTTGAATAGTGTTATTCAGGTGATTAAATCTACATTTTGTTTCTGAAAATTGGTGTTAATTGCCCTAGGGTATGCTTTACTACATCTATTGTGTAGTAACTCACTTTGCTGCTCTTGCCCGCTGTTGTTATATTACTGCCTAGGTATGTGAATTATGTCACTTTTTTAAGGTTGCTGTTTCAAATATATATATATATATATATATATATATATATATATATATATATATATATATATATATATATATATATATATATATATATATATATATATATATATTGATGTTTCTTTCTGTTTTCCTATGTACATTACTTCGGTCTTTTCTACATTTATCTTCAAGATAAAGGTCTGGCATGTTTAATGTAATCTGTCTATTTGTCTTTGCAGTTGCTCTTCTGATGATGCTACTAGTGCTTGGTCGTCTGCAAATAGAAATTCGCTTAAGATATACTTCAGGTTATTTTCTTCCGTTGTCTTTGCTACGTTGCACATGTTATCTATGTGTTATGAAGAATAGGGTGGATAGTACACATCCTTGTCTAACGCCGGGTGAATTTGAAATTATCGGACGTACCTGTGCTCGTTCTTACTGCGCATTGACTACTGACGTATATGCTCTGACATAGTCTTATCAGATGTTTGCGAACTCCATATGTCTGTAATGTTATCCATAATTGTGTTCTATTCACTCTGTCAAAAGATTTCTCAGGAACAAGAAAGCAAATATAAGTCCTGGTTATGTTCTGTCGCTCTTTCTGAAGGTTGTTTGAGTGCGAAGATTGCATCTATACAGCTTGTGTGTTGTTGAGCTGTGATTCTATCACGGTAAGAAGGGTTGTTTTGATTCTGCGCGTTGGTCTTCTATTGTCGAGGGTCACAGCGAGTCGCTGATATATGAATTTTTTCGATGAATTGGGCCCAATACTAAGTCCAGTG
The DNA here is from genome assembly GCA_034231615.1 of Meghimatium bilineatum. Taxonomy (NCBI): domain Eukaryota; kingdom Metazoa; phylum Mollusca; class Gastropoda; order Stylommatophora; family Philomycidae; genus Meghimatium; species Meghimatium bilineatum. The sequence goes on along the minus strand of CM067322.1, from coordinate 93,811,758 downwards.
ACAGGGACGTTGGGTTTGAGCGTCATTGGTGTTTCAGGTAGCCATATTGTTCTTCGTGTGGTGTGGTACAGTGGGCAGTTCTATGACATATATTCTGTACGTTCTGCAGATTGTGCACACAGTATATATCAAGTGACGTAATCTTTCCAGAACGTTGTCTTCATCATGGATACTCTAAACGTCTCTCTGTCCCGAAACATACAGATGCTGCCAATTCCAAATCCTCTAAACATTTTTTATGGAGTTTGTTGTTGCCTGTTTTATGAGTCTGTTGTGGTCTGTTTCCTGAGCCTGTTATGGCCTATTTTAAATCTAAAAAAGATTATTTTTTTCTTCCATGTATTTTACATAGAAGAGTCTGTTGTAGCCTAAACAGCCAGTAAACAACACCATCACTTGAGCTGTGTTAGTTATTGAAAACTCGGGCATAACACATACTGTACTCGTGTTTCTATGGTTACCATGGCAAGGTTGAATATGATTTGGAAAAGTAAGATTAGCATTGCAGTAAAGATCAGACTATTCAGATACGTAGTGCTGTGTATACTTTTGTACTGATGTAAAAGGTGGACACTCAATAAAGATGCAGAAAGAAGGATTTAGGATTATGAAAACAAGCGTTGCAGACGTTTGTTCAGAAATAGCTACATAGAACAGAAGACAAATATATTTGTCGGACAACAAATAAACAAACTTGCAGGTTATCAAGAATTAATTTTACGAGGTTGGAATGTGGAGAGGGAAGCAGAGAAAATCCTGGATTGATAACATCAGGGAATGATATGGGCGTGATTTTTCTACATTCCTCTTAATCGCTGAGGCGCCACTGATCGTCAGAAAAACCTGTTCTTTGAATTAATTAGACCTTAATTTGTAGCTTTTCTTGATAATTTCCGCGTTGTCCTTGGTCAATATTTATATACTTTTAATAACATGCCAAATATAGACAAGGCTACTCAAGTATATAAATAGTGACCAATGGAAATCGTGACAATAATTGAAAAAAAGGTAACGAAGGAAGGCATTTATACTTTTTGCAGTTAAGTCTTATAGTACTGTCATTGGTCACGGCTGAGGATAGAGCTGTTTGGATAGCTTTTTTGTGCTGAGGTATCAAGTGTGGCACCCTTCGATTTTAACGGGCTATGGGTCTTATTATTATTACTCATGTTTTCCCGATTGTATCCCGTCTCCCTCAAATTACACAGAGTTTCCAAGATAGAAATATGTTTACAGAATACCTTTAGTGTATTATAATCAGGTATGCATAACACATAAAATAAACTAAGAAACGTTGTATATTAATGTTTCTATGGGCGTGGTACCCTTTTCTCTATAATGTGTGTTTTGAACGACAAGATTTATACTTTTACAAATATATAAATAAACTAAAGTGGTATCTTATACTTGAATATTTCATTTTTAGAAAATTAGGTAAATTAAAACTAAATAAGAACAAATATACCGTAGAAAAATACACACATTTTGGCAAACTATTAAATTTGTTGGCAAAATTGGTTTTAATACATTTTAATACACGCAGAAAATCATACAAATAAAAATTATCGTGAAAGTTTTAAGGATCCATCGAAAAAAGTCTGGTTTTCAAGTGGAAACCGTTAGAACTGTGAACTTAAAAAAAAAGACATAAATAATATCAGTCGAGATTGGTGTGTTGTAAAAAAAAAAAAAAACGACACCGTGTAAATAGGGTTAAGTGTTAGTCCACAATATTCTTCTTATTCGATAAAAATTTTTTTTTAAAATAGGTAAACAACGCATTATGAACCACGATCGAATCACGACCACTTGAGCATATGACAATTGGCGCAACCACTTCTCAACGGAGATTCCCGAAATTCATAGCAGACGTATCGGAAACTGAACGTCACCTCAACTGCATGATAGAAGTGGCATGAATTAGGATGTTCTTAATTGTTTGTTCGTCCATCACAAGTCATGATGACCATTTTTTACATCCACTTTTGAAAATTTAGTTCGAATTATGAACATGCATAATAGTTCCTAGATGACTATTCGAGCTGTAAATGTCATTGGACAGTTCGGACATGGAATGACCACTGTAGACGGATTTTGGTCTATCTGTGACTTTCTAGCTGCTCTCCGTTATTGGGTTGCAGCATTTCTCCTCATTTCACAAGATGATGCGCTTTTTTTACTGTAGAGCGCCATGTAGATCTATTTTGTGCAAGTTCTTCCCATGTATCCTGGTCTATTTCAAACGCTTTTAGTGAGGTCTTTAACGAGTCCTTGCAGCGCTTCTTTTAGCCATCAGGATGTAAGAAGTAATGAAAATATCTACTAGTAACACGTGCATATTAAACTTACGTTGTCCGTATATGGAAATTGTCCGTATATCAAAGATGGACACCCAATGCAGATACGGAAAGAAGGATTCAAGTTTTTCAACCTCAAAGAAGACCGATGTCTCTGCCCAGTGGGGCAAATAAAAGGGCGACGAAACGCATTTCGGTTCTCTGGATTTCATCCTGCTGAAAATTTAGTAGCAACATTGTCATTTTAACAAAAGGGAACCAGCCAGAGAGTTTCAGAATAAAGGTTGAAGAAGAAGAATGTTTTTTAAAACAAGTGCTACAAATGTTTGTTAAGTAAGTATTATCTATGTAGAACACACAAGCTACCGATGTTTGTTAAGTAAGAATTATCTATGTAGAATACACAACAGATGTTTTTTAAGTAAGAATTATCTATGTAGAATACACAACAGATGTTTGTTAAGAATTATCTGTACAGAACACAAGACAAATATATTTGTCCAGCAGCAAATAAACAAACTTGCAGGTTATCAAAATTTAATTTTAGATGTAGTGAAACGTTGTAAACGTGTTTGGTTTGGATATGTAACGAGAAACGGTTGACTTTAAAAGTTTTTTTTGCAAGGGACATCCAGCGTGAAATGAGAGAGGAGGACTGAGAAAATCCTGGATGGATAACATCAATGAATGATTTGGGCATGATTTTTCTACGCTCCCTCTAGTGGCCGAGGATATTTGGAGTTTTATTGTGCTGATGTCTCCAGTTTTATTGTGCTGATGTCTCCAGTTTATGTGTGCTGATGTCTCCAGTTTTATTGTGCTGATGTCTCCAGTTTATGTGTGCTGATGTCTCCAGTTTTATTGTGCTGATGTCTCCAGTTTTATTGTGCTGATGTATCCAGTTTGTGTGTGCGGATGTCTCCAGTTTTATTGTGCTGATGTCTCCAGTTTTATTGTGCTGATGTCTCCAGTTTTATTGTGCTGATGTCTCCAGTTTGCTACTACGACTCTGATGGCTTATGGATGTTATTATTATATGCAAATTAACCGTGTTTCTTATTAACAAACTATACGGTCTAAATTACTAACAAACTATACAGATTAACTTACTAACAAACTATACGGTTTAACTTACTAACAAACTATACGGTCTAACTTACTAACAAACTATACACTCTTACACAGAACCACTTCTCTCGACTGATGTTCTCACACAGTATCACTTCTCTTGACTAATGTTCTCACACAGTATCACTTCTCTCGACTGATGTTCTCACACAGCATCACTTCTCTTGACTAATGTTCTCACACAGCATCACTTCTCTTGACTGATGAGACGAATCATTGGTAAATGTGATTATACTTTGTATCGCCATCCAAAGAAAAGCACGGATAAGTCGGATATATCAAGATAAGTGACGGTGAACGAGATCAGTTCGACAAACTTTCCCGGAGGAGTACTTGTTTTCTAGCTTATGTTAGCGAGAAATGGGTCAACACGAACAGTCTAGAAGGAAATACCCCTTAAGTGTGATGCGCTTCTACTCCTTGTATCTAGATGTCTGTGGTTGATCGCTGCAGCCTGAGTAAGATATGCTATCAATAACTCAGCCCTACCTGTTATTATTGATTTCATATAACACAGGTACACCTGCTTTATCGATTAAGACTGAGGGCTGCCTTATCGTTGGGCAACATTATTAATTGGTTAGATAAAATTATCGCCCGTATATTGGAGGGAATTGAAAGGGGAACAAAGAATAGTAACACTGTTATCTGCTATGCATGTCGTACGAGGTAACGCAGGAGATTGGAGGGATGAAATTGCTGTTCCATTCCGTATTATTGTGAAGTGAATCAAGACGACATACAAAACTGTTTAGAAAGACAAATAATGAAGGGCAGAGAACCTGAGCGGAGGAGGAAAGGCAGACCAAGAAGACGATGGACTGACGACATTAAAGATAACATGAATACGTCGTTGGAAAATGCAAGCCGCATCGCCCAAGACAGAGAAAAGTTCAGGGAGTTCATTGGGAAGACAACGTTCTGGAGAGAATACGCCACGTGAAGTCAGATGTATTAAGCCGAAAGACGCAGATGCGACCAACCTGCCTTCTTCTAGTGAACATCTGCAGATTAGTAGGATGTTGTCCGGAAAACTGAATGCGTTATGGCATGGTTTATAGCTAGGCTGCGACATCTGTGCTTTTCGGCCGAACACATCCGGCTTAAGCATAGATTATATGCATTGTTGACCCTATATGAGATGCGGCAGACAACTAAACTCCAAAACCCCCTTATTCGTCTCGTAAGACATGCATGGAAGGTTAACACTGTTACAATTATGTGCTTCACTTTCAGGTTCCGACAACAAACGGACGCAGGCAAGCTGCAATCTATGGCACACAACATTCCGTTCTCTGGACTATATCCTGCTAATCTGCAAAAGTTTGAGAATGAACACAGAAGAAGATGCAGATAAAGTTATTCTTTTCCTGAACAGTCTTTGTTTGCAACATTCTGATCAGAAAACATACCCTATACACCAACATAATAAGAGACAGACCATCACTTTTGAACTTATAATTGACCACTGTAGACTACATAGATAGAATTAGATAGATAGAACCTAAATAGAATTAAAGTGACCAACGAAAATTTCAGAATGCCCACGTGAAGAAGGAATAAAGGCTCCTGAACACATTCTTCAAGAGTGTCTACGCTGCAGTGAACTGAGAGGAAAGACTTTGATACACTAGACTGAGCTGTGGCAAAAACTTTGGGTTATCGATCTCACATGGAGAAGACTACTAGCTTAGTCCTGGCGACTGGCCTGCATGGCATCGCTCTCACCTGGAGAAGACTGGGTTCCACTTCTGGCGACAGACCTGAAAAGCATCGCTCTCACATGGAGAAGACTGGGTTCCACTTCTGGCGACAGACCTGAAAAGCATCGCTCTCACATGGAGAAGACTGGACGCTTTGTCCTGGCGACAGACCTGAAAAGCATCGCTATCACATGGAGAAGAATGTGAGCTGTGTCACACTTGAATTTCACACATTGTGCCATCTGTCTACAACATTTTTGATTCTTGACAGTTGATTCGTGAACACGCTGTGTTGATTCCAAAATCTCACTGAAAATGGAAGCTTCGAACAACCATCACAACGAACCCTTCCAATATATAAATGTTGCAAGTAATCGATGAGAAATCCATGTCTGAGAAACTATCAATATTGGTGAGTTGTTCGAAAACAGTAACGACATAAGTCACTGGCACGAAAGCCAACAAAATAATTTGGTTGTGGTTACATAATTTTAATCAGAGACATACACTGATTATAGTTTCCGTTAAGCTTACTATCCGATGTGAAAATAACACCCTGACAGTTCAGCCCCTGGAAATACTTTCAAAAGCTTTAACTACAACTAATTTTAACTCAGCTCCGCCGAAGACGGATGTATCGGGCCATTGACGCAAATAAAATGATGACACAACGCATTTATATTCTCTGGACTACATCCTGCTGAATATCTAGTAGAATCATTATCCTGCTACAAGAGGGATCCAGTGGGAGTTTGAGAATGTACGTTGAAGAAGAAGAACTCAGTAACTATTGAAAATAGTGCTTTATTTCTGTTATTTCCAAGACTGATGACATGCTGTAACAGACGGCCGATAATATGTTGTAATATGACTTCACTACGCTCAGACAAAAGTAGACACACACGTGGGACTTTTTGACCGTTCTCAAATGGTTCATCATATAAACTTGATTGAATCCCTCTGGGATGACTCGGATGGTTCCAAACCAATGAAAAATGTTCTAAAAAATATAAGAAAATCAACATCTTTTTGTGTTGCAAATATAACGAAATCAGGTTCTGTCACTCAAGTATAAAGATGCTACCACAGATTGTGTTTCCGTATTCGCTCATTTGTTCATCAATGATTCCATTTCGCTGACAATGTCTGCAGATGTTCCTAGTTAAAGGTTCCTGTGTAGGTACAAGATGTGCGTGCTTGATTGATACTTGTCTTAAAGCATGTTGCACAATGTACCCAGTGCCTTCTTCTGTGCTATCAAAACATTGGCTCACGCACCAGACAACTGACCAGGTAGTAGGTATATGTATGTATAAGCGACGAATTTATTATAGTGACACTTCTCAGTCCAGCCTGCCTTTGTTATTTTACTTTTCTAGTTTGTTGAAACACAACGAAGACGTTATGTGTCTACTTGTATAAGTAAACACCTGAGTGCGATACGCCTTAGCTACTCAATATCTCTGCATCTTATGTTTGCATAAAACATGCCATATATCCATTTTATGTTTGCATAAAACATGCCATATCTCCAACTTATGTTTGCATAAAACATGCCATTTCCTCTTGTGGATATCAATAAATTATTTCAATACATTTTTAATGTTATTATTGCTATTGCCTTTTTCCTAATTTTTGACTATGTAGAGAAATTTTATTTTGAGATATTTTATCTGGAGATTTTTTGTTTTTGAGATGTTTTATATTGAGATATTTCGTCTAACATATTTTGTCTGTGAATATTTTGTCATGGAACAGTTTAAAAAAAATTACTACTGCTACTACTACTACTACCCTTCCTACTACTAGCACTGCTGCTGTTGTTACTACTATCACTACTACTACTCGTCCTACTACTACTGTTGTTACTACTATCACTACTACTACTCGTCCTACTACTACTGTTGTTACTACTATCACTACTACTACTCGTCCTACTACTACTGTTGTTACTACTATCACTACTACTACTCGTCCTACTACTACTGTTGTTACTACTATCACTACTACTACTCGTCCTACTACTACTGTTGTTACTACTATCACTACTACTACTCGTCCTACTACTAGCACTGCTGCTGTTGTTACTACTATCACCACTACTAAAACAAAAAATATACACATCCCGTTAATCGATTTGATGATAGCTAATCTGAAACAGTCCATACTCTTCTTTATCTCCCAGCTAACATTTCAATCCATCAATTCTGACAATACCCACCTTCCCCGACCCTGATCCCTACCATCAATTCTCCTCAAGCTTGCCGCAAGCAACAGTGAAATCATTGCTATAATCACGGTGCCAGAAACGATCTGTTGTCTCTGCATGGCTAGTGGTTCTATCTGTTATTAACGCGGTGCCACTTAATCTATACTTATTATAGTTTTCTAGGCTAATAATATAAAATGTGTTGCATTGTTCTGTGCATATCAGGGTTGCCATGATCCAAATTAAAAACAATACCATTTAAGATTCTCACTGTCCATGTAATGGTTTAGAAAGATTACTCATGGAGGCAGAGGTTAAAACAAAGAGACAGACCACGACTATGGTGAACACATAATATCGAAGAACGTCTGAATATTATACTGGCATAGCTTACACAAAGTCGAGAGGCTTACATAGTAGCAGTGAGAACACAGTTCTGCGAAGGAGATCTTACATAGTGGCAGTGAGAACACAGTTCTGCGAAGGAGATCTTACATAGTGGCAGTGAGAACACAGTTCTGCGAATGAGATCTTACATAGTAGCAGTGAGAACACAGTTCTGCGAAGGAGATCTTACATAGTGGCAGTGAGAACACAGTTCTGCGAAGGAGATCTTACATAGTGGCAGTGAGAACACAGTTCTGCGAAGGAGATCTTACATAGTGGCAGTGAGAACACAATTTTTTTGCGAAGGAGATCTTACATAGTGGCAGTGAGAACACAGTTCTGCGAATGAGATCTTACATAGTGGCAGTGAGAACACAGTTCTGCGAATGAGATCTTACATAGTGGCAGTGAGAACACAGTTCTGCGAAGGAGATCTTACATAGTGGCAGTGAGAACACAATTTTTTTGCGAAGGAGATCTTACATAGTAGCAGTGAGAACACAGTTCTGCGAAGGAGATCTTACATAGTGGCAGTGAGAACACAGTTCTGCGAAGGAGATCTTACATAGTGGCAGTGAGAACACAGTTCTGCTAAGGAGATCTTACATAGTGGCAGTGAGAACACAATTTTTTTGCGAAGGAGATCTTACATAGTGGCAGTGAGAACACAGTTCTGCGAATGAGATCTTACATAGTGGCAGTGAGAACACAGTTCTGCGAATGAGATCTTACATAGTGGCAGTGAGAACACAGTTCTGCGAATGAGATCTTACATAGTGGCAGTGAGAACACAGTTCTGCGAATGAGATCTTACATAGTGGCAGTGAGAACACAGTTCTGCGAATGAGATCTTACATAGTGGCAGTGAGAACACAGTTCTGCGAATGAGATCTTACATAGTGGCAGTGAGAACACAGTTCTGCGAATGAGATCTTACATAGTGGCAGTGAGAACACAATTTTTTTGCGAAGGAGATCTTACATAGTGGCAGTGAGAACACAGTTCTGCGAATGAGATCTTACATAGTAGCAGTGAGAACACAGTTCTGCGAAGGAGATCTTACATAGTGGCAGTGAGAACACAGTTCTGCGAAGGAGATCTTACATAGTGGCAGTGAGAACACAGTTCTGCGAAGGAGATCTTACATAGTGGCAGTGAGAACACAATTTTTTTGCGAAGGAGATCTTACATAGTGGCAGTGAGAACACAGTTCTGCGAATGAGATCTTACATAGTGGCAGTGAGAACACAGTTCTGCGAATGAGATCTTACATAGTAGCAGTGAGAACACAGTTCTGCGAAGGAGATCTTACATAGTGGCAGTGAGAACACAGTTCTGCGAAGGAGATCTTACATAGTGGCAGTGAGAACACAGTTCTGCGAAGGAGATCTTACATAGTGGCAGTGAGAACACAATTTTTTTGCGAAGGAGATCTTACATAGTAGCAGTGAGAACACAGTTCTGCGAATGAGATCTTACATAGTGGCAGTGAGAACACAATTTTTTTGCGAAGGAGATCTTACATAGTGGCAGTGAGAACACAGTTCTGCGAATGAGATCTTACATAGTGGCAGTGAGAACACAGTTCTGCGAATGAGATCTTACATAGTGGCAGTGAGAACACAGTTCTGCGAATGAGATCTTACATAGTGGCAGTGAGAACACAATTTTTTTGCGAATGAGATCTTACATAGTGGCAGTGAGAACACAATTTTTTTGCGAATGAGATCTTACATAGTGGCAGTGAGAACACAGTTCTGCGAATGAGATCTTACATAGTGGCAGTGAGAACACAGTTCTGCGAATGAGATCTTACATAGTGGCAGTGAGAACACAGTTCTGCGAATGAGATCTTACATAGTGGCAGTGAGAACACAATTTTTTTGCGAATGAGATCTTACATAGTGGCAGTGAGAACACAATTTTTTTGCGAATGAGATCTTACATAGTGGCAGTGAGAACACAGTTCTGCGAATGAGATCTTACATAGTGGCAGTGAGAACACAGTTCTGCGAATGAGATCTTACATAGTGGCAGTGAGAACACAGTTCTGCGAATGAGATCTTACATAGTGGCAGTGAGAACACAGTTCTGCGAATGAGACCTTACATAGTGGCTGTGAGAACACAGTTCTGCGAATGAGATCTTACATAGTGGCAGTGAGAACACAGTTCTGCGAATGAGATCTTACATAGTGGCAGTGAGAACACAGTTCTGCGAATGAGATCTTACATAGTGGCAGTGAGAACACAGTTCTGCGAATGAGATCTTACATAGTGGCAGTGAGAACACAGTTCTGCGAATGAGATCTTACATAGTGGCAGTGAGAACACAGTTCTGCGAATGAGATCTTACATAGTGGCAGTGAGAACACAGTTCTGCGAATGAGATCTTACATAGTGGCAGTGAGAACACAGTTCTGCGAAGGAGATCTTACATAGTGGCAGTGAGAACACAATTTTTTTGCGAAGGAGATCTTACATAGTGGCAGTGAGAACACAGTTCTGCGAATGAGATCTTACATAGTGGCAGTGAGAACACAGTTCTGCGAATGAGATCTTACATAGTGGCAGTGAGAACACAGTTCTGCGAAGGAGATCTTACATAGTGGCAGTGAGAACACAATTTTTTTGCGAATGAGATCTTACATAGTGGCAGTGAGAACACAGTTCTGCGAATGAGATCTTACATAGTGGCAGTGAGAACACAGTTCTGCGAATGAGATCTTACATAGTGGCAGTGAGAACACAGTTCTGCGAATGAGATCTTACATAGTGGCAGTGAGAACACAGTTCTGCGAAGGAGATCTTACATAGTGGCAGTGAGAACACAATTTTTTTGCGAAGGAGATCTTACATAGTGGCAGTGAGAACACAGTTCTGCGAATGAGATCTTACATAGTGGCAGTGAGAACACAGTTCTGCGAATGAGATCTTACATAGTGGCAGTGAGAACACAGTTCTGCGAATGAGATCTTACATAGTGGCAGTGAGAATACAGTTCTGTGAATGAGATCTTACATAGTGGCAGTGAGAACACAGTTCTGTGAATGAGATCTTACATAGTGGCAGTGAGAACACAGTTCTGTGAATGAGATCTTACATAGTGGCAGTGAGAATACAGTTCTGTGAATGAGATCTTACATTGATACACTATCCATAATATTTATGTTGTGGCCATTGTTTTCTTCTTCTTCGTACATTCTAAAACTCCCGCTGGATCTCTCTTGTAGTAGGACCATGATTCTACTAACTAGATTTCCAGCAGATTGTAGTCCAGAGAATGGAAATGCGTTATGTCGGCGTTTTATTTTGGTTAATGGCCCGACACATTCGTTTTCGGTGGAGCTATTGTTTTAAATTGAAATATATATATATATGGGATTGAAATTGATTAAAGTATAAACCATCTGGCCACGTCGCCAAGTAATAGATTTTGTTTCTCTCGAAACTGATCGTCACAACACAACCAAAAAAAATGTAACTCAATCTTCTAAATTCTTGAGACTAACGGGAATAGAACCAGGTCCCTTCTAACGGCACCGAATCGCCTTGCAATTTAATCGCCTCAATCGTCTAAATGTAGTTATTAGGATACAAGCTTCAAATTATATTTCATTGAATTTAAGTTTGTGTTATATTTTCACGAAATTTTGAACATAATTTAGGAATTTGGATTGTTTAGGGATTTAATTGATCTGAAATTTGGTCGTAAACAGTTTAAAACATTTGGCAACCTTGGTGCAGACATTGTTTAAAAGTTTAGGATTACTTTGGAAGCAGTGGTTATTACGTCTATACCATAACTATAACCAATATATGTACTATACTCATTGTGAGTTTTTATGTTTCTTGAGAAAATAATACTGAACATGTAATTGATTATTTTGGTTGTCTTTCGTCGAAAGTTTATAAGGTCAAGGATAAGTTTTTTTCGCGTGACATCAGCTATGACGTTGTTTCAGTGATATACAAACAGGAAACAGGTCCTTGTAATCGTTCGTTTGTTTTGTTTATGATTTCCACGAATCAAGAACAAGTGGTTTTTTTTCTTACAAATTTTGTTCTTGGAAAAAAGGGGGGTACTTTAGGGGGAGGGGTACTTCAGAGAGATTTATTTCCTACTCAGAAAGCCACTTACTCTCACCAAGTGTTTTAGTGTCTCCTCATTATTAAAGCATCAATATATAATATCATGTCATCTATTAAAGCAAGGGTTCTCAACTTTGTCAGACGACGAGCACTGTCAACATTTAATCGTTAGTTTTGTGTGTGTGCTCACGAGCACCAGGTTGAGAACGCCTGTAACAGAGCATTGATTCTCAACGTGAGCGATGTGGTAGTTCTCCTGAGGGCTACGGATACTTGCAGATCGCCTTGAAGAACGCCAATTAAAATTGGGGGTGTTAAATACCTGTTTAGGAGGGCCACAAGATGGTATTACTATCAACAAACTTTAGTAGGTTAAATTGAAAAAAAAAAATCTAAACTTTCAATAAAATCAATGATCATTACAATTCTATACAATCAATAAACCTTAAAACTTAATATAGTCGATAAACTTTAAGACTTAATATAGTCAATTAACCTTAAAAACCTTGATGAACTCAAGGGATCAAACTTTTTTTTCAAGGGAGCAATTTAGAAAATAATGTCCTGACAGGGCCCAAGACAGAAAAAAGTTTGAGAGCCTATTTACTAGGAATTTTCTGGGAAGTTCGTGGTATTTTGAGTCACAGATCAGTCAACAATAGGTGCGGTACTTGTGCTAAACATGTTATTATTTTGGGAAGAGATGTCGAGTTCGATGTTCGATGGAGTGAAAATCTCCCATTTTCTTGCTTATCGTGACCAGATACTTTAAGCTTCCTCGTGTCAATGTTGCTTATTTGTCACAACCACGATGACCAGGATGTTCAACTTGAATTGTTTGTTTCTTTGTGTGAGAACCCCAGGAATTGCGAGCGATTAGCTCTTACTTCCTATGTACAGTAGTGTAGTTATTCGGATCTTTTTTTCATACCCAGGAGACTTCAGTTTTTGGCTTAGTGCAATGCCTATTGAAAGAACCTTCTACTCACAGGTGGTCTGTAATTGTAGGCCTATAGATGTCATACTACAAAGCTTCCATAAGAGAGCTTGAATATAACGGCATGTCATCTGCTAATGTTTTCTGTTTGAATGGTGGATTTGTATAGTGGACTATTGGTGAGACCCACAGACGCAAATGCATGCTAACTTGCATAGTGGTGATGCTGATAACAGTTGTGAGATACACTCTGGAGATATGGGGGGGGGGGGTGTTCAATGTCCCTCTTAGGAAACAATAACATACAAGTTAGTAGTAGGAAGTAAGCCAAAAATCTTTTAAAACCACCGCATCCCCCTTACTCCCTTTTTGTGTTCCAGAAAAAAAGGCTACCATATATTTTTGGTTAAAAGTGAACTATTTACCCATAAAAACGAGGAAATAAATTTGTGTTAAAAGTAAACTTACCAAAGGTATATCTACGACCTTGAGTGAGAAAATGGCTAGAGTTTAAAATGTGTGTAAAGTGTGCTCCGCCGTGACCGTCGTCGATATATAAAAGACCTGCTCACTAAATTAAGCTGTACCAATTCGTTACATGTTTAAATATTGTTTGCCTTTTAGTTGATTACTATTTAAATACTTGGAATCGTATGCCAGAAATAACATAGCGGATTCCAAGTGTATAAATAGTAACCAACTAAAATGCCAACAATAATCTAAACACGTAGCGAATTGGATCCAGCTTAATTTAGCGAAATGACTTTATACTTAAGCCCGGTCGTGGCTCCGGCCATCTCCTAAAAAAAACAGAACAAGATTTTTAGCACTAGGAATTTCGACAAAAGAATAACAACAAGACGAACGTGTTTTCGAAAAATTGTTATCAACTTTCACATGAAAAATTGTCATCAACTTTCATATGAAACATTATCCTCAACTTTCACATGAAATTTGTCAGCAACTTTCACATGATATTTGTCAGCAACTTTCATATGAAATTTGTCAGAAACTTTCACATGAAAAAGAGGGATATACCCACGGAAGTGGGCAAAAATGACCCTTTATTAAGTAACCCTCCGCGCCTTCTTAATGAAAACGATCTACGGCCCTGAAAGTGAAGATATGTTCGCAATTCTTTAATCGCCATTTCTCATGCAGGTATTTCACAATTAGATAGGTGACACATAAAACAATCCGGGTGGTGTTTTAGGGCCGGTAACACATAAAACAATCCCGGTGGCGTGTAAGGGCCGGTGACACATAAAAGAATCCGGGTGGTGTGTTAGGGCCGGTGACACATAAAACAATCCGGGTGGTGTGTAAGGGCCGGTGACACATAAAAGAATCCGGGTGGTGTGTTAGGGCCGGTGACACATAAAACAATCCGGGTGGTGTTTTAGGGCCGGTGACACATAAAACAATCCGGGTGGTGTGTAAGGGCCGGTGACACATAAAAGAATCCGGGTGGTGTGTTAGGGCCGGTGACACATAAAACAATCCGGGTGGTGTGTAAGGGCCGGTGACACATAAAAGAATCCGGGTGGTGTGTAAGGGCCGGTGACACATAAAACAATCCGGGTGGTGTGTTAGGGCCGGTGACACATAAAACAATCCGGGTGGTGTGTAAGGGCCAGTAGTATTTTGGTGTGACTTTCGTCAGTATGACTTCAATACAAAATTAGTTATGGTTCATTTGTTACGTTTTTGTATATTGTAGTGATTTTTCATTGGCTACTATTTATAGAGTAGCATGCCAAAAATAAGCCAAGGCGATCAACGAAAAACACGGAAATAATCAAAATGGGCCGAATAGGCAATGTTTACGTTTTCTGTGCACAGGTCTTCTATACCGTAAATGATCACGATTTAAATCTTTAAGCCCGCGGGTCGGTGAGACCCATGAAATAATCCGGGTGGTGTGTCTGAGCCATTAGTATTTATACCATCACGCACACTGTTATACTACCACTTGTCAGTTTTAGATATTTAATTTCATATTCTAGAAATAAGTTAGTAAGGATGTATGTGATCGAGTTGGTTTAATAATTCCATAAGTAAAAATAGAGGAGCGCGGTAGCCTAGTGGATAGTGAGCTTGCTTGTTTGCTATCATCTGATTACAGCGTGCCAGGTTCGAAACCACGTCCGGACATTAAAAAAAAATCCGGGTTGTGATTTCTCACTTGGCACGACCACTCCTCCAGTCGACTCAGCTGTAAATGAGTACCTGACGCATGAGTTAGGGAAGGTAAAAAAAACAGCAAGGAAGGGAACTGGCCACCCCACCTAATAGTTGCTGCGGCTTAGTACATGAAGAGTTATCTTCATCCCCGACGGCAAATGCCATGGGACCTACCTTTACCTTCACCTTAAGTAAAAATAGCCCAAAAGCCACGCTTTAGTTGCGTGTATAAGGTCAAAATGTGCAGATATCGCAGTAAATATGTAAACCACAGTTCAAAAAATTCCGTTCTTGGGACATCATGCTAATCGGCAGGAGTTTAAAATGATTTCGGAAGAAGAAGAAATTAACTTCTGTGGTTCCCCTCTAGATGTCCCCACGAATTCCATTTTTTCTTCGTGGGCACCCCTTCCCTGAATTCACCACGAATACCCTGGAGTCCATATGTCACATGATTAGAATCACTGTACTATAAAAGGCTAGACAATAAAAAGATACAATAAAAGATGCAATGATAATTTTCTTGTCATTCCCTAGCCAATGATAATGTAGTACACTTATGCCGAGGGTACACTGGAGAGTGATAATCATGATGTCAACTTCTTCAATCTGCCATGCACTTCTAAACGTCATTTACACTTCGGATTGCCAGTTCTTTCACATTGTCACTTCATAGAATTCTCTATCTGTACGTCTAACGTTATTATCTGAAATCTTGATGAACAGTTTGATTAAGATCAGATTTTGCTTTGAATACCGACACTTGATTTCCACTTATTTTTTTTCCACAAATTGGAACATTATTATGAACAAGAATGTGAAATATCATCATCATCAGGAGCCGTGTAGACAGTCGAGAGCGATCATCGACTTACAGAACTTTCAATTTCTAGTATCTCTAATCAAGATCGGTGTTGAATCTTTGACATGCCACGGGTCCAGAATATCCGACATTTTTTCATGTTGTAGTCCTCGATATTTCGCGTTTTTAATCTTGTCAGTTGTAGGTAGCTATGTTCTCCAACTCCCTCCCTTCCGTGTTTCATAACGTGTCCAACTAATACAGATTTGTGTGAACTATACTACAAATAATAACATTTACCAGTGTCTTCGTCGCCTTCTTTTTAATACATGTTCAAACTAATGTTCGTGTGTAGGATATCATCCAGAGAGTGGAAGAGAACATCAACTTATGTTGGTGAGTAGGATATCATCCAGAGAGTGGAAGACAACATCAACTTATGTTGGTGAGTAGGATATCATCCAGAGAGTGGAAGACAACATCAACTTATGTTGGTGAGTAGGATATCATCCAGAGAGTGGAAGACAACATCAACTTATGTTGGTGAGTAGGATATCATCCAAAGAGTGGAAGACAACATCAACTTATGTTGGTGAGTAGGATATCATCCAGAGAGTGGAAGACAACATCAACTTATGTTGGTGAGTAGGATATCATCCAGAGAGTGAAAGACAACATCAACTTATGTTGGTGAGTAGGATATCATCCAGAGAGTGGAAGACAACATCAACTTATGTTGGTGAGTAGGATATCATCCAAAGAGTGGAAGACAACATCAACTTATGTTGGTGAGTAGGATATCATCCAGAGAGTGGAAGACAACATCAACTTATGTTGGTGAGTAGGATATCATCCAGAGAGTGGAAGAGATCATCAACTCATGTTGGTGTGTAGGATATCATCCAGAGAGTGGAAGACAACATCAACTCATGTTGGTGAGTAGGATATCATCCAGAGAGTGGAAGACAACATCAACTCATGTTGGTGAGTAGGATATCATCCAGAGAGTGGAATACAACATAAACTCATGTTGGTGAGTAGGATATCATCCAGAGAGTGGAAGAGAACATCAACTCATGTTGGTGTGTAGGATATCATCCAGAGAGTGGAAGACAACATCAACTCATGTTGGTGAGTAGGATATCATCCAGAGAGTGGAAGAGATCATCAACTTATGTTGGTGAGTAGGATATCATCCAGAGAGTGGAAGAGATCATCAACTTATGTTGAGTAGGATATCATCCAAAGAGCGGAAGCTACTATCAACTCCTGTTGGTGAGTAGGATAATATCCAGACAGTAGAAGCTAACTTCAACTCATGTTTGTGAGTAGGATATCATCCAGACAGTAGAAGCTAACTTCAACTCATGTTTGTGAGTAGGATATCATCCGGCGGTCTCGGGCTAAATCCACGCTTGGGACCAGATTTTTTTCTTTCGGAGGTAAAATCAAAATTCTTCCTGTACGTGTCGCGGCGTCTGCTATGGCAAATCGGCCTTTGTACACCCCATAGAAAATATCACCTGTACTCATTCACAGTAAAACATGCGGTAATAAAAGTGTTTTTTCTCTAAAAGCTGGCAGCTTACCCACACGGCCTACGAGATTGTGTATCTCCATTGATAATATACCTATAGATTTTAGCGAGTAGATAGGTGATAGACAGATGACAGTACCCACTTATGATCATAATACCTTGGATTCCTTCAATGAACTGCGTCACCTGTGACTTGAACCAAAGACATATAGATATTTACAAAAAAATGCTATGACAAGCTTGTTGACGACCGACTTTTCTGTGACGCAATTGCATGCCCTATTGTTTCTAGATGTCTGTGCTTGAACACATGGTCTAGCGACGAAGGGTCGATGTTAATACAATTGGCGTTTTTTTAAAGTATTAATGTGAATTCACCCTCGGTGATAGAAGTGTCATGATTACATGAACTCTGACCTCTAATAGTAGTTAATGGCCTGCTATAGCCAAAATTAGCTCGTGGCTTCGGTTTAAAGGGAAACAATTAACAACAACAAGATATAACTCCCTACCAATCACCAGTAGTAATAACACGAGAAACAGACATTTATCAAAAACTTACCTGTCGAATTCCAAGAGAACCAGCTCTTCAACAGGTGCCATGTCGAAATAACATAAAATTCGAAGATTCAGACTAAATGATGGCTACTAACTCGATATACGTAAATGAAATTAACAAAACAACTTTGGTTTATGATGTGAATCAACACAGAATGTTAGAGTCAACAACGAAAAAAATGAGTAACTACAACAGGACAAGGCGACCAGCGCCTTGCATCGAACCAGCGACAAAACCTGATATGATGTCACATGCACTTGACTATATACAAACCAGCTTAGCGAACGTTGGTCACGTGAACACAATGATTGGTTAGGGTTAAGTCTCGTCAATTATCGCGAGAAATATTGTCGCATAGAAAAGTTGACGACATTACGAAGTTACAAGAAAACAGATTTGTTAGGGAAACGCTGGTAATTAATATTCATAAGATGTCCCGCTTGAAGACGTTATTGCGGACGGGTGAGGGGGTCATTGATCTCTAGAACTCTGTACACGTCGTTGGTAGTCAATTATCTGACATATCTCAGGGGTTGTTCTCTCACCACGAAGGTATTCAATTAGACACCGTTGAGGGGAAATAATCCATAATAATAAACACCCGTGCCCGACTGTGTAGGAGACCATGACCCCACAACAACTCTATATCTCTTATCTTCCGCCAGGATCGTTTTTGAAGACCTCAACACTTCAGATGGGAAACTATTTGATATTTTTCACGGGGCAGTCCATAAATTGCGTCACAATAATTTGTTTTTCAATATTTTAACCACCCCTCCCCAGCCAACAGGTGACATCAGTTTAGGTACCACCCCTCCCAGACAACAGGTGACAAAAGTTCATATACTACCCATTCCAGCCAACAGGTGACAAGAATTCAGGTACCACCTCTCCCGGCCACCATGCGACAAGAGTTCAGGTACCACCACTGCTAGCCAAAAGGTGACAGGAATTCAGGTACCACCCCTCCCAGCCAACAGCCAAGAGTTCAGGTACAACCTCTGTTAGTCAAAAGGTGACAAGAGTGCAGATACCACCCTCCGAGCAAACAGGTGACAAGCGTTATGTACCACCCCTCCCAGCAATAGGTGATAAGAGTTCAGGCACCATCCCTCCCAGATCACCCTCTTGTCACTACCGACCCTCCGTTTATTTATGTCAAGAAATCGCCGCCCTAAATAACACACCCAAAATAACAATTTTTAAAGAACAAAAACGTACGGTAAAATACATGAATTATTCACGTATTCAGAGAAATATTTTAAAATCTCACAATTTCATTGATGTTTAAAAACAATATTCATGACGTCAACTTTTGTAAACTCCCCCATCGTGTCAACAACTGTCAATATTTGTTCAGACCCCCGCCTAATCATTGACGTAATTTATGAACAGCTGCTACGCAGTCGCTCTTATGTAGTCGCTCCCATGCAGTCGCTCACGTGCAGTCACTCCCATTCAGTAGCTCTCATGCAGTCGCTCTCATGCAGTCGCACCCATGCATTTACTCCTATGCAGTCGCCCTAATGCAGTCACTCCCATGCAGTCTCTCCCATGCAGTCGCTTACGTGCAGTCTTTCCCATGCAGTCACTCCGATCCCAAGTAGTCTCTTCCATGCAGTCGCTCACGTGCAGTCTCTCCCATGCAGTCTCTCCAATGCAGTCTCTCCAATGCAGTCCCTCCCATGCAGTCACTCCCATGCAGTCTCTCCCATGCAGTCACTCCCATGCAGTCACTTACATGCAGTCACTCCCTTTGTAGTCGCTCACGCGCAGTCACTCCCATGCAGTCACTCCCATGCAGTCACTCCCATGCAGTCGCTCACGTGCAGTCGCTCACGTGCAGTCTCTCCCATGCAGTCTCTCCAATGCAGTCTCTCCAATGCAGTCCCTCCCATGCAGTCACTCCCATGCAGTCTCTCCCATGCAGTCACTCCCATGCAGTCACTTACATGCAGTCACTCCCTTTGTAGTCGCTCACGCGCAGTCACTCCCATGCAGTCACTCCCATGCAGTCACTCCCATGCAGTCGCTCACGTGCAGTCGCTCACGTGCCGTCACTCCCATGCAGTCTCTCACGCGCAGTCACTCCCATGCAGTCACTCTCATGCAGTCGCTCACGTGCCGTCACTCCCATGCAGTCTCTCACGCGCAGTCACTCCCATGCAGTCACTCCCATGCAGTCACTCTCATGCAGTCGCTCACGTGCCGTCACTCCCATGCAGTCTCTCACGTGCAGTCACTCTCATGCAGTCGCTCACGTGCAGTCGCTCACGTGCCGTCACTCCCATGCAGTCGCTCACGCGCAGTCACTCCCATGCAGTCACTCCCATGCAGTCACTCCCATGCAGTCGCTCACGTGCCGTCACTCCCATGCAGTCACTCCCATGCAGTCACTCTCATGCAGTCGCTCACGTGCCGTCACTCCCATGCAGTATCTCACGCGCAGTCACTCCCATGCAGTCACTCTCATGCAGTCGCTCACGTGCAGTCGCTCACGTGCCGTCACTCCCATGCAGTCGCTCACGCGCAGTCACTCCCATGCAGTCACTCCCATGCAGTCACTCCCATGCAGTCACTCCCATGCAGTCACTCCCATGCAGTCACTCTCATGCAGTCGCTCACGTGCAGTCGCTCACGTGCCGTCACTCCCATGCAGTCTCTCACGTGCAGTCACTTTCATTCTCTATTTCCTCTAATCTTTATTCTACAAATGCGTTATACGAGAAGCACAATCCTCAATGAAGGGACACAAAAATAAAAATTAATGAAGGCAGAACTTCACTGATATTAGTACAAGAAATAATCGTTGTTGTCTATTTCATACATTCGGGGTAACATTGGGGGTTTTGGGGGTGGTGCTGAGGGTTGTATTTTACTATTTCTGGTGTGGGGGTGGTATTGGTGGTATTGGTGTTTGGGGTGTATTAGTTGTATTGGTGGTTTTTGGGTTGTTTTAGTGGTTTTTGTGATGTTGGAGTGGTATTGGTGGTATTGGTGGTGTTGGGGTGGTATTGGTGGTGTTGGGAGTTGTATAGAAAAGTATCTGTGGCAGGTGATGATCTGGCATACGCACTAGACGACTTGCCCAGCGAATCTGTTTCTGCTTCAGAATAATTTCAATGCTAGGGATAGCAGATCTGTCAAGGGCAGTGATATCCGGAATCTTGTCTTGCCATCTGATGTTCATAACGTTTCTGAGACGGGTTGTGTGAAAGTGAGTGAGTTTCCTCACATGACGAATAACAATGAAAGTGAGTGAGTTTCCTCACATGACGAATAACAATGAAAGTGAGTGAGTTTCCTCACATGACGAATAACAATGAAAGTGAGTGAGTTTCCTCACATGACGAATAACAATGAAAGTGAGTGAGTTTCCTCACATGACGAATAACAATGAAAGTACCACTGCTCTGTAAACTTTCAGCTTAGTTGAATACGGAAATGATTTGCGCTGAAGATTTTGATTTAAGTGAAGACAAGTTGCACAAATCGTCGATCTCATTCTCTTGTCGGATTTAATTTGAAACTAGTTGTATGATGAATCGAGTCGACTGGAAGTGAAATTCGATGAGGTGGATGACCATGGTTTTCTACAAGTCTCACCATTCCCAATGCGGTCCACAACACATTGCTAATGTTCGCCTACATTACATATGGGCAATAAACTATCGTACCTCACACGCGTAAATTCTCAGAACATTAGACTTTATATGTAATGGTTGACAAGGTCTTCATGTTTTTTTAGACAGTCTCAGAATGACAACGCCTACGTTATGAGTGCCCAACAGGCTGTGTAATATGTCACTGTTAACAGAATGACATCACATACTTTATGAGTGCCCAATAGGCTGTGATGCAGATACTTGAGGGAAAATCCTGCTTGATGTTGTCAGTTAATGATTTATTTCCTCGTCTCCTTCTTTCACCCTCGACTGTTTCCCGTAGTATAGTCTTTGACAAGTATATGTCAGCATACATGTCCATACATTCTGTATGTCGACATATGTGTCCAAACCATACACGTTTTTCGTCGTTTTATTAATGTGTAATTAATTTAGAGCAATAGTTTCGATGGACCTGTATACATCTCGATTTGATTTCTTATGTACACATCTGTCTTATGTTCTCTATCGGAGGTGCACATAATGTGTCGGTAACGTGTATTCGAAGGCCTGTAACCGTCCCTCCATATCTGCAGTGAGTGTTCAACTCTCTTACAGACATACAGACCAATAAAAAACACTTTAGTTTTAGCACTGGAAATTGAGAGCTATAGAGCAGTCGGTACAACACCTGATGATGATGGTCTAGTAATATAGAATACCGCCCTAAGCCATGACCGAGCGGCACTAGAAGACTTGTTCTCTGAATTAACGAGGCGTTGATTCGATCTTTTTCTTGATTATTCCCATGTTTTCCATTGACCAATATTTATATGCTTGGAATCATCGCATGCTAAAAATAGCTAAGGCTACTCCAAGTATATAAATAGTAACCAATTGAAAGCGTAACAATAATTTAAAAAAACGTACAGAATAAAGGACTGTTTACTTTTTTCAGTTAGGTCTTATAATTTCGTCTATGGTCACGCTTCAACTAAACACAAGTTGGACACTCCTGAAGTAGAATATTGTGTATATAAGCTTGAAGGCTCGGTTAATAACTCCAATTGAGCACGAGTTGGTAACCTGTGTGACTTTCATACTGCATGACAAGTCAGTGTCGCTACTCCTTGCTCCCCTTTCAAACCTCGGCAACACACTGACACTTGGACATTACTATTTCTGACCTTTAGTAATGAAAAGTTAGCTGCAAAAATCAACTAGAATCTTGAGTTCTAAAACTAAATTGATACTGTTGTATGATTTTAACGAATATGGGGGAACAACCGGATAACTAGACTATGAATAGATCTTCTTCTTCTTCTTCTGCGTTCGTTCTCAAACTCCTGCAGATTAGCAGCAGGATGTAGTCCGGAGAACGGAATGCGCTGTGTCATGGTTTACATCATTGCTGCGATATCTGCGACTTTCGGCCTGACACATCCGCCTTCAGCATGGCTTTGGGTCACTGACCGTATATGGGATGGGGCAGTCAACTCCATCCCATAACTTCCTTAGTGGTCTTTTACGACATGCGTGGAAGGTAAATAGTGTTGCTATTCTTTGCTCTCCTTTCGGGCCCCGGCAACACACGTGTGTATGAATAGATTACCGAGTAGGATGGAAAGAGTGAAATGTTAGTATAAGAAAACCAATCGAGAACTCATTGGAAAAATAAGAAAACACTAAAAGAAATTGTATTAAGAAAAGACAATGGAGATGGATGATGATACATTAATCGCATTAACTGTGAGCAGGCAACTCTTGACAGTCCAAAGCCTTTCGGACAAAACCACGGGTCTTCCTCAGTTGAATAACCGAGGTGACACCGGAACTAGTATAAGGTTTGTTCTCTCAAAGGAATTACCTTGTTATGGGGTTGTTTGGATGCACGTTTAGTCCATAAAGGGAGGCATTTAAGTGTGGCAATATCCCAAGTTCAACATTTCCTGCTGCCAGGAGCGTATCATACAGCTCTGAGCCAACAACTAGGTGGATGAATATACATCAATACAGCTCTGAGCCAACAACTAGGTGGATGAATATACATCAATACAGCTCTGAGCCAACAACTAGGTGGATGAATATACATCAGTACAGCTCTGAGCCAACAACTAGGTGGATGAATATACATCACTACAGCTCTGAGCCAACAACTAGGTGGATGAATGTACATCAATACAGCTCTGAGCCAACAACTAGGTGGATGAATGTACATCAATACAGCTCTGAGCCAACAACTAATGAATGTACATCAATACAGCTCCGAGCCAACAACTAGGTGGATGAATGTACATCAATACAGCTCTGAGCCAACAACTAGGTGGATGAATGTACATCAATACAGCTCTGAGCCAACAACTAATGAATGTACATCAATACAGCTCTGAGCCAACAACTAGGTGGATGAATGTACATCAATACAGCTCTGAGCCAACAACTAATGAATGTACATCAATACAGCTCTGAACCAACAACTAGGTGGATGAATGTACATCAATACAGCTCTGAGCCAACAACTAGGTGGATGAATGTACATCAATACAGCTCTGAGCCAACAACTAATGAATGTACATCAATACAGCTCTGAGCCAACAACTAGGTGGATGACTGTACATCAATACAGCTCTGAGCCAACAACTAATGAATGTACATCAATACAGCTCTGAACCAACAACTAGGTGGATGAATGTACATCAATACAGCTCTGAGCTAACAACTTCGTGGACGAATGTACATTAATAAGACCGGTAGAAAAAACTGCGAGACTAATTATTTTTGAATACATAAGGAAAGAAGAAATATAGAAGAAAAAGGAACACATATAGAAAAGTGTTATGATTCAGATATAAGATGGATGGGTAGATATGGAAAAAACTTGACGCTGGAAGCCGGGATATAAAGTTTTGAGTATCGCTGTCCTAGACAACGTAATACTCAGATTATATGCGGCAAAAAAACTGCGTGTTTATGTTATCTATGTCACAGGAATATCGCCCCAGTCTCGAACATAATTATAGGAAAGGTGATCAATATCTGCCTCAATGATTCTGGGGACAGCCGCTCATTCGTTTTCTGCCTGTGACCAGACAGGGGACATTTGTGTCTTAGAAGTCGATCATTGTAAATTATAAGTTGAACACATGACGGTCACTTTCCTGATTCTTTGTTAAAATTAAATTTTAAAAATAAATAAATAAATGTAGTGGCGAATATCAGATGCAATCAAATTGTGAGATGATAAATATCAGCAGATATCAATATTTGAAGTGAAAATTATCAATCAATATTTGAAGTGAAAATTATCAACCGATATCAATATTTGAAGTGAAAATTATCCACCGATATCAATATATGAAGTGAAAATTATCCGCCGATATCAATATTTGAAGTGAAAATTATCCACCGATATCAATATTTGAAGTGAAAATTATCCACCGATATTAATATTTGAAGTGAAAATTATCCACGGATATTAATATTTGAAGTGAAAATTATCCACCGATATTAATATTTGAAGTGAAAATTATCAGTGGATCTGATATTGTGTGGTTGCAAGTGTGTCAACCGATCTAATATTGTGTGTTTGCAAGTGCTTCAACCGATCTAATATTGTGTGATTGCAAGTGTCAACAGATATCATAAAGTGGGGTTGTAATTGCAAATATTAACCGAAATCATATTGCGTGGATGCAAATATCAACGGATATCACAAAGTCGGAATGTAAATAACCGCATAAAGTGAATGGTATAGGCAACAAACATCAGCTCATATGAAATTGTGTAATCTACAAATGTCCGCTCAATTCAAATTGCAGTCACGAAATGTGTTAGCACATATTTTTCTTTGCTGACGATAATATTGTGTTGTGTTGTAAGCACGGTATAAGCTACAATAATTTTCTAAACTAGTATCTATTAATGAGAGCTACGGAGCAAGATATTGATACGCCGATATTTGAAAAAGTTAATAAAGGCAATGATACTTATAAAATATTAGAAGTGGCAATAACAAATAAAAAGTGTGCCTGAAATATACTAAAATATTTTACAGAAATTATTGTTCCGGAACGAAAAATAAATAATATAAAATATCAATATTTACAATATAACTAGTCACATAGTACAGTCTAGCAGAGTGCACCATCAAAACAAGAGACAAGGGATGTTGGAGATCTGTTGCAGCCAACCTTCGTTGCGGAGAATTTGATAATACATCGATATTTACAGCCTAACAAGTCATATTTGATAAAATTTTAAACCCAGCTAGTCATACTTGTAAATACATCGCCATTTACAACCTTACTAATAATATTTTGTAATACATCGCCATTTACAACCTTACTAATAATATTTTGTAATACATCACCATTTACAGCCTAGCTAGTATTAGATTGCAATAAATCGATATTTACAACCTAACTTATATCAAATATCAGCTGACTACAAATTGCAGTCACAAAATGTGACTGTGTTAGCACATATATATCTTTGCTAACGATAATATTGTGTTGTGTTGTAAGCACGGTATAAGCTACAATCGTTTTCAAAACTGGTATCTATTAATGAGAGCTACGGAGCAAGATACTGATACAGCGATATTTGAAATAGTTAATAAAAGCGATGATACTTATAACATATTACTAAATGGCAATAATAAATAAAAAGTGTATCAGAAATAGAGTAAACACATTCTCAGAAATTGTTATTCTGAACGAAAAATAAATAATATATACTATGAAATACATCAATATTTAGAACTTAGCAAGTCAAATTTGGCAATATATCAATATATATCATTGCGTGTTTTGGAAGGGAAATAACTTTTTAAACGAAAAATTGACTGCACGAAACAAGGAAAGTAATATCAATACTGAATATTTTATTTTAGAAAACTAACTAAAGTTTAACTAAATAAGAACAAAATATACTTTGTAAAAATGCACCAAAAATTGTATTTACCAATCTTTTGATACAAATTTGTATATACATTTTAATACATGCAGATTATCAGACGTATCATGTATTATCTTGAAAGATTTAGGATTAAATAACGGAAAAAAAATATTAGTACAATTGGCCTTTGTAAAAAATAACTACACCGTCTAATATATTGCTTAATGTGGGCCTATAGTATGTCTTATACATATGGGCTGTTATCTTTGTATATATTTATCCCGTATGGCTTGATCGCGAATGTCGGCCGTATAGGAGACCTATTCGCTAAATCGTAAACGTTCTCCGATTAGCGTGAAATCTATTGATTGGCTATTTTTAGCATGCGACTTAATCTATGTAAACAGCGGCCAATTAAAAATCCAACAATAATCAAAAATCGTAATATACAGGGTCCAAATTAATTCAGCTAGGAGGACTGTGTTGTCGAGAGATACGGCTTGATAATAAAATAACCGTGTTTCACATTCTCTCGTATTACCTTTGTGTTTTCTACAGTATAGCTGAACTGTTATTGATTTTTGCGAGTCATCAGGAACTGATCTTACTGTCCACATAATTGTAAATACTTTTTCTAGCCATTTTTTTTATATTTTCAAGACACGTGAATCCCAGCACCGTTATTCTGAATGTGGAAAAGGAAACATCATGAATATTGATTTCTCCCGTTTATGCAGTTTATCTAAGTAAATCAGGTGTATTAATCTACAACTCAATCCAGTAGCAGAACTCGCAAGCCCATCTGCACTCTCATTGCCTCGAACACCCGAATGCCCAGAAACAAAAATAAATTTGACATTTCAATCACACCATAACCCCAAGACATTGTGTCGTCTATTTACCTACATGGTTCATGTTCTTCTTCTTGTATGTTCTTTTTGGGTCTTGGGACTGTCCATAAATTAGCAATTATATGGAGAGGGTCTGAAAGAAACGTGACTGTTGTTGACAGGGGGGGGGGAGTTGAGGATGGCCGATGAAATATTTAAAAAAAATATAATCCAATTAAATTGTTCGAATTCTGTTATGGGAAATTCAAAATAAAACATATTATTTTCATAATTCTTTCAGAAAATATTTAGGTTTGGGGGAGGGGTAATTATTTTTTACATATTTAAGCAGAGGTATCCATGTATATTGATTGTTTGTTCACAGGGAAGGGATTAAAAAGTTTGCAAAAAATGTTAACGTAATTTATCGACATTCCAGTGCTAGAACTTCTGGCCATTCGCAAGGATCAAGCTCCCTGTCTTCTACAGTTTACAGATTACAAGTTCTACAAGCCACCCAAACGTTTGTCTCAGCTCAGTCCAATGTGCTCATGTCGTGCCCAACAATTCTTTGTAATCTGGACACCCCTGGAGTATGTACTCAGGAGTCTGTATTCCTGTTGCACGCAGACATTCAATTGTGTATGCCACCGCTGAAAACTAATCATTCACAAGTCGAAAGAGAATGGTCTGTTGTTGCCTAGGACGTTGATGTATGTACTCTAGTTTCTGATACAACATTCATTTCTGTCTTGCACTGTGATGTATAATGTTTATGGTTTAGTGTTTTGGATTCACTGTATAGCACAGTGTAGCTCAATTTTTCAAATTATTCCTCCTCCTTTTGCCAGGATATCAGTTCTCTCATTTTCAGTAATATCAGTTTTCAGCTAGCCTCGAAGAAGGAGCTATATTTGATATCTGGAAGAATTAGCTATATATGATATATTGAAGAATAAGCTATCTTTGATATCTTGAAGAAGGAGCTATATTTGATATCTTGAAGAAGGAGCTATATTTGATATCTTGAAGAAGGAGATATATCTGATATCTTGAAGAATGAGATATATCTGATATCTTGAAGAATAAACTACATTTGATATCTCGATGAATGAACTATATTTGATGCTTTACAACTTTAGTCTTATTTTTCGTATTGTTCTGTCATATTTATTGTTCTGTCATATATACGAGGCGTGTTCAAATGAAAACGGGACTTGTGGATTTATTTAAAAAGTATCATACGCAATTTAATATTTTCAACGGAATTGAACAAAGCAACCACTTGTGAATAAGAATGCACCTGGGTTCATCAGAAAAAATCTCCGTATGCATTTAGGCAAGCATCCCACTGTTTAGGTAGACGTCGAATGCCGTCCGAGAAAAAGTTGCGTGGCTGTTCTCTGAACCATGTGGTCACCGCTGTCTTCACGTCTGCGTCGCTGTTGAAACTCCACCCCATGTGGTTCAAACTCCACCCCATCCGTTCTTCCTTATGGTGGTCAGTCAACATCCGTGGGACCCACTGTGAACACACCTTCCGATAGTTCAATTTCTTCCGAACAACCATGTGGGCTGTCCCAATTGACATATGGAATTCTTCTGCAAGCGAACGAATGCTCCGACGACGGTCAGTCAGTACTGCTTTATCAAGCACGGCTATGGCTTCTTCTGTTGCAACAATATGCGCCTGACCTGGCCGTGCAAGATCTGCCGTTAACTCACGTCCGTCTTTAAACATACGCACCCACTCCATCACTCTGGTCCTCGACAAACATTTGTCACCATATGCTGCCTTCATTCTCCGATGAATGTCTACTGCTTGACATCCTTCAAATGAAAGAAACTGGATCATAGCACGCTGATTCACTTTGGACGGGTTCGGAATCACACCCGCCATATTGTTAACAGTCTTCTGCAGCACATATGCATGCTGGGAAGATGAACACGTGACCGTATGTAAATTATTGGATACTCATTACTAGTGCAAAATGTCATCAATATCAGTGCGCTCTATCACGCGTGGTGTAACAAGTCCCGGTTTCATTTGAACATGCCTCGTATATGCACCCCGTAAAAATATGACTTTGTTTGGTGGTGTTGTCCGTTCTGTGGTAGGATGAACTCTCAGTGTTTTGCTTAGTCTATGAAATTTTAGCATGTCTTTCCTGTTGGGAATGTTTCAATGATTCTTTTTTCATTGTTTTGCTTTATACAAATAATTAAATTTTCTACGTACATATCTGTCTTATGTTCTCTAGACGAATTCAGCGCATCTCTTATATAGAATATAAAAAAATAGTTGGTAATTAATAAAATACAATTGTATAAAGGTCCACAGGAACCATTACTTTCAATAGTGAAACGTTGCCGATTTTAATAGTTTGGACATGTATGCCGATATGAATCCTGATAAAACACTACACTGCAGAAAACAGTCGAAAGTGGCAAGTGGAAACAGAGGAAAGCAAGGAAACGCAGGCACAGGCAACATCAAAGACTGGACACATAGGAAGCACTTCTCAGCATGAAAGCATCAACCCACCATTTTTGGGCTGTACTGATTTTCTAGAGAATATAAATACGTTCAGTAGTATGTCATTGCTTTCTGAACGGACCGGACGCACAATTGCGTGTTACGCAATTAGAAATGGGTACCTTGACTATCACAGACGCGCTCTGCACCACGCCGCCATAGAGTTAGACTAAACAGTTTGGAATTTTTTCCCTCGCTCAAACGCATCACTGAAGCTAGAAATCGATGGAGGACTGTGTGCGTTGATGCATGACGATCCACAGTACTATAAGACGTAACTGCAAAACGTAAAAATGCCTTCATTCGGTACGTTTTTCATTATTGTTACTTTCCATTTGTTACTATTTTTATATTTGGAGTAGTCTTGATTATTTTTTGGCATGCGATTCCAAGTATATTAATATTGACCAACAGAATCACGGGAATAATCAAGAAATGGAATGAATGAAGGCCTAATTAATTCAGAGAAAAGGTCTTCTACTGGCGATCGGTCACGATTGATGCATCTAACGTAGTATCAATTACGACCTAGGCTAGGTATGTCTTTATGTATATGGGTGTATAAAAAAAATCCCGTTACATTATCGAGAGCTCCCTATACCGATACATTGGTGTAAACATGTGTCCATATTTTATGGTTGTATTTTATTCAATATAAGGTTTTGTATTGCCGAATTACAACATCCAATAATTTATAATACACAAATAAATGATATAACTAAATTCGTCTATCGTCTGGGGTTGAAAAGATCGTACCTCACCATAAATACGATGCCATTTTTATTAAAAATGAAAAACGTGAATAAATACGCACAGTGTACATTTTTCTAATCATGTTCATCGTCTCTTCTAATATAGACATCATCTTCCAATATAGACATCAAGTCTCTTCCAATATAGACATCAAGTCTCTTCCAATATAGACATCAAGTCTCTTCCAATATAGACATCATCTTCCAATATAGACATCAAGTCTTTTCCAATATAGACATCAAGTCTCTTCCAATATAGACATCAAGTATCTCCCAATATCTCTTCCAATATAGACCTCAAGTCTCTTCCAATATAGACATCAAGCCTCTTCCAATATAGACATTAAGTCTCTTCCAATATCTATTCCAATATAGACATCAAGTCTCTTCTAATATAGACATCAAGTCTCTTCCTATATCTATTCCAATATAGACATTAGTTTTTGTTGTTGTGTATCAGTATATATTATATATACGAGTGTCAAGTGTTGATGATGTTAACTGTGTTTGCCTGAGACCAATAACACAGTCTCTCTACACTCTACACTTCTTGAAATAACTTCAGCAACACTCGTAGAATATTTACGCTATATTCTTATCAACTATTGTGAAGCTGATTACCGTGTGCTAAAGACTGCATTTTAATTGTTCTAATTATAATTATCGTGTAATCCAATCTCTTAATAGTGGCCTTTCTTTGGAGCTTTTTTATCTTTAGAGAACAAACTCCACCACTTATGTTGGGATGTTAGATGTCTGCTATGACAGTTCTTTAATTTCTGTCTCATTTTGTTCATGGCCAGATTGTTCAGTACTCAGGAAAAATGGATATTCATAAATTATGTCAACAAATGGGATAGGGTGGGGAATGGGTGAGGGTGTCAAAAAAGTTTGACAGTTGATTGACAAATATTTCGACAGTTGTTTAACAAAAGATAGCTTGTTCCTGCGTTAACTAGATTGTTTGAAGAAAGTTTATACGTTAACTAGATTGTTTGATGAAAGTTTATACGTTAACTAGATTGTTTGATGAAAGTTTATACGTTAACTAGATTGTTTGATGAAAGTTTATACGTTAACTAGATTGTTTCAGCATGGATTTTTTTCTTGAAATTTGAAACAAATGCACTTTTTTGTGGGTACTATTATTTTTGTTATCAATGTGTCACATAAACAACCAAAAACAACACTGAGAAGAACTATGGTAAAAGAAATCACAACAGCCGGTATGAAAAAGAACGATCTGGAACAACTGGCTGTTGATCAACAAGCATGGAGAGCTTTGACATCTGCCCTATGTGCCAAGCTTGGATCGACAAGCACGGAGAGCTATGACATGTGCCCTATGTGCCAAACTTGGATAGACAAGCACGGAGAGCTATGACATGTGCCCTATGTGCCAAACTTGGATAGACAAGCACGGAGAGCTATGACATGTGCTCTATGTGCCAAACTTGGCATAAGATGAAAATAACGATGATAACTATTATTTGCTAAACATATCGTCATAGTGAGAGTGGGAGGGGGCGAGTTTAAATGTCGACATAATTAAGAAGGGAGAGACCCTGAATTCTTGACAGTTGTTGACAATGGTTTTTGATAGTTGTCGACAGTTGTTGACAATGGTTTTTGATAGTTGTTGACAGTTGTTGACAATGGTTTTTGATAGTTGTTGACAGTTGTTGATAATGGTTTTTGATAGTTGTTGACAGTTGTTGATAATGGTTTTTGATAGTTGTTAATATTGAGTGTCAAAAATAAATTGACAATAAATAACAAATTGGTGACAGAATATTTGAAAAGCCCATAATCTAATATATGTGTTTATACTCGATCAATCAGATGTATCAATAACTTAGTTTCATCCCTTCCCCCTCCTGAAAATGTCAGCCGAGAAATATAAAACAGAATTGAAGATAAGGTTGGAGCTGTCTTTAGTTGTTTTGTCACGACTAAAATTAGAGCTATCTATTGTGCTGTATAGTTGTGAGAGTTGGTTGCTCACTGTAGACATAAGCTGCAGGAGATACAATCTGTTGATTAAAAGTGTTATAGACGAATATTGTGTTTTTATTACAGAGAGCATACGACAAATGTGTTAGTTAGTTATTCCTCTAGGGCAAAAGGCGGCACATAGGGCGAATGATATAGATTTCTATGTCTCTCCTTTCATTGCAATTTGCTTTAGATCTTCATTGTTTCTGGTACCTTAGGTGAAACATTCCCTTGTAATAGTTCTACGTAAAGTTTCTTTTGGTCTTCCTCGTTTTCTCTTGGCCCTTGGTGACCACATCAAAGCTTGACAGAGGAGTCTGTCAGTATCCATTTGTAGAACGTGTCAGATGTAATTTCAGCGACACTTTCTAATATCGGTGGATACATATTCTTGTTTTGATTCTTGTCTGACAATTGTGTTCGATTTGAATTCTGACCAACGTATATTCAGTAGCCTTCTAAGACATTTATTTTCAAATTTGTTTAGTCTTTGTTCTAAGTTTTATGTTGCTTTCCAACTTTAGCATCCATATGTAAATGTTTGAATTATGCAGGAGTTGAAGATATTAAGTTATGTGTTATTTCTTAGTGTTTTATGAATGTCAGATATTTGATAGTTTATTGAATGAGTTAGCAGCTAGTGCAATACGGTGTGATATTTCTGTTGATGAATCTCCGTTGTTGATAGCTTGCTCATGTTGTTGATAGTTTGTTCCTGTTGTTGATCGCTTGCTCCTGTTGTTGATAGTTAGTTCCTGTTGTTTATAGTTTCTGTTGTTGATAGCTTGCTCCTGTTGTTGATAGCTTGTTCCTATTGTTTATAGCTTGCTCGCTCCTATTGTTGATAGCTTGCTGCCAAAGTATGTGACAAATGTGTATATAAGAAATAAATCAAGGAAACCTGCAGATTCACAAGAATCACTACTGTCAAAAGAAATAAATGGATGAAAAACATGCGTGCTTTGAATATTTATGCCAGCATGATTCCCTATCAATAAAGATCATGTTGGGTACAGATGAACATGCAGAAAGCAAAGGGGGCTGAAGAAAATTTTGGGAAGACAACATCCCAAGCTGGCCAGGTTACGATTTATAAGCACACACAGACGCATCACTGAAGATAGAAATCGCGTAAGATCTCTGATTTGACGTATCTAATGTAATACATATTAATATATATAAAAAAAGGGTTTAAAAGCCGTAGAAGATTGACTTCACTGTACTCGGTTTCCCATAGGAACTCCATCCCTCTCAACGAAGCGGCAAAAAATCCACCTTATCCAGGGAGATCCCCTCTAATACATTTACATCCCTGATGTGTAATGATGTATGGATGATGTTTGGATTAAACACTTTGACCAACCTATAGAAACTCTTAGCTGATAGACCCAAATTGTACAAAATGAGCTATACAATTAATTCGACAGGGCTGGAAAACCATTATAGAGACTAAAAGTTAATGTTTAATGATGAAATTAATGATGATTAAACACAATACAGTTTGTATGTATAAATCATCATCTATTGCCTTTTCCATCTTCATATCATATCAATAAATCTATGATAAAATAGGCAGAAAAGTGAGAACATAGCGTATTTAAGTACAATTAAATCCCACAGGAAAACATATAACATTGACGTTTGGAATAAATACACCTTTATCAGGAGCAAAACCTAGCACATGTATAATAGAAGGCTTAGAAAACATCATTATATATCGCCCGTGTGTTGTTTGGGCCCGAAAGGGGGCAAAGAATAGCAACACTGTTTACCTTCCATGCATGTCGTACGAGGCGACTACGGAGGTTATGGGATGGAGATGGCTGTCCCATCCCATATAGGGTCAATGACCCAAACCATGCTGAAGACGGATGTGTCAGGCCGAAATGCGCAGATATAGCAGCAATGCTGTAAACCATGACACAACTCATTCTGTTCTCTTGACTACACCCTGCTGATTTGCAGGAGTTTGAGAACGAACCCAGAAGAAGACACAGAAGACATTACATATGAACGTAAAAATACACGACTAATATAAACCATTATTTGTAAACGGGGGTTCTGCCACCCCCTGTGGGCGTTTTAGGCTGTCACAGTTATTGATGGGCACAATTTGCCTGTTTGGTGTCAGACGTTAGCTTGTATACACTTAAAACTGTAAATTGAAATTATATATATCGGAAACATTAATGTGGTATTTAAATTATTTTTATACCATAATTTTGTTATACAACTCTAGAAAATGATAGAAAACATTGATGTATTGTGCTGTACTTAT
This sequence comes from Meghimatium bilineatum, assembly GCA_034231615.1. Taxonomy (NCBI): domain Eukaryota; kingdom Metazoa; phylum Mollusca; class Gastropoda; order Stylommatophora; family Philomycidae; genus Meghimatium; species Meghimatium bilineatum. The sequence continues at coordinate 93,777,032 of CM067322.1, read as the reverse complement.
GTAGGATTCGATGGGCAGTGTGGGGCAGGGGCCTTGAAAAATAAATTGTTTTTAGAAGGAAGATGAAGGCTACGTGAGTTAGGATGATAAAAACAGACATAAACATACGCATTTTTACATCACGATTTTTGGCGCAGTCTGAAATGATACTTGTGCCTCACAATGCGAAACTTTCAAACAGGGTAATATAGTTTTATTAATCACTTATACACATTGCTATTTTGCTCACAGGGCTTTATCAAGAACATAACATAATACACGGCGAATAAAGACAGGCACTGTTCACAGTCACATAATAGAGCTAATTGGAGTATTTGGTGGAAGTACGAAAGAGTTGATTGATAATAGGAAATATGAAAACTAGAAGGATAGAGACGAAAGAAAACAAACATATAATTGAAATAGTCTAACAGGGTATCTACAAAACAAAACAAGCAAAAAAGTGACCGAATACTAAAGAAATATCTAAGAAAGCCTTACATGCAATTGACAGAACACAACGCGACTCCTAACAAAACAGGACACGCCGACAATTGATGTAATAAAGCATGATTTCTCTAAAACAAAACTAACAGAAAATTGACAGAAAACAACAAGATATCTAAAAACAAAACATACACCTGACAGAACACAAGATATCTACGCGTAAGACTGATGGATGTTAATACCAAAAAGCTAGTGGTTCGTCACAATTCACCTCTCGTTGTAACGTTTTGTTCATCTTGGAACAAACGTCAGACGTGAGCAACTTTCTGGTCAGATTGAGCACTTCTCGCCAGTCATTGGACCAACAAGATCTCGTGGTTTAATATTTAAGCCCTTTGTTCAAGAGATCGAAGTTCGAATCACGCTCGCGATATCGTGCGTTCAAAGTGCATTTTTATCGGGATCTCTATGATTATAGGAAAGAAGCTTCGAAGTTACGTGCCATGAGCGACACTCTCGTCAGAGAGCGTGAAGCCGTTTTGACAGGAACGGGGTACATATGGAGTAGGCAAAAAGGGTTGAAAATGCGTAGAGGATTGGTTTCACTGTACTGGGGGTGTAACCCACGGATAATGAAAATCAATCCGTTACACATTTTCAACATTTTCTGAAAATTGTGTTATTTATAATAACTAACGGTTCTTGATTTGTTGACCAGCTTTAACAAAAGGCATGATTAAACACACCAAATTCTCTATTATCTATAGTCTTGTTATTTCATCCTTTCCCTGTTACCAGCAACTATGCCTTCCATTACTAATTTTACCATACGGTTATGTCTCTTTATACGGCTAAAACAACCTCTACTTTCTTATTTACATTTCTTATTCACAATTCATTTTTCTGCAGCAATAAAAGACGTTGAAGGAGAAACATCACAAATGGAAAAGTTATGACAAGCAGCAAACAGGAAACATTGCTACAACTATTAGAAAACTGTATTATGTATACTTAGATTTTCCACACCACACGGCAATGACAATGGAAAAGAAATTATCATAACTGGAAATTAAATGATATAGAAAGGTCTTAAGATTATCATGGACTATTTAAAACAGCCGTTCGCGAAGAACTGCATGTCCGGCTCTGTGGCAGAGTGACGGAGTACAGGGTCCGTTTCTGATGGCCAAGGTACCCCTCCACAGGCAACTGTGCACCCGGACCGTTCAGAATGCACTGACAAGCTACTGCACGTATTTATATTGCCTAGAAAATAACTACAGCCAAAAAATGCAGGTTTTTTTTCGGAATAGAAAAAATCCTGAATAGAATATGCTGTCAATTTTTTTTATCAATCTATTATTATTTCCACTTGTGATATTAGGCGTCGTAGTGGAAATTCGAAGTTTTGTTTTTGTCTTTGGCCATTTTAGTTGCATTGGCCATGTCTGTGTCTATTTAATGTTTCTTTGATTATCTCTGCCCATCTAGTTCTTGGTCTTCCGTGTCCGTTGTAACCTGGTCTGATGTATGCACGAATGGCTGTTTGCGGATGTTCCATTCTTATGATGTGACCAAACTATTTGGTTTATTGCCTCTCGAGATAGTCGTGACTTGAGATCGTCATTACCCTTTTCCTGATATCATAATTTCTCTGGTTTTCTCTTCTCGTGACATATATAGCTTTCTTCAAACATCTCATTTCGCAAGCTGTGATGTTTTTTTTGCAATAGTCTTTATCAAGGGCTATGTTTTCCGCATCGGACCGCATCGGGCATGGTGACACACGTAGAAAACCTTGGTCATCCACTTCATCATACTTCACTTCCAGTTGTCTAGATTCGTCTTGCCACTTTCTTCAATGGTCTCCTGTAAGATGTGCTCTATGTATATGTTGAAAATACTGGAAATATTATGCATCCTTGCCGAACTTCTACTTATTGGCTAATGTACTTACGTAAAACACACGGTAGATCACCTTTTCAGGGACTCATATATTATCTGACTATATGTGTATAAAATATAAACAATAGTATACAAGACAATTTCAACGTTTTAAGTCTTTTTCATGAAAATACAAAGCAAACAGTGAACAAACAGTAAAAATAATAACAATAATGGCACTATCACAGAAGAATTAGAAGGCCGGCATTTAATAGCAGAGAAGTCCAAGGTAATAATGACGTACATATGCACAATTATTGTTATAGATACGCGCATTACAAAATATGGAGAAATAAATCAACTACGTCTGAATACATTATAAACGACAACAGAGCAAAATCTAAGTAAATGAATGATAGTAATTAAGACCAAATGGCTTAAGGGTACCAAGCTGCAATATATAGCGATTTTTATGGGCGTACTCATTAGTGGTGCAAGGTCTTAATGCGGTAACCTGAATGCACGGGAACTATGATGATCGTCGTCATTGAAATGTATAGCGACAAGATCAGGCGATCTGTGGTTAATGGCATGAAGTTGTTGGCAGAAAAGGTGACGTAGTATTTTACCTTATATCTCTTGTCACAGCATTTATAAAAGATAGCGTAAATTATAACGTCTCACCTATTATAGATTCTCTTAATTGCTAGAAATTTCTAGGATAAAATATAGTATTTTTCTTGGCTTATCATTTTCAGAGAAAAAAAGACACTCAAATACACAGAACGCACCATCTTCTCAAGCAGACTTACTTTACACTTACTTTACACTTACTTCTCGGGTGGTAGAAGTACTCTACTCCTCCCTCTGGGACCTGGCGTGTGAGAGTACGATGTTTGAATATCGTTATAATCATAGCCGCGTGGATAAGGGTACCACTGGGAATCCATGACACAGCACGTCTGTTTATAACAATCTATGAACCTATGCCTGAGTTACGTATTCGTTTATCATCAAATATATATGTATACCTTTAAAAGCAAAAAATGATTTCACGTTTATTCCTGAATATACACATGAAAATTGCTGCAAAATTCCCTAAAACTTAATTTACTTGAATTTAATTAGTCAATATGATCATCATAATGCTCTTGAATTTTGCTGACTTGCACCTTTTTTGTGTTGAATCTTATCTGTAAACTGTAACAAATTTGTGTTTCAACTGTGAAGATGCTTGAAGGATAGATGGAACTTTGTCTTCACCAAAGAATCAGCTATAAATATAAGTCTTCAATTCCCTGCTTAAAGTATTGTAGAAAAATCGTTGACCACCTTCCTGAAGTATGGTAGAAAAATCGTTGACCACTTGCCTGAAGTATGGTAGAAAAATAGTTGACAACCTGCCTGAAGTATGGTAGAAAAATCGTTGACCACTTGCCTGAAGTACGGTAGAAAAAAAAGGTTGACTCAGTCCACAAGTCAATCACAGTTTTGACCTACAAATAAAATAACTAAATGGAACCGATGTATAAGTCTAGCTATGACAAGTTCCAGCAAGTTACATCAAGATCCAATTGTCTGTTTCAAATCTGAGACCGTTGCATGCGTTCCGGCTTAGCAACAATAAGTATTCTCCATAAGATAAAAGTCCAAGATATCAGCTAATCAGGTTGCTGGTTTATATCACGTGACTATTTCCAACCACAATGTTGGCAAAGATAAGCAAAAGAAACACACAATTTTGATAAGCGCATCAATTTAAGTGTTAAACTCGGCACTGACGATCAGACGGACCACAAAGAGAGAAAATGCCAGAAAACTTGATTTTTTAATATATTTATTGATCATATTAAACTAAATGCATGAAGTCTTTACATAGGTCGGGCAAAAGAGCCGTGATACAATCGTGACGTTGAATTTGGAAGCAATGACGGGATGATGTCAGTAGAATATGTCTTGCTTCAGGCATTCTAAAACTTATAAATAGAATGATTAAGGCATGGGGTGGTGAGGCAGTGGTGTGAGAAATACTAGACGCAATGTTACTTCACCGATTTTATTAATATATTGTAAATAATTCTAGGAACCATGAAACCTACAGGACAGACAGACTATATTTTTTATTGATATATCGTCAATAATTCTAGGAACCATGAAACCTACAGAGCAGACAAGACTATATTTTTATTGATATTATATATATATATACGGACGGAGGACCGATGTGGCATACATGTCTTATATAGCAACACAACTCAATATTTCTCTTCCCCATGATGTATTTCATAGGACACTTAATCTCTTCATCCTGTCATTGTCATACAATATGCCATTTCTTATGTAAATTATATTGTTTCTTTGTCTGTTGTCTTTCATCCTGATGAAGTTTTTTAGTCGAAACGTCGTTTGTCGCCGTGTCTAGTCGTTAGTATGTTTTGTTTATAATTATTGGTAAAACCTGAACCTATTTCCGTTTATTTTAACATTGTGCTTGTAGTACCGCAGCTTTTACATTTCAAGTATCAGGTTCTTTCTGAACACCGAAATTGTATCTTTTATTTTAAGTTTCTTGCAATAGTTCACATGCTACATCCACGACCGTCTCTAGGAAGAACTGTTAACTAGAATTGTCACGTGTCCAGACGGGAGCGCTTGGAGGTCTTTCGGTTAGTCACTATTTATATACTCGGAGTCGCCTTGGCTATTTTTGGCATGCGATTCCAAGTATGTAAAAAAGGGACCAACCGAACACCAAACAATCAAAAACGAAACGAATGGCGTCCTAATTAATGATGTTGGAAGGCTTTTATTGTACACCGTCATGTTACATCAGATAGCAAGAAAAGAGATGAATATGTCACCAATCAAGCAGAGCATGTTTTAATGAAGGCAACTCTCCTGATATGGAGGTCACTCCATTGTAAATCTGTGAGACAGTCGTAGCTGTGTTTGTACAGAATCTTACTCCTATTGTTGTTGTGGTTGTATTCTGAAATTTTGCCCCAAAACACGAAATATATCTCAATAACCACACAAAAAGATAAGCAAAATAATATCTCCCTGGTGTAGTAGTCCTGCTATTGCCTTTGTGCTTAAGCGATTGCGGTTTCGAATCCCGCTAGCGAATTTCTGTTTATAAAGTGGATTATTTCGGAGATCCTGCAGGTTCTCGATAGTCATTTAAGAGGGTAATCTGAGGTATGAAATCTGAGGTATGAAATCTGAGGTATGAAATCTGAGGTATGAAATCTGAGGTATGAAATCTGAGGTATGAAATCTGTGGTATGAAATCTGAGGTATGAAATCAAATGTTTACGCAATAGTAATAGGGATTCTGAGACCAACTGTTGTCATATGGACAGTATCTGAGTCTAAGTCTGAGACCAACAATTATTGCATGGACAGAGGCTGAGACCAATAATTGTTGCATGGACAGTCTAAATCTGACACCAGTAATTATTGCATGGACAGAGTCTGAGTCTAAGTCTGAGACCAATAATTGTTGCGTGGACAGAGTCGAAGTCTGAGTCCAACAATTGTTGCATGGACAGAGTCGAAGTCTGAGTCCAATAATTGTTGCGTGGACAGAGTCTGAGTCTAAGTCTGAGACCAATAATTGTTGCGTGGACAGAGTCTGAGTCTAATTCTGAGACCAATAATTGTTGCGTGGACAGAGTCTGAGTCTAAGTCTGAGACTAACAATTGTTGCGTGGACAGAGTCTGAGTCTAATTCTGAGACCAATAATTGTTGCGTGGACAGAGTCTGAGTCTAAGTCTGAGACTAACAATTGTTGCGTGGACAGAGTCTAATTCTGAGATCAATAATTGTTACGTGGACAGAGTCTGAGTCTAAGTCTGAGACTAACAATTGTTGCGTGGACAGAGTCTAAGTCTGAGAACAATAATTGTTCCGTGGACAGATTCTAAGTCTGAGACCAACAGTTGTAGTATGGGAGAAATATATTAATAATTTTAATAATGTAGTAGATGCCATTGAGGGCGAGGTCTGAAAAGGTTCCATCATCATAAACCATTGTGTCTATTATTTTGATAGATTATTTTATAATGACTGCTTGGCAATATTAAATGATCTTGAGGCGACTGGTCAGACGTCTTGATAAACAAAATCCTGTTGAGATTGCATGATGTAACCGCACATTTGAAGTGGAGCAATAAACAACAAAAAATATAACAGTGACGACAGCACATTTTACAGCTAAAATCAAGGCCGTGCCGTGCTATGATGCAGAAAGACAACCGCATGCGACGACACCAATCAAAATAAATTGTCGGAGGCGGCATGTCGAAAAATAACAAACACTAGTTCTTCGGCTAAGAAATAAATAAATAAATAGACAAACAAATGAAGATAAGCAAAAGCAAACACCCTCATCTCAACGTTGCTTGTTCCGAAGCTTAAGATAGGAAACAGAACAAATGTTCTGCTATCGGAGATTCACATCCACTTCAGAAACTCGAATAGTCTTGCCAGGTAGAGAGTAGCAAGAAGTGTCGTATGACACGCTGAAGTTGGTGATAAGAGCTAATCTACAATTATTCTATTAAAATTATCTTCAGGCCAATGCTTTCTAAGATCCTATTAATTTGGTTAATAAAATGACAAGGTGACATATTGGCACTGGTATGAAATCTATGTGGATTTGTACTCCAATCTACTATTAGTTTGTACTGAAGGTTTGCGATCCAATCCATAGTAAGCTCACCATAATCGGAATGTTTAAATATTTAATCTATAAACAATTTATGGTGAATGTTTGCGCTCCAATCTATGATAAGTTTATGTTAAAGGTTTGCCTATACATTTATAGTAAGTTCATGCTGAAGGTTTGTATATAAATTCATGGTAAGTTTATACCGAAGGTTTGAGTTCCAGTCTATATTATTCTTTTTGCCAGTAATTGGTACGCCTTACAAAATCGCCGAACCTGGTCATTAGGGTGTCCTGGACAATCTGTTTCTCCTGTCAAACATAAACTACATTTAACAAAGTTGTGTCTCGCCTGTATAGAGATTTACAAAAACAAGATATTTGAGCTAAAGCCACAGTAGTCCCTGCCTAGTTTCATTCCTAGCTTACAGCTATAGTTCTCAAATATTGGAGCTAAGGCCACAGTAGTCCCTGCCTAGTTTAATTCCTAGCTTAAATATTGGAATTAAAGCCACAGACGTCCCTGCCTAGTTTCATTCCTAGCTTACAGCTATAGTTCTCAAATATTGGAACTAAAGCCACAGACGTCCCTGCCTAGTTTCATTCCTAGCTTACAGCTATAGTTCTCAAATATTGGAGCTAAGGCCACAGTAGTCCCTGCCTAGTTTAATTCCTAGCTTACAGCTATAGTTCTCAAATATTTGAGCAAAAGCCACAGTAGTCCCTGCCTAGTTTCATTCCTAGCTTACAGCTATAGTTCTCAAATATGGAGCAAAAGCCACAGTAGTACCTGCCTAGTTTCATTCCTAGCTTACAGCTATAGTTCTCAAATGTTAGAACTAAAGCCACAGTAGTACCTGCCTAGTTTCATTCCTAGCTTACAGCTATAGTTCTCAAATATTGGATCTAAGGCCACAGTAGTCCCTGCCTAGTTTAATTCCTAGCTTAAATATTGGAATTAAAGCCACAGACGCCCCTGCCTAGTTTCATTCCTAGCTTACAGCTATAGTTCTCAAATATTGGAACTAAAGCCACAGACGCCCCTGCCTAGTTTTATTTCTAGCTTACAGCTATGTTCTCAAATATTGGAGTTAAAGCCACATACGTCCCTGCAATTAGACTTACGTAAAACGCAGGTTTATATATCGCTTCAATGAGACACGACAGACTATAGCTAAAACTAGTAGGTAATGATGGGCAATTCTGAGCACACAAGAAATCATAAACATTACAATACATAAATCACATTCAACGTATCAACCAAATGGTCTTTATCAAGACACAAACAAAACATCAAAAGACAACGAATGGAAAAATTATCACAACATCCAATGGAAATATGGAAATGAGATGCCGGAAGGTCAGAAAGTACATAAAGAACGTAAATATATGTGGAAGCGAAACGAACAAAGAGATGAATAAATGACGGAATAAAAAGAATAAAGACAAAGACCACACCAACCCAGTACTAGACATCATTTTCCTTTTGCGCTGAAGTTAGCACATATGCAGAGGTCAGATCTCTCCAATTCAGTCTGTTCAAAACTATTCTGTGCAGTTCTTGAATAGTATGAATATTGATTTCTTTGCTTTCTTTAAGTATTGTTCTTCTGAATGTTTCTTTTGGTTTACTCCTTGCTATTTTGCCAGTAGGTATCCATTCAAGAGATTGGTGGTGTATTCTGTTGGTGTCTGCGCGTAGGACATGCCAGATGTAGGACCAACGGCGTTTTCTGATAACATCTGTGATGACATTTTGATGTGTCTCTTCTCTGATTTTATCATTCGATTTGAATTCACTCCAATGGGTGTTAGTTATCCTACGAAGACATTTGTTCTCGAAACTCAGTAATTTCTTTTCTGAAGATAAAGAGCTTTTCCAGCTCTCACATCCATATGATAGCACCAGAATAACGCAGGAATTAAATAAGCGCATTTTCGTGCGTGTGCTGATTGACTTTGACTTCCAGATATTAGACAGTCAGTTAAATGCACTTGATGCTAGGGCAATGCGAGTTGTAATTTCTGGCATGCCATCACCGTCGAGCGTTAATTTAACTTCTGTTACACAAATCGGTCTCGACTTTACGATGTTAGTTGATTAACCCAAAGATCGACGGAATGACCCAGACTTGATTAGAGAAACACCCTCCATCAATGGACGTCACTACCGGAAGTACACTACCAAAAGGTTTGAGTGTACCTAATTCAAAAATAAGACAATTTTCTAGAGTATACCTAGATCTATCATCGGTGGTGCAAGATCTGATGGCGGTGACCTGAATATCAAATGCACCATGATGACCATCGCCGTTGAACTGTGTGGCCACAGGAGTGGGTGTTCTGTGCTTGATGGCATGAAGATGGTTACAAAAGCGGTCGCTCAATCGTAGGGCAGTTTCCGCGATGTACTGTTTGCTACAGCGTTTACATATGATCACATACATGACATTAGGGGATTCACATGTAAAGGCCACATCGATTGAGAAAGTAGCCTTGGGAAATGAAATGGAGCGCATCTGAACTACGTAAGGACATGTATAGCAACAGACACGGGAGAAACGAACAGTGCCAAAATGGTCAGGAACAGAAGACTTAAGGTGCTATGAACCAAGATGTCCTTCAGATTTCTATCACGCCTATAAGCCACAGAGGTAAGTCATGGAAAGCGTCACGGGTGTCAGGATCAGACTGGAGAAGAAAATAATGTTTGAGCATGATGCATCAAACAGAAGAGTTATGGGGATGAAAGGTAAGAACAAGTTTAACCCTATCAGAAGAGGAGGAAGAACCCTGAGAGTTAGTCAAGGTATCGAGGCGAGACAAATGGCATACACGGAGCCAAGCGGATGAAAGAATGCTGTCATGGAACGATCGTCTACGGAAAAACTCAATCATCTCAGAGGACCTGTCGAGAAAATCGTCGTAATCGCTACATAAGCGACGCAGGCGAAGAGTCTGGGATCAAACAGCTGTCGCTGCAAAATGTCTCAAAACTGGCATTCAAAGTCTGTTGTCGTAGTCCGTGACACGAACAATTTGGCAAGCCAATATTATGTACAATTTTAGAACGTATACACAATAAACCGTTCTCTTTCGCCAAAATGGCAGATGCGAATGGATGCGCTCTCTCTACTGTGTTCGATTAGCGATCGTTTCTTCCTGAATTTAATGGCACCTAGGAAAATATTGTGCCTAGAAATTTCCAATGGAATCTTGTCAGCAGATTTAACAACACAGCAACCAACAATCAGAATAGACAAGTGTGTATAGACTATTAGATAGAGTGTGTCGATAAATTCGAATACTTAGGAGTAAACTTCAATGGTGCATGAGACTGCATGGCAGAGATAAAGAAGACATTGGCAATGGCATATTGTAAAATATCACATTTGTGAAATATATGGAAAAATAAGAAAATAAGAACATAGAAACGAAACTGCTATTGCTAAGAACTTTTATTTTTCTGGTTGCAACATACTGATGTGAAAAATTGACCCTAAATAAAACAGCGGCAAAGAGGAGCAACACCATTGAGATGAAATGCTACAGAAAGATACTTAGAATATCATGAAAGGAGGAAAAAAAGAGAAACTCAGATAGTATTAACACATTGAAAATGCCAGAGTGATGGTTACTAAACACTATAGCAAAAAGAAAACTACACCTGTTTGGTCATATAAAGAGACCCAACTACAAATGCACTGTTAGACTTTCGGGAATTGTATATGATTACCACCGAAGACGGATGTGTTGGGCCATTGGCGAAAATAAAACGCAACACAACGCATTGCCATTCTCTGGACTATATTGAACTTGAAATCTTGTAGGACCATTGTCCTGTTACAAGAGAAATCCAGCGGGAGTTTGAGAATGAACGCTGAAGAAGAAGTATATGATTGAGTGCTAAACTATCCTGTATGAAGAAATCTGAAAAGCATTAATCGTATACCATTACTTGTAAATTTTAAGAGATCGATGAAACTGCTTAGACTATACGAACATTTTCATAGAAAGATATGCCCTTTTTTCCTTCTTGCTATTTTTTCCTCTCCACTTTTCGAGTTATTACTCAAATATTATATTAATACTGAGAAGGTTTATTCGCTTTTAAAATTAGTGCAGACTTGTACAATTTTATATTGTATGTAGTTGCCTTGTAAGATATATAATTAATGTGAATGTGTAAGTAATACTTACATTGCTCTTATTGATACATGTTACTGATGTAAATTTGTAATACACAGTATTATATTGCCACATGCCACTGATGTGTATGTATAAATATATAATTGACTTTATATAGGACATTACTTCTCAGTTGTTGTTGAATTTATTTAAGCGAAACTTATACATTTAATTTTATCGTCATTACAATGTGGACGATCGATTAATTATCGAACAAGTTCGACCGACTTATATTTGTGAGTAGAGTCAATTAACAAATCTATTACTGCACCGACTAATGGGAAATTCCAGAAACGTGTCATCATTCCAGATCGTGTCTGTTACATCAACATTTTGTAATTACTCCCACCTTCTCTGATGTCCCAGCCAATGAAACTTGTACAATTAATTGTATACGTTGACTTTCTAAGATGTGCTTATACCGTTCAAACAAACTGTATATTTCCTTAGTCTCACCCTTTCCCAAACACTTAACGTATAGTGAAGAATGAGTACAAACGTCTAAAAATATCTCACGCAGTTCCAAGCTACCTGAAACAGGTCGGAACAGTGTTGCCATTTTATCAATTTCAAATCTAAATTTTAAAAATGTTAGAATTGTTTATGTCTGGTCATAAAATATATGTTTTGACTATTTCTGTATTTTTTTTCCCGACGAATTTGTGCCCAGTTTTGTATATTTCCTTGAAAAAATCAACAACATGAACAGTATTGCTAATACAACAAGTATTTATACGTAGATGGTATAATTTGTTATCTAGTAACGTTTAACAAAATAAAACTGAGACAAACAATTAAATCTTCCTAACGAATATTCTAGAAGCAGTTATTACTTTTCAATTATTCATTTAGTAGTTTGATAATGATTTAATAATTATTAATTGTTTTTAACTACATTTCACAGAATTAAAGGTCGTCTTTTTGTGCTTTCTGTAGTTGTTCGCAAATTAGGAATTTGACTCTTATTTTGCCACTTTTCGTTTAAACTTTAGCCACAAACCGTTTGAACTATCTGGTAACCCTGGAAGAGATTGCAGTGAAAATGTCAGAATTAAAGGTAGAACCAGCATTATGTTCTAGCACCAACATCGAATTGAACATCTGGACGATGTGTACCTCGACAAAATACGAGTTAGAAACGTTTTGAAAGAACGCCTGGTCTAGTCTTTGTTCAAGAAATAGCTGCACAGTATGCAGGTAGGTAACATACACATTTTTCTTACAACTCTGTTACTATGGTGGTTTATAATTTTCATACAAGGAACCAGATACTATAATTGCTATACAATGTTTATTCAAATTTATCGTAAAACGTCGTCTAAAGTTTTAGTTTGGGCTGTTGTGTTGAAGGTTGTTATGATAATGAAACATATATAATAATTTAGAAGACGATGGATCAGCGACATCGAAGATTGTATGAGCATGTCTCTGGCCAATGCAAGCCGGCTTGCCCAGGACATAGAGGCGTTCAGAGAATCGATGATAAAGACGACGTTCTGTAACGAATATATCATTTTGTATATATATATATATATATATATATATATATATATATATATATATATATATATATATATATATATATATATATATATATATATATATATATATATATATATATATATATATATATATATATATAATACTTTGCAGTTCGATTATTATTAAGGACTGGTTTCTTTGTCTCTACTGGAGTTTAAATTTAATAAAAACCCACCCTGTACATGACGCGGCGACAGCAAGGGTATTAACCTTTATCACACAAACACTTGGAGCATCTCTGTAACTCCCTAACAGGAAAAATGCAGTATTGAATTTTGTTGTTGTTGACAGATTACTCTTGAATTGTCAGGCAACGCTAATACATCCAATAGTATCGTTAGTACAATGTTTATGTATCATTTGAAACCAGGAGCACGTCTGAATGTGTTGTACTTGTGAGAAATTGTCACTAACCACTCTACCACTGAGCCCTTTCAAATATCATTTAAAAATCATTCAGCAAACGGAATTTGATCCAGGTATGCTCAGACGGCGGCACCCAATCGCCTTGCAACTTGAGTCAACACGTTTTCCGCTTAGAACATACAGCATCCCTAAAAAAAGATGAGATTTTAGTCCAGACTTTCAACGTGTATAATCTCAAGATACTGTGAATATGGACTGGTCTATCGACACACAGACAACAACAAAATACACACTGCACATGTATGTAAATTCCTCAAGTACCACAAACATTTAACATTAGTAAGTGCCAGAATGCCTCAATGCTACATTGACCAAATTAGGCTTACTTGTAAACATAAATAACACATAAACATAAACAAGCTTGCTTCACATATCATATGCATAGTGTGTGTCATCTCACGTATTATGTCCAGAACGTAGTTTTCCATATGAATCTCATGAAATCCCCGCGGTCTCTGGAAAGTTCTCCCACCATCTCATGAAATCCTCGCGGTCTCTGGAAAGTTCTCCCACCATCTCATGAAATCCCCGCGGTCTCTGGAAAGTTCTCCCACCATCTCATGAAATCCCCGCGGTCTCTGGAAAGTTCTCCCACCATCTCATGAAATCCCCGCGGTCTCTGGAAAGTTCTCCCACCATCTCATGTTCCTTGCGACATGAGCATGCAAGATGAGTTGATGTTGGCACCGTTTGTTTATGATCAAACATGTCGCAAGGAACTACTTAACACTCGCAAATTCCAAATACAGATTTCAACATATCCATAAGGACATTCTTGGCACAATACTTTTGTAGTTTGCCCTTGATTTCAGGAGGAACATCAGATTATGTATGACCATATGAGACCATATACGTTCTCTTCGCCATCTTGAACCGGAACATCCAAGTATTCATTGTAGTGTGAGAATATAGAGGCTGAAAGTCTTGACTAAAATCGCATATTTTTTAATGAATAACTGTGTGGTCGAAGATGGAAAACGTGTTGACTGAAGTTGCAAGACGATTGGGTACCATCTGTGTGAACCAGGATCACATTTGGTTTGCTGCATGATTTTTATTTACTAATAAATCCTCCATGCTTCTATATTTTAATATTTATTTACTAATATTATTGGCAGCTATGTGTTCTCATTCTACCTACTATTTTAGGCAGAAACTCTTTGATGTGTTCTCGTTCTAACTTCTATCGTAGGTAGAATCTTTTTTGAAATTGTTTAGTTTCACAGTGTTCATTCTCAATATCTTGCTGGAACTCTCTTGTAACACGACAACAATCTCTCTTGTAACATGACAACCATCTCTCTTGTAACACGAAAACCATCTCTTTTGTAACACATAATGGTCTCTCTTGTAACATGACAACCATCTCTCTTGTAACACGACAACCATCTCTCTTGTAACACGACAACCATCTCTCTTGTAACACATAATGGTCTCTCTTGTAACATGACAACCATCTCTCTTTTAACACGACAACAATCTCTCTTGTAACACGACAACCATCTCTCTTGTAACACGGCAACCATCACTCATGTAACACTACAACCATCTCTCTTGTAACACGACAACAATTTCTCTTGTAACAGACAACAATCTCTCTTGTAACTAGACAACCATCTCTCTTGTAACACGACAACCATCTCTCTTGTGACACGATAATGGTCTCTCTTGTAACATGACAACCATCTGTCTTGTAACACTACAACCATCTCTCTTGTAACACGACAACAATTTCTCTTGTAACAGACAACAATCTCTCTTGTAACTAGACAACCATCTCTCTTGTAACACGACAACCATCTCTCTTGTTACACGACAACCATCTCTCTTGTTACACGACAACAATCTCTCTTGTAACATGATAATGGTCTCTCTTGTTACACGACAACAATCTCTCTTGTTACACAATAATGATCCTACTTGTAACTGGTCGTAGTGAAGCAATATACTGCCACCTGCTTCAGCATATCATAGAACTTGAAAGTAACGGAAATTCAGCTCCATCTTCAATAGTTACTGATTTCAAATTAGCTTCAATTAAAACTTTTGAATGTGCATTTCCACGAGTTCAACCATCAGGATGTTATTTTCACTTTGGACAGAATGTTTGGCGAAAACTACAGACTGGGGGTAAAACGACGCTGTATATCTCTGATAAAATTATTCAAAGGCAAACAACTGATTGCTATGACATTTGTACCAGAAACTAATGTCATTTCTGTTTTCGAACAACTCACCAGTATTGATAGTTTCTCAGATCTGAATTTATTCGTCGATTACTTCGAAGATTTCTACATTGGACGGATTCAGCGTGGTCGCCGTTCGCAGCCTCGATTTCCAGTGATCCTTTCGAATCAACACAATCGTGTCATGAATAAACTGTCAAAAAGCAAAAACGCTGTTGAAGGTTGGCACAATGCATTTAACTCAATGGTTAATGTATCTAATCCAACAGCATCAAGACTTTCCCGAAAGTTACAGCAATAACACCATACATCTGCACTGTTGAGAAGTCAGATTGCCACTGGTCAACCATCAACAAAGAAACGAAAAGTGTACCAACGTGTCGATGATGCTATTAAAACAATGGTTGAACGATACAACCCAACAGAACCTATCAACTTCTTGAAAAACATAGCACGTGTTTTGAACATTAATGTTGTATAATTAACTCAATTAAAGAACTTAATTTCATGTCTTTAATTTATGAGACAATTCAATCATTTGAAGATTTTGTTATAATTATTTACTAGCTTTATTGTTCATGAGTGTTTATTAAAGTTTGTATGAAATATTTCATATATTACCTTTGCATTTAGTCTTGGGGATATTGTTTTCTGGTATATTTTGTCTGGTATATTTTGTCTCGGAATATTTTGTCTGGAATATTTTGTCTGGTATATTTTGTCTGGGAATATTTTGTCTGGTATAATTTGTCTGGGAATATTTTGTCTGGAATATTTTGTCCGGGAATATTTTTCCTGGAATATTTTGTTTGGTATTTTTGTCTTGGAATATTTTGTCTTGGAATATTTTGTCTGGAATATTTTGTCTGATATGTTTTGTCTGGTATATCTTGTTTGGAAATATTTTGTCTGGAATATTTTGTCTGGGAATATTTTGTCTGGGAATATTTTGTCTGGTATATTTTGTTTGGAAATAATTTGTCTGGAATATTTTGTCTGGGAATATTTTTTCTGGAATATTTTGTCTGGTTTATTTTGTCAAGGAATATTTTGTCTAGGGGATATTTCGTCTGGTATATTTTGTCTGGCAATATTTTGTCCGGTTACCGTCAAAATTAGTTGTCAAACTGATACCACGCCTTCTCCAGACGTTGACACAAAATCTCCTGAATGCCGCACTGGCGCGAGCAAAACACAGGGCAACATCCTCGTCAATTATCGCAGTTTGCGATAGGCGGCTGCGGAGATATACAAACTTATTGGAAGTATTAAGTTTTTGACCCTTTCCTGTGATTACTGGTTCTGTGTAGGGAACACCTGGCGATGGTTGAAACCATTACTAATGTCTTCTCTGTGCTCATGGTGAGAACGAACGCATCGCAGGCCAAAGAAACGAGGTCCATGCTATCCTGCATGTCTTTCGTACTTGTAATACGACAATAATCCTACTTGCTTGTAACACGACAATAATCCTACTTGCTTGTAACACTACAATAATCCTACTTGCTTGTAACACGACAATAATCCTACTTGCATGTAACACGACAATTATCCCATTTGTAATACGACAAGTATGTCATGTGACGTATTCCTTCCAGAACGTTGTCTTCCCAATGAACTCTCTGAACCTCTCTCTGTCTTGGGCGATGTGGCTTGCATTTTCTAGCGATGTATTCATATTATCTTTAATGTCGTCAGTCCATCATCTTCTTGGTCTGCCCCTTCTCCTCTTCCCAGGTACTCTTCCCTCCATTATTTGTCTTTCTAAACAGTTATGTCTCTTTATATGACCAAACAGGCGTAGTTTTCTTTTTGTTATTGTGTTTAGTAACTAACACTCTGGAATATTCAGTGTGTTTATAATATCTGAGTTTCTGATTTTATCCTTCCATGATATTCTAAGTATCTTTCTGTAGCATTTCAGCTCGAAGACAAGTATGACTTTTGCTTAATTCCCGGTCGGATCGGTCTTTGTCTTTATACTCATTTTGTGCCGTTATTTACGTCATCGTTTTTTTCTTCTCGTTCCATCTATATTATCGTCTTTGTGTACTTCCTGTTCGTATCCTTGTGTATTCATTTCTACTTGTGGTATTTTTATGTTTGTATGTCATGTGCGTATCCTGACAAAGGCCTTTAGGACAGAAACGTCGATTATGTCCTGTGTATTATCATTATGGTTATATTCTGTGTTTTGTTGTGTATAATATATTAATTCATGTAGGCATCCAACAGTGATAGTGTGTTAGTTGTTTACCAGTAGAACTTCATTACCAGTCTCCCACGTGAGTATTATTTTCACACTTGTAACAGGAGAATGATCCTACTTGTAAGACGAGAATGATCCTACTTGTAACACGAGATTGTCCCTATATGTAAACACGACAATGATCCTACTTGTAACACGAGATTGTCCCTATATGTAAACACGACAATGATCCTACTTGTAACACGAGATTGTCCCTATATGTAAACACGACAATGATCCTACTTGTAACACGACAATGATCAACGATAACCACGACAAAAACACCATTTTACCTGGACATCGATCCATTCATACGCTCATAACCCATCATGAACATATGAACATTTGTGTACTAAATTGGATGATTCAAATCCATTCATACACTAATAACCGTATCACGAACTGTGTGTACTAAATTGGACGAGTCCAATCCATTCATACACAAATAACCCTATCATGAACTTTGTTTACTAATTTGGATGTGGTAAAAAAACATATTTATTATGTGATTTCTATCTTCGGCGATGCGAATGAGGAAAAATCTTGACCTGTCTAGACTTACCTAGACAGCATGTCTAGTATTTCTTGCTGTCACATTATTCTTGTTCTCATCTGCATCTTTAATCTTCGATTGTACAATACAGGACAGTTTTTGTTAGGGAATTATGTCACCTTACATTTAAAAATCGTGCAACTTTTCGTTATTTTACTATTGAAATCGATCTTGTTTTGCAGGGCATGAAAGTGGAACCGATAGGGGGGTGGGGTTGGAAGGGGGGGGGGGTCGTAATTTTAACTTTGCATGTCGTAAGTAGATATTAGGGAGGTTTGGGAATGGAGTTCGTTTTCCTATATTATTGGTCAGTTTGACACAAGAGCCATGCAGTCGGATCTGTCTGACCAAAACCGGCAGATAGCGAAGCTCAGCTGTAAACAATGAGACAATTCATCTCGTTCTCTGGACTACATCCTGCTAAACAGTAGAAGTTTGAGAACGAACGCAGAAGAAGAAGAACTACTGAACCTTTGTAAATCCCGTGAGCCTTCATGATAGTTTACTGTAAATCTTACGTAAATATTTGTCTTATGTTCTCTCCAGTGCTGCTACACGCTATGTTCTCTCCAGTCCTGCTACACGCTATGCACTCTCCAGTCCTGCTACACGCTATGTTCTCTCCAGTGCTGCGCTATACGCTATGCTCTCTCCAGTGCTGCTACACGCTATGCTCTCTCCAGTGCTGCGCTATACGCTATGCTCTATCCAGTGCTGCTACACGCTATGCTCTCTCCAGTGCTGCGCTATACGCTATGCTCTCTCCAGTGCTGCGTTATACGCTATGCTCTCTCCAGTGCTGCGCTATACGCTATGTTCTCTCCAGTTCTGCTACACGCTATGTTCTCTCCAGTTCTGCTACACGCTATGTTCTCTCCAGTTCTGCTACACGCTATGCTCTCTCCAGTTCTGCTACACGCTATGTTCTCTCCAGTTCTGCTACACGCTATGTTCTCTCCAGTTCTGTTACACGCTATTCTCTCTCCAGTCCTGCTACACGCTATTCTCTCACCAGTCCTGCTACACGCTATGTTCTCTCCAGTGCTGCTACACGCTATGCACTCTCCAGTGCTGCTACACGCTAGTAAAACTTTGTATAGGTAAAATGTGAGAAAACTCAATCATTTTCACACAACTTATCTCAGAAAATGTATGAACATCAGATGGCAAGACAAAATTCCAGATACCACTTCTTTGACAGAACTGATCATTATTATTGATACTATTTGATGCATATAAAGTTTCGTTGTAACAGGTGATGTGGTACATATTTCAGACCTAAACCTACCAAAGATACTTCTCTATGGTGAATTGTTGATGGGCATACGATCTTTAGGTGGCTAAAAGAAGCGCTACAAAGACTCGTTAAAGACCTCACTGAAAGCCATTGAAACAGACCAATATACACGTGAAGAACTTGCACAAAATAGAACTAAATGGGGATCTATAGTTTTAGAATAGGTGTAGAATCTTGTGAAAGAGGAGAAATGCAGCAGCTCAGCAGCGGAGAGTAGGTAGAAAGTCACGGGTAGACCAAAAACCATCTCTAGTGGTCATCAAATGCCCGAATTGTCAAGGACAATTGCTACCCGAATATGACATATTACCCAACTACTAATTCATAATTAAGGACATAACTCTAACAGAATTTCTAAAGTGGATAACAAATGGCCATTCATCGCTTCTTTATTCTTGATTAGAAACTGGCCTCACAGCACATGGGGCATTCCCATAAGTGATCCGCCCTCTGTTCCAGCAGGCATCCAACTCGATGGTGTTTCAAGTCTAATGCCGCTGAAAACCACGTCGACATCAGGACACAACTGTGGCCCTTGCGACAGGATTCTTTGTTGTCCGCCCACCCATGCCGTGCCCGTAACTAGTTCAAGCGCAACTTCGGCCTGTCGGAACAACATGGTAACTGTTATCGAAGGTTACGACTACGGGATTGTATAGATGACATGCCATGAAGCTTCTATAAGAAGATAACCTCAATATAAAGGTATGTCATCTACTAAGGTTTTCTGTTGCATGGGTGGTTTGTCTAGTGAGCCATTGGTGAGACCCATAGACGCAACCGCACGCGTGTTCATCACCTGTGATGGACGAACAACACCATAGGAAATGAGCAGAATTCGTCTAAAGCACTTGCAATCGAAAGCATGCATTGGTCTCCTCACGTCTTCAGTAGATATTGATCTATCACACCCATACATCATAATATAACACACTAGTCTGCTATACATTTTGATGTTTACTCTAACAATTGTGTTGCTTTTTGTTGGTAATATAGTAATTATGTAATGTTAAAAATAAATATATTCGTTAAAGAATATTGTAAAAAAAAGTGCATATTCGTTTTTTTAATTATTCTTTTGTCAGTCATCAAGTTATACAGCGCATGTAGCTTCAATGAACTGCGTGATTTGCTTCTGGTCATCCGCGAAACCCCTCATATTTGGAAGAAGCGATGTTTAATTATATCATTTTTTTACTTCTGTTTCTTCTTGGTAGAGAAAAATACTTGTCTGCAGTCTCTGTTCACATTTTCACAGGCCTCGCTTAATTTGAGCTTGTTGAACGTGTGACTTCTCATTCTGTTGTGGCTAGTTCGACGTCTGAAGAAAATGTTTTTTTTTGCGTGACATTTGGTAGTAGGGATCATTATGTTTTGCAATTGGATGCGTCTGCTTGCAATGATTCTTGTTGAGTTCTGATTTTATCATAGTCTGACATTCATAATTTCAGATGTCAATTTTTTATGAGAAAGCGATGTCTTAATGTCATTTATATTTAATCACATATATGCTATAATGGAATTCAATATAAAGATATGCTTTAATGGAATTGAATATAAAGATATGCTTTAATGGAATTCAATATAAAGATATGCTTTAATGGAATTCAATATAAAGATTCATGTGTATATGACAAATAATTAGTCACATTATCCAAGAGAAGTGACAAATATTTGAATATCAAAGCGCAGGGTTATTTTAGTGAAGGACTTGCCATGGGTTGCTGTAAAATATAAATATAAAGCAATGATTGTGTGATATGTGTTTGTGAATGTGTTTGTGTGAGGTGGTCATGTATGTATCGGTGTAGTTTCTAAGAAAAATAATGAATTGTATGTGAAAACACAAACTCAAACGAATGAATATTTATAAAAGTATGATTGAGAGCCGTGTTATTGGATATAAAAGTATGATTGAGAGCCGTGTTATTGGATATAGAAGTATGATTGATAGCCGTGTTATTGGATGTAAAAGTATGATTGAGAGCCGTATTATTGGATATAAAAATATGATTGAGAGCCGTGTTATTGGATATAGAAGTATGATTGAGAGCCGTGTTATTGGATATAAAAGTATTATTTAGAGCCGTGTTATTGGATATAAAAGTATGATTTAGAGCCGTGTTATTGGATATAAAAGTATGATTGAGAGCCGTGTTATTGGATATAAAAGTATGATTGAGAGCCGTGTTATTGGATATAAAAGTATGATTGAGAGCCGTGTTATTAGATATAAAAGTATGATTGAGAGCCGTGTTATTGGATATAGAAGTATGATTGAGAGCCGTGTTATTGGATATAGAAGTATGATTTAGAGCCGTGTTATTGGATATAAAAGTATGATTGAGAGCCGTGTTATTGGATATAAAAGTATGATTGAGAGCCGTGTTATTGGATATAGAAGTATGATTGATAGCCGTGTTATTGGATATAAAAGTATGATTGAGAGCCGTGTTATTGGATATAAAAATATGATTGAGAGCCGTGTTATTGGATATAGAAGTATGATTGAGAGCCGTGTTATTGGATATAAAAGTATTATTTAGAGCCGTGTTATTGGATATAAAAGTATGATTTAGAGCCGTGTTATTGGATATAGAAGTATGATTGATAGCCGTGTTATTGGATATAAAAGTATGATTTAGAGCCGTGTTATTGGATATATACGTATGATTGAGAGCCGTGTTATTGGATATAGAATATGTGATTCTCAGTTACATCAAAAACTTTTTTTTTCTGAAAAAGATATCGTTTCTGTATATATTTCTGATCCAGCTGTCTGTAGTCTCATGTCCCTGGAAAGATATCGTTTTTGTATATGTTTCTGATCCAGCTGTCTGTAGCCTCATGTCCCTGGAAAGATATCGTTTTAGTATATGTTTCTGATCCAGCTGTCTGCAGGCTCATGTCCCTGGAAAGATATCGTTTTAGAATTAGTTGCTGATCGAGCTGTCTGCAGGCTCATGTCCCTTGAAAGATATCGTTTTAGTTTATGTTTCTGATCCAGCTGTATGTAGGCTCATGTCACTGTAAAGATATCGTTTTAGTATTTGTTTCTGATCCAGCTGTCTGTAGGCTTCATGTCCTGTAACAATGCGATTGTGTGTATTATGCGTTTATAATACTATTTACATATTTCACCTGTGTGGCAACCTGTCATCTATGCAAAAATAATTGCCACTGCATCATAATCATCATGTGCCGTGGCGACTGGCGATGGCGATTATGGATCCATGAATATATATTTCTATCATCTTTAATCAGAATTGTTATTGACTTTTTGCCATGCCATGACGTCAGACTATCTAATATGTTCTCACGTTGTCATCCTCGATCACTTTTACCTTCTATCTTTTCTTCTGTAACTTTGTTCTGTAGACACACCACCCTCGCCTAGGTCTCATAGTGTGTTTAAAAAATAGACTGTCTATTTCTGATTTTATTGAGTAACCCCTGTCTCGTACTTGACTCTTTCACCAACTCTTCGTTAGTATTTCTCGTTGTTCATCATACTCTCAGCATTCATTTATAGAACTACATTTATGTTGCCACTAGTTTTCCACTATCTTGTTTATTCATTGTCCAAGACTCACATTCATATGTTAGAATCGGTGTTGTGTAGCTTTGAAGAACTCCCTTCCCCACTTCTATTGAGATGGACATATTACCACATCTTTTTCGTTTTTATGAATGTTGTTTTTGCCTGCCCTATTCTGTTTATTGTGTCTTTTGAACTTCTTACATCTGACGCCATTGTTGTTCCTAAATATCCCGCTACATAACTCTACATGTCTTGTCTAAGTTTTTTACTTTGTCGTCTGGCGTACATATCCATCCATTATCTTACGGGTTAACATCACAAGTTCCTTAGGCTAAGGTAGTAAACTCCTACAGAAAATGCCCTACAGAACCTGAATGTTAAAACGTAAGTACCTCCGGCCAAGGGAGGGGTCAACCATAACAAAATAATCCAGAGGGAAGGCCCTTAATCAGTTGACGGTGCGTTAAACCGTCACTTATGTCAATATAAGACCTGTTGGCTAAAAGAAATTCAGCCTTCTTAATGATTAATTTGATGATTTTCGTGATTTTATTGGTCACTATGATTATGCTATATCGACTGCCAACACAGAACCTACGAAAATCACGGAAATGATTGAAAACAGGACGTAATATATTTTTATTATACTTGTAGCTTCTATTGGCTAAGTTGTAGCTTCTTCTGACATCTTATGCAGTTCTGTTTGTTTCCAAGCGCTTGCATGTTGCATTTCCTTTGGAACTAACCAACAGAGGCGAGAGGGAAGGGGGTTGTGCAAATAGAAAAGGTACTTTTCTCCATAAAACATGCGCGAAAAATCACATGCAAAATTAAGGACAACATAGTCTAGTACAATTGTACAATTCATTGCTTCCTGACAGTCTCAACGAACAAAAAGCTCCCAATAGTACTGACCAACTGTAGTAGATGCGATATCTCAGTATTATTGACCAATTGTAGTAGACGCAGTATCCCAGTATTATGTTTACTGTTTGAATTCTAGTGCCTCTGTGTTAATATCATTGTTTGTTACCGCTGTTATTGTATGTTCACTGTTTGTTTGTTTTTATATTCTTGAAGAAGACTTAACGGTTGAAACGTTGAAAATGTCTTGTATTTGGTTATGTGTATGATTTCGTCTATATTTCTCATAATCGGATAGTCTGTTGGTATTCGTAAAACTTCACAAACTTGTGTTCTACGTAAGTCCTATTCAACAAAAATCACTTATTTTTCTCCTTTAGTTTATCCACTTGAAGATAAACATGAAGATAACATGAAGATAAACATGAAGATAACATGAAGATAAACATAGAAAAACAACCGAGTCAATGTAAATCACAAAAACTGAATGACATACTATATTCTCATCGATTACCAACAACGTAAACAGATGAACAAATTCACTTATCTTGGAAACATTACATCATCAAATGGGAAAAACACCGAAGAAATCCAACATAGATGCAACGTAGCATACCAGATCATAGGACAGACGTCTATTTTCAAAAACAAACGTATGAACATGAACACGAAAACTACATTATAAAAACCGATCATGCTATCACTACGCTACCAGTTTCAAACGTGGACAGTAATAACAAAAGACCAAAGAAAACTTGTTACAACAGAAATTGTCCACGGATCCTCGGGTGTAACAATAAGAGACGGAATCAGAAATGAAAACATTAGAATACTAACAAACACAATGCCAGTTAGAAGACACAGATTAAGTTGTTTTCACATGCTTCCAGAATATCATAGACAATACCAATAAAAAAAGCATTACTATACAAACACGTTAGATACAAAGCTAGTGGCAGAAAATGCAAAGATAGATGACAAAAATAAAAGAATCCACAAAAACAAACATCGTCCCCGAGAACTCTTCTATCTCTGACGCTACAAAGCATAAAGGCGTATAACGTGAAAAGAAAGATGTTTTTCCAATTGTCTAGAAATGTTTTCTGCATACAGTGTATAATTCCTGGCTGACTTTCCTCAAATACTTTAGTCTAAAAAATCAGACTAGGCGTTTCCAAATCATTTCGTTGTAGTGTAAACTACTTAAGTATCTTGAAGATTTTGGACACTATCTTTATGTCATCATTATATACTCTAAACTTTATAAGTCATCACTCTACACTCTACACTTTACAAGTCATCACTCTAAACTTTACAAGTCATCACTCTACACTCAACACTTTACAAGCCATCACTCTACACTCTACACTTTACAAGCCATCACTCTACACTCTACACTTTACAAGTCATTACTCTACACTCTACACTTTATAAGTCATTACTCAACACTCTACACTTTACAAGTGATCACTCTACATTCTACGCTTTAGAAGCCATCACTCTACACTTTACAAGCCATCACTCTACACTTTATAAGCCATCACTCTACACTCTACACTTTACAAGCCATCACTCTACACTCTACACTTTACAAGCCATCACTCTACACTGTACAAGCCATCACTCTACACTCTACACTTTACAAGCCATCACTCTACACTCTACACTTTACAAGTCATCACTCTACACTCAACACTTTACAAGTCATCACTCTACACTCAACACTTTACAAGTCATCACTCTACACTCAACACTTTACAAGCCATCACTCTACACTCAACACTTTACAAGCCATCACTCTACACTCAACACTTTACAAGTCATCACTCTACACTCAACACTTTACAAGTCATCACTCTACACTCAACACTTTACAAGCCATCACTCTACACTCAACACTTTACAAGCCATCACTCTACACTTTACAAGCCATCACTCTACACTCAACACTTTACAAGCCATCACTCTACACTCAACACTTTACAAGTCAATACTCTACACTCAACACTTTACAAGTCATCACTCTACACTCAACACTTTACAAGCCATCACTCTACACTCAACACTTTACAAGCCATCACTCTACACTCAACACTTTACAAGTCATCACTCTACACTCAACACTTTACAAGTCATCACTCTACACTCAACACTTTACAAGTCATCACTCTACACTCAACACTTTACAAGCCATCACTCTACACTCAACACTTTACAAGTCATCACTCTACACTCAACACTTTACAAGCCATCACTCTACACTCAAAACTTTACAAGCCATCACTCAACACTTTACAAGCCATCACTCTACACTCTACACTTTACAAGCCATCACTCTACACTCTACACTTTACAAGCCATCACTCTACACTCTACACTTTACAAGTCATCACTCTACACTATTATTCGTCCACTCTACAATTTTCCCACACTGTATTGCCCTCTTCTCCTTCGATGTTTTCCCCAAAATTATCGACTAAGACATCGATTTCCATTGGTCTTTTTCAATTTGTAGATCCTGATCTATGTTTATGTAGACTTCAACCCTGCCCCTGTTACCACGTTACTAGTAAGGGTAGAATTGTCTTATCTATCCTGCCCTGTTACCACGTTACTAGTAAGGGTAGAATTGTCTTATCTATCCTGCCCTGTTACCACGTTACTAGTAAGGGTAGAATTGTCTTATCTATCCTGCCCTGTTACCACGTTACTAGTAAGGGTATAATTGTCTTATCTATCCTGCCCTGTTACCACGTTACTAGTAAGGGTAGAATTGTCTTATCTATCCTGCCCTGTTACCACGTTACTAGTAAGGGTAGAATTGTCTTATCTATCCTGCCCTGTTACCACGTTACTAGTAAGGGTATAATTGTCTTATCTATCCTGCCCTGTTACCACGTTACTAGTAAGGGTATAATTGTCTTATCTATCCTGCCCTGTTACCACGTTACTAGTAAGGGTAGAATTGTCTTATCTATCCTGCCCTGTTACCACGTTACTAGTACGGGTAGAATTGTCTTATCTATCCTGCCCTGTTACCACGTTACTAGTAAGGGTATAATTGTCTTATCTATCCTGCCCTGTTACCACGTTACTAGTAAGGGTATAATTGTCTTATCTATCCTGCCCTGTTACCACGTTACTAGTAAGGGTAGAATTGTCTTATCTATCCTGCCCTGTTACCACGTTACTAGTACGGGTAGAATTGTCTTATCTATCCTGCCCTGTTACCACGTTACTAGTAAGGGTAGAATTGTCTTATCTATTTGTAAAAAGACTACACTTATCTTCCGAAATACTTTGATAGTTTTTAACTGTTATATAGTTTCACCTTAGTCTAGGGTGAAATACAACATGCTCTACAACATGATTTTGAAAATGAAAGAATTGAATAACATAAGTCTGTAGAAGAAATATTTACACTTAACAGAATGTTCTATACGGAGCACTCTCGTGATAATGGAGAACGGAAACTTACAGAATGTTCTATACGGACAACTCTCGTGATAATGGATAACGGAAACTCACAGAATGTTCTATACGGACAACTCTCGTGATAATGGATAACGGAAACTCACAGAATGTTCTATACGGACAACTCTCGTGATAATGGATAACGGAAACTCACAGAATGTTCTATACGGACAACTCTCGTGATAATGGATAACGGAAACTCATAGAAAATCGCAAGAAGCAAATGTAATTAAAGCAGATAACTATTACTCTATATATGCATTTTAGCAATTTAGTTCAACATGAAACAAGTACGGGTTTAAAATATTCTGTAAACAGCGTGTGCGTGCTGTATTTACCCAACTTTGCATCTATTAAGTAATCTAGCCACACGTAACAACGCCAGTTGATGCCGTTTTAAAAACGGATTTCCCGCTAACAGGAGAAACTTTTCAACCCAGGGGCAACTCAATAGCACGACTTTGCTTTGCAACAAACTCTTGACACTAACACAGACTGTTTTCATAGTTAAAAAACAAGATTGATTTAATCTATTTATTTGTTGATTGAACTGTTAATCGTATCGATCAGTTTCATTTTTTTATATAGTAGATTGACAGCGATTTAGTTTGAATAAGGAAATTATCTTAACACAGCCGCATATTCGTGGACAACAAATTTCATCTGTATTTACAAGTACCTACTCGTGACATTGCATCGGAGATAATCATAAGGACTGCAGACGTTACATTATTTCCCAATTTGTGTTATATTATTAGAAATTTAATGTGGCAGATGTTGTAAACTTTGTTTTGTTACTGTTTGACTGGTAATTTTTTTTATAAACGTGAGAAGATTTAGAAAACTTAGTGCAATCTATTAATAGTAACATGAAACATGCTTTCATATTTTTTGCTCAGCTGTAAATTTATTTCTTCGCTTTATTTCAGTTACTGCTGTATGTTTTTTTCAGTTTGTAGTCTTGTAGTTTTTTTTTAAATTTCTGACGAAGTTCTTTTTGTCGTGACGCAGTTTATACTTGTGTCGTTTGTAGAAATTGTTATGTACTTTTAATGTTTATTTTTGTTAAACACTTTAATAAAAAATATTTTTATAACGTAATCCCAAATAGGTGGACGATCTTTAGTTGCTGATTTGTCCGAGGATTATATGGAAGATCTATAGTTCTTTATTTAACCGAGGATTATATGAAGATCTGTAGTTCTTTATTTAACCGAGGGTTATATGAAGATCTGTAGTTCTTTATTTAACCGAGGATTATATGAAGATCTGTAGTTCTTTATTTAACCAAGGATTAGGTGGAAGATTTGCAGTTGCACATTTGTGCGAGGATTAAAGCGGTCGTTCAAAAGGGGCTAATGGGACGTCCATAAATTACGTCAACCATATGGAGGTGGGTGGGGGCGGAGGTTTCAACATGTTTGCCACTCTATGACAAGAAGTGGGATTGTGAGAAAGGTTGACGTCAACAATATTATTTCTTATATATCGATTAAAGCTTGAATACTCTTGCATAATCTCGAGGAAAAATATTCAAAGACCAATTCAAAACCAATAGTAGATAGTTGTATCAATGAAATAACAACACCCATAGTAGATTGTTGTATCAATGAAATAACAACACCCATAGTAGATAGTTGTATCAATGAAATAACAACACCCATAGTAGATAGTTGTAGCAATGAAATAACAACACCCATAGTAGATAGTTGTAGAAATGAAATAACAACACCCATAGTAGATAGTTGTAGCAATGAAATAACAACACCCATAGTAGATAGTTGTAGCAATGAAATAACAACACCCATAGTAGATAGTTGTAGCAATGAAATAACAACACCCATAGTAGATAGTTGTAGCAATGAAATAACAACACCCATAGTAGATAGTTGTAGCAATGAAATAACAACGCCCATCAAGAAAGCAGATACATTTAACAATTTCTATGCAAATGATAAAAAGTCACAAAAAGGTAAGGAATTAGACAAAATACTTACACAAAGTGAAACACCTAGCAAAGATCATAACAATATTGCTGCATTCAATAACCTATTCAGCATACAAGAGCTGAACATGGCAATAAGGACATTTGCTAGAAATAAAGCTCCAGGACCATAACAAATTAAAAATGAAATGATATGTAAGCTGGGACCAAAGACAAACGTAACACTCATAAAGTTTATTACTAGAAGATGGAAGGAGGGATTATTTTAGTCCAAAAAAAATGAAATGCGTTGTGTCATAGTTTACAGCTTTTCTGTGATATATTCGACTTTCGGCTGTATACATCATATTTCAGCATAGCTTCTATGTCACTTTGATTTCTATGCGACGGGGAATACCAATTTCACCCAAAACCTCCTTAATATCTTCATACGACATTTATGGCAGGTTGTCTTTTTGATATTGTATCTCCCCTTTCAAAATACGCATGAGGAGTGGTTAAGAACGGGAAACCTCGAAGAAATCCCCCACTCACTCACCACCCTAATTGTGACGCATGTTTGGTCCTTGTAATATCTCTATATGTCTGTGGCTTGAGAGCTTATGCATATTTATTATTATATGTTGCTTAGATTTGTACAGTTTAACACAATTCGTGATCAAGATAAACGTTGGTAAGTTATTTTGTTGCTATTTGCTCCCAGTTTTTTGTTAACCTCCAGGCCTGTCAATGACGTCAATAACCTATTTGGATAGATCCAAATAGACACTTGGTTCCAGACAAACTTACTAGGACCAGACCCTTCCAAAAACAACAAACACCTTCCAGCACAGGTAAATTGTTTTGAACCTGATAATAAATCGTTTAGCAACCATACAGATTTTAAAAAAAAGTTTGAATTATCTTTTGAAGACATTGACAGCGAGCTCTTAGTATAAATAGCTTCTGTAAAAACAACCGTGTAAAACAAAAATGAAAAATTGATGGATAGAACAGACAAGATCAAACGATGTTTCACGAGAAAAGTCTGGAGTATTTGTCTACAACTCTGAAATAAAATAATAAAACCATTTGTTTTCTGACGTTGCAACGGCAGCATTGACGTCTGTTTATTTCTCTCATGTAAAATATATACAATCTGATAACCAGAAATACTGTTTAGTTAAAGTTGTTCTATAGTTTATAACATCAGTCAGAAAGTTGTTCTATAGTTTATAACAGAAGTCAGAAAGTTGTTCTATAGTTTGTAACAGCAGTCAGAAAGTTGTTCTATAGTTTGTAACAGCAGTCAGAAAGTTGTTCTATAGTTTATAACATCAGTCAGAAAGTTGTTCTATAGTTTGTAACAGCAGTCAGAAAGTTGTTCTATAGTTTATAACAGAAGTCAGACAATTGTTCTGTAGTTTATAACAGAAGTCAGAAAGTTGTTCTATAGTTTGTAACAGCAGTCAGAAAGTTGTTCTATAGTTTGTAACAGCAGTCAGAAAGTTGTTCTATAGTTTATAACATCAGTCAGAAAGTTGTTCTATAGTTTGTAACAGCAGTCAGAAAGTTGTTCTATAGTTTATAACAGAAGTCAGACAATTGTTCTGTAGTTTATAACAGAAGTCAGAAAGTTGTTCTATAATTTATAACAGTAATAAGACAGTTTTTCTATAGTTTATACAGTAGTGAGAATGTTTTTCTATAGTTTTTAACATTAGACAGCCATATATAAAATATGTGGGTGTCCGTGGCTATGTCCATAACTAAACATTATGATTAAACATCGGATTGGTTCAATGTACAGAAAGGAGTTAGACAAGGATGTCATTTCTTCTCATATTTAACATCTACACAGAAAATATAATGAAAAAAATGGCGTAAGAGATGACAAATTCCACATCAGTTTGATCGTGGCTCTTGACAATATATGCCTCATGGCTGAATTAATGTGGACCCCGTTTATGAATATTATTTGACGTTTAATTGGTCACGATTTATATACTTGGAGTTGTGTGCTAAAAATACCCAACGTCAACCAATAGATCTCACACAAATCGAAGACTAGTTTATGTTTATGTTTTAGCGAACAGGTCTCCTATACCTCTGACGGTCGCGGTTTGATCCCCTGAACATCGGAGAAAAATAGATCCCTGAAATCAGATAGAAATCAAATACTGTTCTGTAAATAACTAGATCAGAATGTCTTAAACAAATGATTTTACGAACAAAGAAAAGAGTCAGGTTCCAAAACTTGTAATTAAATATGAATTAAACAGATGATTTTATGAACAAAGAAAACAGTCAGGACCAAAACTTGTAATTAAATATGAATTAAACAGATGATTTTATGAACAAAGAAAACAGCCAGGTCCAAAACTTGTAATTAAATATGAATTAAACAGATGATTTTACGAACAAAGAAAACAGTCAGGACCAAAACTTGTAATGAAATATGAATTAAACAGATGATTTTACGAACAAAGAAAACAGTCAGGACCAAAACTTGTAATTAAATATGAATTAAACAGATAATTTTATGAACAATGAAAACAGTCAGGTTCCAAAACTTGTAATTAAATATGAATTAAACAGAAATAATGATACTAAATAAAATGAAAACCCGACCAGAAGTTATAATTGATAACCAAGAACTGGTAGATGCCATCTATGTTTATTCAGCGTCGAATACAGTGCATGTGGCAGAAGACAGATCTCTGTAGTTTGAGCGATGTCATGCTGCTGTGTGTAATTCTTCCAGTTTATTGAGGCCCATAGTCATACCCACTTTGGTGGTTGTTCTGCGAATTCTCTCTTAGTCTTTCTATTAGTTCTTTTGCCACGTGGTGAGTCCAACATTGTCTTCTTATTGTTGTAGAAATATATTGATGTTTAGCGTCTTCTCTTACTTGCTTCTTTGACTTGAATTCTTCCCAATCAAAATAGAGGTCATATATTTTCAAATGAATTCAATTTCTTCTCCAGTGCTTATGTGATTTTCCAACTTTCGCAACCGTATGTGAACACGAAAGTCACATTCGAATTCAACAATCGTAGTTTGGTGTATTTACTTATTGTTTCGAATTTGCAGATGTTTGTTAGGCGGTGGAACGCACTTGATTTTGATTTCCAAATGATTTTTAGGTATCAAATGGGGGATAGAAAACATCAAGATAGCCTTGAACAAACATGGACTAAATACAACCACGCCGACACATCTGGCCTTGGAACAAAAGCTTAAACTCCAACTCCTACGCTTAACGGCAAGTGTAAATATGATTAACCATCATGCACCCGAAGACACACAATAGACAATAGCAATAGGGCAATTAATGAAGAGTAAATATAATAAGATTAGCACCAGGGCAATTAATGGCGGAGTAAACATACAGGTGATTGGCAACAGTGCAATTAATGAAAGAGTAAACATACAAGTGATTAACACAGGGCAATTAAAGAAAGTAAACATACAGGTGATTAACAAAGGTCAATTAAAGAAAGTAGACATACAGGTGATTAACAAAGGGCAATTAAAGAAAGTAGACATACAGGTGATTAACACAGGGCAATTAAAGAAAGAAAACATACAGGCGATTAACACAGGGCAATTAAAGAAAGTAAACATACAAGTGATTAACAACAGGGCAATTAAAGAAAGTAAACATACAAGTGATTAACAACAGGGCAATTAAAGAAAGAGTAAACATACAAGTGATTAACAACAGGGCAATTAAAGAAAGTAGACATACAGGTGATTAAAAAAGGGCAATTAAAGAAAGTAGACATACAGGTGATTAACACAGGGCAATTAAAGAAAGAGTAAACATACAAGTGATTAACAACAGGGAAATTAAAGAAAGTAGACATACAGGTGATTAACAACAGGGAAATTAAAGAAAGTAGACATACAGGTGATTAACAAAGGGCAATTAAAGAAAGTAGACATACAGGTGATTAACACAGGGCAATTAAGGAAAGTAAACATACAAGTGATTAACACAGGGCAATTAAAGAAAGTAAACATACAGGTGATTAACAACAGGGAAATTAATAACGGATCTCAACTAAGATTGATGAAATTGTGAAATGGTAAATATGCAAGTGATAATAAGTATCAGAAGGTCAGTAAGAAAATTGTGTGTAATCAGCGAAGTATAGGAACTATCAGCAGATATTTTGTGTTATTTGAATTTTATTTAACTCTTTATATTGGATTAGTTTAAGTGTAATTTTTACCATCTGGACTATACAGTTCATGGACATATATCGCGCATTTCCTTATCGCAATTTGCAGGGAATTCGTTTTTCTAAATGGGAAAAGAGTTACGAAAACACAGTTACCACCATACTGTTTGTAAGGAATGAATGATGAAGCGTCCCTATATGTGGTAGTTCTGTAACTAGGCAGGTAGGAAAACTCATTTTCTGCGATATAAGTTGTTGTCAAAGGCAGAGAATGAATACCCCTCCCTCATGGATACCATCACATTGTTCTCCAAAGTCATGGTGCCACACCGGATTAGTAGGCTTATCTATGGATATCATAATGTTAATGGGCAAAATTGAAGACAAGAGAAACCAGGGATTACAGCGAGAGAAAAAACAGAATGTCTAAAATAAGAGAGGTCGAGAACGACAGCTAGAGAAAACAGTAGATATTCTAAGACAATAGAGATAGAGGTCGACAGCGAGAGAAAATAGTAGATATTCTAAGACAATAGAGATAGAGGACGACAGCGAGAGAAAATAGTAGATATTCTAAGACAATAGAGATAGAGGACGACAGCGAGAGAAAATAGTAGATATTCTAAGACAATAGAGATAGAGGACGACAGCGAGAGAAAATAGTAGATATTCTGACATTGCGACAAGACTGTCCCATCCTATAATGAGTCAAAGTAACCCAAAAGCCATGCTTAAGTCATATTTGTCAGGCCGAGGGCGCTGATACAGCATTTGTGCTGTAAACCTAGCCGTTCTCCGAATAACTGTTAATCTGCAGGAGTTTGCCAACGAACGCAGAAGAAGAAGAATATGGTAGGAAAGAGCTGATATGAAGTTGTCAAATGCTCTATAAATCATCTGAATGAGCACAATCTCTCCCATATTTATCCACAGATGACAAATAAGACTTCCTCGTCACACAATCATACAACCCAAGACACAATCATGAAGACAGTAATGTTTACATTTGTGATGCTCCTAATGATTCTGCACGTCTCGTGTTTAAAAGGTGAGATGTGCCTTTATTATTATATTGTTCTTGATTAGAGATCAATGACTCTTGCAATCTGGGGGATTTTGTTGTTCAATTCAAATTGTAGATTTGCTGGTGCAGTATTTCAGTAAAAATTATCTGTGTAATTGACAAATTAATATTGGTTCTATGTTGACATCAGCAAAATATAGGGTCAGTGACATTTCTCTTGTTAGACCCTCAAACAGTCACAAAAGACATGGAGGATTGATTACATTGTACTCTGGTTTTTCTAAATGTATCTCCCCCCCCCCCTTCTCGGGGAAACATCACATTGACTGCCATGTTGGTCCTTCTTCGCAAGCAAAGCCTAGTATAGCATTGAAAAAAGGTAAAGTTATGTTTGATTGTTTGTGTGTCCTCGTATCGTTGATGAGCGCAATCTGGTCTCTGAAAGATCTATTTCAGTTTGAGCAAGTTTTAGTAGATCTTGCAATGAGGGAAAACATTATTATTTCTTCTGTTATTTTTGTCTCTATTAAATCGAGTTCCGTGTTCTACTCCGTTCAAAATATTTAATACCCGCATTAATCTGATCATTCAAAGATCGACGGTCAAGGGATGAGTTTCCCAGGAGTTTAATATGGCAATCTTGCAGTTCGTAAGAGATGTTTTCATGTGGCCTTTAGAAAGCTTTTTCTGGTCTCCGTCTGAATACATGCTTACACAGAGACCCAGCTTTTTCTAGTCTCCGTCTGAATTCATGCTTACACAGAGACCCAGCTTTTTCTGGTCGTCTGAATACATGCTTACACAGAGACAGTTGGCATTAAAGACCCCTGTACAGAAATTAAACAAGATTTGAAGCCCAGCCTTGCCTACACAATTCACTGTAGAACACTTTTTTATGGAAGGAATCTCGTCTATCGTGCGGATTACCAAAAGTAAATGTTGAGTCCTGATCAATATGTCGTGAATACATTCCATCTTAGACTTTCTGACTTTATAGACTGCCAAGATGTTGCCAAGCCTAGCATCATTCATAGCACGTAACTCCGTAGCTTCAAGTGTTATTCTCTGTAAAGCGCTGAAGAAATTCATCTGGAAACAAGAGTTCTGGGCCCTATATATATATATATATATATATATAAATGAACATACATGAACATTTCCTTACATAAACATCTCCATACATGCACATCTCCATACATGCACATCTCCATACATGCACATCTCCATACATGCACATCTCCAAACATGCACATCTCTAAACATACACATCTCCATACATGCACATCTCCATACATGCACATCTCCATACATGCACATCTCCATACATGCACATCTCCATACATGCACATCTCCATACATGCACATCTCCATACATGCACATCTCCATACATGCACATCTCCATACATGCACATCTCCATACATGCACATCTCCAAACATGCACATCTCTAAACATACACATCTCCATACATGCACATCTCCATACATGCACATCTCCATACATGCACATCTCCATACATGCACAGATATCCATATAATCATAGATACATACACATCTCGCATGCTGGAGAGGATATGGGCATCACTAGCTAAGCCTTTGCCCACAGAAATACTCCAATGGATAATCACACAGAGAATAAAGAACTCTTAAACTTACCGAAAACTGTATTATCGGCACTTGGAATGTGCGCACGCTATACGCCTGCGGAAAGGTCAGCGAACTTACGTACGAATTAAATAAGTACACATGGGATATAATGGGCATGGCAGAGGTAAGGTGGACGGGATTTGGTGAAACAATCATTACATGATTACAACACGTCTATATCGATCGGAAGTCGCCCTATTTGCAACTTGCGTTTCGATGTTGATATTGATCTTATAGCTGGGTAAGAACAAGCATTGCAAGAGTTAACAGGCAAGTTGGAAAAAGTTACCAGTAAGTACGGAATGGAAATCAATACAGATAAGAGTAAAATCTTGGTAAACAACAGAGACACAGAAAATCAAATTAATATCATGATGAATTGACATAAGCTTGAGTAGGTGAATACCTTCAAATACCTCGGATCCAGTATATGCAGCGTTGGCAAATGCATAGCAGATCCAAAAATAAGGCTAGAAATGGCTTTAGCTTCCTTGTCAAGGCTAACTGTGATTTGGAAACGCAACATCAGTGTTGGAGTGAAAATCAAACTGTATAAGACGCTGGTGCTTTCTGTTGTGTTGCATGGTTGTGTGAGTTGGACACTCACTGCGGACATGGAGAGAAGATTACAGGCTTTCGAATACAAATGCTACTGACGAATTCTACGAATTTCCTATAGGGAACATAAGTCCAATGTGTACGTAAGAAATAAAGTAGAGATGTGTGCAGGTGTTCAGGAGCCATTGCTTTCAATAGTGGAACGACGAAAACTAGCATGGTTCGGACATATATGCAGGCACCATTCCTTGTCAAAAACAATACTGCAGGGAACAGTCGAGGGTGGAAGAAGCAGAAGAGGACAAATAAAGGTATTGACAGACAACATCAAGGAATGGACAGGGCAAGATATTTCCACACTCATCTGCATCGCTGAGGATAGAATTCGCTGGAGGACTCTGTGTGCTGAGGCATCCAATGTGGTACCCCTTCGACCCTGAAGGGTTACGGGTTTATTGATTGATTGATATACATACATAAAAACATATAGAAATACGTGCACATATATACTCACATAAATACTTACACACACATATACACTCAAAACACATACACGCATACATATATACATACATAAACACACACACACGCATCCACCCACCTACTCACGCACGCACGCACACATACATATTCATACATACATACATACACAAGAATACACTTGCAAACAATTTCCTGTATGAATCTTGAGAACTTATGAACAATGCAAACGCCGTAACGACTATACCACCGAGATAAACCCACATATACATACATATGACCACATATATTTTAGTCAATATTTCTGCCAGTCCTATATTGTCCATCTGATCATGTCCTTCAGACATCAACCCCAAATGTAACCAAATGTATACGTGAAATCATAAATACATTGCCCGGATCGAACGATGGATCTCCCATTTCTAAATAAGCAAATCTGCATGATTATAGGTGATATATGTGTCTCCAGCAATGATTCATAACATGATTAGCATCATCACTCGTCAGTTAGCATATCCT
Organism: Meghimatium bilineatum; assembly: GCA_034231615.1. NCBI lineage: Eukaryota > Metazoa > Mollusca > Gastropoda > Stylommatophora > Philomycidae > Meghimatium > Meghimatium bilineatum. The sequence goes on along the minus strand of CM067322.1, from coordinate 93,739,394 downwards.
GGGATTCTGTTACTTCCTTTTCTGCATCCTCAGAAGCGGACTAGCTGTTCAATAACATTTCCTCACTTTAAGAATGAAGTAGATTAACTAGATACATTTTCAGTAAGGGAGGGGGGGAGGGGGTGTTTTACTTATAAAAGAAGTCATTCGTCCGCTTATTTATGTAATACCCTCTTTTTATTTATGTTTGTAATACCCTCTTTTTATTTATGTTTGTAATACCCTCTGTTTACTTATGCATGTAATACCTTTTTTTTACTTATGTACGTAATACCCTCTCTTTTAGTTATGTCTGTAATACCCTCTTTTTTAGTTATGTCTGTAATACCCTCTTTTTTAGCTATGTCTGTAATACCCTCTTTTTACTTATGTATGTCTGTAATACCCTCTTTTTACTTATGTATATGCATATATCACACAATGTCATTGGGTCAAAGGGCATGAGCCCATGGTCCGCTGGATCAGCAACCAACCAACCAACTTATGTATGTATGTAATACCCTCTGTTTTACTTATATTTGTAATACCATCTTTTTACTTATGTATGCAATACCCTATTTTTTCTGCAACACCCTCTTTTTTGATAAGTAATGTGATGAACTTTTTGTGAAAAATCTCTAATGGAGGTGTTTCTACCTACCTTTTATTGTGTGTGCTAACTCCTAGTACTAATAACAATGTTCTGATTTGCTATGGAAAGGGTAGTTCGAAAGTCCAACTCCATATCTACGGTCTTGAATGAGGATATTATTTTTCTTGTAAGAAAGTCAACCCTTTTCCAGAACACATGTTCGCTGTTTTGTCCTCAAGTAGCGTTTGTGACAACATTCTAGATGAATTACTTAGCACGCAGTACCTATGTTTGGAGAAGGATTTGAGAAAGCCCCGATTATGTGTCTGGCATAGATGTACATATGTCATTATGTGACATTGGAACGCTTTTCTCTGTAAGTGTAAACACAATATATTTGGAGAAAAAATACGTCAGTGTGAATTTGTTCCAGACTCCAATGAAATGTGAAATTTAAATTGAAAATGAACAATGTTGCCAAAACATAACAAACGAATAATGTAATTTAAAATGCACACTGGTGCCAATACATAATAAACGAATAACGTAATTGAAAATGCACAATGTTGCCAATACATAACAAAAGGACCAGAAACTTCTTCTTCTGCGTTCATTCTCAAACTCCTGCAGATTAATAGAATGTAGTCAGGAGAACGGAATGAGTTATGTCAAGGTTTACAAGTTGGCTGTGGTATCTGGCTGTGGTATCTGTCACATCAGACTTCAGCATGCCTTATGTGTCAAATTTACCCTGTAAGGTAAGCGTTCCCACCTGGTGCTCGCGAGCACTTTGGTGCTGTCGTAAAAACATGTGCTCACGCCGTGCGAGTTAAAATGTGCTTGGAGACACTATCGACTACATTAGGGCGGTGTACGCAGTCTGAAAAGGTTTAAAACATCTGTTGTAAGGTATGGGACAGCCAACACCCTCACTCAAAATATCCTTACTTGCCTCTTACAACGTGCATGGCAGGTTTTAGTGTTGCTATTCTTTGCTTCACTCTCGGGCCTCTGTAACACATGAGGGCTTAAGTAATATTGACATTTAGTAGTAAAAATATAGTCCGATAAGCCATTTTTACTTGCCAATCACACTGATTTCAAATTATTATACTCACTAGCTTCTGAGCTCACGAAATATCAAATCACAAGCTATAGCAAACATAGTTGATCCGTGTCGTGATTTCTCGCCTGACACGACCGCCCCTCCAGTCGACCAAGCTATAAAATATGATGCTAAGGTGGTGGTAGGTCTCATGTCAGCAACCTGCCGTCGGGAATGAAGATAACTCTTCATGTACTAATCCACAGCAATTATTAGATGGGACGGCCAGTTCCCTTCATTAATGTGCTTACCTTCCCTAATTCATGCGCCAGATACCAATTTACAGCTTGGTCGACTTGAGGGGCGGTCGTGTCAGGCGAGAAATCACGATACGTATCAATGAGGCTGCTCGCTCCTTATTATGATACTGAAGAATGATAACTAGGAAATGATTACATCCATTATCGGTAAATTGTTAACATGTCCTGTGCAGAATGTTTCCCAATTGCCAATTTCTTGATTAGAAACTGACTTCACAGCAAGTGGGGGCATTCGTATAAGTGCACCGCCTTCCATTCCAGCAATAATCCCAGTGTATGTAGACTTAGAGTCCCGGTCATGTGTTGATTGAGTGATCTTCGGGACTTTCCAAAAATAAATTACCTTCCTCCCATCCCCTCTAGATATTCCCATTTCTGACATTCTGTGTATGGGTACGTTCTCAGCCTCAATGATATCATCTTCATCTTGAAATGAATTTATTGCTGCCTTGATCAAGTCTGCTTTATCTCTTCTCAGCATTGTATCGTCTATCGCCGCATTGCCTGCCAATAAATGGGCTCTCTTGTTTCCTCTGACCCCAGCATGCCAAATAAACAGCATGCCAATTAATATGTCCTAGGATTCTGTGCAGTTGTTCAGTATCTTCCACTGTCATATTCAAAACTTCTTTGATATCCTACTTTCATCGTTGTTTTATTAAGGAATACATATATCACGTATAAACCAAATCACTATCTACCTACCTACCAAGTTACCTGCCTACCTAATTATCTATATATCTATCTATCTAGCCCAATCTGGTTTTTTTGTCTAATTTTTTTATCCATCCATGCATCCACCAATCCAGTCATCCATCCATCCACTCTAAACACCCTCCCTCTCACCCACCCATCCATCCACCAATCCATCCACCCCACCTACCCTCCCAATACCACTCATACCCAACCCTTTTTGTTTTTGTAAAGACTTAACACCTGGTTCAGACGGAAACAATATTTCCTGGTTTATTTGAGTTAGCTTGACATGAAAAACGATACATTAAATCGTCAATTCATGCGAAATAATCATTTGGAATTCTGAATGTATCGTTCTTAATTTGTCCAATATAATACTGGAATCTCGCATGGCAGACTTCTGTGTGCAAAGTATTCATTTCAATAATTGTACGTGGCAGAAAACTAAAAATGCAGTGTTTTTAAATACAGTGCTTTCTTTCCATTATTTTAGAAATATACTGTTGTAATTTTCCAGTTAGATGCTTGACAAATTAAATTATATATATTGTGATTCTCTTGCAGATATACGGCCATTAAATTCTGGAAATGTTGATGTGAAGTCGTGTGAACACGATGTCCATGTCAAGGGTCAACATGTCAATGAAAGCAGCATGCTTATAGAGAATAATGTCAACTTTGGAAAGTCCAGACAAAAAAGGACTATCAGATCAATGTCAGAGGAAAGAAACACACAAGACAGAAAGCATGTCCCTGTTTTGAAGACAGAGTTCTTACAGAATTGGCAACAACAGCAAAGTAAAAACATGTTACAAAGAAATCAAACAGTGCGACAGCAGACGAGAGAACAGGGACATGAGAATCATTCCTCAAGAGACGTTTTTATGTCTGCTCAGAGTCAAGTTGTTGCCCCTGCTGACAGAATTGAACAACTACGACAGATTAATCAAAGACGCCGCCAACGATTATCTCTGCTGCATGCTCAAGTGGCATCGTCCAGACATGATAATAGTACTTTATCCCATCTGTTTATCTATAAACAACAAACACAAGGAACTTCGTCCAGGACTTGGGATAAATTTCACACAATCACTTCACAGACTAATATAATTCCAAACACACAATTCTTCACCGAAACCCCAATCAGGCAAGTGCACAATATCAATCCAGATTTACAACAAACCAGATTGACCAATGTCAGACCAAAAGTTAGAAGTTTTGAGCCTGACAGAACTAAATCTTTAAATTTAAATCGTCACAAATCACCAACGATATTTGTTACAGAAAGCACGACTATCTTTCCATTTATTTCGGCAACTGAGGCATTCAATTATTTGAAAAACTACGATTCACTGCCTCTACCAAAACGATGGCCAATAAAATTAATACTGCCTGAAAATTCAGAAAGAACTGAGCATACAGATGCTGGAATATCTAATAATAATAATAATAATAATAATAATAATAATAATAAAGCAACACACTCTGAAATTGCCGTAGAAAGCAACACGCAATATTTAGTCAGTAATGATAATTTAAAACCACCAGGTGACTTACTACAATCAACTATCAAAACTGAAGAAATACAGAATTTACAAACCGACTCAAAGGGCGCTCACGACGAAAATGACAAGGAATCGTCTCAGTCTACGGAAGTTCAAAACCTGGCAATCGTAGAATCTAACAGATCACTGATACAAATACACAATCCAGAGTATGGACAAACACAAGATGCCAAAATGTATTTGACAAATTCTCAGCCAGAGTCGAATAAAACTTATACTAGAAAAGTAAGAAACAAGAAGCGAAGTAAACATTTGCGTCAACAAATGCGGAGGCGTAAAAAACAAGAAAAACGGCAGAGAAAACGGAAACAGAAAGCACGACGAATGAAGGTCAGTGCAGACTCTTCAACCACATCTTTGTACGAAACAGCGTCTTCATACAGTTCTTTCAATGCCAGTTTGGACAATGATTCTAATCTTAAACCAAACTCAGGAAAGAAGAAAAGTAAACCGAGAAAAAGAACGACTACCCCATTTCAATTGACATCTGAAAGAGATGCTATTAAAATATTAACACATTCACAAAAAGGGCAGTCTGTATCAACAGCATCCGCCTACACTGATATTTCATTTATGAACGATGAACAATCTCTAACACATAGTGGCACAATAAAGTCTGAACACGACGATGGCTTAACCCTACATCACTACACTACACAGTCATCGTCGGCGGAAATAAACGATAACCTTGCATACACAACTATAACTGAAAATAATAACAAACACGAAACATTGAATAAACACCAGGACACTTCTCAGAATAAACACAAAAACCTGATGTTCAGTACTCTTAAACCTGACTACCCAGAAATACCATTTCTTCTACAGGTCAACAGAAAAGAAATCACTGAACGTAAAGAAACAAAACAAATACCGGAGAACTGTGATGAAGAAAACATTACTGACTCTCGTGATAACATGACGCCGAATGTTCTAGATCGAAACTCGCCGAAACATGTGCTAGACTACACGAACTCGGACCTAGATAAGACGTTAATTACTAGTCATGTGCAAAACTGGCCGACATCAACTAACCAGACAAATACAATAAATATTTACAGAAAATCAAACCACTTTTCAGATAAACATAAAATAAACGATGTTCATATTAAATCACCGACAAATACAGCAGAAGTCAATCAAAAGAAAATACAGTTTTACGAAACTCCTACTAAAACCATATCACGTTTGTTCGAGATTACTACCACACGTGAAATTACTGGTCATGACTTTTTGGAAGTCACCAAGATTGAACCATCATCTGCTAAGCTATGGAGAGACATGATAAATAAAAAACAACCAGAACTTCAACAGAAAATGAAGGAAGAAAGAAAACCAGATGCAAAGAGTCGTGGAAACCAAGAAAAAAATGAGGGAAATAGAAAAAGAAAGGGAAGTCTTGCAGTCGCGTTTTCGGAGACCGAGTTCGATTCTGAGACAAGTTCCAAAACACAAGAATCAGACACAACAAACAGGCCATTAATCGGCCACACGACAGCGTATGACTTATTGTCCAATCAGAAAGGTTTAAACCCCTTATCTCAAAATGAGAAAAGAAGAGAAGCCAATGAATTTAACCTTCGAATGGCAGAAAAGATGTGTAAAATATTCAATAAACGTTATGTTCCCACTCGAATTGGTGGGAAGTGTGAGTGATTATAGACAGAATATACCACATCATTCTTTCGATATATCCAGCGCTCTGGCCACACAACGTACTACTTACCTTGCTCGATCCGACTTTTCATTGTTTCATTGGATCGACTTTTTTAGTATACGCAAAGTAATTCCTTTTCTTAGAATATTGCTGCCCACAGATCCCAAACAATACACTTATCTTGTCTGATCATTGGTTACTATGCATCGTGACCATCTGTTAATATATAAAATGTGAATCAACTTGGGAATAATTTTGTGTAGTAATTAACTGCCGACTAAGTCCTGGATACATAATGTCTAATATAAACATACGTTTGTTAAAGATGTAGTAAGTCTGCTCGCAAGGACTGCAGCTGGATGCAAAGATGTGCGCGTCACGCACTGAAAGCGCCACCCATACAGCCCTCTTAAATTAAATAGTTCGACTTCGAACCACTGATGGATAATGAAAGCCAAGGATAAAAACGCAAACTTCTTGACATTTATTTTGTTTCGTTTTCTGCAAAAAAATGTAGAACCGTTTGCTGTGATTGAACCCCTAACTGTTCAATAACTAGCACGGATCGTCTACTCGTTAGCAGTTTATCATGTCTACATAGCAAGTCTTCATAAATGCTGCTGTATTTGAAAACTCATCAGTGCTCATATACATCTTTCTGTGGATATCCATCTCTGTGGGCCAGTGTTTTCCCATAACTGGTTTAGTGTATTGCAGTCTTGCAGGATATGTTCAGCGGTCTTTGCTGCCTGCCCACATGGACACAGAGGTGATGGTACCAGTCTTAGTCTATTTAAGTGGCTGTTTAGTCTACTGTTTAATAGCTTGCTCAGTTCTGTCAAGATATCAAGATAATGATAGTTCAATTTTGGGTGGTCGACTTTCTTTATAACTTTGATGAAGGTTCTCTTTTCCTGGTAGGTAATTTTTTGATCTTTTTGTTCTTGTGTTGTTTTTCTCTTTCCAGCCTATCTGAATTAATTTCTTGGCATGCTACAGTAGGATGGTATCCACTGTAGTACTACCCTTCTTTAGATGCTCACTTCTCATATGACTTCCTTCAAACTTGGCAGTTTATCGTGTCAAATACTTGTAGGACAGACATTACATTTCTAAGAAACGTCAGCTGTAGACATTGGCCTAATCTGTTTTTAATTACTCAGCACTGTGAAATTAGATCAACCGAGATTAGTGAAAGTGTGTTATCAGCACGCAGGATCTATATACGGAAGGGCATGGTTAGATGTAATTACTTGTTCTTGCCAGTTTTTTCACGAGATTATTGTGTTGAACATAAACATAAACATAAAATGGCACATATCAATAAAATGAACCATATCAATCATCATCATCTACTTTTCAGCGATATATGGAGGGAGCATATGTATTCATCACACCGCTTCATGATTTCTAGTATTCTACACTATTTATGCGAGTCCCTCGTTAATTAAACAGTCATGTTGACATATCGTTGTATATCCTTCAAAAGTTATGCTATTTAACTTGTCCTGTGACTATCACTGATTTCGGTCCCAAAAATGTACAGAATGACCAATGAAGATCACCGAAGAAACTAAAATAGCGTCACTTTAGAAGGTTAAACACCGATGAGTTCACAGGACTGTATAAGAGACGAGTGACTCGATTCAAGTCAGGTTGTAATATTATTAGCTATAACCACACTTACTTCGATGAGGGGATAAATGTTACAGTACAACGAGGGGATAAATGTTACAGTACAGGGTAACAACGAGGGGATAAATGTTACAGTACATGGTAACAACGAGGGGATAAATGTTACAGTACAGGGTAACAACGAGGGGATAAATGTTACAGTACAGGTTAACAATGAGGGGATAAATGTTACAGTACAGGGTAACAACGAGGGGATAAATGTTACAGTACATGGTAACAACGAGGGGATAAATGTTACAGTACAGGGTAACAACGAGGGGATAAATGTTACAGTACAGGGTAACAACTAGGGGATAAATGTTACAGTACAGGGTAACAACGAGGGGATAAATGTTACAGTACAGGGTAACAACGAGGGGATAAATGTTACAGTACATGGTAACAACGAGGGGATAAATGTTACAGTACAGGGTAACAACGAGGGGATAAATGTTACAGTACAGGGTAACAACGAGGGGATAAATGTTACAGTACAGGGTAACAACGAGGGGATAAATGTTACAGTACAGGTTAACAACGAGGGGATAAATGTTACTGTACAGGGTAACGACGAGGGGATAAATGTTACATTAAAGGGTAACAATGAGGTGATAAATGTTACATTACAGGGTAACAACGAGGGGATAAATGTTACATTACAGGGTAACAACCCTAAACAGGAAGTAGGTGGCCGGGGTAACACGAAGAAAGTGAGAAGTGAAAATAGATAAGATATATAAGCTGGTAAAATAAGTTAATTTAAATTAAATTAAAATAAATTGAATTGAATTAGAATACTTACCTCAAAAATGGCAACAAGCAATGCGTACAACCAATATACAGTCGTAATGTAAGGGAAGGGCAAAAGAAGATGGTACGAGAGATCAGATGAGAGAGAGACCGTGAGGGAGAGAGAGGGAGAGACAGAGGGAAATATAGAGCAGAGGAGAGAGACAAGCAATAGGAACAAACAATGGAGGAAAGAACATGTAGTGATGATATATTGTCTATATACCTCCCCAGTCCTTCCATACAGCTTTCGGTGGAGATCCGTCTAAGTGGGCCAGTGTTTCTTAATTTGTTTAGTGTAATGTAATCTTACAGGATATATTCCGCTGTCAGTGCTGTCTGCCTACTTGGACACAGAAGTGATGAAACAAGTCTTAGTCTATTTAAACGTTAAATAGTCGGGTTGCATAATACCATGATTGCTGGTTTGCTTATCGACCAGGTATCTCTGACTTCAGCACTAGTGTTTGTTTTGGACAGAGGCTCTGCAAATGAGGGCGGTGGCCATCTCCTCTCCCTCGCAATCTTTACTTCCCGGATTAATCAGGTACCCATTTAAGGCTCGGTCGACCCGGGAGCCGTTGTGATCTGAAAAACTTTTCCGTCGCAATTGGGTAATGAACCCAGGACCACTCATATGCGAAGCCAGTTCGCTAACCACTGGGCTAACGCGACTCCCCTTTCAGGACTGTGGCCATGGAACGATATTGGGTTGCCCCGAATAGTCTTAGTTTCCAGCCTCTGTTAGCTGGACTAAGCACTATCTCCACTCCAAGGAGTTGCCTCGATTGGGTAACGTTCATTTAAAAAACATCTTAATGTGGTTGGTTAGGTACACTGCCCCAAGTTCATGGTTAACATTACAATGAACTACGCCTCAGAACAGGACACAACCGACTCTGCAGTCACATGTGCACGAAGTTCAAGATTGACAACACGGCCATGTGTACATGTGGACAGGCAGCACAGAGTGCCAAACATATAATTCAAGAGTGTTCAGAGTATGAAACGCTGAGGCAGACATATTGGTTAGAAGAAACAACACTGGAATCAAAGCTGTATAGGCCACTGAATGTGCTACAAAAGACAGTGAATTTTATTAAGGAGATAGAATTATAGATTTAGACATGTTTCAAATGAACGAAAGTAGAAGAAGAAGAAGAAGAATAGACAGTATATGCCGTTTATTGTTGCAACAAAATATCGGTAGGTGCAGAAGTGTAAGAGACATCATGACAAAATTCAAAACTTAACATCGTAAGGATTATACTACAAACCTGGAAAATAATTTTGCGATCAAGAGTCTCACCAACGAGAGGCATTTCCAACCATCACATTAGGCATGTTACTTAAATGTTTGAACAAATATTGCAGGATAATTTTTAAGTTGATAATATTCTAAGACCCACAAGTGATGTTATAAATTACAAATAGTCTTTGTCACAAAAAAGGTTCTCTGCCGCTGCTCCAGAAAGGACATCCAGATACATTTACGATAATGCAACAAAGGTTCGGTGTAAACTTGTATATTTCAGTGAGTACATGATTCATTCATTTTTTTCATTCAAGTTGTGCTTTACTGTACTAATTGCTGACAATCATATAGAAAAATATTGATATAAATGATCTTTTCAGCATTCAAACTAAAATGTTTTAATTTCATTTGATTTTCACATTTTTTCAAATGTAATAAAGTACCTTCATGGGATTTATATTCCATTTTAAAATCTCAATTTGTTCCCAATTTCTGTTCAGGCGCCAGTGAATATATATATATATATAATTTGTGTAAAATATATAATATTTATAATGTGGTTCCAGCAGCTTATAGACAAAAAATGTCTCGACAAGTACACTCATCCCTCTGTGTCTACCTCCACTCTCATCCGTCTTGCTGAGCTTGTACTTACTCTTAACTCCTTTGAGTTTGATGAGCTTTTCTTTCACCATATCAGTGGGGTCGCCATGGGCACTAACATGGAACCCAGTTATGCCTGCTTGTTTATGGTTTACCGTGAGCATCAGGTATGGGAGTCCTATGGTGGACCCTTCCCATTGATGTTCCATAGGTATATCGATGATGGGATCGGTATCACTGACATGGCTGAGGCTGGCCTGTTACGCTTCATTCAGTACATTGATAACTTTCACCCAGCCATCAAGTTCACATCCGAGATCTGCACCTCCCATGTGAACTTCCTGGACATAGCTATCCCTATTCAACCGTCCTTTTTTAGTACATCGGTACACATATATCTCATCTCATCCTTCTGCCTGTCGTGATTCACTTCCATTCTCTCAACTTCTTCGTCTCCGGCGTCTGTGCAATGGGTAGGATGCCATTCTCGGAAAAGCTCACTAGATAATGCCCTTCTTCCGTTGTCGCTTATACCCCGGGATGGTCCTTCAGTCTGCCCTGTCTCGGGTGTGCAACCTCTCCCGCCAGGACACCCTCTCTAACACTCGGAGGTCTTCTCCTGACAGAATCAGCCTTGTCCTGAATTTCACCCGCTTAGCGCTGCTGTCCGTCATGTTCTACTCCGACATCTTCCCGTTTCCAGTCGGATCCTGAGACGTGTGAAGTGTTCTGCGACCCCCCCCCCCCCCCTCCTCCTCTGGTTGCGTACAGACCGGAAATCAATCAATCAAATCAATCAAGTGACATGCCGACTGGCGTAGGCGATCATGTTTCTCCACGAGTCTCTGTCTCTTGTGTTATCAATAAGCTCGGTTGGTGAGCTTCTACCGTGCCACGATACAAGCCCATCTAGTAACTTTTCTCTTTGTCGACCCCGATCTCTTCTCCCTTTGATCTTTCCAGTGGTTATTAAGTGTTGAAGCTGTGTTCTTCTCAGCACATGCCCTAGCAACCTTGACTGTCTGCCTCTAATGTTTGATATGATTGATCTTTTTACGCCAGCATCAATGAGAACCTCTGCATTAGTTTTCTTGGCTGTCCGTGGTATTTTCATCATTCTTCTCAGAAACCACATTTCTGTAGCCTCCAATTCAATTTGAATTTTCTTGTTTATAGTCCATGCTTCACATCCATAAAAAAGAATTGGTTCGATATAACATCTCAGCGTCCGAATTCAAACATATACTTCCAGAGTGTTCTGAGCATAAAAACGCTGAGGCAGACATATTGGCCAGAGGTAACAACACTGGAATTAAAGCTCTATGGGCCACTGTGTGAACTACAAAAGACAGTGAGTTTTATTAAGGAGACAGAATTACAGATATAGACATGTTTCAAGTGAACGAAAGAAGAAGAAGAAGCATCCGAATTCGGGTCTGCATTGATAGACTTCCATTGCAAAAAATGGTTCTCATTTTGTGGAATGCTGATTTGGCTTGTGCTGTTCGGCTCTTTATCTCACTTGAGCATCTACCTTTTGATGTTAACAGGGTGCCAAGATATTTCACTTTTTCAACTTGTGCTAATTTTGTGTTATTAATTATTATGTTGCATCTTGGTGGTGTATGTCTCTTTGATACAACCATTATTTCTGTGTTCTTCTTGTTTAAACTGAGACCTTTGTTTTCACTTTCCTTCACTACTTTATCTACAAGGGCTTGCAGTTCTTGTTCGCTTCCTGCGATCAGTACTGTGTCATCCGCATATCTCAAGTTATTTATATTGCATCCTCCCACTTTTATTCCAGACATATCTTCTATATTTCGCATGTTGTATTCTGTATACAGGGAGACAATGTCCGGCGACATTACACAACCTTGCGTGGCACCCATTTCTATTTTTTGAAATCTACCTATAGTATTGTACCGGAAAACACCTCAGGAATATACTAGTCCAGAGTGATTTTAGGCCTGACTTCCCTTTCATTCTGGCACTATCAGCTGCAATTGCCCTAGATGCTACACGTGTCCGTATGTTACCCAGACCCGGTCCGTCCCATTCCCCAAGGCCACTTCTCTATCGAGGAGAGTTTCTTATGTGTGTCCCGGAACGACATCTATGTCATTATCTGCAAGCGCTGCACCAGGGCGTACATAGGTGAGACTGGTAGGAGACTTGCTGACCGTTTTTGCGAGCACATCACAGCATTAAATACCATTCGGGCTATCTTGTGCACGTTCATTTCAACGGCACAGACCATCAGGGGGCCCATGATATTCAGGTGACGGCCATCAAAGAATGCTTCTCCGACGACCGGACTCGTCTGGCGCTTGAGAACCGCCTATATTTATGAATGTGGCACTCTGAAGTCTTTGAAAATGAATGAGAGCTTGACATACGCTTAATATCTGGATTTTCCATTACTTTTCCGTCTTGTTATTTCTCTGTCTCGTTTTCACATGTATTCGGACCTGTTTTTGCATACTTCCAATTTCTGTACATTTCATGTTTGTGTCACCTTTGACCCCATTTCTATCCTTTCGGCCATTTCACTTAGACATGTAAACGCAAGTTGTATCGTACCTACATGTCGCTTTCGATTTATATGTGTATTTTATCTTTGATAAAGGTGTTTCGGTCGAAATTTCGATTTGTGTGCGTGCCTATGTTTGTTTCGTCTTATTGGCAAAACTTTATTACCCCGTTTCACGCTTTACCTGTTGGATTTCAATTTTGCACAGTGAGTAGTATTTTCGATTTTTGGCTATATTATTGGTTCTGCTTCAAAATCTGGAACTGTGCCAACATTTGGCAAAAATTCATGGAATTTGATGCACTTCTTATTAGCCCTAGTGACCTATTTTTCATATTTATAATGAACACTCATGTCTTGTGACGTATTTTTTCAGGACGTAGTCTTTCTTATGAATCTCCTGAAATCCCTGCGGTTTGTGGCAATTCTTCCCGCTTTCTCTAGCGACATTTGCAGTGATTCCTAAATATTTGCTACGAAACATGGGGAATAAATAAATCTACAGCCAAGAGAATAGATGCCTTAGAAAATAAGTGCTATATAATTGTCCATGGATAACATGGAAAGCAAGAAAGATCAACTAAGACGTGTTTTAAAAAAAAATCAACATTCAAGACTGCCATTTTAAGACGGAAGTTAAGTTTTTACGGTCATGTGGAGAGATACAATAGCACGGAAAGTGCGTTATTGGAGAAGGGATATAAGACATTAGAGACAGAGACTGACCAAGACGCTGTTGGACAAGAGATATTCAGGAATACATGCACATGTCGCTAGATGAAGCTGGACAACTTGCTAGATGAAGCTGGACAACTTGCTAGATGAAGCTGGACAACTTGCTAGAGATCGCTGGGATTTCAGGAAATTAACACTAGATTTCCGAATAAGTCTTATATGACATATATATTATTGAGACAGAAACCATCTTCGTAAAAATGTTTTGTCTTGTAGTGCATTCTATGGGTTTTCATTTTTTTTAAAAAAAACATATGCTATAGACGTGTTTTATGTATTTACCAAGAACATAAGATCAATGTGTTGTACTTGATAGAACTAATGTAATCTATATATTTGCTAAATCCTATGATGCCATTCAGCGTCTGTGGTAGAATAGTTTTCTGGAGATGGCCCTCATGTGTGATGAGTATATTGTGGAATTTGCTGCCTCTTTTATTTCGGTGGTCCATCATTTTCGTGGTCGGCCTCTAGGACTGCCTTCACTGTATCTGTGTAGCATAGCTTGTTGTAGTATGCTGTCTGATGGTAGTCTGCTGATGCATACAAATCATTTGATTTGTTGTCTCTTAATATATTCCAAGATTGGGGTGGTACAGGTTCTTTGTCTAATGTCCTCATTTCTCACTCTGTCTCCTAGCGAAATTCCTAGGGTTCTGCGTAAACTTGCCGTTTCAGCTGTCACAAGTTTACGTTTGCCTTGTGCTGTCGTTGACTTTCGGTAAAATGGTGCGAAGTGACAGCTGTGTTATTTCTTCTAATCACAAATGGGAGTCACAGTTCAATGTCTAAGGATTATTAACATATAATATGTGTAGCAAAATGGGGAGTTTTATGTAGTCTAATGTAGTAGCAGTTCAAATAGAACCATTGTTAAAGTTTGTAAACTCAGTTGGAACGGGAAAGTGATGAGACATTTCTCCATGACAAGTGATGTTCTTCAGTGTTCGGTGGAGGGTAGAAGTAGACGAAGTGGACAGAAGAAGATATGAATGCATGCTTTCAAGGACTGGACAGGGTGTGTAGTTTCGAAACTCATCAGCATGGTAGAGAACAAAGATGTGTGCTCTTTCTGCATCAAATATTTCAACGTGACATCCCTACAGCACTGACAGGTTAGGGGTTTTATTATTATAACTTTGGTTTTTCAATTCGTGTGCAATTGGGAAAAACATAACAACACGTAAATCTGGAGCAGTGAACAATGAACAACAAATGAAGTGCCAGTTTAAACAAGACTTTCTAAACATGCATTTAGTTTTACACATTTATAAGGTCAATGTCACTCAATAGTTCAATTACGTACATTTCATTGTTCAGTGACAAAATAATTCGGGGACATACATCAAAGAAATGTGCCACTTCAAGGAAATGACAACACCTGCATAATTTTAAATTACCCAATCATAGGTTCCTCTAAAACGTAAAGTCGCATGCAAAAATCTGTGATCATTCGTTTATTGGTTACGAAGATATTAAATGGAGTTTAAAACCAAACATTTTGAAACGCACTTTATACGCAATATTTTTTCGTGCAATACGTTGAAATTGCTTTCTGAAAAGACTAGGTGATTCACAATTGTCTGTGGTGCGCTTTTAAACCTGGTACCTTGACATTTGAATCGCTTCGTACCTGTCCAGCACAGAGTAGGACACCATTAGCATAATACTCTGTGCTGAATATATTCATGCGGAGCTAGAGAATCCCTTGTGGAAATAAAGTGTTAATATCATTTATATTTTCACTAAGCTAAAGTGACTTTATAGTGTCACATATAAAGTCTCAATATAATTTATATTGTTACATATAAAGTGTAAATGTGATTTATATTGTCACATAATAATATGTCACATATATTGTCTTCTTCTTCTTCTGCGTTTGTTCTCAAACTCCTGCAGACCATCAGGATATAGTCCGTAGAACGGAATGCGCGGTGTCATGATTTACAGCATTGCTGCGATATCTGCGCCTTTCAGCATGGCTTTGGGTCGCTGACCATATATGGGATGGGACAGCCAATTCCATCCCATAGCCTCCTTAGTCGCTTCGTACGACATATATGGAAGGTAAACAGTGTTGCTATTCTTTGCTCCCCTTTCAGGCCCGACAACACACGGACGATAAAAAGTGGGAATATAATTTATATTTGTTAATAGGTAAAGTTAGCATTATGGACACTCCCCCCTCCCCAACTGTAGTAAGTATATCAAGTACTCTATATATTTCAGCGCAGAAAAAGTATGAAATGAGTACTTCATCAACTGTAGTTACTCCTGTATGGCACACAGGTCCTAGACATCTGGTTTAGTGTGCAAACGATATGACCGCCGTCCTCTTTTCATGCGTCGCTGTGGTTTCTAATAAAATTTGAGCGATAGATTGATAACGTACCACCTGTAAAAAAGAATCGCCATTGACACTTCATGTCTTGTCTCGATTTATTAGTTGTCGCTAATCAAATGGTCTCCATAGTCAAATGATCTCCATGGTCAAATGATCTCCATGATCAAATGATCTCCATGGTCAAATGATCTCCATGATCAAATGATCTCCATGGTCAAATGATCTCCATGGTCAAATTGTCTCCATGGTCAAATGGTCTCATCTCCATGGATCACGAAAATATGACATTATACTTTTGTCATTTTGTGACAGACTGCTAGATGGTGAAGAATACTCATCATCATCAGTTACCATTCCGGCTGGCGTAGGCGGTCATGGCTCTCCACAGCTATCTCTGTCCACAGTATTATGTATCAAAGTCGTTATTGTTTCCTTGCCGTGCCAGGTTGTCAAACTGTCTAATATTTTCTCACGTTGTCGCCCTCTGTCTCTGTTGCCTTCAATTTTGCCAGTTGTGATTTTGTTCTCTAAATCTGCCTGTCTCATGAAGTGGCCAAAAAAGAAGATTGCCTTATATTGTTTATTAAGGTCCGTTTCGCATTTGACTCTTTCAACACCTCTACATTAGTTTTTCTGGCAGTCCATAGTATTCTCAGCATTCTTCTGTAGAACCACATCTCTGTTGCCTCTAATTTCCAACTTTCCAGTTTCTTTATTGTCCAAGACTCGCACCCATATGTTAGTATAGGGGTTATATAGCACTACAGAACTCTCTTTCTCACTTCTAATGACAAAGTCATATTACACAGTATATTTTTCATTTTTCTGAATGTTATTTTTTTAGAATAATACTAAATATACCATAACTGTAAATAGTGCTACAGATATGACAGAAATAGGATGAACTGGTTGGACCACAATTATAAGCTACGCTCCTGACAGGACGTGATGAGCCTGTGATGAACTAGTTGGACCAGACTTATATGCTACTCTCCTGACAGGACGTGATGAACCTGTGATGAACTATTTGGACCAGACTTATATGCTACTCTCTTGACAGGACGTGATAAACCTGTGATGAACTATTTGGACCAGACTTATATGCTACTCTCTTGACAGGACGTGATGAGCCTGTGATGAACTAGTTGGACCAGACTTATATGCTACTCTCCTGACAGGACGTGATGAGCCTGTGATGAACTAGTTGGATCAGACTTATATGCTACTCTCCTGACAGGACGTGATGAGCCTGTGATGAACTAGTTGGATCAGACGTATAAGCTACGCTCCTGACATGACGTGATGAGCCTGTGATGAACTAGTTGGACCAGACTTATATGCTACTCTCCTGACAGGATGTAATTATCTTGAGATACTGTCGCACTGAAGTACATACATCCATTATCCCTGCTCACCATTTAGCATAACGATTCCTTTGAGAACACAAACCTTATACGCTAGAAAATATTGGACGAACATAGGATAAAATTCTTGACAATTGTGCACAAGAGATGGGGGTGAACTTCCCTGAATTCTTGACAATTGTGCACAAGAGAGGGGGCTCCCCTGAATTTTTGACAATTGTGGTCAAGAGAGGGGGGCTCCCCTGAATTCTTGACAGTTTTAATAAGAGAGGAAGAGGGCTTCACAAAAATACTCGACAGTTCTTACCAAGAGAGGGGGGGGGGCTGCCTTACTAAATTCTTGACAGTTGTGGTCTAATGGGGGGGGGGGGGGGTTCAATTATTGACAGTTGTTGACAAGAGGGAGGGGACGGGCTTCCCAAATTCTTGACAGTTGTGGACAACAAGGACGCTTTATAAATTATTGACAGCCATAAGAGAAACTGTGTGGGGGGGGGGGGGTTGTCTTCCCTGAATTTTTAACAGTTGTGAATAATTGGGGGGTTCCTAAATTATTGACAGTCATAAGAGAGAAGGGTTGCGCTTCCGTCAATTCTTAGCTGTGGTAATGATAAGAGAGGGGGCTTCCTTGAATTCTTGACAGTTGTCGAGGCGAAAGGAGGTTAGAAAAATTTATGTACAGCCCCTTAAGGAAAATATGTAGTTTAAGTTAATAGCAAGATAGAGAAAGAGAGAGAGAGAAAGAGAGAGAGAGAAAAAAAGAGAGAAAGAAAGAGAGGGGAAGAGGTATCCAAGAACTAAATTTGATAAGGAAGCAGGAGTGAATTAAATATTTTTAAAGTAGAGAAATATTAAAAAGTAACACATACAAAAAATATTCAAAAGTAAACTATGTCAAAAAATAAACTTATCTTTTCTAAATTACAAATAAAACTGCTGAACGCACTTAAAAAAACAAAAAGTAGAGCTGATAGACAGTTCCGTGTATCAACAGATGTCAGAGGTCGTTATTAGTAGGACAAATATGACTTCTTGGTATGAGAGAATTGATTAGTAGGCCAAGGTAATATAAATCATGAGTGCTCCCTATCTGCAGCCATGGGACATATTGGAAAACATGTATAAATACACGTTTATACAAGCATACACATATATACATATGTACAAGGGAACACTCATATATACATGTGTACAGATATATGTACGTGTGTACACATAGAAACTCAACTCTCACATATACACATGTTCACACAAAAATGCAAACATATAGCAAAGTCTATGCGCAGATACGAGTACACTCACATACATATACGTTCAAATGTATATGCGCCCACATGTTGAGATACACGTGCTATCATATAAACATGTAACCACATATTGAGATACACAATTCATTAATATAAACATGTACCCATTTTTTTAGATATATATGCAATCATATAAACATACATGCATTCATATAAACATACATGCATTCATATAAACATACATTCACATATTGAGATATGTATAACATATATATCGACTCTTACGACAGTTTTGTAAGGTAATACCGTTGTTATTATTTGTTCCTCTTTCGTGATCCGGCAAAACAAGGGCAACTTGCATTCACATAAACAGACACTCACATATATATATATATATATATATATATATATATATATATATATATATATATATAGAGGATATATACATAGTATATATATATATATATATAAATACTATGCAAAAGAAAACCTTAGTAGATGACAAGCCGATATATTGAGGCTCTCTAATGGAAGCTTTGTAGCATACCATCTGTACAATTATAGATCCACTTGAGTAGATGGTTCCTTCAATAGGCATTGCACTAAGCCGTAAGCTTCCTGAGTATTGAAGGAAGCTCAGAAAAACTACACGACTGCACATATGTAGTAATAGCCAATAGCTCGAAATTCCTGGGGTTATCACACAAACAAACAACATATATGTGCATTCGCATATAGACTATTGTTGAATATAGATGTGTACATTCAGTTACATATACAATCGTTCACATGGATATATTTTCCTATACCTGTGTATATAAGCACACATATATGCAATATTTATATATATTTTCTAATATTAAAACACATTTAGAATGGAAGTCTAAGCCTCCATGTGCTACCAGGACCCGAAATAGGAGCAAAGAATATCACTGCTCTGCCCTGCCATGCATGTCGTAATAGCGACAAAGGAGGGTTTTGTGTGGAGTTGGCTGTCTCATCCCATAGACGGTTACAGCGGTCAGAAACTATGCTGAAGTCGGATATGTTAGGTCGAAATGCCCAGATGTTGTAATGAAACTGTAAGCAATTACTCAGCTCATCTTGGACTAATGCTTTCCAAACTACCTGAGTTAAAGAACGCAAATGAAGAAGAATGAGGTCCAAAATGTAGAGATAATTGGAAAAGGAAGTGGGTTGAAATGGGGAAATGGAACAAAGTAAAGTAAAAAAGATGAAAGGTGTTTATTGATATGGTTTTACCACACATAGCCGGTACATTAATCTACCTTCAAGGAAAAGACGTTTGTGGTACCAAGAGGAGCAACTTATCAACACTGTAACTTACACATCACACGGGACATGTTATGTTATGTTCCTCCATGGCCATAGGTGGCGCATAGGGCAGAAACCATAGCTTTCCATATCTGTCTTTGTGTTGCCAGGACTTTCAATTGTTGCGTGTTGTTTAGGTTCATTGACATGCCTTCTCTATTAATGGTTCTTCGTAGAGTTTCTCTAGGTCTCCCTCTTCTTCTTACTCCAGGTGGCACCCAATATAGTGACTGCTGGGGAATTCTTAGGCTGTTCATTCTGAGGACATGGCCGATGTAAGTCCAACGCCTTTTTTCTAATGAAGGAAGATATATAAGGATATGTAGAGCTGTCAAAATGAATAACCACAGCGGAATCAACGTGATGAAGTTTCCTTTAAATGTAAATTTAAGAACTGTAACCAAACAAGAGGTTTTCCCGAGCCTTATTTCTACATCGTAGCGGGAAAGCTGTGAAGAATCAATGAAAGCAGAATACACAAAGCACAACAGTGTAACCTAACCGGCTGCGATGAAAAATATGGATATAAGCCCATATTCATTATTCAGTCACAGTCACGAGAAAATGGAGCAGCTAAATGAAAATACAAGTAAATACAAAACATATACAACAGGGTAAATACCAGTAGTTCGCGGAACAATGCACAGAATTGACGTTTTCACCTAAAGGCAATCAACATAGGAACAACACAATCTGAAATATTGAGAGGTAAATAATTCTCTTATCTGTAGCATTCCTTGAGGTTGCAAGAAAGTCACTGCAAAATCAGATCAGCTTTTGGCACTGTACCTTACAGTCACAATGAGAGAATAGCTTATCTGGGACTACGCAAGCACTGGAAAATCTCCCATTAAAAAGAATTCTTATAAACACTAATATGCTTCTGACAATTTAAATCCACCTTCTGGGATAAGGAATTAGAACTCCGCCATAGGGAACTAGAGCGCAACCTCCTGGCATACAGAACTAGAAATCACCCTCCTGTCATAAGGAATTAGAGTTTAGCTTCCTGTCATAGAAAACTATAGTTTAGCTTCATGGCATAGGGAACTAGACTTTAGCTTCCTGGCATAGGAAACTAGAACTTATCCTAATGTCATAGGGAATTAGAACTCAATCTCCTAGTATAAGTAACTAGAACATAACCTCCTGGCATAGGTAACTAGAATCCAACTCATGAAATAGGGAACTAGGACTCAACCTCCTGACATAGGGAAGTAGAACCCAGCCTCCTGGTATAGGGAACTAGAATTTAACCTACTGACATTGGGACTGAAACTCAACCTCTTGGCATATGAGATTAGAGTGACAAACTCGTACTTCCTCGGAGTTATGTCATCATCATCATTACCCCCGTAGATAAACTGGGAGGGGGGGTGTATTAGGGAATTGAACCATCTCCCCCTTAGGAAATCAGAATACGCCATTTCGTAGCAAGAAGCAAACCAAATAGGTAGGTAGAAAACATCCGTTTCATCCCCAAAATATCAACAAATATTCCCATGAAATCGAAACAAATGAGCCCTTTTTAGGTAACACATCTACGCCACCAAATACATATCTTTTGCACTTATCACTATCATTATCGCTATCAACAAGCAGACGATAATTTCTTTCGTTATTGATAGACTTTTACCGTTAGCAAAGTTCGTTACCAAAACAAGAACTGATAAAGAAAACGACTCATTTGCAATTTAATAGAACACATCAAAGTCTATAAGTAATGTATTCAAATCCTAGAGAAGTAACAGGCTCTTCAAAACACTGAATAATAGCTTCGTGTGGAAGGAAATAGATACATACTAATACAAGGCCTGGTGTAAATAAAGGTTTTGTTTCATGGAAAAGTTTGTTAAGTGCGGTAACCACATTAATCTGAAAGTGAACATTACAAGAGTTAATGTTCCTACTGCACTCATTGCTTTTGGTTGTTTACTTCCAGGCTGATATTGTTGTGCAGGCAGATTTTTACAGCTCTAGATTAATTCTGTGGTAGGAAGTTTTGTTGTCGTTTTGAATCAACACCGTTGTACTCACGCAGGTCCATAGGTGCTTAGTATTCCCTAGCAGACAAATAAGGGCATGCATACTTATGGTTTCTGTGGGTCGTTGGTTGATTAATTCTCTTCGCTCTACTCCGTAGGAGTCAATCTCTGCTACTATATATATTCCTAGAGAGCCTAAGACAGTACATTGGGCAGATACCAGAGCTTTCAAGTTCGAGTGTAGTGATGCGGCTGTGTCTAATTCTTGTATGTTGTTGAGATCCATAGTTATACCCTTTTTAATGGTTGTTCTGCGAAGAGTCTCTTGTTCTTCCTCTTTATGTCTGTTCATCTGGTACCCATATAATGCTCGTAGCGACAATCTGTTTTCATTAATTTTACAAGTAGATTTTCGATATAAGCCCATAATTTTCTTCCTATCGTTGGAGAAGCAAATTTCTGTTTGGTGTCTTTTCTTTCTTGCGTGATTGGCCCTAGTTCTTATTATCTTACTTGCGTGTTGGACGTGGATTCTTCTCCTCTTACTTGCGTGTTTGAATTTAATTCTTCCCTTCTTACTTGCGTGTTTGAATTTAATTCTTACCTTCCAACAATATTTAATTATTTTCTAAGACATTTATTTTCAAATGAATTTAATTTCTTCTCCAGTGCATTTGTCATTTTCCAAATTTCGCAACTGTATGTTAACACATATATCACATTGGAGTTGAACAGTCGTAGTTTGGTATGTTTACTTATTGTTTTAGACTTCCAGATGTTTATTAGGTGGTTGAACGCACTTGTATCTGCTACGTCCACATATAATACAAGTATTTTCTATATATGAAGTATTAAGTCCAGATGTGTCATCAATAGCGATGTTGTGTCAACACCTGTGATGTCTACATCCAGCAAGTGCTCGTGAGGTATAGTGTCAGCCCGTCCACATTATTCATTGTTAATTTCCAATCTAGTGATGTCATGGATGCGAATACATCTTTTCTCTCATCTCCAGGGAAGTAGATCCAGGGAAGTAGATCTTTTCTCTCATCTCCAGGGAAGTTTATCCAGGGAAGTAGATCTAGGGAAGTAAATCCATATGATACTGATGAGTTTATTCTTATTTATTTATGCCAAGTATAAATAACCAAACTGTCAGAGGGTGTCCGACATAGACAAGAGTGCCGCAGTAACGAAACAAAGAAGCGATAAATACTATATTAAGGAAATAATGTTATAAAAACGAAACGTATAAATAGTCATTGTTCACTTGTTTATTGTTGTGTATATCTTTAAAAATTAGTTTCACTACAGATAGAAAAACCACTACAGCCAAAAAATACCGGTTTGCTGGCTACGTCATGAATAGCATGAGTTACTAGTATAATTTGTTAGTTACAGTATCTAGTATTCTACGTTATCCTCATTATTACCGTAGTATAATATTTATCGCTTTTATATATGCCATGTATAAGCTTAGGCCTACTACGTGTGAAACGAGATGTCTAAGAAAATAAACAAACAAACAAGAAGCGATCATGTGATAAATGAAGAGATTACAAGAGCTGTTAGAACAACATATGTGGTTAAATATATTGAAATAACAGAGACTGAAATAGTTCGACCACTTAATGACAATGAACCTATATTGGCCAGAGACAAGAGCATACAGCATTAAAACAGAAACAGCAAGCTACAAAGGAGGACCATGAAGAGGTGGATAGAAGGAGATGCAGACATTCTGAGATGTCATAATATTAATAATATTACTGCATCACAAGCCAAACACAAGTTATCATAAGTTGAAAAAGTGAAATATTTTAGCACCCTGTCAACATCAGAAGGTAGATGCTAAAGTGAGAGAAATTGCCATACAGCACAAGCCAATCAGCATTCCAATAAATGATAACCATTTTGTGCAATGGAACAATATCGATGCAGACCCGAATTCAAGTGCTGAGAGGTTATATCAAATAATTCTTTTTTATGGATGTGAAGCATGGACTGTAAACAAAAAAATTTCAAAACGAATTGAAGGCTAGAGATATGGTTTCTGAGAAGAATGATGTAAATACCATGGACAGATAAGACAACTAATGCAGATGTTCCCATTGATGCTGGAGTAAAAAGCTCAATTATATTAAACATGAGGGGCAGACAGTCAGGGTTTCTAGGGCATGTGCTGAGGACACAGCTGAACACTTAATAACCACTGGAAATATCAAAAGGAGAAGAGACAGGGGCCGACAAAGAGAGATGTTGCTACATGGACTAATATTGTGGAATGGTAGAAGTTCATCAACTTACTGACAACACAAGAGACATAGAGTCCTGAAGAAACATGATCGCCTACGCCATTCAGCATGGCATTTGGTTGATTGATATCAAGCGACCAAATTTAGCATAGCCCAAAAACGGATCGTTATTCAATCCTACGACAACTTACAGAAAAAAAACAGAGAAAAGAAAATGGTCAGAGATATATGCCAGCCACTCTTAATGACAAATGTCATTTCGAATCTTCCGTAGTATAAGCTGAGAATCTGACACAACATCTTAGCGGCCGGACCTTCAGAGAACCATCTGAGGACAGGTACAGCGACCACGATTTCCATCACATGCTGGATATAGTTATGTAGTCACCGCTACTCCTTGCATCCACTAAATCATTAACCTGGCCATGAAACCCTAACCTTAACCCTAACTTCTCACTCCAATGGACAAACTCGCATTCTTTGTGTTACTAGCAATCAATTTGAAGTTTCATATCTTTCAGTTTCCACAAAATCTACACTCTATAATATTCAATTTGAAGTTTCATATCTTTCAGTTACCACAAAATCTACATTCTATAATATTCATCAATGAGTCATGCATCGACACAGCCTAAGGAAAGTTGGTACCCGATATTCTGGGAGATAAAGGCGGCAGTCTTTCTGCTGATCACATTATACAGAAGTAAGGCGTATGCTATGAAAAACGCTAGTCTAACACAATTTTCAGCAACACGCCTCAATGGTTTTAGCAATTAGGCCCTACATTTTTCCCCACTTACATTCTATATCTTATAATAAATAATTAAGGTAATAAAAAACAACCCAATGAATCGAGAAAAAACCCAGTGAAAGTCTGTTATGAATATAAATTATAAGTTATTATTTTCCTGTTGTATTTTAGATTGAGATCGAGAGTTCTAAATTCGAATAATTTTTATAAAAAAAATGTAACATGGTAGTTAGTGCAAACAAGTGAAAACAAAGATCTTAGTTTAAACATGAAGAAAAGAGAAGTAATGAATGTATTAAAGAAATATACATCATCAAAATGCTGTACTAATATCAATGATGTAAAATTAAATTAAGCGGATGAAGTCAAGTATCCTTGCATCATTTACATCAGATGACCAGTGCTCGATTGAGATAAGAGTAGGATAACGCAAGCACACAAATCAGCATTTCTAAAAATGAGAAACATTCTATGCAATGAAATGTTATCAATCGATCTATGCGCTGTGGCCCTTGTTTGCCTTGCGGCGTCAGAGTTCTCTGCAGATGGCCTCCTTGTGTGCTGTTTGTAAGTTTGTTCCTGTGGCCTCTTTGATTTCTGTTATCCATCTTTTACATGGTCTGCCTCTGGCTTTATAACTGTTATGTCTATGTGTCATGGCCATTTGTGGCATGCTATCTGTCGGTAGTCTGGAAGCGTGTGAAAACCACTTGATCTGTTGTCTTTTGATGTGTTCAAATACTTGTATTATTTTGGTTATCTGTTTGATGTTATCGTTTCTAATTATATCTCTTAATGACACTCCGAGTATTCTTCGTAGACATGTCATTTCTGTTGTCACTATTTTTCTTTTGTCTTGAGCTGTCATTGTCCAGGTTTGACACTGGTAGCACAGTGATGGAATAATAACAGTCTTTTATAATGCAACTTTAGTGTCTATGTTTACATGTTTGATCTTGAAAATACTTGTCATCTGTCCTAGGATCAATTCATCTGCAAATTTGAGTGCTAGGATGTTAATCTCTTTCTGGGCTCTTGTAGACAATCTTCGTGATTCTTGATTAGAAACTAGCATCACAGTATGTGGGGCACTCCCATAAGTGCTCAGCTCTCAAATCCAGCAGTCATCCCAGTGTATGTAGACAGGGCAGCCCCTAACAATTGCGAGGCCCTATGCGAAACGGATTGCGCGGGGCCCAGTCTGGGTAGGGAAGAGGATAATAAAATAAATTCTAATATGAATTTATGAGCCTATGAATGTGCGGGGCCCACTGCGGCCGCATAGGTTGAAATGGCCTAAGACCGGCCCTGTATGTTGACTCAAGACTCCCGGTCAGATGTTGATTGTGTGATCTTCGGGACTTTCCAAAACATTTAATTTTCTTTCCCTCCCCGCTAGATACTCCCATTTCTAACATTCTCTGCATTTGTACGTTGCTAACCTCATTGACATCATATTGATCTTGTATTGAATTGATTACTGCCTTCATTAAGTCTGCTTTATCTCGTCTCAGCAATGTGCCATCTATCGCCGTAATACCTGCCAATAAGTCGGCTCTCTCGTTTCCTCAGACTCCAGTATGACAACGGCATTATATCCATGTACTTCTCTGGACAATTGAGTTATTCAATAAATCCCACCATTCTTTTCTCAGCATGTAATTTTCAACAAAACCCCAATCGCTTTTATTTGTATTTCATTTAACTGAGCCATTTATGTATATAATTATGTCGTGTGGTTTCGAGTGTAGCTGGGAGAGTTTACGCTGTAACCTGGGCCCAAATACTCGTCCATTTCCGACACTCCCTTTATCAATTTGACCATAAACAGTTCCATCCATCTGGCAACCCCGGAATATGTTGCCATTTAGTTCATTGACTGGATCTAAGCACATATCTTGTGTTTTCTAACTCTCGGATCAAGGTAAGATTTATTTTGACGTGAAATGTATTAATCAATTAATCACATCGGTACCGTATTAATCATAAGAAGAATTATCGGTACGCCGAAATATCTACTAATCTAGCATAGGTCTAAGCTTACAACATAGAATTACATTATAATTATTGTAATAACTACTGATACTCTGGAGTCTGAGTCAGCTGACAAACAAGTGTACTGTAGACTCAAAGAGTAGTGTAGGGCCTATTACTTCATTAATTTAATAGCTAATTTGAACTGTGTTATTATTAAATAAGGCCCTCGGCCTTACTTAACTAAAAGTCTAAAGTAAAGTCATTTAAATGTAGGCCTAATAATTGTCAGAATTACATCAGTTAACGCAATCACAATACTGTCAATGTCATTGTCAATACTGATCAATTGTCAATACTGTACTGTACACTTTACTACCAGTGTGACTGTGAGTGAGTTACTCAGTTACACTTACACTTTCAGTAAAGAAACGAATTAAATTAAGTCTACTGAAGCCCAGATACATCATTTTGAAACTACTGTCAATAACTTCACAGGTAAGGGAATCATCATCATACTGTTATTAATTTTAACTATTCATCTCATGCCATCATATTTCCCTGCAGCATTATAAACTATAATTATTGAACACAATTTAGCATGACTTAGTTAAATATATATTGTGTAATATGACCCTAGAATTAGAGGTGAGAAAGAGAGCACAGCAGTCCTACATTACTCATATACTAACATATGATGGATGCAAGTCGTGGACATTAAACAAACAGGATAGTGGGAAATTAGATGCAATATAATAGATATAAGATATGATTCTACAGAAGAATGTTGAGAATACCATGGACTGCCAGAAAAACTAATGTGGAAGTGTTAAAAGAGTCAAATGTGAGATGGAGCTTAATGAATAACATAAGAAGGAAAAGACAATCTTCAATCTCCAGTAGATCAAACAATACACAGACTAGTTGCAAGTATTGGGGAGACATCACTGTAACTTCCTAGAAGTGGGCTCCAATATAACCAGATCTGATAAGACTGGAAACTGTGGAGAAATATTCACCTACTCAGCTTGGACTGAAAATTGATGGCAGGAAATATGGTATTTTACAATACAGCTGTGATTTTACATCTTACAGCTAAAATTTGTTTCTGGAAACTTAATTTTTTCAGTTTTTTCCCCCCACCAAGTAATAATTTTTGTCTGCAAAACAATGCTCTTCCATGTTTACAGACAGTCCTGTCCACTTTATATCTATTGTACCTTTATTTTTTCCAGAAAGGTGAATTTTGTCTAAGAAATGTATCTGGAATTGTTGGTGACTTGAATGGATGACACCTGACAGAATTAAATCAGAGATCTTGTCATTAACTTAAACGTGTTCCTCCATGTATGGTGTCCTCTGTGATACTCCATAAACCTTTCAGTTTGTGCACATAGTTCTGTTTTTTTCCAGTTCCATATTACAGAGGTTTTCATAGTTTTGGGCAAGGATTTTTTCTATCCTTTGGAACCTAACTTACCAGTTTGAAACTGTTCACTTTCTGAGGACAAGCATTGACAATTCTAGCCTTCGAATACAAATGTTACAGACGAATTCTATGAATCTCCAATAGAGATCATAAGAAATAAAAAAAAAAAAAATATGAAAAAAATGTCTACAAGTTAACAAGAACCATTACTTGCAATAGTGAAGCAATAAAAACATGTATGCAGACATCATTTCTTGTCAAATATTATGCTACTGGGAACAGTCAAAAATGGATGAAGCAGAGAAGGACAAAGAAAAACATGGGCAGACAATATAAAAAAACTGATAATGATTTTTCCTCACTCATTTGCATCACTGAAGATAGAAATTAATGGATGACTCTGTATGTTGATGTATCCAATGTAGTTCCCATTGCGACCTTGACTCTGTGTGTTGATACATTCAATTTGGTACCCATAAGATGCTGAATATGTTTATGCATCCAATGGTACCCCTACAACCCTGACAAGTTATGGGTATGAATGGATCTTAAACCAAGATTAGTCCTTCTTTTCTTACCCATTGTGTCGTTTTACATGTTCAAATATGTCACCTTGCACTCAGATCATTCTACAAGAAAGTACAAAACATGAGAAGTGAGAAAGGCACGAACCAACAGAAATAATTAACGATTAACACAGCAACATACTAAATAATCCCCAAGAAATCACGGAAAGATGGAAAAATTACTTCAATCAACTGTTAAACTTAAAGGAAGGAGAAGTGATTACAACAATAAATACAATAGAAGAAGATCTAGAACCACATATCCTGAAATCCGAAATTGAAGATGCAGTTAAACATGCACCAAATAACAAAGCACCAGGAATAGACAGTATACCTATAGAACTAATGAAAATGCTAACAGTGCCAGGTATAAAATGGCTACATGGACTGTTAAATGTGATATGGAAGACACCACAGGAGTAGAATACAGAGGTGATTGTTCCCATCTGGAAGAAAAAAGGCAGTAAGAGGGACTGCACTAAGTATAGAAGCATATCACTATTAAGTCACATAAGAAAAATCTTTAGTAAGATACTAGAGAGAAGGATCTGTGCATATATAGAACCATGGCTTAACAACACACAAATGGACTTTCTGAATAATAAAAGCTGCATCTTCGTCCTCCGACAACTTTCAGAAATAGTGAAAGAACATAAACAAGACTTAAATGTGACTTTTGTGGACTAAGAGAAAGCTTTAGACAGAGTGGATAGAGCGCAGCTATAGATAACACTATAGACATAGAGTTCCGTAACATCTGATAAGTCTATGTCAGAGCATATACACCATTAGTTAATGGCTCAGTTAGAACAAGCACAAGTACATCTGATAATTTTCAGATTCACTTGGGAGTGAGACAGGAATATGTACTATCCCCCTTATTGTTCATAACATACATAAAATCACACATGCAAAGTAGGAAAGACAACGGAAGAAAACAATCTGAAGGAATACTTAAACTAACTACAATTTGCAGATGACCAAGCACTAGTGGCATCATCAAAAGAGGAACTACAAAAGCAAATAAATTGATTACATCAAACATGCCATACCTCTAACATGAAGATAAATATAGAAAAGGCTGAAGCAATGAAGATAGGAAGAACAAAAAGAAACACCAAGATATATATATATATTGGAAACAAAAGACTAAACCAGGTGACACATAATTCATATATCTAGGAAGTAGTATAACAACAGACAGCAATAGCAGCAAAGAAATACACAATAGATGTAGTAAAGCATACCAAGCACTAGGGCAAATGGCACCAATCTTCAGAAACAAAAATGTAGATTTAAACACCAAAATAACACTATTTAAAATTATTATTATGCCACAGCTGTGCTACAAATGCCAAACATGGACAACGACAGCACAAGACAAACGTAAACTTGTGACAGCTGAAATGACATGCTTACGCAGAATCCTAGGAATATCGTTAAGAGACAGGATGAGGATATTAGACAAAACACTGGCACCACCCCAATCTTGGAATATATTAAGAGACAACAGATCAAATTGTTTGCACACATCAGCAGAAGGCATACCACAGCAAGCTATGCTACACAGATACAGTGAAAACAGACCTAGAAGCCAACCACGAAAAGAATGGACCACCAAAATAAAAGAGGTGACAAATTCCACAATATACTCACACAAGATGGCTGCCTCCAGAAAACTCTTCTACCTCTGACTCTCAAAGGCAACAAAGAGTTTAGCGAATAGATACCGGTAGATAAATAGACTCAGATCATTGTTGGCATCCATTTATGGATGTTTATTTCCATATTCTTAATCCCTTCTACCCAGAAAAAATGGCTATATGATATTTCTGTGTCAAGTTACACTTCAAAGTTGTTGCCACAACTACCATGTGGATGCTGTGTTGTTGACACTTTATATAGTTAACTGTGGCTGAATACTTACAAAAGATATTGAGTGCAGAGTTATGGATGTTTATTTGTATAAATAAAATAATGCCAATATTAAGTGTTAATAGATTTATAAGCTTATCATTCCATCTCTTTCCCATCAGAATGTCAGCAACAACAAAGAAGAAGCATGTAACAAAGGAGGTTCTTGAGGAATTTCCTTTACCAGACGGATCAAGACAAGTGGTTAAGGTATGATAACACACACATTATTTTATATACACGCTTTGTGTTGGTTAGTGGTTAAAAAAAGGTACCAGTAATTTCTAGTCTCTGATTTATATGTGTCATACAAAAGCTAACTGTGTATGGATATTGTTTTAATGAAATTGAAGTGCAGAACAGAAACATTGCACCAGTCATGAAGTTTTTATAAGAGGTAACTAATAATGTTAGATGTGATATTGGCTGTGCCACCCCATAGATCTCCACTGTACTGAAGACCATTAGCTGTGCCACGCCATAGATCTTCACAGTACTGAAGACCATTGGCTGTGCCACACCATAGATCTCCTCTGTGCTGAAAACCATTGCCTGGACTGCTGGAAAAAATAAACACTTTATTCTACAGTTTGCATTGAAATTAATAGATAGTCATATAAAAATTCCTTCCTGCATTGAAAACTGTTCCAACACGTGGTATTGCACCCAATTCATATCAGGGTAAGTATTACTATTCTTTGCTCCTCTTTCGGGCGCCAGCAACACAGGCAGAGGAAGAATAGTTTTCCTGAACTCAGACATCACTTACTAATTGATTAGATAGTGGTCATTAGTTTAATTTTGTATTAGTTCTGGGTCGCCCTTGTGTTGCCAGGGCCCGAAAGGGGAGCAAAGAATAGCAACACTGTTTACCTTCTAAGCATGTCGTAAAAGGCGACTAAGGAGGTTATGGGATGGAGTTGGCTGTCCCTTCCCATATAGGGTCAGTGACCCAAAGCCATGCTGAAGTCGGATGTGTCCGGCCGAAAGGCGCAGATATTGCAGCAATGCTGTAAACCATGACACAACGGATTCCGTTCTCCGGACTACATCTTGCTAATCTGCAGGAGTTTGAGAATGAACGCAGAAGAAGAAGAAGAAGAAGTTCTGTGTCACGATTATAGTTTCAAATTAATTCAGTTGAAATAATCTTTAACAGGTAACAGCAGCAAGGGGAAATAATTTGCATGAGGTTACAACATCTAATGGAGAAATCTTCTTGGTTAGCATGCC
This sequence comes from Meghimatium bilineatum, assembly GCA_034231615.1. Classification (NCBI taxonomy): domain Eukaryota; kingdom Metazoa; phylum Mollusca; class Gastropoda; order Stylommatophora; family Philomycidae; genus Meghimatium; species Meghimatium bilineatum. The sequence continues at coordinate 93,707,554 of CM067322.1, read as the reverse complement.
TACCAAGTTCAGAAAGCATGTTTGGATAAAAAGAGGTTAGTTGGTTCTTTGTATTGTTTGTTGTCAATAGTGCTTTGCTAGTTGTAAAACATAATAAAGACATTTTGAATAGGTGGATGGAATAATTGTATGAAGATATAAACTAAGACACATGCTCAAATAAAACTAGGCACGCAGAACTTGAACCAGAACCCTTCATAGAAGAAGTATAGTAGGCAATAAACAGGTCATCATGGTGTGACGAATTGGTTGCTGAATTGATACAAGGAGAGAATTCAGTGTCCAAGTCTTATCTTGCCCTCTATGTTAAGATCTGGAAAAGTGAAATTGTCTATCCCAAGGGTCTTGTCATAGCTTCCACATTTGCTGTTGAATGTAGGGGTTTGTGAAGAAGATGTAGCCTACGCTCCAGAGCCAGGCGTGTTACTCTGGTTGAGATGTAGCCTATGCTCCAGAGCCAGGCATGTTACTCTGGTTGAGATGTAGCCTACGCTCCAGAGCCAGGCGTGTTACTCTGGTTGAGATGTAGCCTACGTTCCAGAGCCAGGCATGTTACTCTGGTTGAGATGTAGCCTACGTTCCAGAGCCAGGCGTGTTACTCTGGTTGAGATGTAGCCTACGCTCCAGAGCCAGGCGTGTTACTCTGGTTGAGATGTAGCCTACGTTCCAGAGCCAGGCGTGTTACTCTGGTTGAGATGTAGTTATGTTTATTCAGAATGGTGTTGATTTTGTCTATCTATATTTTCCTAGGTCTACCCTTGGCTCTGTAACCTGATTACATTTTGTTATAAGCTCTTATGGGAAGTTGATCGTTCATCCTCATAAAATATCCAAACTATTTGTTATTTCTCTGTATATTCGATGCATCAAATTATACCTATTATCTTTTTGTTGTTCTCACTGTGCTTTTTTTTATTGAGTTTGGTGACTAATAGCCTGCTGTAGACATTTCATTTCACACGTCTCAGTCTTTCTCTTCTGCGTAGATGTCAGTTGCCAAGTCTGGTATTGGTAACATAGTGTTGGTATAAAGATGCTCATAATCATTTGTTTATTTACTTCCATGTTGATTTTTGGATGCAATAGCAGAGGTGACAGTAAGTGAACCATGACCTCGTCAAACTCAGTTCAAGTTTGTGTGGTTTAAAGGTTATTATTTTTCTTTAAAAAGGTCCCATTTGGACCGATACGTCGAAAATTGTCCTGTTTTATTTTATTGTATGTTTTTATATACCTTTTCATCTATATTTATCCATAGTTAGGTAACCTGTTCAACTTATTTTGCATTACTATTTGTTCTTTTGGTTACTGTGGCACCCTCCACTTTGTCGGACACCCTCCAACCATTTGATTATTTATATTTACAGAGGTGACAGCTAGTATGTCACAGTATTTGCCTTTTGACCTCTTGTTTCTATCTCGCTATTGAGTCATCTGTGAAGATACTTCCTAGGAACTTGAACTCTTTGACTTGCTTTATTTTTGTGTGTTCTCTATTTGAATTTAATGTGGTGGTCTTGTTATTTGCATTGCTTCTGTATTTTTGTGTGTTAATCCGCATGTTGTATTTATTGCATATTCTTGATAGTGAGTTAAGAGTTTGTAGTTTTTCTTTAACATTGTATATGAGTTAAGAGTTTGTAGTTTTTCTTTAACATTGTATATGATACATTGGTTATCTGTGAAAAACAGTTCTTTGTTAAGTTGCATTATTTATTGTTTCCTGTGCTGTTATTATGCAGTTATAGAAGTGAAATATGATTATAAAAAGACACAATGGGTTTGAAAGATTAACCATGGAGGGTAAAGTTCCAGGAAGGAAAACAAGAGACAGACCAAGACTATGGAAACAGGATATCAAAAGTCTGAAGTGACACTGGAAGAGGATAGGCAGCTTGCACAGAACCAAGAGGCTTACAGTGTGAAAGTGAGGACAATGTTCTGTAAAGGACATGTCACATAAATAGATAGGCAGTAAAAAATGAATGTATAAAAATGAAATGCATACCTAGTAGAGGCATCAGGGACTACACTGGAACCATCAGCACACAGTATCTGGCAAACATTCCTATCCTCATCCTTATGGATGAGTGTGAAATAAACATGCCCTGACTATTGCATGATGTTATCAGGACAAGATTTTCTTAACCACTTCTCCTTCTTCCCTCAACTGTTCCTTGCAGGATAATCTTTGAAAGTGAATGGCGTCTTATTACATGCTCACACCATGCATGATTATAGTTGGTACCATATCATATTCAAGATGTATCTATCAACCCAACATATTTTTACTAATGGTTTTCTAGGCAATATAAATATGCTTAGTAGGTTGCCATTATTTTCTGCAGTCTCAGATACACAGCTTCCTGCGGCATGGATGTAACCTGGTGATTTTGCCATCTGAGAATTGCTCTGTACCTCTCTGCCATGACCCTGTGTAACAATTCAATAGTAACTCTGTTCACCTTCAATGGGTGTCGGCTAAGAAGACACCCTGTCACATCCAATACATTATAAAAGTGACCCACACACCATGCTGAAGCTGGATGTGTTAGGCCGAAATGCGCAGATATCACAGCTAAGCTGTAAACCATGACACAATACATTACATTATCCAGGCTACATCCTGTTAATTTGCTGAAGTTTAAGAACATATGTAGAAGAAGACATCATTCTGATTGAAGAAATAAGGATTTTTTTAATGCAAGAACTCAAATTCATAGAAAGCATTGTTCCTTACCACATGATGTATGGTACCATCATATCAATCAGTTTGATGAGGTAAACAATAATATTGCTGTGGTAATTATAATCACGTGCCTTGCCATCTAGTGTAGGTGATGTCTGCCATCTAGCATAGTTGATGTCTGCCATCTAGTGTAGGTGATGTCTGCCATCTAGTGTAGGTGATGTCTGCCATCTAGCATAGGTGATGTCTGCCATCTAGCATAGGTGATGTCTGCCATCTAGCATAGGTGATGTCTGCCATCTAGCATAGGTGATGTCTGCCATCTAGTGTAGGTGATGTCTGCCATCTAGCATAGTTGATGTCTGCCATCTAGTGTAGGTGATGTCTGCCATCTAGCATAGGTGATGTCTGCCATCTAGCATAGGTGATGTCTGCCATCTAGCATAGGTGATGTCTGCCATCTAGTGTAGGTGATGTCTGTCAACTAGCGTAGGTGAATCTGCCAACTAGCGTAGGTGAATCTGCCAGCTAGCGTAGGTGAATCTGCCAGCTAGCGTAGGTGAATCTGCCAACTAGCGTAGGTGAATCTGCCAACTAGCGTAGGTGATATCTGCCAACTAGCGTAGGTGATGTCTGCCAACTAGCGTAGGTGATGTCTGCCAACTAGCGTAGGTGATGTCTGCCAACTAGCGTAGGTGATGTCTGCCAACTAGCGTAGGTGATGTCTGCCAACTAGCGTAGGGTATGTCTGCCAACTAGCGTAGGTGATGTCTGCCATCTAGAGTAGGTGATGTCTGCCATCTAGAGTAGGTGATGTCTGCCATCTAGCATAGGTGATGTCTGCCATCTAGCATAGTTGATGTCTGCCATCTAGCATAGTTGATGTCTGCCATCTAGCATAGGTGATGTCTGCCATCTAGCATAGGTGATGTCTGCCATCTAGCATAGGTGATGTCTGCCATCTAGCGTAGGTGATGTCTGTCAACTAGCGTAGGTGAATCTGCCAACTAGCGTAGGTGAATCTGCCAACTAGCGTAGGTGAATCTGCCAACTAGCGTAGGTGAATCTGCCAACTAGCGTAGGTGATATCTGCCAACTAGCGTAGGGTATGTCTGCCAACTAGCGTAGGTGATGTCTGCCATCTAGAGTAGGTGATGTCTGCCATCTAGAGTAGGTGATGTCTGCCATCTAGAGTAGGTGATGTCTGCCAACTAGCGTAGGTGATGTCTGCCAACTAGCGTAGGTGATGTTTCTTCTTCATAACTCTCTTGTTTTGTTCATAAGTTCAGTTGGTGATATTCTTTCCTGCTACAGCGACAATCCATTCAACAATTGTTCCTTTTGTCTTCCTCTGTCTCTTCTGTTTGATTTTTCCAGTGGTTACTAAATGTTCAAGTTTTGCTCTTCTGATCACATTCCCTAAATATCTTGATTGTCTGCTTCTAATTTTTTGCTATAGTTTGTCTTTTTACTCCAGCATTTCTGAAGATTTCTACATTAGTTTTCTTGGCAATCATGAAATTTTCATAATTCTCAAAAACCACGTCTTAGTAACCTCCAGTTCACTTTGAACTTTTGTGTTTCCTGTCCATGTTTTACATCCATAAAAAATAATTGGCTTGATAGTACTCCATTGCATCCAATATTTCTCATTTCTTGAAATGCTGAGGGTTTAATTGCAGATTTGTTTTGTTTTATATCTTTTAAAAAGAACTTGTTTTATTATATTGCAACAGGTGACTACATTTTGGTTGAACCCATAGAGGAAGGAGGAAAGGTGAAGGCCGAGATATCACACATTCTTTTCAGGGAGCAAATAAAACACATTCAAGAACAAGGCTTGTGGTATGTATTTTGTTTCTTCTTCTTCAGCGTTCATTCTCAAACTCCCGCTGGATCCCCCTTGTAACAGGACCATTGTCCTACTAGATTTCCAGCAGGATTTATTCCAGAGAATGGAAACGCATTGTGTCACTGTTTTATTTGCGCCAATGACCTGACACATCCGTCTTCAGTGGGGTATTTTGTTTGGAACATATACTGTGTATAGATGTCATGTGAAAAAACTCAAATCATTTTCATACAAATTGTCTCAGAAAAGTAATGAACATCAGATGGCAATACAAGATTCCAGATACCACTGTCCTTGATAGAGCTGGTATCCCAAGCAAATACACGATACTGATGCAGACACAGGTTCGTTGGGCAGGTCATTTGGTGCGTATGCCAGACCATCGTCTGCCAAAGATACTTCCCTATGGTGAGCTAGAGAAGGGTATACGATCTCAAGGTGGCCAAAGGAAGCGCTACAAGGACTCGTTAAAGGACTCACTGAAAGCCTTTGAAATAGATCACGATACATGGGAAGAACTTGACCAAAATAGATCTACATGGCGTTCTAAAATAAAAAAGAGCGCATCATCTTGTGAAAAGAAGAGAAATGCAGCAGCTCAACAGTGGAGAGCAGCTAGAAAGTCACGGATAGACCAAGATCCGTCTAGTCGTTATTCCATGTCCAAACTGTCCAAGGACATTTACAGCTCAAATAGGGCTCATTAGCCATCTACGAACTCATAATCAAGGACATAACTAAAATTGAATTTTCAAAAGTGGATGTAACAAATGGTCATCATCACTTGTGATGGACGAACAACAACATTTTGTTTGACCATGCCAACTTCTTTCATTGAAAAATGTCATTTTGTTGGTTGTGTTGAGCACTGGGCAATTTATTAAGTTTTGACCACTTATAACTCTTGTCATAAAACATGTAATCTTGTTAGTTGTGTTTATTGTGACTGCTTGTCTAATCAGTTTAGTGAAGTGCAGTAATTAATGCAGTTATTATCAATGTTCATGATGCTGTGTTGTTGCTTGTTGCATATTTTATGAGTTCTCCATCTGTCTTAAATGGACTAGGCATTGCCGTATCATATTGTTAGGTCACTACTTGAGATTGTTGCTAATTGAAAACCAATTTTTGTGTGTATGCAATCCACACTTTTTTGGTCATCTGCTGAGCTTCAGATGATTTGATGGCAGATTATTGTAGGTTTTCTTATATGTTTGTTTTTGATTGAATTGATACAAAATTCATACAAAATATCTGTAGTGGTTATTGAATGTAGGAAATGTGTTTATTTACAGGCCGGAGTCATTCACTAACAAGTCTGTTCAGCAGGAAGAAATCATACCTCAAAATCTTCTGCCGCCAAGTAGTGATGATGATGACGATGACAGTAATGATGACTTGGCTGATATGGTCATCAATTTGAACAGGGTTACTGTCTCACAAGCATTAGTTCAGAGTGAATCAGATGATGATGAAGAAGAAAATGCAGCTGAAGATGATCAGGATATTTCAGAATTTAAAAGTGATGAATGTTTACATGATATTGTTGATAGCAGATCTGTGACAAAATCTGTGGTTGATGAAGGTTCTCAATTAGCAACATAAATGTTGTTAAGATATAACTGAGAAATGTATGTGTTATGAGTAAATCAAATGGTTGAGTGTAAATCAGTCAGTTTGGAAGTCAGGCCAGTGAGTCAGACGTGTGTTGGTTTGTGAGTCAGGCTTGATTGTTTCAAATTTTACCACTAACTGCAGCATCATTATGGCAGCTTATTAGTGTTAGAATATTGTCACGCCATAAGTAAATAGATTTGTCCATCCATGAGTAAACAGATTTGCAATAGAAAATATTTTTCTTTTCATGCTAAAACATCATCTTCAGATCCTCGTTGGTTGTTGACAAGACAAAGTTTTGTGAGGAGAGAAAGTGTGTCCTCTCTGGAAAGATGAGAAGATCACATAATCAACATCTGACCGAGACGTTGAGTCTGCAGACTCTTGAACGACTGCTGGAATGGAGAACAGATCACTTATGGGAGTGTTTCTGTGTGCCATGATGCTGATTTCTAATCAAGAATCTTGACAAAGTTTTCACAATATTTCTTCAGTCTTCTCAATTCACATCAATTATAATTACAGTGCACCTTCTGGGAATATCTCTTCCATCTAGAGAAAGATTATAGCAGCTGGCATTGAACAGATTCATCTAGAGGAATATTATAGCAGTGATAGCGGGCATTTAACAGATCCATCTAGAGTAAGATTATAGCAGCGACAGCAAACATTGACCATATCCATCTAGAGGAAGATTATAGCAGTGATAGCGGGCATTTAACAGATCCATCTAGAGTAAGATTATAGCAGCGACAGCAAACATTGACCATATCCATCTAGAGGAAGATGCTAATTAAGTGGTTATTGATCAGCCACTGTCAAAGCAACAAGGCACTTATGGGAAAACAATGTGCTATGATGATATTTCATAACTCTGCTTACAATACCTTTTTCACAATCACTGATGTACACAATCCACCCACAATATCAATGTCTCCTTGCAACGGATTCTGGGAAACTTGTAAAAGGGAATGAGAGATTGAACCAACTAGCCACAGATGATGTATCCATATTGCATGTAAACAGTACATTTACCTACTGTACTGTAAAACTGATATAGTAGATTCCCTCTATAGTGCATTCTTTTACAACATATTTCCCTATATAACAACACTTTTGATAATCCCTAATTATATTTATTCTATATTGTTTGTACTATATATAGCAAATTTCTGTTATTACATACATATTTTGTCAGTCTGGACTGAGTTGCTATAACAGGATTCCACTGTACTATGAAATCATTCTAAAGATTGTTTGAACTTCTGCTATGGGGGTTAGCAGCAGTGCCAGATATTTTACAGTGTATAAGCTTTGACCAAAGTACAACATACACTTGCTGATGGAGAAGATCAAGGTACCATTTTCCAGCTCAAAACAGGACATGTTCTGAATTACCAAATGAACAGAATAAACTAAACTCACCCACCCTAACTGTAGAAATTGCAATCTGTAGAAATTACCAACGTAGAAATTGCAATCTGTAGAAATTACCAACTGTAGAAATTGCAATCTGTAGAAATTACCAACTGTAGAAATTACAATCTATAGAAATTACCAACTAGAAATTGCAAACAGTAGAAATTATCAACTGAACAGAATTAATCTAACTTGCCCACTCTAACTGTAGAAATTGCAATCTGTAGAAATTTCCAACTGAACAGAATGAATCTTAACTCGCTCACCCTAACTGTAGAAATTGCAATCACCATATTGAACAACACATCATGTTCTGTTTTAAATTATAGAACTATATCAATCTAGACAATAATTTCTCCCACATTGTTCATCTATCTAAAATAGAAAGTCTATCACAGCTACAGAAATCATGTACATTTTACAAGCTGGCATGTGCTGCCTAATGAAAACTTTCAGATCTAGATAAATTCAAGAAGGAAGCCGGAGGATAAATTAAAAATTCTTGAGTCTAACGGGAAAGATGCCTTTAGTCAAGTACGGAAAATCTCATGTATGAGGGTTGCTAGGCGATTTGGTGCCGTTAAACGGACTGGTTCAGTTCTAGATAGTAGAAAAAAAATGTTCTTACCTTTCAATCTTACCTGTTTGTTTACCTGTCAATGTACACTTTACTGACTGTATCACTGATCTTCACTTAACACTTTACTGATTGTATCACTGTATTTTACATACACACATACTGAAAACTTTTACAAGACTGGGAAAGTCCTACAAAGATAAAGTTGATTGTGTACAATTACAGATTTGAATTACTCAACGACATAGAGGGGAGTGATGAAGGTGTAGAATTAGGAAGATATACAATCAACTGGTTACAGGAACTATCACAAGTTCTTGCCATCTGCTCAAGTAGGCGGAACTTGTATGGGGATTCCCAAAGTGTTCAGTTATAAGTTCAGATAATTACTAATCCAAGATTAAGCTGTTTTACTTGAAGGGATAGAATAGAGAAAAGGAAGAAACTGAATAATCAGAGATTGAGTTATATGTTATTTGTAGGTGATAGTTGCAGGTAGAAGGGAAAGTGAAAGAAAAGTATTGATTGATGTAAACAATAATGGATAAGATTAAGTTTTTCTACACTCAGATAAGGCACTGAGAACAGAGACATGTCAGGATTTCTGTGTTAATGTTTCTGAACTGGCACCCCTACAACCCTGAGAAGTTATATGATTTGACAACACGGCCATGTGGACAGGCAGCACCGTGTGACAAACATATACTTCAAGAGTGTTCTGAGCATGAAACGCTGAGGCAGACATATTGGCCAGAGGAAACAACACTGGAATCAAAGCTCTATGGACCACTGTATGAACTACAAAAGACAGTGAGTTTTATTCAGGAGACAGAATTACAGATATAGACATGTTTCAAGTGTAACGAAAGAAGAATATGATTTGATGATATGGTATTTAGTAATATTAAGGGAACTAATTGTGATATACTTGGTATCAGGTGGTTGGGACATATGTACTCTCCCTTTGATTGCTTCTTAGATTTGTGAACATTGAAAAAATTTGATTGAAATGATAATAAATATGAAGTAAGTAACAATCCTTAAATTCTTTGTTCAAACTTCTCGCTTGTTGTGCATTCTTACTACTTAACTAGTCTGTGAACGCCTGAACATCCCCTATAAGCTGTGCAGTCGCACTAATCATGAAGGACTGATAAGAATTTAACATGGAAACGTTTTATATGGCACAGATATAGTGCTTATACAGAATTTAACATGGAAACGTTTTATATGGCACAGATATAGTGCTTATACAGAATTTAACATGGAAATGTTTTATTTGCATACTAATTACAAATTGTTATAATCTGGGTGGGCCACATCTATTTTGTTAATGGCAAGCTAGGCTGATTTAGAAGTGCTAGTCAAACCCTATTATAACAACTTGGTCCAGACTAACCAAATATTTATATAAAAACAGAACTTTAATATTTACAGTACAAACAGTAAAGAATAAATACAATTGGAGATTTTGACAGAATACTAATACAGTGTTGTTATATAGGGATGTGCTATAGAGGGATGTCACATATATGCTGGCATTGAAATCACAAAATATAAGCTATCTAAGCTAAACAGTGATGAAGAAATAATTATGACAAATCTGTTATAATGCAAGCTGAACACATGTTCAGAACTAACTTAGACTTGAAAAGACTGTTGTGTCTCAACCTGTGAAGATGAAAATAGGAGGCAACAAAAAGCTTTGACTATGATCAAAGCGTCTATTGATGAAAGACTTTAAAATTGGCTCGTCAGATCTACCCGTCAGATTTGGCCATAGGTGTCAATTGGTACAGATTTTCCATATTGATACGGATTTTTAGCCAAGAAAAACAACAACGGTCTTTTAGTGCTAAATATGGATGTTTTTATTGAAATACAAAGAAAAAAACCTGTTAAAAATACCGATTTATGAAAAATAAGTTGACAGATATATATGGCTCAATCATGATCAATCAAACCAGAATTTGTCCCGTGAACCACACAAACTTGACCACATCTGCTCTAACCACTCGCCTACTCCTTATTTTAACACTTTTCTGAAACAGCAATCCAGAGTCTATATAAATAACCGAAATATCGGAGGATCTCCGACAAAATGGAAAGTGCCGTAGTAACCGGACAAATAAGAGGTAAATACGAAGTTAATTATAAAGGTTACTGAATATAACTATCAGAATAAATCAATCAGAAATAACAATAAAACAAAGACAATTTTCTACGTGTCGGTCCTATTGGGACCTTTGTCAAGAAACAAAAACCAATTAAGACAACACAACTATAAAAAAAAAACAATGCCAAGACTTGGACAATTGCACTCTTACAAAAACCATTGCCGAAGTGGCCATTTTGTCGTGACTTTTGGTGAGAGGTAAATGGAATGATATAATAATTAATAATATTTCTAAACTAAGTGAAAATGAGAAACTACAGCAAGAAGAACAATGAAAGGTAACGGCTAGAAGACAAATATAAATATCCAAAATATCAGAGGATGTCTGACAAAATGGAAAGTGCCGCAGTAACCAGACAAATAAGAGGTAAATACGAAGTTAATTATAACAATTACTGAATATAACTATCAATATAAATGTGTACTTCTAGTTCTGTTTGCTTGTGTGGAACCTGGGGCCTGTACTTTTAGTTCTGTTTGCTTGTGTGGCATCTGGGGCCTGTACTTTTAGTTCTGTTTGCTTGTGTGGAACCTGGAGCCTGTACTTTTAGTTCTGTTTGCTTGTGTGGAACCTGGGGCCTGTACTTTTAGTTCTGTTTGCATGTGTGGAACCTGGGGCCTGTACTTTTAGTTGTTTGCTTGTGTGGAACCTGGGGCCTGTACTTTTAGTTCTGTTTGCTTGTGTGGAACCTGGGGCCTGTACTTTTAGTTCTGTTTGCTTGTGTGGAACCTGGGGCCTGTACTTTTAGTTCTGTTTGCTTGTGTGGCAACTGGGACCTGTACTTTTAGTTCTGTTTGCTTGTGTGGCATCTGGGGCCTGTAATTTTAGTTCTGTTTGCTTGTGTGGAATCTGGGACCTGTACTTTTAGTTCTGTTTGCTTGTGTGGCATCTGGGGCCTGTACTTTTAGTTCTGTTTGCTTGTGTGAAACCTGAGGCCTGTACTTCTAGTTCAGTTTGCATGTTTGCTTGTGTGGGACCTGGACTTGTGATTCAGTTTGCATGTTTGCTTGTGTGGAACCTGGGGCCTGGACTTGTGGTTCAGTGTACAAAAAAGGGCTTCTATCTTCTTCTTTCCATGCATGTCACAGGAGGTTATTAAGGAAAGTTTGGGGATAAAAGGCTGACAACCTGTTACCTGTGAAATAATCATCATTATCACATTTTGTCTCAATTTCTTACTTTTTTCCCTATCAAATCATCCTCATGGATGACAAATAGGTGCAGCCCGGTGGACATTGCACCTTTGTCCTTTTGTGGCAGACTTCAAGGTAATGAAGAATGCTGGATGTGTCATCACTGCGGATGGTCAACAAATCTGACAAGAAAATAATGAGGTAGTTGACCCGGATGCCTGTGCTGCACTGCTGGCAGGATGTGCTAATCCTGGGATACTGACACACTGGAATGCCTTCCTTCGTGGACTAAACATGCATCGATAAATCTCCTTTAGATACCCATGTCTTTGAAACAACCTTATATGAGTGTAGGTGTCACAACTAAGAACTTTCGCTTTTGTCTGAAAGACTATGGGATGTCAAAATCTACCTGTTCACAATTATAGCGTTTACTCTAACTACTGAACTAATGCGGTTGTTTTAAAGAGTATATACACATTTTCTTCTGATCTTATCAGTCCTGCAGATAAGCAGGATTAGGATGTCATTTATTCCTGCAGATAAGCAGGATTAGGATGTCATTCATTCCTGCAGATAAGCAGGATGTAGGATGGCATTCTCTCACTCCTGCAGATCAGATAAGCAGGATTAAAATGACACTCATTCCTGCAGATAAGCAGGATGTATGATGGCATTCTCTCACTCCAGATGAGCGATATGTAGCCCTACACATCGGAACACATTTGTCATGGTTTACAACTTTGCTATGATATCTACGCTCTTCGGTCAGACACATCCGACTTTAGCATGGCTTCTCGGTCACCTTATCCCTCTAAAAGATGGGGCATCCAACCTACACTACCAAAACATCCTTAGCTGCCTCTTATGATATGCGTGACAGGTGACTGTCACTATTATTTTCCATTTGTGCTTTGGTAACACACTTGTGCTACATATTGCAATTAAGCCTTCTTGTCATGATTCAGACTTCATTGATTAATTCATTACTCTTATCAATTAATATGAAGAAATAGTGAACACTCACAGTAATTCTGTTTATTATAGATTTGTAAGAAGAAAGCAATTGATTTATAAATGGTAGCATAAAAATAATTTGTGAGCTTTTAGATTGATTTGTATGCCCTAATTGTCTTAGTGCTTTCATTGTGTCTATTTAGTTAGTTATTCCTCTAGGGACAAAGACGGTACATAGGACGGATGTCATAGATTTCCATGTCTCGAGTTCCATTGCAATTTGCATTAGATCTTCATTGTTTCTTTTACCGATGGTGAAACGTTCTCTTGTAATAGTTCTATGTAAAGTTTCTTTTGGTTTTTCTCGTTTTCTCTTGCACTTTGGTGACCACATCAAAGCTTGACAGGGAAGTCTTTCGGTATCCATTCGTAGCGCGTGTCCGATGTAATTTCAGCGAGGCTTTTTGATATAGATGAATGCATATTTTTGTTTTGATTCTTGTCTGACAACTGTGTTTGATTTGAAGTCTGACCAACGTATGTTCATTAGCCTTCTAAGACATTTATTTTCAAAGGTGTTTAGATCATTTCTTTCAATGGTGTCTATTTAGTTATTTCCAAAGTATTTATTTAGTTATTTTCATATTGTCTTAGTTTTTTTTCTTCCATAGTATCAATTTAGTTCTTTACATAGTGTCAATTTTGTTCATTCTGTGGGTTCCTCATTGATAGTCTTATTATTCCATTTCCAACCTTCTATTCTCTGTATTAGAACATCATTTGAAACTTTCTATTCTCTGCATAATGTCCCCAGTACTTTTTAACATATACTTAGAGCACATCATACAAGAGACATTACATGACTACAACACGTCTATATCGATCGGAGGTCGCCCTATTTGAAACTTGCGTTTCGCTGATGATATTGATCTTATAGCTGGGTCAGAACAATCATTGCAAGAATTAACATCAAAGTTAGAAAACGTTACCAGCAAGTACGGAATGGAAATCAATTCAGATAAGAGCAAAATCTTGGTAAACAGCAGAGACACAGAAAATCAGATTAATATCATGATGAATGGACATAAGCTTGAAGAGGTGAATATCTTCAAATACCTCGGATCCAGTATATGCAGCGATGGTAAATGCAAAGCAGAAATAAAAATAAGGCTGGAGATGGCTTTAGCATCCTTGTCAAGGCTAACTGTGATTTGGAAAAGCAACATCAGTGTTGGAGTGAAAATCAAACTGTATAAGTCGCTGGTGCTTTCTGTTGTGTTGTATGGTTGTGAGAGTTGGACACTCACTACGGACATGGAGAGAAGATTACAGGCTTTCGAGTATAAATGCTACAGAAGAATTCTACAAATTTCCTATAGGGAACATAAGACCAATGTGTACGTAAGAAATAAAGTAGAGATGTGTGCAGGTGTCCAGGAGACATTGCTTTCAATAGTGAAACGACGAAAACTAGCATGGTTCGGACATGTATGCAGGCACGATTCCTTGTCAAAAACAATACTGCAGGGAACTGTCGAGGGTGGAAGAAGCAGAGGAGGACAAATAAAGACATGGGCAGACAACATCAAGGAATGGACAGGGCAAGATATTTCCACACTCATCCGCATATCAGGATAAAATTCGCTGGAGGACTGTGTTCTAAAGCATCCAATGTGGTACCCCTACGACCCTGATAGGTTATGGGTTTATTGATTGATTTATTGATTCTCTGCATCAGAACATCATTCCCAACCTTCTATTCTCTGTATCAGAACAGCTTTTGCAAAGCTTAAAATAGATATGTATATTCATGGCCTTATTCGTCTTGGCAGACCGTCTGAAGCAAGCCTGCACCAGATGGAGTTAACTGGGTACTATTCGATCATATCACTAATGGCTAAACCTACCGATCCATGAGGGATTTGGTTTGTTGCAGAATAAGCATAGAAAAATGCCATTGCTTGTCTGTTGCAGCTAACATCTGAATCTTTGCTATTCTGCTCTGTTCAGTATTGAATTCTTAATACTTGAAATATTTGCGGGGAAAAAACCTAATAATTACTAAACTGATTTTCAATAGAGATTTAAAAAAGACCGTTCTTTTTGTTATGGCTGTCATAGTTTGTGACAAAGGCAACCCAAAATAAGGTGAAAACATTAATGAACAAACTGATTTTGAAAGAGTTTAAATATTCCATAGGAATTTAGGTCAAAATATTCCGTGGGAAGATAGATCAGCATTGAAGTGTAGATGAGAACAGGGAAAGATCCTGTTATCTACAAATCTTGTCTAGGAAGATCTTGTCTAGAAATTCTCACTTGAAGCTACGGAATTAATCACCATGAGTGGTTCTCACGACAGGAGAAGCGGTGCTTGGTTGATAGGAACAGAGTGCATATTGAACCCTTATGCCCTTTTATTCCTTTTTTGAGGCATTGTCATGGAGTCCACAGGGAAGATCTAAAAACAAAAAGATTTCATGAAAGTTTTCAATGATATTTGAATCACATGGATAGACCTGGACTTTATCAGCGTCATCCATATCACATCGGGGTCATAGGGATGCCACAATGGATGCATCAACAGTAAATCAGGGCAGCAGATACGTTTCCCTTACATGGTTATCTCTACTAGAAGTTATCCGTGCGTTGTCAATTCTAACTTTTAATTATCATTTTTTTTTAATGAGGGAGGGAGGAAAAGGACTGGCTTCTGGCCTTGTTTTTGGTGAAGTTCTTAAGTTCATAGTACTAAATGTCATGTACATAGTACTAAATGTCATACACATAGTACTAAATGTCATGTACATAGTACTAAATGTCATACACATGATGATGATGTTCGTCCGTCGTGATCGACGATGACCAAAAACTCAACCATAATAATAATAACAATAAATAATAAAATAATAAAGTTAATAGTGCGTTTTTAAATGACTAGCAAGTCCAATGCGCGCACAAAATGTTCTTTTACAGAATTGACAACAATAGAAGGTATCTGTGTGAGGTTGAGATGTTTTTTCTTTTCTACGTGTCCGCTTCTGTCTTGCAGTTTCTTGTCTGAATTCTTCTGCCGCTAGTGCTCCCGTACTTTGTTCTCTTCATATTTAATTAATAAAGATAAATAAATAATTGGGTTGAGAAATGACTAGCGCTGAAGTTGGTTTATAGTGTGGAAGAGTTGCGCTAATCGTCAACCACACTCTCTCTCCTGAGTTTTATCTTGGTCCAGTGGCAAGACAAAGTCGAGACAACTGGGAGAAAATCAGGTGCAGTGGATGGCCAGAGCGTCATACACATAGTACTAAATGTCATGTACATAGTAATAAATGTCATACACATAGTACTAAATGTCATGTTCATAGTACTAAATGTCATGTTTTGATTTAATTTGTGAACGTCTCAAAGCGTTACCTTATCTATGACGCAGGGTACTCCGTCTATCTCTGTCTTAATCGATGTCTACATTCATGGATCTCTATCTTCATGTTATCTGTAAATCATTTTATTGTTTTCCTCTGCTTCTTCCATGTACAAATGTTTCAGGTAGTACAGTGGAACCCCTCTATAGCGCATCCTTTATATCGATAACCTCCATTTAACAACATTTCATAATCTCAAATTATATTTAATCTTTGTATTGTCTATAGCTATCTATTCGCTAAACCCGATGTTGCCTTTTAGTGTCAGGGGGAGAAGAGCTTTCTGGAGATGGTCCTCGTGTGTGCTGAGTATATTGTGGAATTTGTTGCATCTTTTATTTCCATGGTCCATCGTTTTTGCGGTCGGCCTCTAAGTCTGCCTTCCCTGTATCTGTGTAGCATATCTTGCTGTCTGGTGGTAGTCTGCCGTTGTGTGCAAATCATTTAATCTGTTTGTTCTTAATATATTCCAAGATGGTGGGTGGGGGGGGGTGCGTGTTTTTTGTCAGATATAGATATTCCTAGGTTCGTAAGCATGTCATTTCAGCTGTCACAAGTTTACATTTGTCTTGTGCTGTCGTTTTCCATGTTTGGCATTTGTAACACAGCGTTGGCATAATAATCGTTTTGAATAGGTTATTGTGGTGTTTAAATCTGCATCTTTGTTTCTGAAGAGTGGTGTCATTTGCCCTAGGGCTTGATATGTTTTACTACATCCATTGTGTATTTCTTTGCTATTCTTGCCGTCTGCTGTTGTATTACTTCCTATGTATATGAATTATGCAACCTTGTTAAGTCTGTTGTTTCATATATATATATATATATATATATTGTTGTTTCTTTCTGTTCTTCCTATCTTCATTACTTCGGTCTTTTCTATATTTATCTTCATATTAAAGGTATGACATGTTTGATGTATTCTATCTATTTGTCTTTGTAGAAACTGATGATGCCACTAGTGCTTAGTCCCCTGAAAATAGTAGATCGTTCAAGTTATCCTTCATATTGTTTTCTTCCGTTGTCTTTGCTACTTTGCAGATGTGGTCTATGTGTGTTATGAACAATAAGGGGGATAGTACACAGGCCTGTCCAACACCCGAGTGAATTTGAAAATTATCAGATGTACCAGTGTTCGTTCTTACTGAGCATTGGCTATTGGCGTATATGCTCTGACATGGGCAGTGAGTGAATTTCTGTTATTACATACCTATTTCCTGTCCGGATCAAGTTGATATAATGGGATTTGAGTGTATAGTTTTTGAGGATGAAACTTGGCATACATGCAGAAACTATGCAAGTTTTTGTTGTTCACTGTTCTATATGTATTTCTTAAAATTTCATCAGTAGATATGCTTCTATTAGGGTCTGGACTTGACTGATTCTACGCAGACATCTGGCTGTCCCTTTTAAAGCTTTCGACACTCACTGCAGACAAGGAAAGACGATTATAGGCCTTTTAATACATATGTTATAGAGAAATTCTGCGTGTTTCCTATGAAGAGTATAAGATAAATGTATTCATAGAAAAGTACAATTGAAATGTATACAGGTCAGCAGAAATCGTTGCTTTAATTAGTGAAACGAGACTTGCATGGTTTGAACATGTGTGCTGACATTATCCCCCCCCCCCCAAGGACTGTCAAAGGTAGAAGAAGAAGAAGTGGCAAAGAAAATCATATAATTCAACAAGGGTTGGACAGGCCATTTATCATTACATATCCACATCGCTGTAGATAAAAATTGTTGATGTGGTACCCCTACGATCATGGTGGGTTAACTGGTCCCCCCTACGACCATGTTGGATTATGTGGTACCCCTACGACACTGGTGGGTAATGTGGTCTCTTAAGGTCCTGGTTGGTTAATTGGCCCCCTACGACCCTGGTGGGTTATGTGGTCCACTACGACCCTGAGGGGATATGTGGTCCCCTACGACCCTAGTGGGTTATGTGGTCCCCTACGACCCTGGTGGGTTATGTGGTCCCCTACGACCCTGGTGGGTTATGTGGTCCCCTACGACCCTGGTGGGTTATGGACTTGTGGAAAGATGAATGTTTCTCTTGTATTTTGTATTAATATCCTAACATTCGTGTCTGTTTCTCTGTTTCTGCCTACGATGATGCTGTAGTAAATGTATTAAACATACATACAACACACGAAGTTTTGCAGTCATAGTAGTATAGTGTTTGTCACAGTAGTATAGTGTTTGTCACAATATTATAGTGTTTGTCACAGTAATACAGTGTGTGTCACAGCAGTAAGTATTTGTCACACCAATATTGTGTTTGTCACAATTTTAAGTATTTGTCACAGTAGTATAGTGTTTGTAACAATAGTATAGTGTTTGTTCGAGTAGTATAGTATTTGTCACAGTAGTAAATATTTGTCACAATAGTAAATATTTGTCACAATAGTGTAGAGTTTGTCACAGTAGTATAGTATTTATCACAATAGTATAGTGTTTGTCACAGTAGTATAGTATTTGTCACAATAGTATAGTGTTTGTCACAGTAGTATAATGTTTGTCACAGTAATATAGTTTTGCCTCAGTAGTATAGTATTTGTCACAACAGTATAGTATTTGTCACAGTAGTATAATGTTAAGTCACTCACTTGCCGATCAACAAAGATTGGGTTTCGAATTTACTTATTGTATGTGGTTTCAAGTACAAATTCACGTGGCACCTGACACAAAGATGAAGGGAACCGAGGTTCATACTCTCGGAAAAAAATCCAGAAATGGCGCCATCTGTACTGAGCAAGTGTGGTAGGCGATGGTAGTCAGACGTTCTCTGGTCAACTACTGACCAAGCAGCTGAGTACTTATGGGAAAACAAGACGCGTTATATGACGCTGGTTTATAACTCATCTTACCTTTACTTATAAAAGACCTTCAATAGTAGGAATCTTCTCAAATATTTGCATATTTCTGAGAATTCCAGTCTTCTATGAAAGAAAGCTCAAGAGAAATACACATAACAAACGTATAACATGAAACAAGAGCGTTATCGCTCTTAGTTAATGTGGCTTGAAATAAAGAATCTCCAGTACAAAAGAAGTGTTGTAAAACTCTTTATTCAGGTATCCACAATTAGATAATAATTAGATAACTTCTATTGTGCTGTCTGGTTGTGAGAGTTGGACACTCACAGCGGACATGGAGAGACGATTACAGGTTTTCGGGTATAAATGCCACAGAAGAATTCTACGAATTTCCTATAGGGAACATAAGACCAATGTGTACGTAAGAAACAAAGTAGAGTATGCAGGTGTATACACTGTATACAGGTTTTCAAGAGCCATTACTTTCAATAGTGGAACAACGAAAACTAGCATGGTTCGGACATGTATATCGACATGATTCCTTGTCAAAAACAATACTGCAGGGAACTGTCGAAGGCGGAAGAAGCAGAGGAGGGCAAATAAAGGCATGGACAGACAACATCAAGGAATGAACGAACAAGATATTTCCACACTCATCCGTATCGCTGAGGATAGAATTCGCTGGAGGATTCTGTGTGTTGAAGCATCCAATGTGGTACCCCTATGACCCTGAGGGATTACGGGTTTATTGATTGATTGAATAATTAGATAGGCAAACGAAGAATGGGGAAGACATTGAAAGAATTGGAATAAATAACTTTTCGTAGGACAGATAGGGAGAGATTTCTTAAGAACATGTGCTTCGCGGAAATTTTAACGGTGAAGAAGTTGTAGGACAACTGTGAACGTTGAGAAGTTGTAGGACAACTGTGACGTTGAGAAGTTGTAGGACAACTGTGACGTTGAGAAGTTGTAGGACAACTGTGAAAGTTGAGAAGTTGTAGGACAACTGTGACGTTGAGAAGTTGTAGGACAACTGTGACGTTGAGAAGTTGTAGGACAACTGTGAACGTTAAAATTGATCACCATCATGTGACATATTCTTTCCAGAAGAAGATATTATTTGTGGATTCTCTGAACACTTCGCGATTCTGTGCGAGTTGACCTGTTCAAATAATCGAATATATCAGTGCACCATCGTCGTCTTGGGCGGCCGTTAACTCTGCTGCCGTTTACTCTCACCTCAGCTACTAATCTTTTCATGCAGTTATGTTCAGAACATTGAAAATAGAATTACTATAATTTATAGGCACAATGCTGCTTTAGTTTGCCATTACTTTCAGTAAGAAAGCCATTTATTGAATAGCACACGAAGAAAACTTTCATTTTCTACGCCATTTTTTAACGAAATTTAGTTAAATTGTATAAATTTGAGAAATTAGTAGTTGGACAACTGTGAAAGTTACAATATAAAGAAGTAGTTCTAGGACAACTGTGAAAGTTGAAACAGAAATGAATAGTTCTAGCACAACTGCGAAAGTGGAAACAGAAATGAGTAGTTCTAGCACAACTTGGAAAGTGGAAACAGAAATGAGTAGTTCTAGCACAACTTGGAAAGTGGAAACAGAGGAGAAATGAGCAGTTGTGGAACTACTGGAAAAGTTTATAAAGTAGACTTCTATCATCATCAAGTGACATATTCTTTCCAGAAATGAGTAGTTCTAGCACAACTTGGAAAGTGGAAACAGAAATGAGTAGTTCTAGCACAACTTGGAAAGTGGAAACAGAAATGAGTAGTTTTAGCACAACTTGGAAAGTGGAAACAGAAATGAGTAGTTCTAGCACAACTTGGAAAGTGGAAACAGAGGAGAAATGAGCAGTTGTGGAACTACTGGAAAAGTTTATAAAGTAGACTTCTATCATCATCAAGTGACATATTCTTTCCAGAACGTAGTCTTTCCTATGGATTTCTTGAATTCTCCGTGGTCTTGAGCAAGTTGCCCTGCATCTTCCAATGACATGCGCAGGCATTCTTGAACGTCTTTTGTCCAACGGCGTCTTGGTCGGCCTTTGCCCCTGTTGCCTTCTATCATCCCCTCCATTAACACTCTCTCCATGCCGTCGTGTCTCTTAATATGACCGGAAAAAGCTATCTTTTTCTTTAATATAGTGTTCAGAAGCCAGCCTTCCTGGACGTTAATTGTTCGTAACACCTCCTGGTTTGTTTTCTTCGCTGTCCATGGTATTCTCAAAACTCTTCTATAACACTTTAATTCAAATGATGTTATTCTCTTGGTCACCTTTTTATTTAGTGTCCATGCTTCACATCCATATGTCGCCACAGGAAATACACATGTTCGTAGTAAAAACAATTTGGTTCTTATGTTAGTACCTTGTCATAGTTTCTTTATCTGTTTTAATTTTGCCAGCGCCATTGCCGTTCTTCTCTTGACCTCAACTGCGCAATCCCCCGCATTGTTTATATTAGTTCCTAAATAATCAAAATGTGTCACTTCTATATATTTGGGGAATCACAAGAGATGCTCAATAAATTATAATCACGTTGAAAGGGTTAACAAGGAAGATGTTTATTAACTTTGAATCGATCCTTCTGAAGCAGTGTTTCCCAAACTGGTGGGCGCGGATTCTTTAGGGGAAGTTTGAAGTGATCTCAAGTGAAGGTGGTTTGGAAAAAGAGGGGGAAGATCTGGGGATTTAATGCATTAAAAATATACGTATTCTCAAAGTTATATTTAAGAAAAAGCAAACGACACACAGTAGTGTCAATTGTTTAACAACTTATCTGCAGGCACCCCTACTGGGAGAAGGTGATAACTTTGCAGGCACCCCTACCGGGAGAAAGTGATAACTTTGCAGGTACCCCTACCGGGAGAAGGTGTTAACTTTGCAGTTACCCCTACGACACTTGGCGAGTTGAAGGTTTATCCGCAGGTAACCATACGAACCTGGGCGAGTTATAGGTTTATTCTCTAAAATATGATTGAACAGATGACAGGAAAGGAGATGGGGGGGGGGGACCTTTGCAAATTGTCCAAGGGTGGCGTCACTAGAAAAAGATTTGCAATCACTGATCTGAAGTTTACCTGCTAGTATTTGGGAAAAATATGTTTATATTTCTTGACTTACTCCAGAACTTGTTTCTAAAGGTTCAGTCATTCCATCTGTTGTTCTTACTGAGCTTAGGAATTTTTGTAGAGGCCGAATTTTTTTATATTGTCTAACCGCTGGCCTCTGATGTTATAATTTGTGAAGGTTTCCCAAAGAATCTCTCTTTCTACTCTTATCGAATGTTTTTTTCTGGTCTACAATACTGTGTTTAGATCATGACTGTATTCGATTTGTCGTTATATCCAAAGTTAATTTTATTAGAATCTATCTATCAATCTATTCGCTAAACCCTTTGTTGTCTTTCAGCGTCAGTGGAGAAGAGTTTTCTGGAAATGGCTCTCATGTGTGATGAGTATATAGTGGAATGTGCCACCTCTTTTATTTAGGTGGTCACCCCCAAGGCTGCATTCACTGTATCTGTGTATCATAGCTTGCTGTGTTAGTTAGTTATTCGTCGGATCATCATCACTGCAAAATGGGCACGTCCATAGTTGCTCCGATCTCTCCTTGAGTGTATCCGCCATTACACTTCTGCTGACAGTACCGGTCCTATGCTGGTTGACCATCATTCTTCTGCGACTTCCAAAATGTTCACTTCTAGCAACACCGCTATTACCTTCTGTGTGCATACCCACTCAAATGCTCTGGTCACCGCAATAGTCTCCATGGTCATACTACCCGTAGTGACCGCAAAGGCACTACTCTCCTCCTGCTTGCTGTGTTATGCTGTCTGATGGTAGTCTGCTGATGTGTACAAACCATTTGATCTGTTGTCTCTTAATACATTCCAAGATTAGGGTGGTGCCGGATCTTTGTCTAATGTCCTCATTCCTCACTCTGTCTCTAAGTGATATTCCTAGAATTCTGTGCTAGAATTCATTTCAACTGTCACAGGTTTACGTTTGTCTTGTGCTGTCGTTGTCCATGTGTGGCTTTGGTAGCAGAGCGTTGTGCCTGTGGGTCTCACCAATGGCTCACTAGACAAACCAACAATGCAACAGAAGACCTTAGTAGATGACATGCTTTTATATTGAGGTTACCTTCTCATAGAAGCTTCATGGCACGTCATCTATACAATCCCGTAGTCGTAACCTTCGATAACAGTTACCATGTTGTTCCGACAGACCGATGTTGTGCTTGAACTAGTTACGGGCACGGCGTGGGTGGACAGAACAACAAAGAAACTGTCGTAGGGCCAGAGTTGTGCCCTGATATTGACGCCTGTTTAGGTGGCATTAGACTCGAAACACCATCGAGTCGGATGGCTGCTGGAACAGAGAGCGGAGCACTTATGGGAATGTCCCACGTGCTGTGAGGCCAGTTTCTAATCAAGAATCAAGAAGCAGAGCTTTATATCCTTAAAACCATAGTTAATTTTATTGTTTCGCTATAACTACTGTTAAATTAACTATGTCGCTACAACCACAATTAATTTTACTGTCACTATAACCACAGTTCATTTAATTATCTCACTATAACCAAAGTTAATTTGATTATGATGTTATATCCACAGTTTATTTATATGTCGCTATAACCACAGTTAGTTTGCTTATGTCGTTATAACCACAGTTGATCTGACTGCGTCGCTATAACCACAGTTAATTTGACTGTGTCGCTATAACTACAATTAATTTGATTATGTCGTTATAACTAAAGTTTTATGTTTTTATGAAAATATATTCTGACGACAAGAGTGAAACCGTTTAAAAAAAAAAAAAAAAAGAACTAGTGCCACGCCTCATGCTCAGGGAAACCTCTAATTTCCCGGATATATGCTGTGGTTTAAAAAAATGGGATCTTAAAGTGGTGGACTGGAGGATGTAAGGCATTCGCAAAATATCTCTTGGGACGTCAGCTGGGCACATTTGGAAACAACTGCTCTATTATAACTCCAATAAAATGTTTATTAGAAAGTATTCATCAAAGATAGAATAGTCGAGAAATGTGAATGCACATTACTTTGTGTCCTTTAATAGCAAGCTACAATTTGTTCGCTAGAAATGATACAAGTGAAAATGCACGCATGCCCATCCATGCTGTCGTGGATAAATGGCGAACACTTGTTAGAACACAAATGCGCACATTTGGCTGTGGGCAGTGTTTTGCCATCTGTACGTTTGTTCGGACGCTCGCATTTGACGTCCAAGCTCTTGCCGTTGGTTATGGCACAATTCTCGGCGCAATGCTTTCCATTGTACACATGTTTACCGTATGTCTTCACGCATCGGAAACATTCCATCAAACAGGCTTTGTACATTGAGAGTTCCTCGTTTTGACATTGTGATGCAGCGAAGATCATGCAGGAGATGCCGAGCGTTAGTGTTAGCCTCATCTTGAAAAATCCTAGGAAGAGAAAAAGAAATAATGATACCGTTAGTAAATGTAAAGATTGGTTGAGTCACAATCAAATAAAAATATTGGGAACTTCTAACTGGACACTCCTGTTCGTTGAGCCGTGCTTTCCGTTCGCTGGCGACATTAAAAAAAATACGTAAAACAAACAATGAAAAGCAAGGATTAGCCACGGTGTGACCATTTGGAAGCCCCTGATCTATGAATAGCTGTGGTTGAGTTATGAATCAGTATGTGGTTTGTTCATATTAGTGCACTCGGCCACAACCTTCCTCTAGTATAAAGACCTGCGTACGGAAAGTCAACATGACCTGAAAGGCTGATTTTTATTACTTCATACATTTTGTTGGTCAGACTTGGCTTTTATGACATGCGATCCAAATTATATAAATAGTGGCCAACGAAAATCACGACAATCAAAATGTAACGAATGAAGTCTTGTTTATTATTTTGTACACGGTTCTCCTTTACCCCAACAATCTCGACTCGGCTTCCTAAACAGTAGTGGAGAAGAGACTGTGTCGTCGTCAGCCATGACTGCCTCAAATAAAGAATTAATTCCAACAGAATTAATTAAGATGCCATTCGTTATGTTTCTGATTATTGTTTGGTTTTCGGTTGGTCCCTATTTACATACTTGGATTCGCATGCCAAAAATAGCCATGATGACTCTAAATATATAATATTTGAGACTTACGGTAAATGAACCAGGTTCGTTCTAACGGTACCGAATCGCCTTGCAAATCGAGTAAACGGATTTTTACGTACTTGACTAACCTCATCTCCAATAAAACAAATAAAATAAAAAAGATGCCATTTTGTCAATACATTCATATCGTGTACTCAAGTCACTAAGTACGGATCAATCGAGACAAGGACTATTTCAACAAAAACAACGAACATTTTGATTGGTCCGTTCTCAGTGAATTGAGTACACAATTTGAATGTCTTGACAAAATCGCATCTTGTCTTGGAGATGCGGTTAGTCAAGTACGGGAAAATCTGTTTACATGAGTTGCACGGCGGTTCGGTGCTGTTAGAACGGACCTGGTTCAATTCCCGTTAGTCTCCAGTATTTTAATATATCTTCTCGCATCCTACTTGAATTAACTTGTCCAAGTATATAAATAGTGACAAATGGAAAGCCCTGCAATAATCAAAAACGTAACGTTTCGGGTCCTAATTAATTGTATTTTAAGAATGTCTTCTATACTGCCGACTGTCTGGCGTCAGCACGCACTACGTAGAGATGTGACATTACACCAGTTTTACAAGGAGTGTAAGTCGTTGTCACATTTCACAAGTGTTACAAGGAGTGTAAGTCGTTGTCACATTACCCCTGTTTTACAAGGAGTGTAACCTGTTGTCACATTACCCCAGTTTTACAAGGAGTTTAAGCCGTTGCCACATTATCCCAGTTTTACAAGGAGTGTAAGCCGTTGTCACATTTCACCAGTTTTACAAGGAGTGTAAGTCGTTGTCACATTTCACCAGTTTTACAAGGAGTGTAAGTCGTTGTCACATTACCCCTGTTTTACAAGGAGTGTAAGCCGTTGTCACATTACCCTAGTTTTACAAGGAGTTTAAGCCGTTGTCACATTACCCTAGTTTTACAAGGAGTTTAAGCCGTTGTCACATTACCCTAGTTTTACAAGGAGTTTAAGCCGTTGTCACATTACCCCTGTTTTACAAGGAGTGTAAGCCGTTGTCACATTACCCTAGTTTTACAAGGAGTTTAAGCCGTTGTCACATTTCACCAGTTTTACAAGGAGTTTAAGCCGTTGTCACATTACCCCTGTTTTACAAGGAGTTTAAGCCGTTGTCACATTTCACCAGTTTTACAAGGAGTTTAAGCCGTTGTCACATTTCACCAGTTTTACAAGGAGTGTAAGTCGTTGTCACATTTCACCAGTTTTACAAGGAGTGTAAGTCGTTGTCACATTTCCATCGTAGTACAGTGAGTAGGAGATATAATATAGGAGATACAGATACATTGTAGGAGATACAGATACATTGTAGGAGATACAGATACATTGTATGATATGCAATGTAGGAGATACAGATACATTGTAGGAGATACAGATACATTGTAGGAGATACAGATACATTGTAGGAGATACATTGTAGGAGATACATATACATTGTAGGAGATACAGATACATTGTATGATATGCAATGTAGGAGATACATTGTATGAGATACGTTGCAGACATTATCGTAGATATGTCGTGTATAAAAGTAGGGGAGGGGTTTTTGAAATAGCTACCTTCCTAGTTTTCGTGGGTTTAAACGAAACGGTCCACATATAGAAAACCTTCCAACATAATTAATTAGGGTCCCTTTGTGACGATTTTGATTATTGTTGGGCTTTTAGTTGGATACTATTTATATTCTTGGAGTCGTCTTGGCTATTTTTGGTATGTGATTCTTCTTCTTCTTCTTCAGCGTTCATTCTCAAACTTCTGCTGAATTCTCTTTAGCAGGACATGTCCTCTAAATTTCCAGTAGGATGTAGTCCAGAGAATGGAAATGCGTTGTGTCGCCGTTTAATTTACGCCAATGGCCCGACACATCCGTCTTCGGCGGGGGGGGGGTATGTGATTCAAAGTATGTAAATATTGACCAACCGAATGGCAAACAATAACCAAAAGCGTCACGAATGAGGTCCTAATTAATATTCTGTTGGAAGGTCGCTATTGGAGACTATCTATCTCTCTATACGATGTATCCCTTGTTTTCCTTTGAGCGTCAGTTCTCTGGAGATGATCTTCTTGTGTGCTGTTTGCAAGCTTGTTCCTGAGGCTTCTTTGATTTCTGTAATCCATCTTTTACATGGTCTGCCTCTGGCTTTGTAATGGTTATGTCTATGTGTCATGTCTATCTGTGGCATGCTGTCTATTGATAGCCTGGAGGCGTGTGAAAACCACATGATCTGTTGCCTCTTATTGGAGACTGTCATGGTTTAATGATCATTTTGTATGTTAAAAGCAGAAAGAAAGGGGGGGGGGATCTACCCCTTTTTTAACTTGCTTGCTAATATTGTTTGGTTGTTTGTGGTTCCAGCTATCACTGTCTACTGTATGAGACCTATTGGATAATGGGAAATCCAGATTTTAAAAAGATTTCATTAGATTAATCCCTTGTATTTCATTGGCGGTCACATTATAATAATTCATTCTTCATTCAGTTTCCTTTCGCGCTGAAATTAGAGCATAGGGCAGAGGTCAGATCTCCGTTCAAAGCTATTCTGTGCAGTTCTTGAATAGTATGAATATTGGTTTTTTTTACCTTCTCTAAATATTGTTCTTCAGAGTGTTTCTTTTGGTCTACCCCTGGCTCTTTTGTCTGTTAGTATCCATGCAAGAGATTGGTAGTGTATTCTGTTATTGTCGAGCGTAGGACATGTCCGATGTAGGACCAACGGTGTTTTCTAATAACATCTGTGATGTAGTTTTGATGTTTCTTCTCTGATTTTTCGTTCGATTTGAATTCGCTCCAATGGGTGTTAGTTATCCTACGAAAACATTTCTTTTCGAAACTCGATATTTTCTATTCTGAAGATAAAGAACTTAATAATAGTGTTCAATTAAAACTACGTTAATAGTTAATTAAATCATTAAGAATGTTTGATTTCCCAATAGCCAGTAAGTCTTATATAGCAGAAAGTCATGATTCTTGATGTCCAAGGACTCCTGTCCTTGTTCTTGTTATGCTAAGAAATTTTAACTGTTGTGTTCTGACTTCCTGGACGGAAAAAGAAGGGGGGGGGGAATTTGATCTATCATTCCAATAGCTATGAGTTTGATTGCAAGAAATCTTCGCAACGGAGACGGCCCAAAATCTGTTATATTTTACCGTAACAATGTAATAACTCAGTTATTGTAATATTGCATAATTGAATTGTTAGAGAATAAACTCACATCTTTGACCACATTATCTTTGTGTATGTGTGTATTACAAATATTTCTGAAATTCTTTGGGTAGAAAAATTATGGTTATATGACAGACACATTTAGGAATTGCCTGGAAAGATCAGTTTATAACTTAATATAATTTAGATATGCCAGATAGGGCGGAGATTTTATTACAGCGGATATAAAAAAACAGAGCGCATTTTGAACAACTCCTTGAAAATAGCAGCAATCCTGATATGACAACGACGTAAATCTGTCTTTATATGATGCAATCTTATTTTCCTCATTGACCAGTGGCTCTTAACTTTCTTTCGAGAAACACATATTTCTGTGATAACACTGAAACTTAAAAATAATTACCTATTTTTTTTTTCAATGCTGATTAACTCTTAACCACCTTAACTCTTTTTCCAATACAGAATATATCTGCTTTTCTATTGTTCCAATACAGCGCATATCTGCTTAACTATTCTTCCAATTAATACCTTTCCTTGGCCCACCTACTCTAATGACTACCTTTCCTTGGCCCACCTACTCTAAAGGCTACCTTTCCTTTGCCCACTCATTCTAATGACTACCTTTCCTTTTCACACTCATTCTAATGACTATTTTTCCTTTGCCCACTCTTTATAATTACTACCTTTCTTGGCTCACCTACTCTAACGACTACCCTTTCTTGGTCCACCTACTCTAATGATTGCCGTTCCTTGACCCACATATACTAATGACTATCTTTCCTTGGCCCACTAGCTCTAATGATTACACTTTCTTCGGTCCATCTACTCTGATGACTACCTTTCCTTGGCTCACCTACTCTAATGACTACCTTTTCTTGGTCCACCTACTCTAATGCCTACCTTTTCTTGGTCCACCTACTATAATGCCTACCTTTTCTTGGCTTACTTAACTCTAATGACTAACTTTCGTTGGCCCACCGATTCTAATGACTACCTGTCCTTGGCCCACCTACTCTTGTTTGTTATGGTTAAGCAAAATGTACCTCTTATTGTTAGATATGCTGCTTTTACCAAGGACGTTAGTCAAATTTGGTTATATCAGAGTTTTACTACCATAGCAAATAGGAGAGGTCGCGGTTCTGGTAATTCAGTGCGACGACCTTAGTTCAGTAACTATACTGGTTTAATGGACCTATAATTCACATTAATTTTACGTGATCATTCATGAAAATATTGTGGCGTCCAGGGAACATGTGAAAACATTGTGGCGTCCAGGGAGCATGTGAAAACATTGTGGCGTCCAGGGAACATGTGAAAACATTTTGACGTCCAGGGAACATGTGAAAACAATGTGGCGTCCAGGGAACATGTGGATAAACCAGATTTAATTGATTTCTAAAATGCAGTTTAAATATTAAATCTGGTTTTATTCATCACATGGAATATTTTGTTCCATGAACAAATATCGTATAGCAAACATCTTGCAACACATAAACATTTTGTACCAAAGATCTTGTAACAAGGTAAGGTTCGAATGACTGTTCTAGCATTATAATCTTAGAGTTTCTACCATCAACACTTGCCAGCTGGGAGTTACAATCTTAAATTATGTTACAAATGTATTTCAATTCCCGCATGGCTTCAGCGATGATTGACTTGAATGATTCATATTATGAAGTAGACATTAGATCTTGGTATTATATTTTATAAATTGCCGCATAAGAGAGTTTTTTAAAGATGGGGGAGGTCCTTTAAAAAAGTCTTTCATTTCGATTTATAAGATTTGCTTTTTTGAGAACAGACACAATATTTGCAAGAAAAAGTCTATTTTTCTAAATTAGTTTTGGCTGTATAAATCTTCCTCGATTACTTCTCAAGCATCTGTAGATTTTTGAGCAATGGTATTTTTTATCGTATTTATTATCCATAAAAGCCATAATAAAAAAAAGTTGTCTCAAAGCGAGTAGATGACTGATATCATTGTACACGGTTTACCCCATATGTATTTAATCTCTCTTTATTGTACACGGATTACCCCATATGTATTGAATCTCTCTTTATTGATTCTTGATTAGGAACAAGCGTCACAGCAATGGGGACATTTCCATATATGCTCTGCTTGCTGTTCCGTCAGCCATCTAAAAGTGTATAATCTCAGTGTCCCAGTCAGTTGCTGATTACGCGTTCTTCTGATCTTTACGGAGAGGGAGCACTTTCTCTCATCGCCTCTAGTCACTAGTGACATTTCCTCTAGTCCAATTTCCCATAGTGCCATTCCCTCTAGTCACTTTCTTTATTGTACACGAGTTACGCCATATGTACTCAGTCTCTCTCAAGGAAGTGGTATGCCGCTTGCTGAAAGTACCAATTATAGCACGTAACCCCGTAGCTTCAAGGGATAATCTCCACAGATCTCAGAAGAAATCCATTTATGAAAAAAATACGTCGAAGTCGTGAATCGAACCACAGTCTCTTGAGCAAAAAATGAACGGTTTAACCAATACGCCAGGGGAATACTCAACACTTCATGTCGCACGGCTACTGCATTGGATGCATCAAAATATACAGTTCTCAAACAATTTCATCTTCAGCGATGTATATTGGAGCGCACACACACAAATCGCGCCTCTCCATTCTTTGATGTTCCTTAGTCATGATTTTCGATGTCTTAATCTGCACCTCCTACCCTCGCCGGTTCTACATCTATCTAAGAAAGACATGCAAGACAGCATGGACCTCTTTTCATTGGCCTGTGATGCGTTAGGTCTCACTATCAGCACCGCGAAGACTTTAGTAATGCATCAACCAGCGCCAGGTATCACCTACGCAGAGCCAGTGATCACAGTAAAGGGACAAAAACTTAATACTGCCAATACGTTTGTATATCTCGGCAGCACAAAATCACAAACTGCGACAATTGATGAGTATGTTGCCCTGCGTATTGCTCGTGCCAGTGCAGCATTCGGGAGCCTTCGTACCAACGTCTGGATCAGGCGTGGTCTCAGTCTGACAACTAAATTGGACGTGTACCGTGCAGTGGTTCTACCAACACTGCTCTATGCTGCGTCCTCCTGGACTGTATATGCGAGACACGCTCGACAGCTTAACTCTTTTCATCTTCGGTGCCTACGAAATTTCATGGGAGTAAGTTGGCAGGATAGTGTACCAGATACGGAAATTCTTCAGAAGTCCCGTATGCAAAGCATCCATGCAATGCTGACTAGGTCCCAACTCCTCTGGACTGGCCACATCATCCGTATGCCAGACAAGCGCCTTCCAAAGAGATTATTCTATGGGGAGTTGTGCGATGGTAAACGTTCAAGTGGAGGGCAGAAAAAGTGCTTCAATGATCACCTAAAAAGCTCTCTCAATAACTGCAGTATCGATCCTAGCTCCTGGGAGACTACAGCACTTGATCGCTCAGCCTGGCACACTCAGAACACTGCTAGCATCACAAAATTTGAAAAAGAAAGAACACTGCGGCCAATTCACAAGCGCAAGAAGCGGAAGGACAAATCCATAAATTCTCCTACCCCGAACCTTCAGCACTCCTGCATGTACTGCATTAGAACTTTCCGTGCACGAATCGGACTCATCGGGCATCTACGAACTCACAAACTAAATTAGCTAATTACCAATTTTAATTATATTATATTATTTTTTTCTCCATTGCATTTAATGTTTGTTCATGCCATGCTCATCTTCGCTTGCGAAGAAGGAACATCATCATCATCACATCTATTGACCTCATCAAATGCCATTAGGAGTCACTGGGAAATGAAGTTTTATGTCTGTGGTCATCTCTGTTGCGCTTGCTATAGACAGACCGTGTTTTTTTAAACAATCTATCTGATTAAATCTTCACATCTTATTCTTGGTCTTCCTATTGCTTTGTAGCCGTTCTTTCTGCTTGTGTATGACTGGATGGCTGAGTGTGATGGTTCCCTTTGCATAAGGTGGCCAGACCAGTGATCTGTTGTATGTCTATATATTGTTTGCATGATATGGTCTTTACTATCTTTCTTATGTCTTCATTTCTCATTCGTTCTCTTCTGTTGACATTTGTAATCTTTCTCATGCATTTCATCGTACATGCTATAATCTTTTTTAATGATTGTTTTGCTAGGCGCCATGTCTAGGCACTGGTAACATAGCGTTGGAATAAAGATGATGTTTATAATATGTGGTTTGTGGTCGCCATGTTGGTCTTTGAGTTTTAAGCAGAGGTGACAGTTAGTATGTTACAGCGTTTCCTTTATGGCACCATCTCTCAATGTCGCCATCATCTGTAAAAATGCTTCCTAGATATTTGAATTCTGATGTCTTTTGTAGTTTTGTGCCTCTAAAGTACTCATTTAGTTGTTTTGTTTCTCTGCATATTTTCATAGTTTCTGTTTTTATGTATATAATTTCACATTGTATTGTTCACGTGCTGCCTGTAATAAATGTGTGTGTTTTTTTGGAGTTCATCTTCAGTTTCATATATTAGATCATTTTTGAGAAATTTGAATTTTTAGCAATGTCGGAAGAATACTTTTTTTAGGCGGGGTGGGGGGGGGGGGGGGGTGGGGCGGGGGTTATTTTGTAAACATAGGTTTTTCTTAGTTGAGTAACTGAGGTGACATCAGAACTCGTATAAGGTTGAGTAACTGAGGTGACATCAGAACTCGTATAAGGTTGAGTAACTGAGGTGACATCAGAACTCGTATAAGGTTGAGTAACTGAGGTGACATCAGAACTCGTATACGGTTGAGTAACTGAGGTGACATCAGAACTCGTATAAGGTTGAGTAACTGAGGTGACATCAGAACTCGTATAAGGTTGAGTAACTGAGGTGACATCAGAACTCGTATATTGTTTGTTACTTCAAAGGTATGGTTTTGGACAGGCAATGCAGAACATCGTACAATGTAAAAGTGGGTCTTAAAGAACATCAGTTACTCTATGATAACACCACATAAGATGACGGTGTTATATACACTGACATTTTTGTGATTCCTGGTAAACAGTCCAGGTAGGTATTTATAGTCAGAGAGCTGGAGTAGAGCTATATAGAAGCAGACTGGAGCTTACATGGCAACCATATTTCAGTATCAACATAAGGTATATTTGGGCCTGTATATTTGGAGTACCAATGACTTGAATGGATACCCACAGGCAAAAGAGCAAGGGGTAGACCAAAAGAAACATTCAGAAGAACAATACTTAGAGAAAGTAAAACAACCAATATTCATACTATTCAAGAACTGCACAGAATAGCTTTGAACTGACAGAATTGGAGAGATCTGACCTCTGCCCTATGCGCTAACTTCAGCGCAAAAGGAATATGAATATTTGAAGTGAAATGAAATGCTATAGAAAAACCTTAAGAATATCATGGACAGAAAGGCTATATAAAACAAGCGCCCATAAAGATCCTACCATAGACGAAGACTGGCTTCTCAAATCTATTTGTTTAAACGCGAGCTAACATTTGTTGAACACATAACAAGACATATACTGATCTACAGTATATTCGTACCAACACTGTGTTGCCAGTGCCAAACCTGGTCTCTCTCATCTTCACATTACAGGAAAGATAGTGACATGTGAGATGAAATGCTTGAGGAAAGTCGCAGGGTCACCAGGCTTGACAGATTACGAAATGAAGACATAAGGGAAAGAATAGGTGTAATATGTTGCACAGATTACTTAGAAAAGCAGCAGATCAAGTGGTTTTGTCACATTATGAGAATGCATCACGAAACGTGCCCGTACAGGCAGATAACCAAATGAGATCAGGGTGCAAAGGCAGAGGAAGACCACGTAAAAAATGGATAGAAAACATCAGGAACATCCTGAGCACACACGATCATAGCAAGGTCGAAGCCACACATCTGGCTTTACAACGCAAGCTCGAGCTCCAATCACCCCTACGCTTAACGCAAGAGTGGATAACAAACCACCTGGGGAAAGACAATAGACAGAAATACACAATGATTTAGAAAGATTAATCGTAACGATTATGTGAAAAAGAACTAGAGTCGGACGAGACTGCGATGGACACATGATATAGAATACCTTCTGAATATGACATTGAAAGAGGCTAGTCCGCTTGCACTGAACGGAGAGCCTTACAGAATGATAGTGAGGGCAACGTTCTGTAAAAGACACCACCCACAGAAAGAAAATATAATGGGACAATTATTGCGTTCACCCCCACCCTGTCAACGATGATCCATTATTGTGAGATTTCGTAAATCTTTTTTTCAAATTTTACGAACCATTTTGCAAATGTGCGATTTCTATTAAAAAAATATAAGCTGTTTATACAGGTCTTGATATAATTTGCCAGATTTTTGCGAAATTTGTTGCCAAATTTATATAACAAAGTAATCCGGACATTAACTAAGTGTTGAAATCTCTGCTTAAATTTTCCCACCTCATATCACGACAGATTATTTAACCATGGAAATGGAGGGGGGGGGGGGCGCTAGTTTTCAAAGATTTGTAATATTTTCCTGTTTTAACTTGAAGCATAGCATTTTCTTATGTCCGGATTATATCATACTTACGGTAATGCTACATGGATGCGAGATTTGGACAACAAATAAAATGTGTAGTGAACAATTAGTGGTAACACACATGTGGACATATAAAGAATAATGAGAACACAATGAATTCGAGTTGGAAGCATGAGGATAAATGAAAATATTCTTACAGCTGACGGGGGAATTGAACCAGCTCCGATCTGGCGACACTGAATCGCCTTGCAACTCAAGTAAACACGTTTTCCATACTTGGCTAACCGCATCCACAGGAAAATATTTACTTGTGTAAGCTATTATTTAAACATTGTTATATCTCTATGTTATTTATGCTTACAAGAAGGACTTTATGTTCTTGTAGTACGAATATGGATTTCTATGTTTGTGTTCCTCGGGAAATTTTAATACTTGTACGAGATGTTCGTTGTTGTTGTAATAGTCCTTGTGTCGATTTGTCCTTTTTCAGTGACCTGAGCACACAGTTTGAATGTCTAGATGAGATCACATTTTTTCCTGGGGTTGTGGTTGGTCAAGTGAGGAAAACGTGTTTACTTGAGTTGCAAGGTGGTTTGCTGCCAACCAAACGGTCCTGGCTCAATTCCAGTCAGCTGTGAGAATACAATGGACAGCTAAAAAAAACAACTAACTAATGGAAGGTGCTGAGAAATGTGAATACTTAGCAATATCTGAAAGAGAGTAGTTTTTTTAAATTACATAAACACAGGTTTTCCTCATTTGAGTAACGGAGGGACATTAGAACTCGTATACGGTTGAGTAACTGAGGTGACATCAGAACTCGTATAAGGTTGAGTAACTGAGGTGACATCAGAACTCGTATAAGGTTGAGTAACTGAGGTGACATCAGAACTCGTATAAGGTTGAGTAACTGAGGTGACATCAGAACTCGTATAAGGTTGAGTAACTGAGGTGACATCAGAACTCGTATAAGGTTGAGTAACTGAGGTGACATCAGAACTCGTATATTGTGTGTTACTTCAAAGGTATGGTTTTGGACAGGCAATGCGAACATCGTACAATGTAAAAGTGGGTCTTAAAGAACATCAGTTACTCTATGATAACACCACATAAGATGACGGTGTTATATACACTGACATTTTTGTGATTCCTGGTAAACATTCCAGGTAGGTATTTATAGTCAGAGAGCTGGGGGTAGAGCTATATAGAAGCAGACTGGAGCTTACACGGCCACCAGATTTAGCACGAGAATGTAAACACGAGGAAGTTACAGCGGTACTAAAATGGATGTCCGTCACAAAAACATTCACAGCTGTAATAGTCAGAGACTCTCAGTCTATCATAAGAAAGATTTAGAACTGATCACTCCGACACTGCATATTCTGATCTGCGGAGAATACTGTCAATTTATTTTTTAGACATACATGAGTCCGCAGTAATGAAAGAACTCACACATTAGCGTTTAAATCACCAATACTAGGTCGCTGGTCACTGGTTGTGTGAGCCTAAGTTTTCGAGGTCTCCTTCTACGATATGACTGGAAAAAAGGAAGTGGCAATTCTTTTGCAACTCCTGGTTCTAGCCACTAGCGCGAGGCAATAATAAATAATGGTAATAATATCATTATCAGTTCCATTTCCGAAACAATGGATGGCTGCAACTAACCTCCAATATTCCCTCTCACTTGCTTTGGTGGAGCACTCTGCTAGACTAACCTGTTCTTCTCGTGATATTCCTCTCCTACTGGTGTCTCAAATGATATTTTATGCAATATTTTTCATATCAAAATAAAATATAAATTAAAATTAAAATTAAAGTATCAGATTGAGAGACTGGAGAGAATTAGAAATGAAGCGTTGCGGCTCATCCTTGGTTGCACAAGAGACACACCCTGTGTGGCTTTGAGATTTCTCTTGTGTGACACAACTTGTGTGGCAAAACGTTTCCGCAAAAACAAGCAGTCTAACAATGGAAGTATTTGCTGTCACGCATACACTTAACTGGCTGGAATCGCAAGCATATTCCCATGCGTACATATTAAGTGACTCAATGAATATGAAAATATGTACTGTGCAAAACTGAAATCCAACAGGTAAAGTGTGAAAAGGGGTAATACAGTTTTACTAATAATACCCCCAACAAGGCCAGCACCGTGCAGTGGTGATGGGGCTTAGTTCAGCCATCAGGGGCTGTAAACTAAGACTGGTCGGGCAGTCCCATTCGAGCAGGACCATAGTCCTGCCCAAGTAAGCAGAGTGCTGAAGACGGAGGCATCCAGCCAAAAGGCGCACAGATAATCAGGATGCCACGCACAAAACACAATGGAAACATGTCTGTATCTATAAAATGTTATGGTGCCTGCCCTGTGGCGGACGTTCAGGCAGGGACGGTGCCGGGACCTATACCTCGAAAGGGCCCAACCTTAGTTACTGAGAGTCCTTCTCAATTGCCTCGAGGAGCCAGGAGGCAAGGGAATAGTGCTACTGGCCAAACAAACAAACGACCAATAAAAATAATGCACTGGAATGCTGAGGGTGTCAACAGTAAAAGAGTTGGATACAGCAAAAAATTGGAACTTGAAAATGTCCTCAGCGAAGAACAAGTTAATATATGCTGTATCCAAGAAACACACCTCAGCAGCGACATAGCCTTCAAAATCAGAGGCTACCAGTGCTACCGATCTGACCGAAAGGACAGGCGAAAGGGTAAAGGCACACCACCTCTACACCAGATCTGGCATTCCACTTACCAGGCCTGGAATGGAACATCACACGTGTCGTTGGAAAGCAGCTTGGGGGTAGTGACCACAGACCAGTATTTCTGGAAATCCACAATGAATTTACCAAGGACAGCAGCACGCTCACTAGGTGGAACTATAAGAGGGCAGACTGGAAAATGTACCAGCATTTAACCAGTGTTCTAGCTAAGGACATGAACTTGGACAAAGACATCAATAGAGCAGTGAGTGAATTTAATAGATGTATACTACATGCTGATAGTAAAACTATACCCAGGGGGGCACGCAAGAACTACAAACCCTACTGGAATAATGAACTGGAAAAGCTGCAAAATGAGATGGAAACATCTAGACAGCAGACCGAGAACAGACCTAGCCAATAACATCACAACAAATATCAGCAAACAAAGGCTAAATTTCAAAGAGCCAAGTTACAAGCCAGACGGAGCAGCTGGAAAGAAAAAAACAGAGTCGCTGAACCTAGAAAGAGATACTAGGAAATTATGGAAACTTGTAAAACAACTAAATGATGAAGGTACAGAGAAGTACCAGGATCACACTTTATAAAGATAGAAACATTTTAACAGGTAAACATGCAGCTGATTATATTGCAGATTCCTTTGCAGAAGACAATAACATCAAAGTCAGCCCAGACAAACAACAAGAGGTTCGAGAGAACCAGCAAAACATTGGACAAGGAGAACCTATACCTGAAGTTATGGAGGCACAATCACAATGAGAGAACTGGAGCATGCAATATCCAAATTGAAAATGATAAAGTCCCCTGGAGCTGATGGAGTGTCCAATGAAATGATTAGAAACCTGGGAATTGCAGCAAGAGCAAAGCTACTGCAGATCTTTAACACAAGCTGGTCCACAGGTAATGTACCAGAGGCGTGGAGAGAAGCAATAATGTTACCACTCCTCAAATCAGGAAAAGATGGCAACACAGTCTCCAACTACAGGCCCATCAGCCTCACAAGCCGTCTATGCAAAACAATGGAACGCATTATCAATCTTAGGATGCAGTGGTACCTTGAAAGTGAAAACCTTCTGGTATCACAGCAAGCAGGTTTCAGACAGTGCTACTCTACTGAAGATCAGGCAACTTACCTCTCCCAAGAGATTGAGGATGCCTTCCAAGAAAAGAAACTGGTACTAGCAGCATGGATAGACCTCAGAAAAGCATTTGATACGGTCTGGGTAAAAGCATACCTGCATAATAGAAGAGCCAGGGTACAATTAGATGGTCGCAAGAGTAAGAAAGTTATAATGCGTCATGGAGTCCCCCAGGGAGGAGTCCTGTCACCCACACTTTTCTTGGTTTACATAAATGACCTAGTTGCTGAACTACTACATGGGATCAAAGTGGCAATGTATGCTGACGACCTGGTGATCTGGTGCACGGAAGAACATGCAACAGTGGCCACTAAACAAATACAAAGAGCTATCGATGCTCTAACCTTATGGGCTGATAGATGGTGCGTCAGCATTAACACAGATAATTGCAGCAGTACACTCTTTACCCTCTCACCAAAACAAAAAGCCGGTTCTATCAAAATAGATGGAGAACTCTTGAAAGAAGACAAACAACCCACATACCTCGGAGTTACTTTTGATGATAAACTGATATGGAAGCAGCACGTAAACAAAGCAACAACAAAAGCCAGGAGGAAGTTAGCTATCCTGAGAAAACTAAGTGGAACCTCATCGGGAGCCAGTGGGAATATACTCAGTAAAGTTTACCAGCAAGGCATAAGACCACACCTTGAATATGGTTCAGCTGCATGGTGTTCTGCATCAAACACCACATTACAAGATCTAGATAAAGTGCAAAACCAGGCACTGAGAATAATGTTGGGAGCAATGAAATCAACACCCATAGCAGAGATGCAGAAAATGGGAAGAATGCAAACACATGGCGAACGCAGAGACACAAAAGTACTAATTCAGGCAGAAAAGTTTCAGTGTATGCCAAGTCATCCAATGAAGGAAAGATTCCAAAATCTAGCAATGGGGCGACTGAAAAGAAGCAGCTTTATCCATCAAGCTAAACGACTCCGCAGACAACTTACAGACCTACCTACCAGGCCCCTTAAGGCCTGTACCAGAACAAACCCCGTGGAGTGAAAGGCATGGAATGCCAATATACATTCAGACCCATGTGAAAGGAATACTAAGCGAGGACGAACAGAACAGTGTGCAGCGAAGGACAGTCACC
The DNA here is from genome assembly GCA_034231615.1 of Meghimatium bilineatum. Taxonomy (NCBI): domain Eukaryota; kingdom Metazoa; phylum Mollusca; class Gastropoda; order Stylommatophora; family Philomycidae; genus Meghimatium; species Meghimatium bilineatum. Next base: position 93,668,076 of record CM067322.1, on the reverse strand, counting down.
CTCAGTTTCCTGGATGAGGAATATCCACAAGATATATGGGTCAGAGTGTACACAGATGGGTCAGCACAGAATGCCGTGAGGAATGGAGGTGCAGGTGTATATATAGAATGTCTACACAAGCCTAGAGATACCATCGGAGCACCAACAGGTGGATTCTACAATGGTTGTGATGCTGAGGTCCAGGCAGTTAGTGTGGCGGCTGGAGGTTTGCTGAACTTCAACTCTGACCTACAGCCTGTGGTATTCCTGACAGATGCTAGGTCAGTGCTTCAAGCTCTCCGGTCTGGAAGGCTACCAGACTTGGAAAACTACTTAGCGAATTGTCTTACCAGTATAGGGTAGCCATGCAGTGGATACCCTCTCGCTGTGGAGTGCCAGGAAATGAAAAGGCAGACCAACTGGCTGGGGAAGGTGCTGCCGGGGACCGGCCAGATGTGCCAATCACCTGCCATCAGAGGAGACAGATGGTCAGGTCAATGGGAGAGCCACAGACACCAGCACAGGATGACTATCATATTATGAACAGACCAGAACAGGTTGTAATTCTACATCTCAGAGCGGGACACAACCGACTCCGCAGTCACATGTATACAAGGTTCCGGATTGGCAACGCGGCCATGTGTACATGTGGACAGGCGGCACGGAGTGCCAAACATATACTTCAAGAGTGTTCTGAGCATGAAACGCTGAGGCGGACATGTTGGCCGGGGGAAACGGCACTGGAATCAGGGCTCTATGGGACACTGCATGAACTACAAAAGACAGTGAGTTTTATTAAGGAGACAGAATTACAGATATAGACATGTTTCAAGTGAACGAAAGAAGAAAGAAGAAGAAGAAGCTAATAATACGAAACATACATAGGCACACACACAGAAATCGACGTTTCGACCGAAAGGAGTTTATTAAGAAAAATATACACATAAATCAATAAAGACAAGTAAGGACGACACCACGTGCGTTCATTTGTGTAATGGAATGGGCAAAAAGATAGAAATGAGGTCAAATGTGACATAAAACAGGAAATGTACTGAAATAGGAAGTACGAAAAAAAAAAAAAAAAAAAAAAAAAAACCAGAATACAAGTGAAAACGAGACAGAATAATAGCGGAACAACCCGATATTACGCGTATGTCAACCGTCATTCATTCCCAAAGAATGAATTAAGTTACTCAATGAATATGATTCAGAAAGTCAAAACAGGTGATGCTATTAGGGGATGGATGGAGTCATTAGAGAGTGCTAAAATGCTAGCATTACTAAGGCAACTAACTCTTATCTTTGTCCCCGCACGCAGGCGTGGAGGGAAATTAACGGGACGACCAATTAGTTAGCATCGTCACCATAACAAATGGTCAGCATATGGACCAAATGGATATACTCATTGCTCTTCGTGAGTCCGCACGATCAGAGGATTTTGAGATAAATGAACATGACTCAATATCGAGAATACGCTATTCGGGAATGAAGATAGACGTGGCCCAAATAGAACACTTAACAAAGATTTCAAAAAAGAGCAGTGAACCAACATAGAACCGGAACCATCAGCCGTTATACTCTGAGAAATTTACTGAATATCTTGGGTAATAGACATAATAATAATAATGGAAATAGTAATAATTTGCACTTTCTCCATATAACATGTGCAGCATAGGGAGTGTCTTTGTAATTTCGTCGATTTGAGGGTCTCATAGTTCATTTAACATTTGACTCTGGCCTGTTTCCTGACCGTCAGTAAAGGCGAAAAGGCCATAATAATCATTATCAAAAATAGTAATAAAAATAATAATAATGAAAGGGAAGTTCCACTATAGGACACGAAAACCAGTCAATGAATGAAATGTTTACTTAAACAGAACAGCAATCAGAACTGAGTTTTGATTGGATGTTGACACAAGACTATGTTTACATAGGTCACGAGTTTGTTCTTGAAAATGTTATGATTGTGATATATGTTATGTAGTATGTCCCCGTTCTGGAACACATTATTATTGTTTTTTCAAGAGAAGTAATTGAAAATAAACATAACCTACTGTGAAATTTGATTCCATACTTCCTTCTCAAACTCATATCAGGTCAATAGGCTGTATTCCGAAGAATGAAATGCTTCGAGTCAGCTTGGCAGTGATGTCTGAGCTTTTCGGTCAAAACACCTCAACTTTAACATGGCTGCTATGCGTCACTATGCCATGGAGAGTCAATACCACAATAGAACACATACATAATAGAATTATAAGCAGTTTTACAGTTTTCACAGATGTATCTAAAGGAGAGAAAGGCCCAACTGTTGCAAAAATTGTAATACTCAAAAAGAATCTCAATAAGAACTTTAAACTAACAGAACATACATCAATATTCACAGCCAAACTTGTAGCTATACTAAAAGCGCTAGAAATAATAAATGATAATCCTCATAAAAAAACATAACAATCCTGACTGACTCATTATCATCAGTTCTATACAAAATAAACATGACAGCCGAAGACTAGATATAATAGAAGATATCTTACGCTTAACAGCAAACTTATATCACGTATGTACGAGGGTTAATATAATGTGGATTTCAGCCCGTGTCGGAATACCAGTAAATGAAGCAGCGAACAAAGAAGCTAAGGAAGGACACCGACATGGAACAGAGATCAATGTAGGACTTGGCAGATCTGAAACTAGGATCATAATAAAGGACTTAATACTAAAGGAGGGAACCGAAAAAATGGGACACCAGTACAAAAGGGAGACACGCACATGCTCTGTTAAATAGATTCACTAGGACCTCTCAAATAAAGGAAGAACTGAAAATACCTGTTAATAGAAAGCTACTACGACTTAGACTGGGAACCTCGTTACATTAGTTAGTTAGTCGTTGGATCATCGTCACTGAACTCCGGACAAGTCCATTACCTCGTTACATTAGTTAGTTAGTCGTTGGATCATCGTCACTGCACTCCGGACAAGTCCATTACCTCGTTACATTAGTTAGTTAGTCGTTGGATCATCGTCACTGCACTCCGGATAAGTCCATTACCTCGTTACATTAGTTAGTTAGTCGTTGGATCATCGTCACTGCACTCCGGACAAGTCCATTACCTCGTTACATTAGTTAGTCGTTGGATCATCGTCACTGCACTCCGGACAAGTCCATTACCTCGTTACATTAGTTAGTTAGTCGTTGGATCATCGTCACTGCACTTCGGACAAGTCCATTACCTCGTTACATTAGTTAGTTAGTCGTTGGATCATCGTCACTGCACTCCGGACAAGTCCATTACCTCGTTACATTAGTTAGTTAGTCGTTGGATCATCGTCACTGCACTCCGGACAAGTCCATTACCTCGTTACATTAGTTAGTTAGTCGTTGGATCATCGTCACTGCACTCCGGACAAGTCCATTACCTCGTTACATAAAATACTGGAATCAGTATGTGAAGAATGTGAAGAGGAAAATACAATTGAACATTTCCTACTTCCTTGTTATAAATATCAACGTCATAGAGAAGACATAAAAGATTACTATCTAAATAATAAAATCCCTTATAATCTAGAAATGTTGCTTGGCCATGATTTACCAAGAGATAGACTAAAACTAATTAAACAATTTGCAACCAGAACTAAAGCCCAAATTAAAAAGTTTAAGCAATCTTCCAAACACAATATAATATAAATATGTGATTGCTTGTCGTAATGATTGTGGTCTTTCTTCAGCACTCAGTCGTGTCATCGTGTTTTATGTCTAAACCAGTCTCCAAGTTCTCTTAACGCCAACACTATCCCATTTCAGTACTTTTCAGGACTCAAATCTTTTTCAGGTCTCTCTCCACAGATTTTCCAGCCACCCGAACAGGAATGCTCACCACTGGATACTACTAGCAATATGGAATGTTTTTGGCAATAACTGAATGCACTGTTTGTTTCTGGATTCTCCTAGAACATAAGGTCACGCATGGATAAAAGCCACCTCGGCCTGATAGAACAAAGACTCCACCTAGCACTATAAATTTTCTTTGGCAATAATAGCACGCACGGTTTTCAATTTTCACAGACCATACGGTCACACATATATGAAAAGTCAATCGCCTGATATAACCAACATAGACTTTTGTCTTAAGTTGAAAGGGTGGTGCCTCGGCCAGAAGCTTTAATCATCCATTTAACAAACAAACACAATTGTTATTTACTCTCCTTTCGGGCACTGGGAACCTAGTTAAACATATGGGCAGAGTTTCGGGCATTGGTAAAACAAGGGCAGAGTTTCGGTTAAATCAAGAGAGCTACAAATCTTTCCTTCGATGTTAATCGTCACAAATAGATGCAAATTGTATGAATCATTAGATTATAGTCTGTACCCTCGTATATTGCTGAGTGTATTGTCGAGTGTGTTGTCGAGTGTTCTTGTGGAACGCGTAAGGGATCAAAGAATAGCAACGATGTTACCTACGATCCATGTTGTAGGAGCGACTACTGTAGTTTTGGGGTGTGCTTGGCTGTTCTGTCCCGTAGAGTGTGAAAGTTACCAAGATGTAGCGCTGAAGTCTGATGTTTCAGAACAAATGGCGCAGATATCACAGCTAAACTGAAAACCATGACACAACGCATTCCAGTCTCCGGACTATATCTTGCTAATCTGCAGGAGTTTGAGAACGATCGAAGAAAACAATAGTCTGATCTTCCTGCAGTTAGTTGTGAAAAAAATTGAAGAAAAACACTGAAAATGTATAGGTACATTTATGTACATTTAGCAAATTCTGTCATAACTATATCACAAAAGAAAAAAACTCGTTCGGTAGAAAATAAACAAGCGTACAGGTTACGAAGAACATAAACGTGCAGTAGACTTTTTTCAGTATGTTGCAAGTCTTCTAAATGCCGCCCCTAAAATGTATTTTGATTGGCTATTTCGATATAGCAGCTTCTCTGCATCATAGCACGGTACGGCCCTGATCAAGAACTACTTCTCTGCATCATAGCACGGTACAGCCCTGATCAGGAACTAATTCTCTGCATCATAGCACGGTACGGCCCTGTTCAAGAACTACTTCTCTGCATTACATCACAGTACGGCCCTGTTCAAGAACTACTTCTCTGCATTACATCACAGTACGGCCCTGTTCAAGAACTACTTCTCTGCATTACATCACAGTACGGCCCTGTTCAAGAACTACTTCTCTGCATCACAGCACGGTGTGGACCTGTTCAAGAACTACTTCTCTGCATCACAGCACGGTGCGGCCCTGTTCAAGAACTACTTCTCTGCATCACAGCACGGTGCGGCCCTGTTCAAGAACTACTTCTCTGCATCATAGCACGGTATGGTGCTGATCAAGAAATACTTTTGGCAGTGGTGAAACAGCATAAACGTTATTGGTTTGCACATGTAATAAGACCCCACTCATATTCTAAAGAAGCGGACAACAAACTTTCTGGTTAGTTAACATCGAGGAATGCCCTGGGCATCATATTTCTACACTCCTCGAATGACCGAGGATATGTTTGGAAAGCTTTTTTTCACTGAAGTCTCCAGTGTGGCACCTCAATAACCCTGATGTCTCCAGTGTAGCACCTCAACAACCCTGATGTCTCCAGTGTAGCACCTCAACAACCCTGATGTCTCAGTGTGGCACCTCAACAACCCTGATGTCTCCAGTGTAGCACCTCAACAACCATGATGTCTCCAGTGTGGCACCTCAACAACCCTGATGTCTCCAGTGTGGCACCTCAACAACCCTGATGTCTCCAGTGTAGCACCTCAACAACCATGATGTCTCCAGTGTGGCACCTCAACAACCCTGATGTCTCCAGTGTAGCACCTCAATAACCCTGATGTCTCCAGTGTAGCACCTCAACAACCATGATGTCTCCAGTGTAGCACCTCAACAACCCTGATGTCTCCAGTGTGGCACCTCAACAACCCTGATGTCTCCAGTGTAGCACCCATACCAGCGTGACGGATTATTGGTCTTATTATTATTATTATTTTATTCTTCGTACGTTCTCAAATTCGTGCAGATTAGCAGGATGTAGTCCAGTAACTAATGCGTAGTGTCAGGGTTTACAAAAATACTGCGATATTTGCGCCTTTCGACCTGACACATTCGACTTCAATATGGCTGTTTCAGTAGCCTTATATGGGATGGAAAAGTCAACACCATACAATAATCTTCTTCGTCGCTTCTTACGACGTGCATGGAAGGTAAACAGAGTTGCTATTCTTCGCTCCCCTCTCGGGTCCCGAAATAACACGGGCGGTATTATTAACAACATTGTTATTATTATTATTACAACTATTTGCCCCGGCCGTCGCTTTTCGTCATACAACATTTGGTCCCAATTATCATCTTTCTTGATACAGCTGTGATCCAAATCTATTTTTGACACATCTGTCATCAAATTCTATGACTCATAAGAGTGTTCCTGATCGCAATGGTACCTGATTCAGTTTCATCTGCAGGTAGTTCAGAATACTGACCGTTCATAAAGCATTGTCAACACAATGAACACAATGAATGCAAATGTTTCATATAAATCACCACAGCCAAAAACCCTTCGGGTGCTCGCAACATATATATACATATATGCGTGTGCATATATACGTATTTTTGTTTATATTTAATTGTATATATATATATATATATGTGTGTGTGTGTGTGTGTGTGTGTGTGTGTAAATAGGGTATGGTTCAATACGGACTGAGGTACCTACATTATGTAATGGAAAACGAATAATATTATAGTATTAAATGGTTGGAATATTGCGAAAAACGAAATATGGGAGATAAGCAGTATTAACGTAAATATCAATAAAGATGAAGTAACCATTTTAGTCACTGGGAATGCTGCCGGATCGAGCTGCGAGCCGCACACCCTTATTAACCCCATTGGATCATCCTTTTCATTTTGTTTCATTTTTTCATCTCCACGGATTTGCAAACGTATCTGTAGTCGGCATGCTAAGTAAACAGACATCTTAGATGAAATTAGCCATTTTGTTTTTGTGGCAACCGTGGCAACATGTGATTTTGGTGCGCATACTATAAAAATGTTGAAATAAAGTTGTACATAATATTAAAAAGTTGAAATGTAGATATCTCTGCCCGTATTGAACCTAGCGTATTTCCAATATCATAATAATATCATAGTATCAGTATTACAATATCATGGTGCGTTACAGTGAAAAAATTTAAAAATGCAGCAGCTCAGTTGCGGAGGGTAGCTCGACTCTCATGAATAAATCAAACACCATTTGCAGTGGCCATCCCATGCTCGGCTTATCCATGGACCTATGCGGCCAGGATAGGGCGTATTAAGCGTATTAGCCATCTACGAACTCATAGTCAATCACACAACTTCAACTTGAATTTTATAAAGAAGATGTAACAAATGGTCATCCACACTTGTGATTAACGAATAACAATACATCTATGATTGTGTATATGTATTTATGTGTGTGCGTGTATTTATATATATGTGTGTGTGCATATATATGTATATATACACACATATCGAGAGAGAGAGAGAGAGAAAGAGAGATTGAGAGACTGCTAAAGTGTTCTCCAAATGTACTCAATTTGGTTTTTGGTGGCCGAATTTCGACCACAAAAATAAAATATCCGATTGCAAAGACTAAACTCAACGGTATAATGAAATCTCGAGAGAATTGTATTCTTTAAATGCAGCCAGGATGCTAATCTAATTATCGAAACAACGTAAACATATTGTTTATGAAAAGTAAAAAAAAAAGTAATGAGTCTAGAAAATGTGAGGGAAATGTAAAAAAAATAATTATGTATTTGTGAATCTGTAGTGCAAGAAACTAAAATAAAGTTACTTGAAAATAGAAGCTGGAAAGATTAGAAGCACTAATAACCAACAACTGACTGGGATATTGAGCTTATATACTTTTAGATGGTTGACGGGAGGTTTTAGATGGTTGACATGAGGTTTTAGATGGTTGACATGAGGCAAGCAGAGCATTTATGGAAATGCACATTGCATAGTGATAATGGTTCACAATCACGAAACATGAATAAAAATGGGAAAGTAGCCGAAATTGCTTAGATAATTTGTAAAGTTACTTAGATAATATGTAAAATTACTTAGAATAAATTTCATTCATTCATTTTCCTTTTGCGCTGAAGTTAACGCATAGGGCAGAGGTCAGATCTCTCAATTCTGTCTGTTCAAAGCTATTCTGTGCAGTTCTTCAATAGTATGCATATTGATTGTTTTACTTTCTCTAAGTATTGTTCTTCTGAGTGTTTCTTTTTGTCTAACCCTTGCTCTTTTGCCTGTATGTATCCATTCAAGAGATTGGTGGTGTATTCTGTTGGTGTCTGCGCGTAGGACATGCCCTCGAACGTAGGACGAACGGCGTTTTCTGATAACATCTGTGATGAAATTTTGATGTGTCTCTTCTCTGATTTTATCATTCGAATTGAATTCACTCAAATGGGTGTTTGTTATCCTACGAAGACATTTGTTCTCGAAACTCAGTAATTTCTTTTTTAGAATAAATGAGACACATAAAATAATATGTAAAGTTACTTAGAATGAAAGATGCATACATAAAATAGACAGCAAAGATTACTAATGAAGAATGTCTTAGAAGGATGGATGTGAAAAGATGCATTATTGATAATATAAGAAAAAGACAGTCAACATTTATTGGGCAATAATGAGATGAGGAGGAATTGAGAATATAGTGACAACGGGAAAGATAGAAGGGAAAAGATCAAGGGGAAGACCCAGAGAAAAGATATTGGACAGTTTGACTAAATGGCTTCGAATGACGACACTAACAGAGATGATGAATAAAAATGAGAGATCGATGTACATGGAGAAATATGATTGTCAACGCAATTTGGCACGGCACTTGATGATGATGATGACATAAAATAACGTGTAAAGTTACTTATCAAATAGGCATACATGACAATACTACAAGTGTTATCAGCGGGCGGATAATGAAGAAATACAATATTTAAATAGGCTTATAGCGAGAATGAGAAATGATTATTGAAGGTACACATCTTAGAATTGGAGGATATTTCAAATGATAATAGAGAAGATGGCATGTGACAGGGCCGTCTTCTTGGACGGGCTGAGCTGTGGGAATCCTAACATTCCTGTCATGTTTTCCTAATTGACAATTATCACCTGAAACGTCATCCGACGTTTGGGTTACAGATTCTGGAATAGAGTGGTGGAGAATCAGAGGAGAGAAGTATCTATGTTGTCCGTGCAGTGTCTTTTTAACTGTTTGCTGTTTGCTGTTATTTACACACATGTAACTCGCGTAACAATTTGACGTAACAATTTCATATTACAATTTAATATAACAATTTGGCGCTATATTTTCAGTAAATCAAAAAATAATAAAATTCAAACATACGTATGTGTTTTCAGCAGAAATGAAGAACATTTTAATCTGTATTAACTAAAAAAAACATCATTTTGTTCATCTGGTATCAGGGCAGTTTATCAATATTTTTCATGTATTGTCAGGGTCAGGGCCGTTTATACAATATTTTTTCATGTGTTGTCAAGGTCAGGGCAGTTGACTCGTTTTCCGTATGTACGAGGTTTTACGCTACCCACCCACAAACAAAAGTTATTAAAGTCATTCAACCGTTTTCGTTTTAATTCTCTCTCCACGATGAGAAATTTGATGACCTTTTAGTGAGACATCTTTAAATTAGCTGTTTTACCCAGCTTTTAGTGAGACATCGTTGGTTGGTTGCTGATCCAGCGGTCCATGTGATATGCCCTTAGACCTAATGCCATTAAATGGCATTATATTGCTGGGAAGTCTGTGGATTTTCGGCCCATCCCGGGACATAGCCTGAGAATAACTATCACACCTCCAGGAAGGTAGGTTTCAACCTATGCTCCGCTCCTAGACACTGTAGCCAAGATAGGGTTCACTGTGCTTATTCCCCGCCAATTGAATACTGGTTATGCCGAACTTCTCTATTGCTCCAGGCATGCAACCAAATGTTCAAGTCAAAAGGATTGTCACGTCCTGAGTCACTGTGCCTCTATGATGGGCCTCAGCCATAGGAAAAACAGTGATGTCAGTTTCCTCCTCCCCAGTGCTGCACAGTACATCTCTGGCTCCCTCCCAACCACAGAGGGTGCATACATATTTATTCAGGTAATCATGAAACACATTTCAACAACAAAATAAATAAAAGCATAATTGTATAGATGATATTCCATGAAGCTTCTCTAAGAAGATAACCTCAATATAACGGCATGTCATCAACTAAGGTTTTCTGTTGCATGGGTAGTATGTCTATTGGGCCATTGGTGAGACCCACAGTCGCAACCACATGCGTGTGTGAGACATTGTTAAACTAGCTGTTTGACTCAGCTTTAAGTGAGACATCATTCAGTGAGGGGTTTTACTCAGCTTCTGGTTAAATTGCTAATACTGAAAGTCATGTTCTGATTCTACTCAGAGGAGAAGGGGGGGATCTTCCCCCCCAAACTCCACCAACCACAATGTTACAAGCTTGATCAGGGTTTGAGAAGGATCTAGAGAATATCTACACTGTGACAAACCATGCCTGAGATACAACCACATAGTACAAGACAAGTAATACAAGACAAATAATACAAGACAAATAATACAAGACAAATAATACATGACGAATAATAGAAGACAAGTAATGCAAAACAAGTAATACAAGTTATATCTGTAAATTATTATATTTCAAGGAAACGCGAAGAAACGAAAAACAAAATAAAACTTGAAGCAACTTGCACAAGGATGTCAATAAGATCTATAACTTCATGACAGTATTCTACAGTGAGAATAAGCGATACAAGACATGAAATTGTATAAAGAATGGTTCCCTTGTGGTTCCCTTGTCCGTGAAGATAGAAATTTCACTGTGCTTAGAAAGAATCTCCAGTCACATAAAACATAATTTATGATACAAACTAAGCTATTCTGAACACACAAATAATAGCTCTGTGGGTCAACTAATTTTCATCAGAAAGGTTTTCATGATTACTTCTGTTTAGACGTACACATTTACAAATGTTACGTACTCATATTATGTACATAATTATATAGATAACGCACACAGTTGTACATATTTACACAGTTTACGCACAGCTATGAAGATCACGCCTATATGTTATGTATAGAAATACATATATTGTGCATGTAATAAACAGACACAGATCGCGTGAATACGACAACGAATCTCGTAAATACGAATACAGTTCACGTAAATACAAGCAAACATCACGCAAATACAAATATAGATCACTTTTGCGAGCATTGATTTTGGTTACTGGTTACGAGATCGGATCCTGAGTAAACATATATGCATGAATTATCAGAAAATACAATATCGCATGCATATTATGGTTTGTGTAGCACGCTGGTGCCCAATTCTACCCATGTCTCATTTAATACCGAATTCCTTTAACCGATATCTAAATCATATATGTTACCTGGTTAGTGCGGGAGTGTAACAGGCTTAGGGGAGTAAACCATCATTAAATAATCCGGAGGGATACCATAAGGTAGTTGATGGTCGCATCGGATCATTCTATGACATCTGTAATTCTTCTTGATTCCAAGCGTATCGGCGTTGACTTTCCTTTGGACTACATCAACGGGACTGAAAGGGGGATATAACAAAATGGGCAAAGCACCTTTCCCCTATAACCTCCTACCAACGGGCGCAGCAAAATACATCAAGAGAGAAGCAGAAACAAACAACAGCCTCTTAAATTTGAAAAAAAAATGCTAATGGGTTGCTTCTTGTTTTGTTTAATGACCGTCAGCAAGACACAAAACCTCAAATTATATATATATATATATTTTATAATATATATATATATATATATAAATAACATACCGGCTCTTACAGTTACACACATCATACTTATGTGTAAATTGCTGTATTATGTCATGCCATTTTCCCGTTCTTTTTGTTTCGCTAATGTCTTCCACTTTTAACATTTTCTATATGTGTGTATGAGTGTGTGTTATGTTGTCTGTGTGTATGAGTGTGTGTTATGTTGTCTGTGTGTATGAGTGTGTGTTATGTTGTCTGTGTGTCGATCGACCGGTCTATATTCATAGTAACTTGAGTAACATGGAAATCTTGACTAAAATGTCATCATTTTTAAGAGATACGGGGGTGAGGTCGAATTTGGAAAACGTGTGGCCTCAAGTTGCGAGGCCAATAGGTGCCATTTGAACAGAACTGGTTCATATCTTGTCTACTGTCTTCTTATTGTTACATAACACCTTATTATGAATCATCTTATTTCGATATGTTATCTATATAGTTTTGGTATGTGATTGTTCATAGGGCGACCTTTTTCTTATCATGTGCGTGTTGTTTGTGATAACGACCTTTTTGGTAGAAACTTAGACATGTATTTTTTTCTATGTTTGTTTCAAGTGATTTGTTAAGCTTGAATACGCTGTTTCAAATTTTGGCTTTAAAATCTGACAATATTTACAGATGTGAATTAAAATGTCTTGGCCATTTTTTGGCATGAGACTCAGAATATAAATAGTAACCAACGAAAAGCGCGACAATAATAAAAAAGGCAAGAATTAAGCATTGCTTACTTTCTATACAGAGGTATTTACTACAAACGGTCACGTTCTTCTGTATATTTACGTTTTCGCCTCTTCTTAGAAAACTACTCAAAACATAGCAGAGAGTTGGGGAGTGTGTATATCAACAGAGTTGGGGAGTGTGTATATCAACAGAGAGAGTTGGGGAGTGTGTATATCAACAGAGATAGTTGGGGAGTGTGTATATCAACAGAGAGTTGGGGAGTGTGGATATCAACAGAGAGTTGGGGAGTGTGGATATCAATATTCCAACAGAGAGTTGGGGAGTGTGTATATTAACAGAGAGTTGGGGAGTGTGGATATCAATATACCAACAGAAAGTTTTGGGAGTGTGGATATCAACAGAGAATTGGTGTGTGTATATCAACAGAGAGTTGGGGAGTGTGGATATCAACAGAGAGTTGGGGAGTGTGGATATCAATATACCAACAGAGAGTTGGGGAGTGTGGATATCAACAGAGAGTTGGTGTGTGTATATCAACAGAGAGTTGGGGAGTGTGGATATCAACAGAGAGTTGGTGTGTGTATATCAACAGAGAGTTGGAGAGTGTGGATATCAACAGAGAGTTGGTGTGTGTATATCAACAGAGAGTTGGGGAGTGTGGATATCAACAGAGAGTTGGGGAGTGTGGATATCAATATACCAACAGAGAGTTGGGGAGTGTGAATATCAATATACCAACAGAGAGTTGGGGAGTGTAGATATCAATATACCAACAGAGAGTTGGGGAGTGTGGATATCAATATACCAACAGAGAGTTGGGGAGTGTGGATATCAACAGAGAGTTGGGGAGTGTGGATATCAATATACCAACAGAGAGTTGGGGAGTGTGGATATCAATATACCAACAGAGAGTTGGGGAGTGTGGATATCAATATACCAACAGAGAGTTGGGGAGTGTGGATATCAATATACCAACAGAGAGTTGGGGAGTGTGGATATCAATATACCAACAGAGAGTTGGGGAGTGTGGATATCAACAGAGAGTTGGGGAGTGTGTATATTAACAGAGAGTTGGGGAGTGTGTATATCAACAGAGAGTTGGGGAGTGTGGATATCAATATATCAACAGAGAGTTGGTGTGTTTATATCAACAGAGAGTTGGGGAGTGTGGATATCAACAGAGAGTTGGAGTGTGTATATCAACAGAGAGTTGGTGTGTGTATATCAACAGGGAGTTGGGGAGTGTGGATATCAACAGAGAGTTGGTGTGTGTATATCAACAGAGAGTTGGGGAGTGTGGATATCAACAGAGAGTTGGTGTGTGTATATCAACAGAGAGTTGGGGAGTGTGGATATCAACAGAGAGTTGGTGTGTGTATATCAACAGAGAGTTGGAGAGTGTGGATATCAACAGAGAGTTGGTGTGTGTATATCAACAGAGAGTTGGAGAGTGTGGATATCAACAGATTGTTGGTGTGTGTATATCAACAGAGAGTTGGGGAGTGTGGATATCAACAGAGAGTTGGGGAGTGTGGATATCAATATACCAACAGAGAGTTGGGGAGTGTGGATATCAATATACCAACAGAGAGTTGGGGAGTGTAGATATCAATATACCAACAGAGAGTTGGGGAGTGTGGATATCAACAGAGAGTTGGGGAGTTTGTATATTAACAGAGAGTTGGGGAGTGTGTATATCAACAGAGAGTTGGGGAGTGTGGATATCAATATACCAACAGAGAGTTGGGGGGGAGTATGGACATCATCATACACATACACACACACCACACACACACCACATATACAAACACATACACACATGCAGACACATACACACACCACAACGCACACACACTACAGACATACACACATATACACACATACACACATACATGCACACCACACATATGCTGACACACACACCACACACATACACACACCACACACACACCACACACACACATACACACACACACAGAAAAGATACATGGGTTAAATCGTTTGCCATTCATGAATATACAAACAAACGAATTTCTACTTAAAGTAATAAAAGATAATTTTATTGATTTTTGTCGACTTCTAAAACACACAAATAACAAATCTTTCAGCATTTCAAAGAAAAAAATAACATTTCATACATGTCGTAAGAGGCGACTGAGGAGACTACGAGTTGGAGCTGGCAGTTCCATCACATGTAGGGTCAAAGCGAGCCAGACGTTATGCGAATCGGATATGTCTGGCTGAAATCGGATGTGTCAAACTGAAATCGGATGTGTCCGGCTGAAATCGGATGTGTCAGGCTGAGAGGCGCAGATATCATAGAGCTGCTGTAAACCAGGACCCAACGCATTTTGTTCTCCGGACAACATCCTGCCAATATGCAGGGGTATTTGGACGAAGAAGAAGAAACAACAACATAACTGATTAGCGGTGTAAGAAGAGAAGAAACAACAACATAACTGATTAGCGGTGTAAGAAGAGAAGAAACAACAACATAACTGATTAGCGGTGTAAGAAGAGAAGAAACAACAACATAACTGATTAGCGGCGTAAGAAGAGAAGAAACAACAACATAACTGATTAGCGGTGTAAGAAGAGAAGAAACAACAACATAACTGATTAGCGGTGTAAGAAGAGAAGAAACAACAACATAACTGATTAGCGGTGTAAGAAGAGAAGAAACAACAACATAACTGATTAGCGGTGTAAGAAGAGAAGAAACAACAACATAACAGAATAGTGAGGTAGGAAACAACAGCATAACAGATTCGCGGCTTTAGAAACAGCAACATAACAGATAAGCGGTGTAAGAAGAGAAGAAACAACAACATAACTGATTAGCGGTGTAAGAAGAGAAGAAACAACAACATAACTGATTAGCGGTGTAAGAAGAGAAGAAACAACAACATAACTGATTAGCGGTGTAAGAAGAGAAGAAACAACAACATAACTGATTAGCGGTGTAAGAAGAGAAGAAACAACAACATAACTGATTAGCGGTGTAAGAAGAGAAGAAACAACAACATAACTGATTAGCGGTGTAAGAAGAGAAGAAACAACAACATAACTGATTAGCGGTGTAAGAAGAGAAGAAACAACAACATAACTGATTAGCGGTGTAAGAAGAGAAGAAACAACAACATAACAGAATAGTGAGGTAGGAAACAACAGCATAACAGAATCGCGGCTTTAGAAACAGCAACATAACAGATAAGCGGTGTAAGAAATAACATAACGTATCAGCGGTGTAAAAAACAACATCACAGATCAGCGGTGTAAGAGGAAACAACATAACAGATCAGCGGTGTAAGAAACAACAACATAAAAGATAAGCGGTGTAAGAAACAACAATATAACAGATAAGCGGTATAATAAGAAACAACAACATAACAGATAAGCAGTGTCTTTAATACATATTGATTTTTCTGTATTGTGTATATCTAAGCAAATAAAGACTACCTTTGAGCTTTGTAACCCACATCCTAAGAAGGTCGTTGTAGTAGACGTGGCAAGGATCATAGAAACAGTTAATTGATCGTAGTCAAATAGTGTCAGCAAATATTCAACAGTAGAATGAAGATCAAATAACATACATAATAAACTAGTCGTTGAGGATAGTAAACTCAGACATGCTCTAGTTTTTGTACTGGTGTTTTTGTTTGTTTGTTGTTTCATTCATAACATGAGATCAAGAGCTCACAATGTTTGTTCCTGATCATCTATGAGCTGCAACAAGTTCAAGACCTGGGTATAGAATGTAAACATAACCTGAAATGCTGAGTGTTGTATTATTTCTGTGCGTTTCATTGGTCGGTCTTGGCCTTTTTGTCCGGAAGTCTTTATTGCCGACGGTCTCGGATCATCCATAGGTTATCTAGATCATGACAAATAGAAAATATACGGCATGTGGAGTTCATTGGTAGACGGCCTTTTAAAATGACTCATTATAATTTTTTCCATGGTTAGGCCTATCATTGGCTGTCGACACAAAGTGGCCATCACGGGAACAGTTAGAGGAGTAACTCTAGAACGCTGTTTTTCAATAGCCAGAAGGTCTTATATTCAGGATTGATCACAACTATATATATATATAAAGAAAACCCGGGACAATATAAGACCAATTTTTTTCATTAGGAAATCACGAACTCTAAAATGACCAGATTTGACTATTTTCTTGATTTCTACCGGCATACACAAAAAGTAAAGTATACTTATAGTGACCAGTGACAATGATGGGAATAGTAGAATGTGGGTAACTGGACAAAATATTCCCAGATAAAATAAACTGGACAAAATATTCCCAGATAAAATAAACTGGACAAAATATTCCCAGATAAAATAAACTGGACAAAATATACCAGGCAAAATATCCCAAGACAAAATATTTTTAGACAAAATACCCCCAAGACAAAATACAAAGATAATACATAAAATATTTCATACAAACTGTAATAAACATTAATGAACAATATAGCTAGTAAATAATTATAATAAAATCTTCAAATGATATGAATTGTCTTATAAATGATAGACATGAAATTAAGTTTTTTTATTCAGTGAACTACACAAGATTAATGTTCAAAACACGTGCAATGTTTTTCAAGAAGTTGATAGACTCTGCTGGATCGTGCCATTCAACCATTATTTCAACAGCATCATCAACACGATGGTAAACTTTTCGTTTTTTGTTGTTGGTTAATCTGACTTCTCAAAATTGCAGATGCATTTTGTTGTTGCTGCAAATTCCATGAAAGTCTTGCTGCTGTTGGATGAGATACATTCAACATTGAATTAAATGCGTTGTGTCAACCTTCAACAGCTTTACTGTTTCATGGCAGTTTATTCATGACACGATTGTGTTGATTCCAAAGGCTCACTGGAAATAGAGGCAGCGAACGGCGACCACGACGAATCCGACCAATGTAGAAATCTTCGAAGTAATCGATGAGGAAATCCAGATCTGAGTAACTATCAATATTGGTGAGTTGTTCGAAAACAGCAATGACATTAGTTTCTGGTACGAATACCAAAGCCATCAATTGTTTGACTTTGAATAATTTTATCAGAGATATACGGCGTCGTTTTACCCTCAGTCTGTAGTTTTCGCCATACATTCTGTCTAAAGTGAAAATAACATCCTGATACTTCAGATCGTGGAAATGCATATTCAAAAGCTTTAATTTCAGTTAATTCCAAATCAGTAACTATTGAAACGGAGCTGCATTTCCGTTATTTGACATTTCCCATTGCTTAACTACGACAAGAAAAAAAGTACATATACATATGAGATTATGTGAGCATTATCCAAATGCATGGATCATATACAGTTGATTGAATTTCTCTGTGCGGTGACTCGGTATGTTCCATCAGTAAACCAATGTCTGCTCTGAAAATGAAAATGAAAATCTTCCTGTGCTGCAAACAGAACGAAATCTGGCTCATTCACACGTAGAAAGAGACTGCCGCTGACTGTGTTTCTATATTCGTCAATGTGTTATATATTATTGTCTGGTATATTTTGTCGGGAATATTTTGTGCAGGTATATTTTGTCTTCTGGAACAACTGGCTGTTGATTGAAAAGCATGGAGAGCTATGATATCTGCACTATGTGTCACGAAAGGAACATGATGATGATGATATTGTGTCTGGGAATATTTTGTCATGGAATCAAAATGAATCATTGCTAGTAACGCTTTATTTCCCCATTAACCAGCAGATTCTTATATTGTGGAATATCATAATATAAGGTTATGGTGCAGCATTACACAAGAGTCGGTTGTTACCAAAATATATCCGGGATTTCCCTTACATTAAATACTAAGGCCTTCTATAGAACGGTGACTTCCGACAATACAGGCCGCCTAGCTGAATTAATTATGACCAAGTACGTTACGTGTTTTGATTATTATTTGTGTTTTAGTTGATTACTATTTATATACTTGTAATCGCATGCCAAAAAAGACCAAGGCGATTCCAACGAACATGTCCAACTTATTTTAGCGAGCAGGCCTTCTACTGAAGCTCGGTTATGTCTAGAATAGCTCTGTGGGCCATAATATAACCAAAATAGAATTCCGTCTTAGGTTGAAAGAGGTTGTCTGGTCGTACCGATGCGAATCATATATTTAACGAACAGACGAGACAGATAATCCACACATAGTATACGCAAAGTGACCAATGAAAAACTCGCATCAATCAGATTATCCACAAAAAAAAAAGAGTGACATATCTGACAGGACCCATATTTGCATTAGGCTTTGGCATTACAATTAACATGTAATTATTATGTAGGAATTTGAATTACTTTTGTATTAATTACTTTAATTAAATTTACTTTCTGCAATTTTCTCCGTACTCCATCTTTTCACATAATTAACTCTCTCTTTTTAAAAAATATTCCTTAAAATCTTAAAATTCTCTTTTGTTTTTCTCTCAGTCCCTGTCCATTCTTGTTTGTTTGTTCCCCATGCATTTCAGTTCAATTTTTTTACAATATTTAACAAAATGTGAGATTCATTATCTTCTTTCATTTAAAAAAAAAATTGAATCTCTTTTTTACTTTCTATCTTCGCAATTTGTTTTGTCTTCCAAGCCAAGTTGGTATTGACATTACACTTTTACTGAGTTTCTCTTAATATCTAAGAAACATGTCCAAAATCTCTAACCATATTATTCTGTTTCTTTTCTTTTTGTAACTAATACGTAGTCTACAAAAACAAATAGAAAAATCAAACATGCAATCTGGCAATACAGAAATATAGTAAAGCTGACAATGAATTTGTGAAAATTCTGGTGTGTGAATCCTGCTTATGTCTTCACGCAATGTCTTTGATACCACACGGGAACAGGTAACACAAGACCATAGAAGCCGAGTGTAGAGTTCATTTTCAAAGTGGAATTGTAAATAATTGAGATAATTATATTTACGTATGTATTTGTTTGTACTATATCGATGTTAGAAATAACAAGGAAAAATCAATTCCAAAATGCAGAAATGCAAACAGTACACGACATAAGGTACAGACGTGTAATAATAGTAGAGACAGTAAATCACGTGCTGTCTAGGTAACGAAAATTGATAATGATAGTGCTCATAATCCCTGTAACGAAAATTGATAATGATGGTGCAAATAATCCCTATAACGAAGGTTGATAATGATGGTGCAAATAATCCCTATTACGAAGGTTGATAATGATGGTGCAAATAATCCCTATAACGAAGGTTGACAATGATGGTGCAAATAATCCTTATAACGAAGGTTGACAATGATGGTGCAAATAATCCTTATAACGAAGGTTGACAATGATGGTGCAAATAATCCCTATAACGAAGGTTGACAATGATGGTGCAAATAATCCCTATAACGAAGGTTGACAATGATGGTGCTAATAATCCCTATAGCTGTGAGCAGGTAGCTCTCAACATTCGATAACATTTTTGACAGTTGCATAGGTCTCCTCAGTTGTGACATTCAACCGACGTGAAACTAAACCGACGTGAAACTAAACCGACGTGAAACTCAACTGAGGTGACATTCAGCCGAGGTGAAAATCAACCGACGTGAAACTCAACAAAGGTGAAAATCAACAGATGTGAAATTCAACCGACGTGAAACACAACCACGGTGACATTCAACTGAGGTGACACTCAACCGAGGTGAAACTCAACCGAGATGACACCCAACCGAGATGACACTCAAACGTATACAGTTTTCTGTTTGTAAGGCATGTTTACGATAGGGGAGTGGGGATTTATGGATGCATGTTTATTCACAGAAATACCACCGAAGACGGATGTATTGGGCCATTGGCGCAAATAAAACGGCGACACAACGAATTTCTGTTATCTGGACTAAATCCTCCTGGAAATATAGCATGACGATTGTTGTGCTATAAGAGAGATCCAGCGGGAGTTTGAGAACTAACCATGAAGAGAATTCACCAAAAGGAGGCATTGCAGTGTGTCAGTATTATCTAAGGATCCACGAGTCCTGTCAGGAGTAAAGGATTAATGTCTGTATCAATTAGTTCATCATTATTCCGTCAGATCTGTTGATCCAGCTGTAGTGATGGCATACCTAGCACTAACCGGCATGCCACCAGCTGAGAGTACCACTCATAGCACGTAACTCCGTAGCTTCAAGCGATAGTTCTCAGATATCTCCGGAAAAAAAATTCCACTTTATAAACAAGACGACTCGAGCGAGATTCGCACCAGCATCCTCTTGAACACAAAGGGTACGGCTTAACCACTACGCTAAGAAGACCCCCCCCCCCTCCCAGAATTATATTTATATATGTTAATGTACCTGTTTTTTAATAACAGGATTATTTGATCAATACATTGTACATGCCAGAAGCCTTGTGCTTAACAATGCATGACCTAGCTGACACAATTGTAACAAGAGATATAACAATGCATGGCCTAGCTGACACAATTGTAACAAGAGATATAACAATGCATGGCCTAGCTGACACAATTGTAACAAGAGATATAACAATGCATGGCCTAGCTGACACAATTGTAACAAGAGATATAACAATAGAGAAAATAATGCAGTATTGTCAGACTAGATGTGAACGGGTGCTAAACATATAAGCCGATAAAGAAATTCATCTGTCCATCTGTTTGTCTATACATCGATACATCTAATCTATCTGATGTTGTTTATCCATCACATTTGATGATTACAATTTGCTACATTGCCTTTAGAAATTCATTTAGGCTTATGTCCTTGACTATAAGTTCGAAGATGCCAAGTACGTGACCGTCAACATTAGATAACCTTTGTTCCCTATGTTTTCCCGGTATGTGACAACAAGACGGAAGGCCAAATTTCGTACATGCAAATACATGCCACTGACTTGTTGCAATAATCATTAATTACAGAAGAATAATCGAATACAGTAACTACGAGAATAGTAGAAATATATCCACATACTCACATTCTAGGATAGTTTCACAAGTTTTTAACTACTAACAAAAATATATTAGGATTTGCAATGTACCTGTCATGTTATCAATTTTTTAGTTTTTTTATTTTCAAATAAAGTGTTATACAGACTCATGTCAGAAATGTTGTCATCAATCATTTAATAATTATTTCTAAATCATGTATTATATGTGAACATGTTTGACAATGAATTATCTATAGGCCTATCTCATCATCATCTAGTGCCGTCTCCGCAACGACGGTTGGCTGCAACGTATCTCCAACATCTCCTGTCTCTTGTCTTGGTGGTGCACTATATCATTGTATTATATAGGCATATCTATATAATAGTTAAACATATTTCTGTTATAAAAATATTATATACATTTTACAAATGTGAGTGACAAGATATATTTGACAAAATCTGAAAAAAATTTTCTCTTAAATTTTCATTTTAATTCATTGAAATGGAGCTGAATTTCCGTTATTTAACATTTCCCATTGCTAAACTACGACAAGAAAAAAATCATATTAATTCATATTAATATTAATTCATATTAATTGTTGGTCAGCAAACTGCTATATATTATTAATACATACATATATATATATATACATTCATTCAAGGAAAGTCTCACAAGTTTTTAATTACAAAAAAATAGACAAGATGTGCAATGTGCATGTCTTATTAACACTTTTTAGAGTTGTCATTTTCCAAATAGAGTGTTATAGGCTTACACACTAATGTCTCTGATTTGGTCATTAATTGCTGATGTATTATTTCCAAAAATATGATCAATGTATGAAAATGTTCAGTGATGAATAGTAAGTGTTTTTACAATGATTAAACATAATGATGCTGTCAATAATGTAATGTTTGTTTGTTTGTTTGTTTGGATTGTTTGAGAGACCTAGGAATTGCGAGCGATCAACTCTTACTCTCTATGTGCAGTGGGATGGTTTTTTCTAAGCTCTCTTTTATACCTAGGATGCTTCAGCTTTCGGCTTAGTACAATGCCAATTACAGTAGTCTGAGGTGGTATATGTCATGAGACAAGTTGATCTTTTCGTTGTGTCATACGATATGCATCTTTCATACGACGAGGCGCTTCGCAGCCAACAAACTGTTCCTCGTGCAGGAAGACCACTCAGAAAGGAATTACTGCTTAGCGAATTTTGGAACATTTCCAAAGCATGAGTAGCAGTTAAACGCCGAGGAGGCCTAGTTTCCATTATTTCAAGTAAAATAGCAAAAATTAACATAAACTGAAGATGTGTATAAGTCGTGATAGTAATGTCGTATAAAAAAGTTGATGTAAGCGGTTTTTGGCATAGCGGTTCTCCAAAACGTAGATATTAGCTGCTAGGTGGACTACAAGAGTTTGAAGATTCACATCGTAACCGGTGTTACTGTCACAGAAGTCAAACGTTTTGTCTTGGTAATTCTTCGGCTTGGTTGTGGTAAACATCTTATGTGCTCATCTTCCTATACTTACATATCCACATATGTGTACATTTATTGCAGCTTCTTTTGAATTATCTACATTGCCCATTAGTTTTGCCTTCAGAGTAGGTTATTGAGGATTTAATGTGAATATCATCCATTTGAACAGCTACAAGCTTTTCTAGTCCAGTCAGCTGACTTTACTTCAATTTCAGGTACCGAGATATACTATCATTATTTACAGATGTGGATAATTGAGAAGTTAAATTTCATAATGTGCTTCTGTGGGGTAAACATAACATTTGTGATTTTCGAATAAATCTGTAACAAGATGGAGATTTGATAAACAGAATAAAAGCAAAACAAAGTGTTCTACTGCTATACCTCGGTATAGATTTTGAAGCGATTAGCAAATTAATTTCGCATCTGTCTCATTATGAAACATTTGTTGTTCGGCAGAACTGTGGAAATTACTTTTAGTTTTTAAATGAAATCCATGAAGGTATTCCTGTGTTTATTTTGAAAACACCCATAATCATTGTAGTGAATCAACAGATTTTCAAGCCGTGACCATCTCTCTTGTTTGTTATCTATAATCCAGTTAAAACGTTTATCTTCTCTTTATTTCATTCTGAGACAAAATAAAGGCGTGTTAGGCTTTACTTGTACACTCACTTCTATGGAAGGTGCAAAGTCTGGTTTTACATCAATTATATACACTTCGCTTGCTAAGGTTCTCCATCAATATCTCCACATTTTCACTAAATGTTCTTTCAATTTATTTACTATCTATGACTGAAGGTCTGGAAAATCTTTAATAACATATAAATTAAACCTAATAACTAGTAACAACGGAACGTTGTTCAGGATCTTTACGAAGTTTAAAAAATAAATTGAAATAGGATAGTACACCAGGAAAGGCAGTTGGGTATGCATTCTTTTGTAAAGCAGGTATTTGCCGTGGAATTACATGTTCAACACTATGTTTGTCTGTGAATTTGTCTAAATAAATAAGTTAAGTTGACAGAGCATGCTTGCTACATACTACACTTGATTTGGTCGGTGTGCAGTCCTATCGTGGGATACATTTAATCCACTTTTCTCTAAGCTAAATATACAAGGGAAATTTAATAAGTCATATAACTTTGGTTGCACGATAGTTAGATTTTCAGCCAGGAAAACATTTACATTTACATTTACATTTACATTACATTACATTACATTACATTACATTACATTATAT
The DNA here is from genome assembly GCA_034231615.1 of Meghimatium bilineatum. NCBI lineage: Eukaryota > Metazoa > Mollusca > Gastropoda > Stylommatophora > Philomycidae > Meghimatium > Meghimatium bilineatum. Next base: position 93,643,908 of record CM067322.1, on the reverse strand, counting down.
TATATTATATTATATTGTATTATATTATATTATATTATATTATATTATATTATATTATATTATATTATATTATATTATATTATATTATATTATATTACAATACATATTATATTTCTCGTGTGATGTATTAATATGACAATATTAGAAGAAATTGAACATACTTTCTTAAAGATACAATAACAAACCAAGATTAAACAACATACAGTATAACTAACACTGTCAGATCACGATGGTAGACATTGTTTACAAAAAGTTGGTCCTGGTCACGTGATAACTCTAGCCAACAGACCTTCTACTGCCGATCAAGCGCGGATTGTAAGCCCTATTATGACCACAAATGTTCTTGACAGTTCAAGCATGGGATAATCACTGTAGATGGTTTTAATATATCCTTGCCTTTCTATCTACTCTCCGCTGTTGAGCAGCTGCATTGCTCCCTCTTTTCCCACTGTCTGTCTGTCTGTCTGTCTGTCTGTCTGTCTCTCTGTCTATCAGTTTTGTATGTATATCTGTCTGCCTATTAGTTCTGTATGTCTGTATGTATGTCTGATTTCCTGTTCATATAATATATATGTCCGACTCATTGACGGCTGCAAGGACTCATTAGAGGTCTCATTGAAATCATTCGAAATAGAACTGGTTCAAATCCCGCCGCAACCAATTGTGTCTCCCACCGTTCAGAAATCAATGGTATACCATTGAACATATTTATATTGTCTCGAAAAAATCACACATATATATAAACAATTCTTCTTCTTCTTCAGCGTTCATTCTCAAACTCCTGCTGGATCTCTCCTGTAGCAGTACTACTAGATCTCCAGCAGGATGCAGTCCAGAGAATGGAAATGCGTTGTGTCGCCGTTTTATTTGCGCCAATGGCCCGACACATCCGTCTTTGGCGGATATAAACAGTTAATTGACAGGTTGGTATGTTTAGGTAGTGTTAATCATATAATTAATTGTAATAACCTGTTGTGTATTGATATTTGTTTTACATGTGTTTTAAGTTTCTTGGGTTCCAGTTTATTCGTCAGATTAAACCTTCAGCTGCACCCCCCAAGCAATGATTGTAACATCCCTGTGAACTATTTAATATCAAATAACCAAATATATGAAGACAAATATATAATAGGATGCATATTGAAGATGTGTAGACTCCGTTGATTCGAAATGTTTGCGTCGTTTTATTCAGACTCAACCGAAGAAACAGTGGAATTCCTCTATAGCGCATTTTTAAATAACAAATTTCCCTATATAACAACACTTTTCAAAATCTCCAATTACATTTATTCTATATTGTTTGTACTTTATATGACAAATTTCTGTTATTACATACATATTTTTTCAGTCCGGAACAAGTTCTTATAACGGGTTTCCACTGTTCTTCTATGGTATATTTAAAATGTCTTATGGTTCCTGCTGTCTGGCGTTGGTTATCATTCATTTCCAAAACCTCCTATTTCGTGTGATTTCAATAATTTCCGATACCGATGTTCTCCCATGCCACAATTACTAGGCTATCTAGCATCTGATCTCTTGGTATTCCTCTACCTCTCTTGCTCTTCCACTCTCTTGGCGGTTCATCTTTTCTCTCCTCATGATGTGCACAAAAAATGTATACTGTCTTGTTCTGATGCGGGTCTGCAGCTCTCTCGTTGAATGAACTTCTTTCAAGATATCTTTATCACGCATTTTATCTGTCCATGATTTTCTTAAAGTTTGTCTATAAAATGACATCTCTGCTGCGTCAATATAATTTTTTCACTGGTCACCACTTAAACTGGCCTAGGCAGAGGATGGCATTATAGTCACAATGGCTACGACAACACGTCTAGTATGGGGGCACTGCGTCACAGACAGAAACTGCAATCTACCGTGAGTATTAATGCAAATAAAATATCATTAAAAATTTGACAAATATTGAATGTCTTAGCTATTTCATTTCTTTAAGATTTCCATTCAGAAACTTGTTTTGGCAGATTCTGTCTGGGGATAAATTTTATGTTTGATCTCTGTCCCACCCCCACTTCCGACCAATAAATATTGTCAGATTTCTATAATTCTGCTTATATATCTTGTTGAACCCATTTGACAGAGGCATACGCCCTAGATGGCTCTGTGCCCCCCTTACCCTTGACGGGTATATAGCCTTTTTAGACGAATCCACGCTTCCCCTTCCTTATTTCCATATTTTCTTTCTTGCTCTCAGTGAAATGCTGCAGCTTTGCCATCGGGGACCACAGTAGGGACCACAGGTTGAAGCCATATTACTAATTCTCCCGAAAATAAAGTAATCTAATTCTGGAAAACGACTAGTTAATGAAGAGAATAATGTCTCAATTATCCTAGACACGTCTTTATAACTGTACCCATGAGTCTACTTGGGTGTACTAGAGAATTTGTCCATTTTGGAATTTGGAAAGCGTGATGTCACATCTTTGGGGATTTTATGACTTAGAGGACAAAGATTTATCCGTATTTGCAATTCAGGAAATAAATATGAACTTCTGACGTTGGGGCACTTCTTCTTTCGTTCACTTGAAACATGTCTATATCTGTAATTCTGTCTCCTGAATAAAACTCACTGTCTTTTGTAATTCATACAGTGGCCCATAGAGCTTTGATTCCAGTGTTCTTTCCTCTGGCCAATATGTCTGCCTCAGCGTTTCATGCTCAGAACACTCTTGAAGTATATGTTTGGCACTCTGTGTTGTTTGTCTACATGTACACATGGCATTGGTGCCAATCTTGAACTTTGTATACATGTGACTGCGGAGTCGGTTGTGTCCTGTTCTGAGACGTAGAATTATAACTTGTTCTGATCTGTTCATAATGTGATAGTCATCTTGTGTTGGTGTTTGTGGCTTTCTTATTGACCTGATCATCTGTTTTTTCTGATGGTAGGTGATTGGTATATCTGGTTAGTCTTCGGCAGTACCTTCCTTAGCCAGTTGGTCTGCTTTTTCATTTCCTAGTATTTCACAGTGAGAGGGTTCCCACTGCATGGTTACCCTATACTGGTAAGACAATTCACTAATTAATTTTTTCAAGTCTGTTAGTTTTCCAGACTGGAGAGCCTGAAGCACTGACCTTGCATTTGTCAGGAATACCACAGGCTGTAGGCCAGAGTTGGAGTTCAGCAGTTTTTTTAGCTACCACACTAATTGCCTGGATTCCTGCATCATAATTATTGCAGAATTTTCCTGTCGGTGTTCTGATTGTATCTCTAGGCTTGTGTGGATATTCTATATATACACCTGCACCTCCATTCCTCACAGCATTATGTGCTGACACATCTGTGTATACTCTGAGTTGGGGCACTGAGTTAGATCAGTATTTGCAATTCAGGAAATAAATATGAACATCTGACTTGCTTTTCTGAAAGTGCTTAGATGGCTATCTTTAGCCACACCAATCATGTCGTTTAATTTATTTAGCCACTACAATCATAACGAAAATTTCTTTAACCGCTAAAATCATAACACTTAATTTCTTTAGTCACACCAATCATAACACTTAATTTCTTTAGCCACACCAATTATAACACTTAATTTCTTTAGCCACACCAATCATAACACTTAATTTCTTTAGCCACGCCAATCATAACACTTAATTTCTTTAGCCACACCAATCATAACACTTAATTTCTTTAGCCACGCCAATCATAACACTTAATTTCTTTAGTCACACCAATCATAACACTTAATTTCTTTAGTCACACCAATCATATCGCTTAATTTCCTCATTCATGATAATGTCGCAAGCTCATTAACCCTAAATTCATCTGATCCTGCAGAATCAAGTGGATCAATGGTTCTCAACCATTTTCATTCTGCAACCATCTCTCAAGAAAGGCAAGTTAACCTGCATTGCCCAATCGACGATTAAAGATATTACTATTTTTTTCTGGTATTTTTTCTTACAGAGAAAATTTACAATATGTAAGATGAAATGCCTGAGAAATCCGCAAGCGTGACCAAACTAGACAAAATTAGAAATAAAGAAATCATAGGAAAACTCGACAAAACCAATGCACAGAATACATCCAGAAACAACAAATAAAATAGTTTGAGATTTCTCACCTTATGAGAATGACCAACATCCAACACGAACATACAACATAAGAAGATCCGAATACAAAGACAGAGGAAGACATATAACAAGATGGATAGATAACATCAAGACAACACTGAACAAATACGATAACATCAAGACAACGATGAACAAATACGATAACATCAAGATAACACTGAACAAATACGGATTTAAGGCAGCCAAGGCGACACATCTGGATTTGGATAGACAAATAAAGCTCCCAGTCACCACCCTCACGCTTAACGGCAAGTGTGAATATTCTATCATCCACCTGTGGGTAGACAATAGTAATCTTCTTCTTCTTCTTCTGCGTTTTTCTCAAACTCCTGCAGATTAGCAGGATGTAGTCCGGATAACGGAATGCGTTGTGTCATGGTTTACAACATTGATGCGATATCTGCGCCTTTCGGCCTGACACATCAGTCTTCAGCATGGCTTGGGATCACTAACCCTATATGGGATGGGACAGCCAACTCCATCCTATAACCTCTTCAGTCGCCTTTTACGACATGCGTGGAAGGTAAACAGTGTTGCTATTCTTTGCTCCCATTTCGGGCCTCTGAAACACACGGGCGACAATAGTAATAGATACTTTTTCCAAATGTATTCACATACTGGGTGATTTCACATGTAACTGATGCAAATAGAGTGTGAGTGAAAGATCTTCGTCTACCACAACCAACACCTGTTATGCCGAGAAGTCATGGTTGGGAGTTTCCAAAGTGTGAGGGCAGAAGAAGAGTTTTAAAGACACGCTTCAAACATTACTAGTTCATTTCAATATAGACATACATTAACATGAGAGGCTGGAGCATGACAGATTTTACTGGCGTCGGCAACCCAAGATTGGTACAACTACTGCAAGGAACCTCAGACAAGCCGCTACTCAATACAAACGTACTAGAAGAAAAAAATCAATGTCTCACAGATTATGGGAAGAAATTCAAGGCGCTCAAGCGATTTATTTGGCACATCCGTGCGCACATCATCAACATCATCTTGTCCCCAGATCATATCGTCATCGTCGAATACGACGGAGAAACACACAATTATAGAAATCTGGCTAAACTATTATCTAAATAATTTCAGGCAATTACTATATGTTGCCCACGCAGACAATATTTTGTATGTAGCCCACTCAGACACGATTTTATATATATATGTAGCCTTCTCAGTCAAGATTATATATATGTAGCCCACTCAGACAAGATTATATATATGTAGCCCACTCAGACAAGATTATTTATATGTAGCCCACTCAGACAAGATTATATATATGTAGCCCACTCTGACAAGATTATATATATATGTAGCCCACTCAGACAAGATTATATATATATGTAGCCCACTCTGAAAAGATTATATATATGTAGCCCACTCAGACAAGATTATATATATATGTAGCCTTCTCAGTCAAGATTATATATATGTAGCCCACTCAGACAAGATTATATATATGTAGCCCACTCAGACAAAATTATATATATGTAGCCCACTCTGACAAGATTATATATATATGTAGCCCACTCAGACAAGATTATATATATATGTAGCCCACTCAGACAAGATTATATATATTTAACCCACTCAGACAAGATTATATATATGTAGCCCACTCAGACAAGATTATATATATGTAGCCCACTCAGACATGATTATATATATGTAGCCCACTCAGACAATAGTATATATATGTAGCCCACTCAGACAAGATTATATATATGTAGCCCACTCAGACAAGATTATATATATGTAGCCTACTCAGACAAGATTATATATATGTAGCCGACTCAGACAAGATTATATATATGTAGCCCACTCAGACAAGATTATATATATGTAGCCCACTCAGACAAGATTATATATATATGTAGCCCACTCAAACAAGATTATATATATATGTAGCCCACTCAGACAAGATTATATATATTTAGCCCACTCAGACAAGATTATATATATGTAGCCCACTCAGACAAGATTATATATATGTAGCCCACTCAGACAAGATTATATATATGTAGCCCACTCAGACATGATTATATATATGTAGCCCACTCAGACAAGATTATATATATGTAGCCCACTCAGACAAGATTATATATATATGTAGCCCACTCAGACAAGATTATATATATATGTAGCCCACTCAGACAAGATTATATATATATGTAGCCCACTCAGACAAGATTATATATATTTAGCCCACTCAGACAAGATTATATATATGTAGCCCACTCAGACAGGATTTTTGTTATTGTAGTCTTCTTATTTTATTCCTTTGCCCTTTCTAATCAAAAAGCTGTTACCCACTTGCTGTTCCTGTTGAGAATCGCTGTCTCAGAACAGTGAAGAATACAGTCCAGATTTACAATGGTTTTCTGATTCATTACGCTGGTGTGTGCGCGTGTAATAGAAATATTGTAGGTGTGTGTGTGTGTGTGTGTGTGTGTGTATGTAACACGACGCCAAGAGAGCAATTAAGAACTGCCGGAGCAGCTCTAGAAGGTATTAGTTATGATACAGGACACTGTCAGGCAGACAATTCAAACAAAACAAAATTTACCATTGATTGTTCACACCGATCACCGAACTTACTACAGAAAAAGCCATATAATTGTATGTGGGTGTGCTCGAAAATTTTTGTAAGTATCTAAGGAAGAAACGATGAAACATATGTAAGGAAGAAACGATTAAACACATGCAATGAAGAAACGATTAAACACATGTAAGGAAGACACGATTAAACACATGTAAGGAAGAAACGATTAAAGATATGTAAGGAAGAAACGATTAAAGATATGTAAGGAAGAAACGATGAAACACATGTACTGAAGAAATGATGAAACATATATAAGGAAGAAATGATGAAACATATAGAAGAAAGAAACGATGTAACATATAGAAGGAAGAAAAGATTACACATATAAGGAAGAAATGATGAAACATATATAAGGAAGAAACGATGTAACATATATACGGAAGAAACAATTAAACATATGTAAGGAAGAAACTGTTCTGATTGCAAATAGAATTCTGATAGATGGGTAGGGATATTTTGCATCTGATGAATTGGGATATTTCACATCCTGGTGGGTAGGGATGCGGTTCACTGAAAACCATTCTGAACAATAAACCCTTTTAATCATCAGAGTTTTCATGAACACAGACATTTCACCAATGATAACTACGGCGCATGTACCAAATTTCATCAGAATACAATAGACGGGATTTGAACCAGGTCCGTTCAGCTAGCATTTAATCATCTCGCACTTCAAGTCCACACATTTACCGAACTGGACCACGCATCACCTAAAAATAAATAATTATCCAGCGTGTATATTCTCCTGTTATTGTCGATATGAACGAGTCGATCGACATACAGACAACAACGTACAGACAACACAATACAGACAACACAATACAGACAACCCAATACAGACAACACAATACAGACAACAACATTCGGACAACAACATACAGAGAATACCATACTGACAACTACAACACACTGCACAGATATGGACTAGTCGATCGACATACAGACAACAACATACAGACAACAACATACATACAACAACATTCAGACAACAACATACAGACAACAACATACAGACAAAAAGAACACACTGCACAGATATGGACCAGAAAATGTTTTTCAGATTGCAACGGCTACCGGGTCGACCCAGACTCAAATTGGTACCGGAATAATCCAGGAAGTAAAGACTGCGAGGGAGAGGATATGGCTACCACCCTCATTTGCAGAGTCACTGAAATGTGAGATCGCTAAAAATTTCACGCCCCTACGGCAATAATAAATGCTATGGGTTACTTTACTTTAATTTATGCATCAATTGTATGAAAAGGGGTGGGGGCTACGTACACGCTAAGTTAAATAGTAACGTCCTTTTTTCTCTCTTTCGTACCTTCTCTAATGTTGGATATGGTGTGAGATCAGTACTCTTTATGAACTAACACCATACCAAGGGATGATGTGGTCAGTACGATATCCGCCGATTTTACATTCTCTGGTAATCTTGTACCCATGTCCTTAATCAATATCATAAAAGCTCTTTACTCCGTTACGGCTTGCTGTGTAAGAACAGAAAGTGGCTTTTCCAGCTGGTTCCCATTAACATCGGGAGTAAAACAAGGATGTGTTTTGTCCCCTGAACTGTTTTGCATCGCGATTGACTGGGTGATAAGGAAATGCACAGACCAAAAACAGCTAGGAATCAAATGGGTAATCAACAAGACCCTAGAAGAGTCGTAGTCGTAACCTTCGATAACAGTTACCATGTTGTTCCGACAGGCCGACGTTGTGCTTGAACTAGTAACAAGCACGGCGTGGGTGGGCGGAACAACAAAGAAACCTGTCGCAAGGGCCAGAGTTGTGCCCTGCTTTTGACGACTGTTTCGCGGCATTGGGCTCGAAACACCATCGAGTTGAATGACTGCTGGAACAGAGGACGGAGCACTTATGGGAATGTCCCACGTGCTGTGAGGCCAGTTTTCTAATCAAGAATCAAGAACCCTGGAAGATCTAACCTTCGCAGATGATATTGCCCTCCTGAGTGCAACACATCAAGATCTCCAAGAAAAAAAACAGTGACTCACATTTTTTGCACAACAGATAGGTCTTTAAATAAACATACATAAAACGAAAATCATGAACTTTAACGACCGGACAGAATCAATTCAACTAGATGATAATATACTAGACAACGTTTCAAATTTCGTATATTTGGGAAGCAAGATGACAGCAGATGGGGATACCAACTCAGAAATCAAGACTCGAATCGCTCTCTCCTTCAACGCCTTTAACAAACTCTCAAACATCTGGAGATCGAAGATCGCAAGTAAACACATCAAACTGCTACTATTCAATGCAAGTGTGATTCCATCATTGACATATGGATGTGAAAGTTGGAAATCTACCAGAATAATGGATAAGAAGTTAATTGCCTTCGAGAATAGATGCCTCAGAAAAATCACAAATACTAATTGGAAAGACTTCAAATCAAACGACATACTAAGAGAGGAGACAACACAAGAATACGTGACGAACATCATCAGAAAACGCCGCTGGACATACATCGGTCACATACTTAGAATGAAGGAAGACAGAATTCCACGACAAGTCTTCCTGTGGACACCAGACGGGAAAAAAACAGGGAAGACAAAAAAAAAACGCTCAGAACATTTATGAATGAATTAAAATCAACAGGCATAAATGCACAAGACCTGCAATCCCTGCAACTGACTGACAGGCATGGAGAACTATGACATCCTCCCTATATGTCAAACTTGGCAAAAGAGGGACTGACTGATTGATTGACTGACTGACTGACTGATTGACTGACTGACATATCCATAAGATGAGTTAACTCGGTTGGTTATTTTAAAACACATTTCTACTTCAACTGTAAATTAAACCACATATCATCAAACTAGTATACCTGTGCACTGTCCACTGAGCTGTAAAGTTATATACAAACTTATTATATACATACATAATCTTTATTAGTTTCGAGTCACACAGAGATCAGCGAAAGTTACAAATCAAGACATGACATTGATTTCGCGATAGAACTTGAGTACTCACCCTCTGAATTTATACAAATATTGTGTAAAAATGTTTGTCTTTTCAATGTTGCCTTGAATTTTCAAATGCTGTCTTTGGTCTTCAATTGTCTTGAAATTTTAACTCTTTTTTTTCAGATATCTTCACTGTCTTGAATTTCCAAATGTTTTCTAAAGTTTTCAAATGTTGTCTACACCAACGTCTACACCTATATATTGTGTTTATATTTTTCTCACAAAAATAATACCAATTATTCACAAACTTTCATATATTTATTATTTTTCTCCACTAATTTTCCTTACAAATATTGTTATTTTATTATGAATTCTTATTTCACCGTACAGTTTGTTAAAGGTGATCCCAACGTATCTTTACCTCTTTTATATTCTAATACAATTCACCGTACTTTCTGATTACCTTAGAATAGAGTTGTTTACCTAAGTAATTCACAATTAATTAAACTAGTGATCTTAATTATCGTTTATTAAAACTTTAATTTAGCTTAGCGACAGTTGCTACACTCTCCAGTCTTCAGTATTAAATATAATTTGTTTTCCTTTGCTAAACTTTTAGACGATAAATAGGAAATAATTGTTACCCCGAAGCTTATTTCACACTCTCTACCAGCGACAACTGTGTATCACAACGTTAGATATTCAAGTAGTTTGAATATCAGCGCTCACACAAAGCTGATCTTCTCTTGTTAGACTCACGCACTGTACAGCATTCCCGCCTAGAAAGGGAATCACCAGTTTTTATATGTTGTCAGCTAACGTGTGACCTTCGGATTTATATAAGTCCTATTGGCTAATGAGAAACACGTCGTCTAAAATGAGTCATCTGACTATTTTTCTGATTATCATTGGCTTCACGTAAAGTATAATCATAGTGACCAATTAAAATCAGGGGAATAGTCCAATGAGTCAATTGTTTCTTGTTTGCTAGAAAGAGATCTCACGACATGCTTATAGGTTGTAAGCTGACGGCGGACAGCCTAGTACTTTTCCGATGGATATTGCTAATTGCAAGTGACAAGATACTCGATGTGAGCAAGACTGCATAGTATCTAACGAAACAACAGTTGGAAAAGGCTAGATTGAAAAACGTATGGTTTAGTTGAAGTTGAATGTTAAATATATTGTTATCAGGAGTGGCATTATTTAGCAGCAGTACCCAAAAGTGTATGAATATTGTAGAGAATTGATTTATTTCAACTAAGTTTTCCCATATATATATATATATATATATATATATATATATATATATATATATATATATATATATATATATATATATATATATATATTATGGCTGTACCGGATTCACATTTTTTTTAATCCGGCCGGATCCGGATTTGGCCGGATTTACAAATTAAAAAAATTAAATTAAATAACGTACTACATCACTTGACTTAGGGGAGTGGAGTCACTTGACTGTTCATTACTGCAGTCCATTATTATAGACATGACAATTCCGCCGAAGACGGATGTGTCGGGCCATTGGCGCAAATAAAACTGCGACACAACGCATTTCCATTCTCTGGACTACATCATGCTGGAAATCTAATAGGACCATGGTCCTGCTACAAGAGAGATCCAACAGGAGTTTGAGAATGAACGCTAAAGAAGAAGAAGAATAACACATGACAATGATGACATATACTCATATTAAATCATTTTTAATGTAAAATAATTACATTTACATTAGAATAAGTAATATTAAGTTCCATAAGTTCAAGATGAAACATAATACATAAGCACATAATGCTAATTTAGTAATTTTAATTTTAAGTTTTCAGTTTTTAGTTTTCACATTGTTTTCAGTTGGCAAATTGGCAGCTCAGTTACAACTCACAACAACAGTACATTGAACAGATTTAATTTATTGAAATACATTCATTCAGTACTTTCACAATTTCAGACAGTCAGTCTTCATTATGGCTGAAGCTGAACTCTCAGAGTCAAGAAGGGACGAGTTGTATTTCAGGAAAATCAACGTCTCCGCATTTTGTGGTACAAGGCTACTACGGTGATCAGTGATAATGTCTCCTGCAGTACTGAACAGCCTTTCTGATGGCACACTTGTAGGTGGTGCTGCAAGAAATGCCTGCTCCAGTCTAGCCATACTTGGAAATCTTTGCTTATTGGCATGCCACCATGAAACTGGATCTGACTGTCGAGTTTGAAGTGGCTCTGAGAGGTACTGTGTCCCCTCAGTGTTAATGCTGTTGCCTTCGGCATTTGCAGAACGATCTGCGGTGGGATTTTCCTCGACAATTGTGTCAAAACAGCTCTATAGGCTGGACTCGTACTGTGTGGCAGTGCTCACAGAAGTTAAAACACTAGTACTACAACTAGTAGCTGATGGATCCTGTGCACTGACTGTGTGTGCTGAATAAATAATGGAGTTAGCTGGTAACATCAGATGGGCTCGTGCATCACTTCTTCCACGTTTGGAGAAGAAGCACAGCTTGAATCGAGGATCCAGTAGTGTGGCACAGGTGTAAATACTGTTAGATTCAATGTCCGCAAATCTGCTGCTAACAGCTTCAAGCAGGGCTACTTTCATATTTTTTATTCCAGCATTACTACCTTCTTTCTGGAGGAAAGCCATGAGTGTTTTCACTAATGGGATCACAACTGATATTGATGCCTGTGCTGCACTTATTTCACGTGTGAGTTCTTCAAATGTTGCCAAAGTAGCTACCACATTCTCCGTGACTACCCACTGCTGTGCCGTTAGCCCAGTTACCGAATCAATTTCAACACAGTACAGGCTGATGCAGACACAGTACAGGCTGATGCAGACACAGTACAGGCTGATGCTGACACAGTACAGGCTGATGCTGCGCCGTTGTTCTAACAGACGTCGTAGAATATAGAACGTTGAGTTCAATTGTGTTGTCACATCTTGGATAAGTTGATGTTGTGGTAGGTTTAATTTATTTCGCAGTTCATGCAAACGATTAGTTGCTGACGAAGAGTGTTTGAAATGTCCCTACCAATTTTCTTCCAGTACTGATGATGTCAGCAACATACTTTACAAAAGCAACATACTTTATAAAAGACCATCACGCGCACACAGCTGCAGTTAATTGTCCCAAATTTTTGCCGGTCCCATGCCTGCACAATTGACTGCAAGGTACTGCTGCTTGCTTTGTGTGAACACGGATTCATCATAGATGTGGTCGCCACGCCAATACACTGGCCTCCGGTGATGCTTTCTTTTCCATCATTTTGTCATAGCTTTTCCTGTGCATCGATCGCAAATGGGTCTACATTGATGATGTTGAGAAGTCTTTGGGGCAATCTGATCGTCCACATGATAACTGTTTGTCACACAACTTACATATTACCTTCGCTGAATCATCGTCTTTAACCTTGAAGTAATCACAAACGGCGCTGTATGACTTAGATTTGATGCCATTTTATTTTTTTGACAAGACCACAGAAATTTACGAAAATACGAAATATTCAAGTCCCACAAATGCATAAAGTAATGCACCATTAAAATTCAAAATGTGTGTTTATTTCTTAAAATTCTTATTTACATCAGCGAGAAATAGTAAACCGAAAGTGCTACTGTGCTATTGCCTAAAATTCGGCTTGGCATTATGAAACATGTACAGAAAATTAACGTGACTAGGAACACAAATCCGGCCTAAATCCGGCAAAACTGGACCGGAGCCGAAGCCGGATTTGTAAAAATAGCCGGATCCGGATTTACCGGAGCTGGAGTCGAAATCCGGTACAGCCCTAATATATATATATTATATATATATATATATATATATATATATATATATATATATATATATATATATATATATATATGTGTGTGTGTATTTATTCATTAATTAATTTTCCTTTTGCGCTGAAGTTAGCGCATAGGGCAGAGGTCAGATCTCTCCAATTCTGTCTGTTCAAAGCTATTCTGTACAGTTCTTTAAAAGTATGAATATTGATTGTTTTACTTTCTCTAAGTATTGTTATTCTGAGTGTTTCTTTTGGTCTACCCCTTGCTCTTTTGCCTGTAGGTATATATTCAAGAGATTGGTGGTGTATTCTGTTGGTGTCTGCGCGTAGGACATGCCCGATGTAGGACCAACGGCGTTTTCTGATAACATCTGTGATGAAATTTTGATGTGTCTCTTCTCTGATGTTATCATTCCATTGGAATTCACTCCAATGAGTGTTAGTTATCCTACGAAGACATTTGTTCTCGAAATTCAGTAATTTCTTTTCTGAAGATAAAGAGCTTTTTCAGCTCTCACATCCATATGAGAGCACCGGAATAACGCAGGAATTAAATAAGTGCATTTTCGTGCGTGTGCTGATTGACTTTGACTTCCAGATATTAGACAGCCTGTTAAATGAATGCACTTGATGCTAGGGCAATGCGAGTTGTAATTTCTTCCATGACATCACCATCGAGTGTTAATTTGCTTCCTAGATAGGAGAATTTCTGTACTTTTTCAAGTTGTTGTCCATTTAAAGTAATTTCGTTAGGTGAATTGGTGAAGTCCATAATTTTTGTTTTTGATGAATTGATTTGGAGACCTATTTGTCATGCAATGAGTTTTAATCTATCAGTTTTTTGTTTGTGCATCTTGATGGTTTTCACTCAATAGTGCAAGATCATCGGCAAAATCCAGGTCTTCTAATGTTGTTTTTATTTAACCATTTGATTCCTAAATTGGTGTTGGATGTGCTTTTTCTCATAGCCCAGTCAATTGCGATATTGAATAGTAATGGTGACATAGGGCAGCCTTGTTTTAACACCAGTAATCACAGGGAACCATTCTGCATTACCTTTTTCTGTTCTAACACAGCATTTTGAGTTGGTATAGAATAATTCTATCACATTTATATATTTGTTTTGGAAACCATATATTTTTAAATTTTCCCAATAGCTATGGTCGATGGATGCTGTCGAAGGCTTTTGAAAATCAACGAAGTTTATTATAAGATTAGATCTAAATTCTAGACATTCTTCTATTATTGTTCTAAGAGTGAATATATGGTCGAGGCAGGAACGACCTGGTCTAAAGCCTGACTGTTCTTCTCTAAATATTTTGTCACAGGATGACTTTAATCTTGCAAGTATCATATTACAAAGCATTTTGCCAGGTACGGATAGCAACGTGATTCCCCTCCAGTTATCACAGTTTGTTAGGTCTCCTTTTTTTGGTAGTTAGATAATGATGCCATTTTTACATTGTTGGGGTGGGCATTCGTTTTTCCAAATCATATTGAAAATATCCAGTAAAAATTACAAGGTATAATCATTTGCTACTTTTAACATTTCACTTGTGATGACATCTTGACCTGCTGCTTTATTGTTTTTAAATTCTTAATGGTTTGTTTTACCTCTTCAAGGGTGAAATTTTCTATCGAAGCTTCTAATGGGGCATTGTCTCCTCTTCCTCTAGATTTGGAGTAGATTGGAGTCGTGGTCTGTTAAGAAGATCTTGGAAATGTTCGGCCCATCTTTGCTTTTGTTGCTCAGTTGTTGTTAGAACTTTGCAATTTTTTGTCTTTAATACATGCGTTTGGGATAAGTGGCTGATTGCACAGTTGTTTGGTTATGTGGTGTAGTATCTTGCTGTTGTTGTGTTATGAGGCTGATTCAGCTTCCAATGATAAGTTGTTTATATAATTTTTCGTGTCCTTTCTAGCGCTTGATTTAACTTCTTTGTCTAAAAGTGCGTATGTGAGTCTGTTTTGTTCCTCGTCTTGAGTGGTTTTTGCAGCGAGATATTTTTGCTTTATCACTTTACGGTTTTGTATTTTCGACCAAGTGGTCTCGCTTAACCATATCTTCTTATTGTTTTGTATGAGACCGGCTGTATCCAAAGCAGCATTTATTGCAGTTTTTCTAAAATTCTCCCATTTCGTTTCTATGGATGTTATGGGATGTGCTAATTCAGCTGGCTTATCTAAGGCGGTGTATTGATTGTTGATTTTGGTGTTGTATTCTTCTTGTAAATTACTTTCTAGTAGACGTTTTGTATCGAAATGACGGAATGACCCAGACTTGATTAGAGAAACACCCTCCATCAACGGACGTCACTACAGGATATATATATATATATTCCTGCACACCGTATCATGCAACTCCGCAGTATCCAGCGATAGCTCCTTCCAACGATCTCCGAAAACATTCACTTATGAACTTCGAACCCACGACTTCGTGACCACATGGTAGATGGCTTAACCACCACATCACAGATACAACCAACTGTTATACCTTATACATTTCCTTTAAACTTTCAAGTTTCAGTTCCCTGTGGAGCTAAGATTTTCAACAAACATCTTTGATATTTATCTTGTGTTGCTTGGTATCCTCAGTTTATTACATGTTCATGCTGTAGATGGATATCCTGTCATTCGATGACAATGGTCCATATTTGGGAGCAAGGTTTGGAATACATTGATTGAATATGCACGGACATTGTTTAGCAATACATTGACCAAAGATGCACGGACATTGTTTAGTAATACATTGACCAAAGATGCACGGACATTGTTTAGCAATACACTGACCAAAGATGCACGGACATTGTTTAGCAATACACACTAAAAATGCACGGAAATTTTTTTAGCATTACATTGACTCAATATGCACGGACCTTGTTTAGCAATACATTGACTCAATATGCACGGACTTTGTTTAGCAATACATTGACCAAAGATGCACGGACATTGTTTAGCAATACATTGACCAAAGATGCATGGACATTGTTTAGCAATACATTGACCAAAGATGCACGGACATTGTTTAGTAATACACACCAAAAATGCACGGACATTGTTTAGCAATACATTGACCAAAGATGCAGGGACTTTGTTTAGCAATACATTGAAAAAAGATGCACGGACATTGTTTAGTCATACATTGAAAAAAGATGCACGGACTTTGTTTAGCAATACAGTGAACAAAGATGCACGGACATTGTTTTAGTAATACAATGACCAAAGATGCATGGAAATTGTTTAGCAATACATTGAGCAAAGATGCACGGACATTGTTTAACATTACATTGACTGTAGAACAGAAAAAAAGGCGACTATGAGGATTCGACTTAATAAGGATATTGAATAATTTAGAAAATTGAAACTTAAAGTCACCTTATCTCTTGCAAAATCTCCTTATGTATCGTTGATAGAACAATATTTATTATTTATAAAACAAAAAATGTCATTGATCGAACAGTACCTATCATGGATCAGTATTTATTGTTGATGGACAGTACTTATCATTGATTTAACAATATTTAAAATTGATGGAAAACAGTTACAAGTGATAGAACAAATGTAACATTGATGGGAAACAGTTACCGGTAATAGAACAATATGTAACAATGAGAATCAATCTATATCATTGTTGGAACAGTACGTATCATTTATAATAATATTATGATAATAGTATGTGGAAATATTGTGGAAACAATAAGTGTCATTGATGGAACAATACAAGAAATCTATACAAGAATACATATTATTGTTGGAGTAAACACAGAGAATTTGAGACATTTTTCTAAAAAGCTGAAATGCGACGTGTATATTTTCGTTTTATTTTTATAAAAAGATTTTTTTTGAAGGGAGGGTTAAATTGTTGTTGCGATAATTACTAATATTCAGTGTTTTGTTTTTTGGTTTCTCGTTAGTTGGAATGGGTACCTGATTCTTGATAGTTTTTAACAAGACCAATGTCTTGCAACAGAGATGTGGTTCTACAGAAGAATGCTGAGAATACCATGGACTGCCAGAAAAACTAATGTAGAGGTGTTAAAAGAGTTAAATGCGAAACGGACCATAATCAACAATATAAGAAAAAGCCAATCTTATTTTTTGGCCACTTCATGAGACAGGCAGGTTTAGAGAACATAATCACAACAGGCAAGATTGAAGGCACCAGAGACAGAGGGCGACAACGTGAGAAAATATTAGACAGTTTGACAACCTGGCACGGCAAAGAAACAAAAACGACTTTGATACATAATACTGTGGACAGAGAGCTGTGGAGAGCCATGACCGCCTACGTCACCCGGCATGGCACCTGATGATGATGAATGTCTTAAAAATACACACAAAAGTGTTAAGATAATTTATGGATAACCTTTGTAACTGGAGAAAGTAGAGTGTGAACGGAAATATATAAAACAACGCAAGGAAGTAATTTCTTCAAATAATTTCTTCATCTATTCCTCTAGGAACTAGGTCAAAGTTGTTCCTTGCGTGATTTCTGGTCACTGAATAATTCAGTTAATGATAAAGCATTTGTTTTTTCGACGAATTTGGTGGTCAAGCTCGGGAATTTCGTCCCATGCAGCGAGGGTGCATCATTGCTGAATATCGTGTTTTCCCATAATGAATTTGAATTTTTCTTTACTATAGTTCCTTATTGTTTTGTATTTGGCGATAATTAGTGACTCAGTGTTTTCCTAGTGTTCAGGATTAACGTTAGTTACTCAATATTTTCCTAGTGTTCTATGTTAAGTGTTAATTTTAGTTACTCAATGTTTGCTTAGTATTTTGGGTTTAGGGTTAGTGCTAGTAACTCAATGTTTGCTTAGTGGACTTTGTTTAGGGTTAGTTTTAGGAACTCAATGTTTTCTTAGTTATTATTCTGTGTGTTAGGTTAATGTAAGCAGTAAGGTTCTACTCAAAGCATTGCATACGTTGAGCTGAAACCCTCTCGTTAGGAAATGAAGCTTTGAAGTTGTCCAGGAATTATTCACAAGTTCGTTTTGCCCCATTTTGACCCACTTTGTCAAAAAAACCGTCACAGATTTAAGAAGACCTCACCTCATCACCCATGCTTGCATTTATGTCAGATGCTTTGATACACCTCCACATTTGATTTAACCAGAAAAGAGCGAAATAATTGCTACAGTATATTTTTCAGACGTTTCTAACAAATTTTCAAATTTAAACACTCTAATTTGTGTGCAAAAACAGTTTTGTAATTATCAACTTTTGTGAAACTTGTCTTCACTTTTACACGACTGTCACATATTATTACAGGTCAAACATATCCTCACTTGTCCACGACTGCCACACTTTTTTCCAGGAAAAACTTGTCCTCACTTGTCCACGACTGTTACACTTTTTCCCAGACATATGCCCCCCCCCCAACTGTTGACGTAATTTATGGACTCCCACATTTGGAGAAGTTTCCCCATTGCACAAAGGGATATTATAAGAGTTTAACTGGTCATATGTACAGGTTTGTGAGACAATATATCTGCTAGGGATACTGTACAGATCCAAAAATACAAGTATCTAGGAGCAGTGATAACATGAAAATGAAAAAACTTCAATAGAGACGAGAAAATGAATAGAGCGGTCAAATTCATTATTCCTGAAAATGACGGCCATGTAACAACCGTGGTCTGTCCTTGTAGTTCAGGGAGGAAAGAATAGAACCACTGTCTTTTTTCGTGGCATGTCGTATGAGTAGATTAAGAAAAGTTGGGGTGTAGGCTGACATCCTGTTACCTATCAAAAATATCATCATTGCCACATCCTGCTCACAGCTAAAGGGATTATTTCATCATCATACAAATGACGAATATACATCACAATATGTTTGTGTTATTTGTGTCATATAGATGTCGTCTTGTCTTGCAATAAGATTCCGGATACGACTGTCTTTGCTATTCCTAGCATTGACACTCTTATGATGCAGACACAGATTCGCTGGGAAGGTTATCGGGTACGTATGCCAGATTATCACCTGCCAAAGATACCTCAGGGAATACGAACTCAAGGTATCCAAAAAAGGCGCTACAATGACGCGTTAAAGACCTCATCGACACATTTTATAAATATACCAATACACACGATAAGAATTTCCACAACATAAAAGTCAATGACGATGTAAAGTCAAAAAGGGGGGAGTATTTTGTAAAAAGTAAAGTGCATCAGCTCAAGAGCGGAGAGTTGCTAGAAAGTCATGAGTAGAAAAAAAAACCAGTCTTAGTGGTCATTCCATGCCCAAACCGTCCAATGACATTTGCGGCTGGAATAGAGCTTATTAGCATTTACGAACTCATAACAAAGGACATAATCCTAAATGATTTTTCAAAAGTTAATGTAACGAATGTAACATTTAGATTTCATGTGGTCAGCATACACACACGTGATAGATATGTAAATTGAATATAGATGTTCATATGTTCAGCGCACACGCTTGATAGATATGTACCTTGTATTTAGATGTCTGTGTGTTCACCACACGCTTGATAGATATGTACCTTGTATTTAGATGTCCGTGTGTTCACCAAACGTTTGATAGATATGTGTGAGATTGGAATATATATATCTTGATAGATCTATATAGATCTATATATATATCCACACGCTTGATAGATCTATACCTAGAATATGCATTATCAACAATTTTATACGCCTAAAGTGAACGGATAAACAACGAGATAATTATACAAAGAAATAAAATAAATGTCTGGAAGTAGAAAACGATGTAATGAGTTCAAGAAATGAGAAACACAGCAGAAGCGACGCAAAAGGAAATAAATAATGTAGAAAAAAACAGCTAGAATTTGAAGGCTGGAAAATATGTGCAATTTTCAGGAATGGATTTGACGATTAAGCCCTCAGTCTCTTTGTATTCACTCTATTGTGTCTTCGTGAATTTTCCTTTGTGCTCACAACGCAAGTACATTATGATGGTAGAAAACAGCAAAGCAGTGATATCTGCGTTTTTCATCCCCCCCCCCAAATTAGACTAGTTGTAAGCAGTAACTATGTAGTAAGGAATTTACTATTTTTGGTAAGTTTTGTTGTTTTGGTTCAGACGAGATACAAATCTAGAGACGATCTTGCATTGTATGATTGCGTGGGTATTGATGGGTGTGACCGGGTGTTCGTGTGTGCAATGCGTGCGTGCACACGGTTATACACGATTTGGTATAGATAATATATAATCAATAGAGATGCACGACAATCGAGAATAAACAGAAATAGATGAAAATAGATAAACAGAAATAGATGAAAATAGATAAACAGAAATAGATGAAATTAGATAAACAAAAATAGATGAAAATAAATAATCTATAGAAAGAGATGGCAATAAAAAGATTCATAGAAATATATGAAAATCGATTTATTTCTTTTGTTCGCTACTTAATGTCTATACAATCAGGTACGTCTTATGAATGAACTCCACCGTTGTCTCTAGTTCTTCTGTGGTTCCATATATATTTGCTTGAAGAGTTATGTATTTGGATCAGTCATCATCATCATCAAGTGCCGTTTCCACAACGAAAGTTGGCTGTAACATATCTCCAACTTCCCCTGTCTCTTGTCGTGGTGGTGCACTCTGTTAGACTGTAACCTGTCCATCTCGTGATGTTGCTTTCCTACTTGTATCTCTGCCTTTCTCTTGCTCGTCTCCTCCAATGTACCGGCGAGTAAGGTCTTCAACAAGGTGTCATTATTTCAAAATATTTTATTAACTGGATTGTAATTTCCTTAAATAATTACTTCTTCATACTAAGTTTGTTTGTTTGTTTTTCGTTCGCTCCATTGTAACCATCACGGATATCCGTGCGATTTCCGCCGGGAGCGTGATTACCTTGTGCCACCGTTATGCGCCTTGTAGGCCTAGCACATCCGATTTCGGCAGGTTCATACTAAGTGTTGTTAGAATTCTGTGTTTGTTTTCTTCTCTTTCAATAATGTTCTCTCTATTCTCCTATATATCCGCATTTCAAAAGCATAAATTCTGATTTCTAATTGTTTGTTCATTGTCCATGTTTCTTGATTCTTCTTAATTCTTGATTAGAAACTGGCTTCACAGCACATGGGACATTCCCATAAGTCGTTCGCCATCCGTTCCAGCAGATATTTCAGTGTATGTAGAGTGCCGGTCAGGTGTTGGTTGTGTGATCTTCGGGATTTTCCAGAAAACGTACTTTTCCTCCCCTCCCCTCTAGATATTCCCATTTCTGACATTCTCTGTATGTATACATTCTCAACCTCATTAACATCATCTTCATCTTGAAATGAATTTATTACTGCCTTGATTAAGTCTGCTTATCTCTTCACAGCATTGCGCAGTCTATCGCCGCATTGCCTGCAAATAAGTCGGCTCTCTCGTTTACTCTGACCCCAGCATGACCAGTGCAGTGTATCCATGTAATGCTCTGGACTATAGAGTTGTTCAATAAGTCCCACAATTCTTTTTTCAGCATGTACTTTTCTATTTTGCGCAGCATCATTTGAGAGTGGGTGTATTACCGAGTGTGTTGATGTATCAGTTATCAACCAATTAAGAGCTGCTGTAACTCCCTCTATCTCCATCCTCATGCTCGATGTGACAGTGGAATAAGCTGAAGATTTCTCAACCAACTTCACGCTGTTTCTGTAGGCACCAAAACCCCAACCCCTTTTATTTATGTTTCTGTTAACGGAGCCATCTGTGAATATGTCTCTGTTTCCATGTTTCTAAATCATACATTGATAGAGAATAGATGTAGTATTTTATCAATCTCATTTTTAGCTTGTTTGTAGTTAGGTTTAATAGTTTTCTCATATCATTGAAAGTACTTTTAACCATTCTTATTCTCATTTTAACTGTCCAAGATGTTGCTAATGTTCTACTTGTTGTAGTTTCCGTGTAATTTTATGTTTAGCACCTGTTCTTCAGTGGCTTTGTTTATTATCATGGTTTTTGTCTTTTATGTGTTTGGATCCAGTCTATATTCTTTACTTGATTTATCTGGTGCGTTGGGTCAGTACATCTCTCTCAATTGTTCATACTTGGGGCAGTTCTGCAGAATATGTTCAGAGGTCTGATCTTCTGTTCTACAATGGCACACTGGTGTGGTACATGGTCGCATCCTGTGCATGTGTTCATTCCGTTTATTGTGTCCTGTCCTCATGCGAAGTTATATAGTATGTCATTGTCGATTTCTACATTGGTAGGCGTTTTTATGTCACGCAATGTTCATTTCTGATTGTTTAGCTCTAGTATTTTCGTGATTTGACACTTCACTGTCTTCCTGCATACACTCTCCTTGTTTGGTCAACTCATCAACCCTTTCATTTCCCGGGACACCACAGTGTAATGGTACCTACAGAAGTACAGTTCTATTCTTTACGCATGTTGTGTTGTTTAGTTTGTCTCTTATGTGTTGTAACTTACCACACTTGAGAGCTTGTTGAACAGATAGTGTATCTGTGAAACTGGCCATATGTTGACATTCAGAGAAGGTGTCGAAAATCACGAGGACAGCTTGTTCTATTGCTTGAACCTCAGCATTGTAGGTGAAGTATAATTTTTTCTTTGGTGATGGAATTTGTTTCAGGACACTGGTCAGGATCTGTTATAAAGATGTCATCCCTTCCTTTTCTGTTTGCATTTGTAGTTGATCTATCAGTAAATGTATATATCCACGATTTCTCATGAAGTTCTTCGTGGATCGTGTCCATTCTGCAAGTTAGTTTCTGAAGATCATCAGCTTTTATTTCTTTGAGATTGCTGATTGATGTGTCGATTTGTAGGGAATTTGCTACCATGGTACAGGGTAAATGACAGGTAGCAAGGGGTGATGATTGTATGAGTAGGTCTTCGTGATACGGTCTTCTTAGCACTTTTCCATGAAGGACACAACTGCTGCGTTTTAATCGACCAAGTGCTACATTATCCAGTCTTTCGTTCACGGGTAGTGTTGTCAGGCCACAATATTTTTCTATCGGTATTAATCTTGTAGTGTCTATTCTGTATATTCGTGTTTTCCGTTTGTTTTCAAATAGAACCCTCATTTATGGATCGTTACATTTGTCAGAACAAAACATTTAAGACCACATATCCTTTCAAAACTTTTCTCATATTTCAGACCACATAACTTTTCTAATTTTTCCTCAAATTTCAAAGGAAGGTAGTGCTTTATATTGTGTCATGATCTTCATTCCTTTTCTTGCTGCAACTGGTTTTTATAGTCCGGACTGGACTCCGCGACTATCTGACGACTAACAGGCAACTCCTGCTGCGACCTTGAAGTTACAACTATAGTTGTTCAGGCTATGACACTAATCCCAAACAGAAAACATCTGCTGTCTTGCAGTTATCAATGGGAGTTGTAAAGACCACTGGAAAAAAAATCAGACTAGAATCACTTTGACAGGTATGAGCAACTCTCTCCCTTATGAGGTACTCAAGTTGGCGATTCTTGGCTAGAATGCTCACCCCCAATTATAGTATCACACTAAACGCAACAATATGAAAATAGATAATAAACATAAACAGACGAAAATAGATGATAAACATAAACAGATGAAAATAGATGATAGAGATAAACAGATGAATATAAAAAATCAGTAGAAATATATGCAAATGTGTAAACAAGTTATAATAATTATAGATAATAACATAAATATATGATATATAGCTTGAAAAAGAAAAAGCCATGGATATATCAATTCCGCCAAATTACTAGTTTCTGGCGATACTGCCTGTGCCTTATTTCATATGGCAATATACAATGAAGACACGGTGTTTTCTTTTTTAAATCTAACTTATTTTGAAATAATTTACCCGTGCCCTTAGGAGAATCTATGCTATTGAAATGTTAAAGAAATTACTGCCGCAATCTGAGTGAAATTTTAATATAAGATCAATGCGCCGTAGGGGGCGGAGGTTCTTAATTTACGAAAAGATATTTTCTTCCCATCTCCCTTTGTCGTTTCGTCTATCAATTTAATATATATCACTTTCGCAAATTTCATTTTAAATGTACTAGATTATAGGACTATGAGGGATCGATATATATATTATTTGTGTGCGTTGTGACTACATTGCTATCAATTGGCATCTCGATTACAATTGGCCCCCAGACATTGGCTTCATTCAACAAGTATCTGAATTTTTATATTAATAAGACGTATAAACTCTGAAAATAAAATGATATTTTAGACAGTTTATTAAACTTAGAATCGCTATCTATAAACCCAGAGCACATTGTTTAGTGTATAGCCGTATTCGGCTTTCTTCGGGGCCAGCTTAAAACAGGAATTGATTATCAATTCAATAAAACATTGTTCTTAACAAGTAAGATCAGGAAAATATAATATGGCTGTATTCGTGAATAGTAGTTTGATGATGTGTGGAGGTTGGAGGCTGTCAGTACCACTTTTGAGAACCACTGTTCTGAAGGCTAATCTAATGGGATATTCTATAGGCTTATTGGACAGGGAAGTCTACATACTTTTTGAATGGGGGCTAATTGAATGGTTTATTCTGAAGGCTAACTAAATATTATTATGACAGGCTAATCGAATCTGTTATTCTACAGGCTAATTGAATGGTTTATTATACAGGCTAAAGCAATGGGTTATTCTACAGGCTAATTTGATGGGTTATTATACAGGCTAAAGCAATGGGTTATTCTACAGCCTAATTTGATGGGTTATTCTACAGGCTATCTAAAAATTACTATTACAACCTAATCGAATGTGTTATTCTACAGTATAATTCAATGGGTTATTCTGCAGTATAATTGAATGGGTTATTCTACAGTATAATTGAATGGATTATTCTACAGTATAATTGAATGGGTTATTCTAACGTATAATTGAATGGATAATTCTACAGTATAATTGAATGGGTTATTCTACAGTTTAATTGAATGGTTTATTATACAGGCTAATTGAATGGGTTATTCTACATTATAATTGAATGGGTTATTATACAGGCTAAAGCAATGGTATATTCTACAGGCAAATTGAATGGTTATTCGACAGGCTAATACAATGGGCTTTTATAAAGGCTAATTTAATGGATTATTCTAAAGGCAAACTAAATATTACTATTACAACCTAATTTAATGGGTTATTCTACAGTGTAATAGAATGGGTTATTCTACAGTGTAATTGAATGGATTATTCTACAGTGTAATTGAATGGGTTATTCTGCCATATAATTGAATGGATTATTGTACAGTGTAATAGAATGGGTTATTCTACAGTGTAATAGAATGGGTTATTCTACAGTGTAATAGAATGGGTTATTCTACAGTGTAATTGAATGGGTTATTCTACAATATAATTGAATGGATTATTCTATGGGATAATTAATGGATTATCTATGGCATAATTGAATGGGTTATCTATAGTATAATTGAATGTGTTATCTATGGGATAATTGAATGTGTTATGTATAGTATAATTGAATGGGTTATCTATGGGATAATTGAATGTGTTATCTATAGTATAATTGAATGGGTTATCTATGGGATAATTGAATGGATTATTCTACAATATAATTGAATTGGTTATTCTATGGGATAATTGAATGGGTTATTCTATGGGATAATTGAATAGGTTATTCTACAGGCAATGAAATAGCGGATCATCTGGCATCATGCACGATTGTAGCACGGGGCGATGCAACAGATCGCAGACGTTTTCAACTCCTTAGTAGATATGGTACGTACGCGAGAGTGAGACTAATGTGGACGATGATTTCTTTTCAATGGCCAGGATTAAGGATCAGGGATTGAAATACGGAGTTGCTAGATGAACATTCTGGAGGGCGCAGAGGAATGATGATCAACCAGCATAGAACCGGTACTGTCAGCAGAAGTGTAATGTCGGATACACTCAAGGAGAGATCGGAGCAACTATGAATGTATCCATTTTGTAGTGATGATGATCCGACGACTAATTAACTAACAGGCTAATTGAATGTGCAATTCTACACGCTATTTGAATGTTTTATTGTGCGGGCTAATTGATTGTGGTAATCTACGAGTTTTGAAACATTTGTCGATGATGAAGTGGCAATCTATGAGTTATTGAGAGAAACATTTGTCGATGATAAAGTGGCAATCTATGAGTTATTGAGAGAAACATTTGTCGATGATAAAGTGGCAATCTATGAGTTATTGAGAGAAACATTTGTCGATGATAAAGTGGCAATCTATGAGTTATTGAGAGAAACATTTGTCGATGATAAAGTGGCAATCTATGAGTTATTGAGAGAAACATTTGTCGATGATAAAGTGGCAATCTATGAGTTATTGAGAGAAATATTTGTCGATGATAAAGTGGCAATCTATGAGTTATTGAGAGAAACATTTGTCGATGATAAAGTGGCAATCTATGAGTTATTGAGAGAAACATTTGTCGATGATAAAGTGGCAATCTATGAGTTATTGAGAGAAACATTTGTCGATGATAAAGTGGCAATCTATGAGTTATTGAGAGAAACATTTGTAGTTGATGATGTTGCATACTACGAGTTGCTGAGAGTGATCTGTAAGTGATACAAAAACAATGAGTTATTGAGATAAACTGATAATGTGACAAATTACGAGTTGTTGAAAGAGTCATTTGTACGTGATGGTGTGACAAACTATGAGATATTGAGAGAAACTGATAATGTGACAAATTACGAGTTGTTGAAAGAGTCATTTGTACGTGATGGTGTGACAAACTATGAGATATTGAGAGAAACACTCGTATGTGATAAAGTGGCAAACTTTTAATTTTTAAGAGAAGCAGTTATAGGTTATAAAGAGGCTAACTTCTAGTTATTGAGAGAGATATTTATAGGTTATAAAGTGGCTAACTACTAGTTATTGAGAGAGATATTTATAGGTTAGGTGATTTAGCTGTAATCTGTGGTGTAACAAAAAGTAAGGAAATAATTCTAGTACAGTAAAGGTATAGACGCGAATGACAATAATTTCGTTGGCTTTCGATAGCAGGTGATACAAAGTATATATATATATATATATATATATATATATATATATATATATATATATATATATATATATATATATATATATATATATATATATATATATATAGTAATCAACGAACATCACGACAATAGTCGAAAACATTACCAACAGGCTGTTTAAATTCTGTTCGTAGGTCTAATACCGAAGAATGGTCACGATTTATAGCACATAACTCGGTAACATTATAGCTTCAAGCGATAATCCTCGGGGATCGACTAACAAATTCAATTTGTAAGCAAGATGTTACGTGTCTTATCTAACTCTTACCCTTTGAACACAAGAAAACGGCAGGGAGACCCCAGTTAAAAGATTCGTCCTATTCATTGCTTATGTTTAGAAACGGCAGGGGACCCCCAGTTAAAAGATTTACTTATTTATTTCTTATGTTTACAAACGGCAGGGAGACAAAAAAATACGCCAGTTAAAAGATTCGACTTATTCATTGTTTCTGTTTACAAACTGCAGGGAGACCCCAGTTCCCAGATTCGACCTACTCATTGCTTATGTTTACAAGATCAATTATTGAACAACCCATTCCAGCAAGAAAATCTTTGATCACACTTTCAGCTTGAATATCCACTAGTAATAATGGCGAAACGATGCGTGTTTGAATCCTCGCCCAAGGTGTTGTGTGGGATGTTTTATTAAGTAAATCAAACCTCAAAGTTGACTGCTCAGAACAACTCCTAACAAGCTACTCATTCCACATTCGTGACCTTCAAGCGAAAAGAGATACACCGCAAATTATTTTGTGATCTTTTTGCCGATATTTCGATCACAAGTTTAAAAACAGAACTCCAGAATTTGAAAGAATTGAAGTGTTACATTTATATTCGAAAGCTGCCATCAAGAGAAACAAAGTGACATGTAGTCCTTTAAACAGGTCTACGAACTGACTTGTTGTTTAAAATAAAGTTTACTTATATTTACTTCTGCGAGATTCTAGATTGGAAGATAATCTACAAATTGAGACTGATTTTCATTATTTTACTTATATGACTCTATCGATTAGAAATTACACTAAAAATTCAGTATTTTATGCAATTACATTTCCTACACAGACAAGGAAATTCAGTATTTTATGCAATTACATTTCCTACACAGACAAGGAAATTCAGTATTTTATGCAATTACATTTCCTACACAGACAAGGAAATTCAGTATTTTATGCAATTACATTTCCTACACAGACAAGGAAATTCAGTATTTTATGTAATTACATTTCCTACACAGACAAGGAAATTCAGTATTTTATGCAATTACATTTCCTACACAGACAAGGAAATTCAGTATTTTATGCAATTACATTTCCTACACAGACAAGGAAATTCAGTATTTTATGCAATTACATTTCCTACACAGACTAAAAAATGTAGTATTTTATGCAATCACATTTTCAACACAGACACAAAAATTTATTCTAAATCAGAATCAATTCTTTTCATTTTAAACTTAGAAAATTATCTACACCTATATTTTCCTAACACAGCTTCATAACCATCCATACATACATCTTCATAACACAGCTTCATAACCCTCCATACATACATCTTCATAACACAGCTTCATAACCCTCCATACATACATCTTCATAACACAGCTTCATAACCCTCCATACATACATCTTCATAACACAGCTTCATAACCCTCCATACATACATCTTCATAACACAGCTTCATAACCCTCCATACATCTTACATATACAATATACAGAGAACCATTTCTACAACATTTACGCAGACTTACTAAACAATGCATACATTTTTGATACATATTCATAACCACCAAGGTTTTCTAAACAACACCAGAATGATTCATTCCTTTCTTCCATTACATGAGAATCATCCGCTAATTTCTGTCAATACCTTAGAATCATCCAATCATTTTTGACATCACTTTAGAATCATCCACTCACATTTGCAAATACCTCAAAATCATCTACTGACTTTTGCCAATACCTGAGAATCATTCACTTATTTCTGCCAATGCCTCAATATCATTCACTGATTTCTGTTTATACTTCAGAATCATTCACTGACTTTTGACAATACTTTAGATTTATTTACTGATTTCTGCCAATGTTTAAGAATTATCCACTAATTTCTACCATTATCTCAGAATAACCACGCATTTCTGGGAATATCTAATTTCTGTCAATACCTCAGAATCATCCACTAATTTTTGTCAATACATGAGAATCACCCACTCATTTTTGCCAATACCCAAGAACCATTCACTTATCTTTGTGAACTATCCACCATTTCTACACAAATAAAATGCTCACACACGCCCTTTCAATACATCAGAATTATCTGTTACCACTGTAGAACTTCAAAACTATTCACTTTCTCTTCTTTAAAGTGCCAACTTTCCCCAGAATATACTTCTCTTTATTGACATTTCAAGAACTCAAGATTATGAACAATTTGACATGCTACATACAAGTACACGTTTAACAAGAACACGCTGAAATATCTTTTATCCATCGTCGTCCCTGGTGACCAATTCCCCCCCCCCCCCACTATAATAAACTACCCTACCGTCCATACTATTTTTTCCATGTATTTATGTATCTTTATATCGATTTGTATTTACAATTAGCTTTCCTTCTTAAAATGAGTTTAGGAGTCAGCCTTTTTCAACTTTTAATGTTGTAAGTCAGTCAGTTCCTCTTTTGTCAAGTTTGGCACATATGGCGAATGTCATAGTTCTCCATGCCTGTCGGTCAGTTACTAGGGATTGCAGGTCCTGTGCATTTATGCCTGTTGATTTTAATTCATTCATAAATGTTCTTCTGAGCGTTGTTTTTGGTCTTCCCTGTTTTCTTTTCCCGTCTGGTGTCCACATGAAGACTTGTCAAATACTTAATGTTCTAAAGACTGTTTTAATCGCTTTCTTCCCTCTGTCCATGGTATAATCAAAACCCTTCTGTAGTATCTCATCTTTCTCATAAACATCAGAAATATGCGTCTTCGCTACACAACTTTAGAACTATCTATATTTTATATACAACTTCAGAATCATCCCTTACTCTTTCTATACAATCTCAGAACAAATTATGTGTACTTCAAAGTGTTATTCTGAAACTAAAAACATACAGAACACGCCGAGCTACTGAAACAACATAATTATTAGAACGAACACAAATTATACATAATAGGCACAGATGATGTTTCGGTTCAATGCCTTAATCCGAGAGAATCAAGCACAGCCTTACAGGAAATTAGTTCGATAAGATGTTACGTTCAGTCTTCCATCTTACTCTCATAGTTACCAACTATTCAATAAAATAAATGTATTTTTAAAATGGTCATCCCTTATAAGAACAGTTGATGTTTATGTTAGTATCAGGAAAACAAAAGGTTCATATCAATGAGTGTACAATAATTCATTTGCGTTCATATTCTAAAATAAAATACAGTTCATGTCAATATTTGTAGAAAATTTAGCTAATGTAATCTTTTGTAGGAAATTCAGTTAAAGTTATCTATTTGTAGAAAATTTAGTTAATTTCATCGTTTGTTGAAAATTTAATTTAATGTCATCGTTTATAACAACTTCAGTTTAATGTCATCGTTTGTTGAAAATTCAGTTAATGTCATCGTTTGTGGAAAATTTAGTTTATGTTAATGTGTGTTCGAAAATGCAGCTAATGATTATAGAAAATTTAGTTAATGTCAAAAAAGT
Organism: Meghimatium bilineatum; assembly: GCA_034231615.1. Lineage (NCBI taxonomy): Eukaryota > Metazoa > Mollusca > Gastropoda > Stylommatophora > Philomycidae > Meghimatium > Meghimatium bilineatum. The sequence goes on along the minus strand of CM067322.1, from coordinate 93,612,768 downwards.
ACTGAAAAGTACCCACAAAAAAAACACAGCACCAGCACCAGATGGCATTAGATACAATGCCATTAGTCGGAGAACGAATGAGGAGTTGGAAGAGTTGGCGGACATGTTCAATAATAGCCTTCTAAAGGGCACAGTAAAAGAAGATTGGTTGCACAGCTATTTAGTTCCACTACCCAAACCTGGGAAGGATCACACCAGGGTATAAGGCTACAGAATAATAACAATGCAGAATACGATAAGCAATCTGTTGCACAAAATTGTGGCCTGTAAGGTATCGTGCCATCTTGAGAGAAATGAGTGTTTATCAACATTGTTAGGAGGGTTTCGCCCACGAAAGAAGACACGGCAGAATTCAGCTATATTTGCGCAAGATGTTTTTGAGGGGTTCGATTCGCGCATGGAGACATGTGAGATCGCAATAGATCTTGAGGATCATTACAATAGAGTGTCCTTGGATATCTTGATAGTCCAGCTGTTAAATCTTGGAGTAAATCCTTTTGTCGTGTGGTGGGTTAGTGCCACCCTGATGCACAGGATAGTAGTTCTTAACTGTGGTAACTGGATATCGGCACAAACGGTTATTAGCTCTGGTCTGCCACAGGGTTCGCCTCGTATTTCCTGTACTTTTCAATGTATATACAGTACATATCGCTGGCAATCAAATCACAGGTGCTGACAGACAGACAGACAGACAGACAGACTAACTAACTAACTAACTAACTAACTAACTAAAAAATGCCAACTATTAATATCTCGATTTGTTTCATTAACATATTAATATCACATGAGCTTGTTCAGCAGAGATAAGAAAGAGATTACCAAAAGCCTTTCAAAAAATCTCACAAATTAAAAATTCTATGGCAAAGGGAAAACTGAAAAACAAAGAACTATTAAGAAGCTATATTTTTGCAATGACATATATAAAACAAATAGTTTTAAGACTTGTACAACTACATCACTATTGTCTATTGTCTGTCCCCAGGTGGTTTTTTTATCCATTATTGCCGTTTAAGCGTAGGCGTGATTGGAGCTTGAGCTTGCGTTCTAAAGCCAGATGTGTGGCCTAGGCTGTTCTATGACCGTGCTTGTTCAGGATATCCCTGACGTTTTCTATCCATCTTTTCAGTAGTCTTCCTCTGGCTCTGTACCCAGATCTCATTTGGTTATATGCCTGTACTGGCAACTTGTCGTGATGTATTTTCATAATGTAACCAAACCAATTGATCTGCTGCCTTTCTGTGTATTATGTGCAAGGTATTATACCTATTCTCTCCCTGATGTCTTCATTTCGTAATTTTTCGAGACTGGTGACCCCTGCGGGTTTGCTCAATCATTTCATCCCCCATGTCCCATGAAAATCCTTAAGAATATCATGGAAAGAAAGAAGATCCAACACAGACATCCGCATAGAAATAAAAATAGGAGACGACTGGCTTCACAAAACTATCACACAACAGAACAAGATAAACTATCACACAACAGAACAAGATAAACTATCACACAACAGAACAAGATAAACTATCACACAACAGAACAAGATAAACTATCACACAACAGAACAAGATAAACTATCACACAACAGAACAAGATAAACTATCACACAACAGAACAAGATAAACTATCACAAAACAGAACAAGATAAACTATCACACAACAGAACAAACTAAACTATCACACAACAGAACAAACTAAACTATCACACAACAGAACAAGATAAACTATCACACAACAGAACAAACTAAACTATCACACAACAGAACAAGATAAACTATCACACAACAGAACAAGATAAACTATCACACAACAGAACAAACTAAACTATCACACAACAGAACAAACTAAACTATCACACAACAGAACAAGATAAACTATCACACAACAGAACAAACTAAACTATCACACAACAGAACAAGATAAACTATCACACAACAGAACAAGATAAACTATCACACAACAGAACAAGATAAACTATCCCACAGCAGAACAAGATAAACTATCACACAACAGAACAAGATAAACTATCACACAACAGAACAAGATAAACTATCCCACAACAGAACAAGATAAACTATCACACAACAGAACAAGATAAACTATCCCACAACAGAACAAGATAAACTATCCCACAGCAGAACAAGATAAACTATCACACAACAGAACAAGATAAACTATCACACAACAGAACAAGATAAACTATCACACAACAGAACAAGATAAACTATCCCACAGCAGAACAAGATAAACTATCACACAACAGAACAAGATAAACTATCCCACAACAGAACAAGATAAACTATCACACAACAGAACAAGATAAATTATCACACAACAGAACAAAATAAACTATCACACAACAGAACAAGATAAACTATCACACAACAGAACAAGATAAACTATCACACAACAGAACAAGATAAACTATCACACAACAGAACAAACTAAACTATCACACAACAGAACAAACTAAACTATCACACAACAGAACAAACTAAACTATCACACAGCAGAACAAACTAAACTATCACACAGCAGAACATGATAAACTATCACACAAAAATCAATCAAACATATTTTGAACATATAAAAAGACACATCGGTTTAGAAAGATTAGTCATGGAGAGAAAGATTCAAAGAAATAAAACAAGAGACAGACCAAGACTTCGATCGACACTCGTTATCGAAGACCTTCTGAATATGACACTGAAAGCTGTTCACAGTACCGAGAGGCTTACAGAGTTGCAGTGAAAACAACTTTCTCCAAGGGACACATCGCAAGGATAGATAAGACTATACATTGAAGAAATGAGATTCACCCAAATTTGTCAGACCTTGCTACGAAATATGTTTTTTAAAATGTTAGACAACACAGATCTGAAAAATAAAAACAATGATGTGAATCTACAAAGTTACTACAAATTTAACACAAAGTTAACAATTCCCATTATACATTCAGTATTCTCATGTAAATAATGCTGGTGTTAGTATGTCATATTATCCCTTGATTTGAGAGATAGTCTCATCAAGAAGATTGAACACACATTGTTTCACTGGTATTCAGTTACACGTGGATGTTATTAAACTATGTACTCTAGCGACTAGACCAAATTATTAGTTTTGGAAACTAGAAATAGGAGAATATAATACTCGAATCTCTGGAGTATTTAGTCAATAATATTCCCTTACTTTAACATAAATATCTATCTTCTTACTATAGTTGAAAAAGTAGACTATTATTTTCAATCTGAAAGCTATCAGTAGTTGCTGTCTTGATTGATTAATTTCAATCTGAAAGCTATCAGTAGTTGCTGTCTTGATTGATTAATTTCAATCTGAAAACAATCAGTAGTTGCTGTCTTGATTGATTAATTTCATTCTGAAAACTATCATTAGTTGCTGTCTTGATTGATTAATTTAAATCTGAAAGCTATCAGTAGTTGCTGTCTTGATTGATTAATTTCAGTCTGAAAGCTATCAGTAGTTGCTGTCTTAATTGTTGCATTTCTGTTTGCTATTAAATATCTGTTTTGTTGGTTTGCTATTTCAGTAATTTTATTACGTCTATTTACAATATTGGTATTATTGTGATATCCACATAAACGCGCACATATGCATACCTACATACGCACTACGCGTACATATGCATACCTAATAACGCACCACGCGTACATATGCACACCTAAATACGCACCACGCGTACATATGCACACCTCTACATATGCACCACGCGTACATATGCACACCTACATACGCACTACGCGTACATATGCACACCTAAATACGCACCACGCGTACATATGCATACCTAAATACGCACCACGCGTACATATGCACACCTCTACATATGCACCACGCGTACATATGCATACCTAAATACGCACCACGCGTACATATGCACACCTACATACGCACCACGCGTTCATATGCACACCTAAATACACACCACGCGCACATATGCACAGCTACATACGCACCACGCGCACATATGCACAACTACATACGCACCACGCGTTCATATGCGTTGTGTTGTTCGTCCATCACAAGTGATGATGACCATTTGTTACATCCACTTTTGAAAATTCAATTTTAGTTATGTCCTTGATTATGAGTTTGTAGATGGCTAATGAGCCCTATTCGAGCTGTAAATGTCCTTGGACAGTTTGGACATGGAATAACGACTGTAGACGGATCCTGGTCTATCCGTGACTTTCTAGCTGCTCTCCGCTGTTGAGCTGCTGTATTTCTCTTCTTTTCACAAGATGATGCGCTTTTTTTTATTTTTTAACATTCAGTGTGCTTTTCAAGTTGAGCCAACTTTGACTGGCCGCTTTCTGTATTATTTTAGAACCGTTGTTAATTTCTCTAAAATATATTTTTTTCCGAAGTAAATGGGGACTACGTGGTTAGTATCTCGTAACATCCTTTGCATTCACAATGGTAATGTGAGCGAGTGTAAGCGTTAGAGGAGGTTCAAAAATAGTTTTAAAACGTTTTCGGTTACAGCATGAGTAGTCATGAGCAAATACCTTTTTCGCCTGTGTTGTGCCGAGCTTGAAAGGAGAGCAAATAATAGCAACATTTTTTTACCTTTCATGCATGTCGTAAGAGGCGACTAAAGAGGTTATGGGATGGAGCTGGTTATCCTATTTCATATAGGGTTAGTGACCAAAAGCCATGCTGAAGTCGGATGTGTCAGAGTGAAAGGCGCAGATATCGCACCAATTCTGTAAACTATGACACAACGCATTCCGTTCTACGGACTACATCCTGCTGATCTGCAAGAGTTTGAGAACGAATGCAGAAGAAGAAGAAGAAATATCTTTTGAAATGTTCGGTGCTTTTACCTTCAACACACGTACTACATTGACGTGACTTCGGTGACTCTTCAGACGGGTAGTTAGACTTTGATATGAAACTCTTTCACTTTTAAACTAACGTCGCTGATCTGCTTGAGTGAACACTCAGCAACACGTACGGGAGTCTTGTATATGAGTATTGATGTGATGTTAATATGTCACCATTAAACAAAAAGTGCAGTCCATTCGCATTACCTAAAATGTCAAATCTATGTAGTATGGTTGTTAAAGGGGAAAGATCCCACTTTAATCTTTAGGAGCGTGGCAACTCTGATCACTGTATTGGTTTCTTAGTCGGGTTGTCCAAGTATTCGATTTCCATTTTAACTAAAATATTTTAAAACCAAAAATCTCACATGATATTCTGAGAACATAAAGATTGCTAGGAGACTCTGACTATAATATATGATCAGATAGTCAACTTGTTAGTCAAACACAAGTATGAAGCTGCCATCGTGTCTCCACCATTTGTTTCTATGACGTGAAAAATATAAGTTAACTATTACTTTATCCGGTAATAAATTGGTAAGACTTAAACAGAAAAACGTTTTTCTCTAAGAATGATGTACGAATATTTGGAGATAAAACGTTTTATACATAATTATTGTACGATTATTTGAAGATTAAAAGGTTCGTATCATAGTCAGGACGTAGTGTAGATTCCGGCTACATTTCTTGGATGAAGTGAATTTATAAAGAAAATAAATACATTAGATATGTTGCCATTACTTTCTGTACGACCCAGATAGACAGTTTCCTGAGATGGGGGTCTGAAATAGATACATTGAAGGTCTGAGATGGGTTCTGTATAACTCCGCTATAAAGACGGATATTTTTTGGAAATGTTGGATCTAATGTGCTTTGTCTTTGATCCACCATTTATTAAGTGTCAGCTCATGATAAGTGGATCTAATGTGCCATGTTTTTGTTCAGTGAGTCGTTTAGTGTCAGTTCATGATAAGTGGATCTAATGTGCCATGTTTTTTATCAGTGAGTCGTTTAGTGTCAGTTCATGATAAGTGGATCTAATGTGCCATGTTTTTTATCAGTGAGTCGTTTAGTGTCAGTACATGATAAGTGGATCTAATGTGCCATGTTTTTGTTCAGTGAGTCGTTTAGTGTCAGTTCATGATAAGTGGATCTAATGTGCCATGTTTTTTATCAGTGAGTCGTTTAGTGTCAGTACATGATAAGTGGAACTAATGTGCCATGTTTTTTATCAGCGAGTCGTTTAGTGTCTGCTCATGATAAGTGGATCTAATTTAGACTTATTTTGTATAAATAAACAACCTACCATCTAACAAATTAACCAATTAACCAATTAAACAATCCACATTTAAACTGCCAACCAACCATGACACCAATCAATCAATCTATGAATCAACAAGAAATTACACTGTCCAACAACATTGTACTTTCTTATATAAGAATAAGTGTTCTTATGTTCAGTTTCTAGCGCTGATTTCATATTTGATATCCGTTTATCTCTTTCACATCATGTTCTTAAGATATTTGTGAATGTATATTTTTTGGAAAACCATTTTATGTTTTGTTTCATTTATACTATATAGCTTTTTAAAAATTAATATAATGCAAAATTATTTCAACTTTCTATACTGCTAAAACATGTCTGACATATGTTGCGCTATTTTTCAAACAGTTGCTGTATTTTGAAGTAATTCTTAGCGAAATATGGCTTCTAGAAGTTGTCGAAATTCTGCTGATTTGTTTTGTTACGTGTGCGGATATTTTACAGATCGTGTTCACAAGAATAACTTGTACATCATCTAAAGAAAGCATATGAACTTTATTTCAATTCAAAAGTTGAGAATGCAAATAAATCTTGAAAAAAATAAAATAATTTTCGACTTGTGCAAATATATTGGCAGATTGGTTAGGAAAATCGCTAAAATTTCAGTCGATGCCTATTGGAATTCCAGTAATATGTCGTGAACCGAAAAATCATGTTTCTGGTTGTTACTTCTGCTTAACAAATATATATGGTTTCACTTTTAAAACAATGAAGTCTATGGTTAATCAAATATTAAATCTGTTTTTAAACCAGGGCCTCATGATCCTATCCCTTGTCCAATACCAATTGCACCAGAACAATATTCGTTGGGCGTGAGTGAAACTTCAGAAAGTGATAGGTCATCTGCGTTAGAAACTAATTCTGACTTGGATTATATATCGGTGAAGGATGGTGTTCACCTGACTTGGATTATATATCGGTGAATGATGGTGTTCACTTAATTAATCATTCAGAACTTTCAGATTCAATACGTGATCTCGCTCTTACTTAAGATTTATTGCAAAGATGTAAGCAGTCTAATCGTGCACCTCAGTCATGAGCACATAATCAACCAATGGCGACTTTTCATCGACTCTTTCAAAACTAGTCTAAAAGTCGTGTTATTGCATAACTGAAATTAAATTTCATCAATTCCAGTCGCCTACTCTGTCCACATGAAAGAAAATTATGACAATATGACTATACTTTTGGCAAAAATAAAGTACAATGACTACCAATGGCGGATTGGTGGAGATCTGAAAGTCATTGCAATTCTCACGGACATACAGACTGGGGATACTAAATGTTATTGCTTCCTATGTGAATGGGACAGCCACAACAGACATGAACATTATGCAAGAAAGGTGTGGCCTATCAGGGATCATATGCAGCTGGGTCATAAAATGTAATCCACCAGCCATTAGTTAACAGCTTTATTTTACCACAGTTACATGTAAAGTTGGGGCTCATGAAGTATTTTGTAAAAGCGTTAGATAAAATGAGCAAAGCTTTCATTTATCTTCGCAAAAATTTTCCTCAAGTTAGCGATGCATAGATAAAGGAATGTATCTTTTTAGGACCTCAGATTAATAAAATTATTTCAGACAAACAATTCGAGAACTTGTTACATCATTGTGAACTTCACGCATGTATGGCGTTCAAATCTATTGTCGCTAACAATCTGGGAAATCATAAATCTGTCAACTATGTGCATATTGTCAAGCAGTGCATAGATGCATACAAAATTATGTCAATAACAGTCCATATGCTCGATTCGTATATTGACTATTTTTCCTGACAACCTTGGCGAAATCAGCGATGAACATATAGAACGATTCCATCAAGATATCGCACTGAAGGTATCACGTTATCAAGGATGGTGGAGTGTGACCATGCTTGCTGATTACTGCTCGATGCTTCATCGCGATGTACCACATGCCATTCACCGACAGAAGTCGACTGCAAAGAAATTCAAGCCTGTATAACTGTTCTTCTTCTGTTACCAATGATGTTAGAAAACTTCAATTGCGTATTTCTAGAGATCCCGACCTGATAGAGAAAAACAGTTAGAAGATTTAAAACAGCGCACTAAAAGTGACAAGAAAAACATAGACATGCTAGAGAAAGCACACCAAAATTTTGTGTTGTTGGTAAGTGTTATCTATTCAAAAATCAATCCAACTAATCAACCATCCAATAAGCCAACCAACCAATTAACCAACCAATCAATAAATCAACAAACCAGCTGTCTATTCAAACAACTATCGATCCAACCAGTCATCCATATAACCAACCAATTAAACAATAAATCGTTCAACAAACTATATATTAACATACCATCCAACCAACAATCCTACCAACCAACCAATCAACCATATTAAGAACCAACCAACCATCTAACAGTCAATACAACCAATCAAATATCGATCCAACAAATCAATCAACCGACCATCAATCCAACCAACCAACTAACCAGTCAACTATCTCTCAATCAACCATCCATCCATCCAATCACCCAATCAATCAACAAACCATTCAAACAACGAACCAGCCAACTAACCAACCATTCAACCGGTCACTGAACCAACAAACCAACTAACCAACCAAGAACAATCGACCATCCAACTAAAAAACGAATCAACTACAAATACAAATGTATATATAGTTCCATGATTGTTAAACCAGAAACATCTATCTTCTCAGCTGGACCTCGTGGCAATTAAGTCAAGGGACATAACCATTAAAAATATATTAAGTATAATGATTTGTCTTGTTCTGTCCCTTGCATCACCTTTTAATAGTTAGAATTTTGCGATGACAAATGATCATCAAATACTGACACAAGTTCTGGAACTTAAGTATCTTGGGAACATTTATATAGATGACAATAGATACGACAGAGATCGACATATAGATTCAAAATGCCTCTGAAAATAAACGAAGGAAAACCTCCAGATGCATGTACTCTGTTCACTTTAGAATGCAGTGGGTTAAAACACACCCCATATTACTCCGTGAGAATAGCTGATATTTTAAACAGTTGATAACTTGTAAAGACAATATTATTTAAACAAAACATTTAAAAACGAAATTTAAAAGCAATATTAATGCAGACTCTTGAAACATTGACAGCTTTGCCGGGAAGTAAGTCATCGTCTACCGTTAGCGAAGCCACAGAAGTCCAGAACGACTGACAACCTTTGTCCAAAACGGCCGTACAGAGAGAATTGGGTCTAGAAATCCAAGGACACAATGAGCAATGACATCGTATTTCATATATGAGATGTGTTTGTTTTTTGCGAAGCGTTTTGTCCAAGATAAGCGTAATCGACCCAAGACTAACTTTATGTGTACTGCTTTCGAAATAGTGATTGCCACTCAGGGTTAGGTTTTGGCATGTAACGTCGAACGACTTAGTGAGTAATTTGACATCAATGCTGAAATTCAAAACACCGCCATATCCGTACATGGCGATGGAACACAGCCACATCCATGCTTGGCGATGGAACACAGCCACATCCATGCTTGGCGATGGAACACAAACACATCCGTGCTTGGCGATGGAACACAAACACATCCGTGCTTGGCGATGGAAAACATCCAACCGTGTTTGGCTATTAATCAGGAGACCATTTAAACGGGGAAGGCGAGTGCACAAGTAATAGCACATGTAAATACCCAGACACCGGACTTGTTTGGCGATGGTGAGGGTAAGGTAAAGTAAAGTTAGCGCATATATTATTAAATGTAGTGGTGTGAGATTTTAGCGATTTCACATTTCAGTCACTCTTCTATATGAGGGCGGTAGCCATCTACTCTCCCTCGCCGTCTGCTTCTTGTATTAATCCGGTACCCAATTAATGCTAGGTCGACACGGGAGCCGTTGCATTCTAAAAAATATGCCCGCCTTAACTTGGGAATGAACCCATGACCATTTTTACATAGTACATGGGACTCCCTCTGTGTGAACGAAATATTCTAAGATACCCTTCAATTGCTCAACCACTTGGATGTATTATCTCAAGGACAAAGTGGTCAATGAAGTAGTCTTCGTACGTAAGAAATGGTTCACCAACAGCGATGCGAACGTTCGAAGATAGACAGAAAGCTGGTCGCCAAATTACTAAACTTGTTCACATCCGTATCTCTGAGTAGGATCGTGACCAATCGCCAAAATAAGATCTAGCAAAATCACAGCAAATCAAAAGCAGCCTTCATACGTGATTTTTTTTTATTTTTACTGATGTGCTATTCGTTGTTTACGATTTATATACTTTATGTCGGCTGAGTGTTGTCTTCCAACGCCAAACAACGAAATGAACGGGAATAATAAAAAACATAACGCAATAGATATGATTCAATTATGCTGGTAGGTGTTATTGATTGGTGACAGTCTCCTATTATTAAGATCCAACACACACAGAAACAACTAGTTCAGGTCTACTGGATAGGAAGGAAAATTCTAGAGCAGGCATTTTCAACCCGGTGCTCGTGAACAACTTGTGCCCTCGTAATGAAATATGGTACTCCCGTAATGACATATGGTGTTATAGTAATGACATGGTGCTCTAGTAATGACATGGTTCTCTAGTAATGACATGGTACTCTAGTAATGGCATGGTGTTCTAGTAATGACATGGTGCTCTAGTAATGACATGGTGCTCTAGTAATGACATGGTGCTCTAGTAATGACATGGTGCTCCAGTAATGACATGGTGCTCAAGTAATGACATGTTGCTCTAATAATGACATGGCGCTCTCGTAATTACACGGTGCTCTATTAATGACATGGTACTCTAGTAATGACATGGTGCTCTAGTAATGACATGGTGCTCTCGTAATGACATGGTGCTCTAATAATGACATGGTGCTCTCGTAATTACATGGTGCTCTAGTAATGACATGGTGCTCTAGTAATGACATGATGCTCTAGTAATGACATGGTGCTCTAGTAATGACATGGTGCTCTAATAATGACATGGTGCTCTCGTAATTACATGGTGCTCTAGTAATGACATGGTGCTATAGTAATGACATGGTGCTCTAGTAATGACTTGTTGCTCTAGTAATGACATGGTGCTCTAGTAATGATATGGTGCTCTAGTAATGACATAGTGCTCTAGTAATGATATGGTGCTCTAGTAATGATATGGTACTCTCGTAATGACATGGTGTACTAGTAATGACATGGTACTCTCGTAATGACATGGTGCTCTAGTAATGACATGGTACTCTCGTAATAGAATATGGTGCTCTAGTAAAGACATATGTTGCTTACGAGAAATAGATATCACGAATTACCTTTACAATTCAATCGTTGAACAATGGAAAAAAACAGAGAAATATAATTTTGGGAAGAAACAAGGATGGAAATAGTGCGCATGATGAAAAGAAGATAATTTTATGGCCAGTTTTCACGTTCACTTTCAATTTCCCTTTCTTCTTCTTCAGCGTACATTCCCACAAACTCTCGTTTAATCTCTCTTGCAGCAGGGTCATGGTCCTATTAGATTTCCTGCAGGATGTAGTCCAGGGAATGGAAATGCAGTGTGTCTCCGTTTTATTTGCTCAAATGGCCCGATATATCAGTCTTTGTTGGAAATTTCCCTTTCAATATTTTATATTATGATGTTCGGACACTCAGTATTGCACGTGGGCTGTGATCACTGTCTAAAAACGTTCAGAGCTAATGAAACTAACTGACTGGCTGACTAAATAACTAACTAACTAAATAACTAGAGAACAAACGAGCTAACAAACAAACCAACAACTAAACAAACACACTAACTAAACTAACTAAGTAACTAATTAACTATCTAACTAATTCACCGCATAGACCGTTTTTGTTATAGTTTTGATTAAACGAAAGGTACCTCTTATGGTACGCTTCTTTAAACCACAGACATTAGTCAAATGTGGGGTTGTAATAATAAGAACAGTTTCGATTGAAGTGGGCGATCATGAATCTCCAGAACTGTCCATTTTCAGTAACTATCATCAGTATAGTTGTTGACTTTTTTCCATGTCACGATGTCAGACTATCTAATTTTCTTAAACTGTCGTCCTCGATCTCTTTTGCCTTCTTTCATATTGTACATGATTTAAATGATTTGTCTTCTATCTTTTTTTTGATTAGTTCAGAACTCTTGAATTTGATGCACCAGAGAGTACGTTGACAGCGTGTCTTCTTCTTCTTCTGCGTTCTTTCTCAAACTCCTGCAGATTAGCAGGATGTAGTTCGGAGAACGAAATTCGTTGTTTCATGTTTTACAGCATTGATGCGATATCTGCGCCGTGCGGCCTGACACATCCGACTTCAGCATGACTTTGGGTCACTGACCCTATATGGGATGGGACAGCCAACTCCATCCAATAACCTCCTTAGTCGCCTTTTACGACATGCGTGGAAGGTAATCAGTGTTGCTATTCTTTGACAGCGTGTGAAAAGAGATTTTTGAGGAAACATAAAAATCACAAGATGTAGAAAATAAAATATTACATAAATAAAGATAATCTTATGCGAAGACTACATCGAGAGAAAAAACAGCAGGTGATTTAGCCACCTCATAAGAATGGAACAAATGCAATCAGTCCTTCGTGCATACAACGCACTAGAAGACCGGGTAACAAGACACAAGGAATACCAAGAACTAAATAGTTGGTACAATCAAAGAAACTTTTAAGAGACATGGGCTGACCTAGGCCAATACGACCGGAATAGCCACAGAAAGACCTTTTGAACTTTCCAGTCCCCATCCCTCACATGATGCTTAACAGCACAAGCGGAAATGAGAATAGATAGATAAATAGATTGGCATGAAAGCAAGATCTAGATAAACAATCAATCGCGCATATGAAACAATAGCTTCATCAATAGTGATTCTCTTGGGATTACAATAAGCGAAACAATCAATCTGTATAAGAATTCTAGCTATATTAAATTTATGTCTCATACAATTTAAATGAAATTATATCCTGCATGTTATGGCAACACTGGCATATTAATGTGATTGTACGTAATAAGATACCGCCATTTTGTTTGAAATGTCAGACAATTCCAGCTATGGCATTTATCGCATCCTAATGTAATAATGTCACACAGTGCATTATTTTGTGTTGCCACTAATTGAACTATAAATTGGATCATAAATATAAGCCAACACAAAATAATATTGTTGATTTGCAGTTTTATAGTCAACAAATACACAGAGTCAACGTTTCAGCAACTAGGTTATTATCAAGATGGGAAGAACAATAAAACATAGAAGAGAACAAGGAAAATAAAAAGCTAGATTAAATAGACTTACGTAATAGAAACAGTCTGTTTTACCCCCTGTGTTTACATGCATCTATTTTTTAATAAAGACCTTTCGGCCGAAACATCAAAAATTCTGTGCACCTGTTCAAAGTAAGAATGCAGTATACTTATTGTGTTGTTGCTTATTTTATTTTATCATATGGTACACACAGTTTGAATAAAGCCTAGACAATTGACTACTGTGTACCCCTTTTAGCCAATATGTGCACAGATCCTCTCAACAAAGCGGCACGCCATCTATTGAGGAAAGGTGGGCCTCATGGGGATGAGGATAACTCTTATGTACCAAGCCGCAGCAACTATTAGGTGGGGTGGCCAGTTCCCTTCCTCGCTTACTTTACCTCCCCTAACCCATGTGTCAGGTAATAATTTAAAGATGTAGACTGGAGGAAAGGCCGTGTCCAGCGAGAAATCACAACTTGGATTAATTTTTTTGTTGGTCCGGACCTTGTTTCGAACTTGGTACGCTGTAACACGGTGATAATATACAAGCTTAGCATCATCTAGGATAACGTGCTCCTCATCTTTTGAGAGTACACGATCAATAATATGTTTACGTAATATCGTTACTAGATAACCAAAGAATAAAACAATATGAAAGATAGGTGCCAAAAAACAAAGCAACAGAGTTGTTGATGGAGTGAGTGATGGTCCCGTCTCCCTCAGAGATGTAGATACGGGAGTGAGTGATGGTCCCGTCTCCCTCTGAGATTTGTTGATATGGGAGTGAGTGATGGTCCCGTCTCCCTCAGAGTTGTAGATATGGAAGTGAGTGATGGTCCCGTCTCCCTCAGAGTTGTAGATATGGGAATGAGTGATGGTCCCGTCTCCCTCAGAGTTGTAGATATGGGAGTGAGTGATGGTCCCGTCTCCCTCAGAGTTGTAGATATGGGAGTGAGTGATGGTCCCGTCTCCCTCAGAGTTGTAGATATGGGAGTGAGTGATGGTCCCGTCTCCCTCAGAGTTGTAGATATGGGAGTGAGTGATGGTCCCGTCTCCCTCAGAGTTGTAGATATGGGAGTGAGTGATGATCCCGTCTCCCTCAAAGTTGTAGATATGGGAGTGAGTGATGGTCCCGTCTCCCGCAGAGTTGTAGATATTGGAGTTAGTGCTGGTCCCTTCTCCCTCAGAGTTGTAGATTTGGGAGTGAGTGATGGTCCCGTCTCCCTCAGAGTTGTAGATATGGGAGTGAGTGATGATCCCGTCTCCCTCAAAGTTGTAGATATGGGAGTGAGTGATGGTCCCGTCTCCCGCAGAGTTGTAGATATTGGAGTTAGTGCTGGTCCCTTCTCCCTCAGAGTTGTAGATTTGGGAGTGAGTGATGGTCCCGTCTCCCTCAGAGTTGTAGATATGGGAGTGAGTAATGGTCCCGTCTCCCTGGTAAATCGAATGAAGCGAAAAATAAGAGCATTACTTTCCTACTGCTCACCGACTTATTTGTTATGGAACATCGCTGCTTAAACAAATTGTTATTAAAACAAGGTCCTGACAGCAAAATAAGTACTCAGTTACTTTGTATTCTTTTATTTTTGGAAAAAACTCCGCACAGAATTTTGGAAAATTAGTTTTCTGTTAATGCTCATATTGCAGACAACCTTCGTTGCAGAGACGGCACTTGATTATGATGACTGCTCATGTTGCAGCCAACCTTCGTTGCGGAGACAACACTTGATGATGATGATTGATGATTTTTCTATGTGTAGCTTAATGTTGTGATTGATGCATCTTTCTTTGAGTAGGGTTATCTGATCTCGAAGCTCTTTACTTGGACTGTGGAATAGGCACTGATGGTCAGCAAAAAGAAGTTCAATTATTGGTAAGCATCTGATGATGTTTCTACTGCATTTGTAATATTGTCCATATAAATTATAAACAATAATAGTGATAAGATACACCCCTTTCTAACTCCTCATGTCTGATAATCCTTTAGTAAGTTCTAACTTACTAAAGTTAGAACATTTGTTCTAACTGCACTTTCATTATCTTTGTATATGACTTGCACAGTCTAATAATGTTCCTTTTATTCCATACTTTTCTAGAATACTCCAGAGAGGAACTATATTTATTCGGAACTATATCTATGTAATTAAATATGTGAAATATGCATATAAATAATTAAATCTGTTAAATCTTCCTCTAAATAATTCAGTCTGTTAAATCTTCCTCTAAATAATTCAGTCTGTTAAATCTTCCTCTAAATAATTCAGTCTGTTAAATCTTCCTCTAAATAATTCAGTCTGTTAAATCTTCCTCTAAATAATTCAGTCTGTTAAATCTTCCTCTAAATAATTCAGTCTGTTAAATCTTCCTCTAAATAATTCAGTCTGTTAAATCTTCCTCTAAATAATTCAGTCTGTTAAATCTTCCTCTAAATAATTCAGTCTGTTAAATCTTCCTCTAAATAATTCAGTCTGTTAAATCTTCCTCTAAATAATTCAGTCTGTTAAATCTTCCTCTAAATAATTCAGTCTGTTAAATCTTCCTCTAAATAATTCAGTCTGTTAAATCTTCCTCTAAATAATTCAGTCTGTTAAATCTTCCTCTAAATAATTCAGTCTGTTAAATCTTCCTCTAAATAATTCAGTCTGTTAAATCTTCCTCTAAATAATTCAGTCTGTTAAATCTTCCTCTAAATAATTCAGTCTGTTAAATCTTCCTCTAAATAATTCAGACTGTTAAATCTTCCTCTATATATTTAAATCTGTTATATCTGTCTGTAAATAATTAAATCTGTTAAGTTTGCCTCTAAATATTTAAATCTGTACAGAATAGCTGATTCAATGGAGTATCTAAGAGTAATTATATTACTGCTATATTCTGATTATAATCAACAAAACGGTAAACAATTAAATATTCTTGGTTTTTTTATGTGTTAATGTTTACCACTTGAAACATTTAATGTGGTTTATGTTTATGTGAGAATGTTCGATAGATAACTTTAGTGAAAATGTACATTAAGACTAGATGAAAACAGAATAAACCAACAAGCCCGTATGTGGACACCTGAGGGTAAAATAAAACGAGGAAGATCTAAAGCAGCCCTATAGAACACCATGCTTAAAGAAGGCGAAATAACAGGATGCAAGACCATACAAGAACTAAAACTGTAGGCAGCGGATTGCAACACATGGAGAATCAAAACCAGTGACTTATGTGCGCCTGCGGCACGAAATGGAACAAATTAACCAACATTAAATCAGAAACTCTCTATTAGACCGAGTACCTTGCGATAAGAAATTAGCTAAGTATGACGATGATCAGTGTATTTCTATCTATTTTTCTATCTATGTTCCTTCAGCGCCGGATACAGTGCATGGAGCAGAAATCAGAGTTACCCAGTTCCAGCGATGCGATGTCACTGTATGCATTTCTTCAATGCTGTTGAGATCTACAGTCTTGGATGGTTGTTCCACGAAGAGTCTCTCTTTGTCTTCTTCTTCTTCTTTTGCCGTCAAGTACCCATTTCAATGCTTGTAGTGGCAGTCTGTCTTCATTCATTCTAAGTACATGTCCGATATAAGTTCATCAAACCCTTCTCATTGCTGTAGAAACACATTGCTGTTGGTGATACCAAATTTAAATGGTCATTCTCGGGGACAAAACCTGGACACTATGACATACCATCACTACTACTACTTGTATTAGTACTACTACTACTACTACTACTACTACTACTACTACTACTACTACTACTCCTACTAATACTGCTAGTACTACTACCACTACTACTACCACTATTACCACTACTCAGTCAGTCAGTTCCTCTTGTGCAAAGTTTGGCACATAGGGCGGATGTCATAGTTCTCCATGCCTGTCGGTCAGTTGCTAGGGTTTCCAGGTCTTGTGCATTTATGCCTGTTGATTTTAATTTTTCATAAATGTTCTTCTGAGCGTTGTTTTTGGTCTTCCCTGTTTTCTTTACGCGTCTGGTGTCCACATGAAGGCTTGTCGTTGAATTCTGTCTTCCTTCATTCTAAGTATGTGACCGATGTATGTCCAGCGGCGTTTTCTGATTATGTTCGTCACATATTCTAGTTTTGTCTCCTCTCTTAGTATGTCGTTTGATTTGAAGTCTTTCCAATTAGTATTGTGATTTTTCTGAGGCATCTAGTCTCGAAGGCAACTAACTTCTCCATTATTGCGGTAGATTTCCAACTTTCACATCCATATGTCAATGATGGAATCACACTTGCATTGAATAGTGGCAGTTTGATGTGTTTACTTGCGATCTTCGATCTCCAGATGTTTGAAAGTTTGTTAAAGGCGTTAGAGGCGAGAGAGATTCGAGTCTTAATTTCTGAGTTAGTAACCCCATCTGCTGTTATCTTGCTTACCAAATATACGAAATTTGAAAATATTTCTAGTATATTATCATCTAGTTTAATTGATTCTGTCAGGCCGGTAAAGTTCATGATTTTCGTTTGATGTGTGTTTATTTGAAGGCCTATCTGTTGTACAAAAAATGTGAGTCTTTCTGTTCTTTCTGATTTTGGTATGTTGAACTCAGGAGAGCAATATCTGCGAAGGTTAGATCTTCCCGGGTCTTGTTTACCCATTTGATTCATTCCTAGCTGTTTTTGGTCTGTGCTTTTCCTCATCACCCAGTCAATTACCACTACGATTATTATTAGTACCACTACTACAATAAGTAATACTACTACAACTACAACTAGTACTACTACTACCACCGCTACTACTACTACTACTACTACTACTACTAATACTACTACTAGTACTACTTCTATTAGTACTACTACTAGTACTACTACTATTATTTTTACTACCACTGCAACTAGTACTACTTCTATTAGTACTACTACTACTACTATTACTACTACTACTCCTACTTCTACTAGTAATACTACTGCTATTAGTACTACTACTATTAATACTACAAATACTTCTACTATTAGTATTACTACTACTCCTACTACTACTACTAGTACTCCTACTACTACTACTGTTATTACCACTACTACTACTAGTACTACTTCTATTACTACTACTACTACTACTACTAATAATAATAATACTACTTTTAGTATTCCATTATTAGTACCACCACCTACTAGTACTACTTCTATTACTTCTACTACTACTACTACTTCTACTACTACTACTACTACTACTCCTACTACTACTACTACTACTACTACTTTTAGTACTACAACTATTATTACCACCACTACTATTAGTACTACTTCTATTAGTGCTACTTCTATTACTACTACTACTACTACTACTACTACTACTACTACAACTACTACTACTATTGTTAGTACTACTTCTACTAGTACTACTACTACTACTACTACTACTATTAGTACCACCAACTACTAGTACTACTTCTATTACTACTACTACTACTATAACTACTACTACTACTACTACTTCTACTAGTACAACTACTACTACTACTAGTACTACTACTTCTGCTAGTACTACTTCTACTACTACTACTACTACTACTACTACTACTATTACTACTACTATTTTTGTTTTCTCTATTTCTATCTCTGTCTATCCGAATCTATCTTTATGGCTCCTCTAATCTATATTACAACACTTTGTTCCTGCTTTTATTCATTTCATGTGATATCTTAACAATAAGTTTTTTATTTGTGATATACGACTCCTCATTATATTTTTGATTACGTTCAGTTCAATGCGTTTCTTATTTTGCGCATTGTTTTTGTCTACATCTGTTTGTCAATTTTTTGAACACTACTTATCAGAAATATTTCATTCATGTGCTGTCCCTAGCAGAGAAAGTACTAGCAAATTTCTATAGACCTATCTTTCCTTCGTGTCCGTGAATTCATTGTTCCGATGTTCAGCTGTGCCTTCTGTGCGTGAGCGCTTGATCGTGTCTGAATGCACGTGCTTGTGTGTCAGTACGACATTGTTTGAACCTCCCAGACCTGGCCTACAATACCGCACCGAAGCGTTATTTGTGACAGACCGTACCTGAATGGGACAGCTGTGAGCGCGTGCGAGAGAACAAAGAATAGCAATCTCTGCTCACCCTTAAAAAGTGGCATCCACCGTGATTAACAACAATGTCCTTCCAAGCTAAAGTAAGCCACGCTGAGACTCATTCTAATTTTAGATCCCCAACCCCCCCTCCCCTAATGATTTGAATCTCCCTATATTTCCATTTGATCTGTATTCCCTACTTTCAAATCAAGCGCTTCTAAACCTGATTGGTTATAATTTTACACACCCACGGCGATAACGACAACGATTGGATGTTACATGTAAACCATACATTATTGGAGAACAGGCTTAGCATAACCTTTTTTTCTCTTTTAGGCATGAATTTATAACACGAGTGGGTTTCCCAGGAGAACACCTGCACAATTAATGACTCTGTATTGATTTGGTCTTGAAGGTAGAACACTCCTGACTGAGTGTCCAAAAGCACCTGCGGTGAGCATTACAAGTTGAGTGTTTAAGAAAGATTTTACGAACTAATTATTGTCTTTTCCCCAGGTTCCGTTTTGCAAACAAACAAAAGAAAAAGTTGGAACAGGAATTTAATTAGCTTTCCGATAGTGCATGTTGATGACAAAATAAGTCAATGCATGTTGACATGTCTGCGAACATATGTGTTTTTGAGTCAAGGGCGCAGGTTTTAAAACTGTCAAAATAAGTGGAATTTCTACTGTCACCATTTCGTGAGAATCTATTTGGCTTTTTACCACCGCCGATCCATTTAAAAGCCTGTTTCTAAGTCTGCTTGTCTTTGTACTCATGTCTCAGATTATATTCTTTATTTTCTTCTTTAAAAAAAAAGAAAAAAGATAACATTCTTTGTTTTCAACATAGCATGCCAATTCTAAATGAACTTGATTTGATTTTTCTTATGTTTATATGTTGTTGATAAAATGCGAATAATGTAGCTATGTCAATAGTCAAATATTACATTTTTCCCGCTAAGGAGTTGCAGGGAGGGGACTGAATAGCTGTATAATAAGGGCTGCATGCTCTTGCTGTCGCCACGTCATGTACAGGGTAGGTTTTTTAATTTACCCTCCGACAGAAAAAAAACGATACCTTAACCGGGGATTGAACTATAGACCTCACTAGTGTGAGACCAACGCTCCAACTTCTCGGTTATGTGCCACCATGCGCATATTTCAATAGTTAGGCCTATAAAAAAAACATAAACGTAGAGTTATACAATATATGGTGTAACAAAATTTTCGACTTCACTTTGTAATTCATATATCATTTAGTATAGTTTGAACATATAACTTCTCTAACTAATCTCCCTAGTGTCATAACTAGGCCATCAAATCGTGTACTCACGCTAAAGTGTTTAAAAATAACAGAGAATTAAATTTCTAAAACATTATTGAAGTTTTCCCCTATTAACTAGACATGTCCTTAACTTGAGAAAAACAAAAGGAAATCTGATGCCAAACTTGTCAATAATTAAACAGCGGAGAGATATTTCCTTGTAATGTCTTTGTTAGAACGGGTGCTTGTAGATATCAGGTATCTGTTATGAGTCTGCGTTAACGACGGACATGTGGATTATAGGCCAGGATACTGTAGAAATACGGTGAATATGTAGGGCTTCATACCAAGCAATGTGGAGGAGAGAAATTAATGTAATTGTCAATACGGTTTGACAATATATATACAATATCTTTAGAAAAAACATCTAATGAGAAATTGATGGTTCTTAAGAAAAAAAAAACATCTAAAGAGGAGTTGATGCTCTTCAAAAAAACAACATCTACGGAATAATTTATTGTTTTCAGAAAAAAATATCTAAAGAGGAATATATGGTCCTGAAGATATCTATGGTCCTGGAGACATATCTATGCTCCTGGAAACATATCTACGGTCCTGGAGATATATCTACAACCCTGGAGGCATAGCTACTGCCCTGAAGGTGGGCAACGTTTGTGGATTGACGTGGTGGATTCAGTATTTTTTGTGTATGACGTGGAGCCACCGAAATGTTATTTTTTGTCACTTCCAAGTCCCACGTTCTGAGTTCCAACAATTAGATTTTAGCTCATGGCTTGCATTGCATTGTGGAGTTGTGTTTCTTGAGCGTGTTTTCAAACCGAGACGGCTGATCCAACAAAGTTGAGCGTGGTACCAGGAACACCATTTTCCAACTGGCACGATGCTGCTATGACTTTCCTCTCTCAGACTTCCATCTATTGGTAGTGAATCTGATGTGTGCTTTGTCACTCTCCATTCCCCGCCACCTACAGGCTGCCGGAAGACAAGAAGTGTGCCATGACTGCCAAATTTAGAATGATATGTGGGATTGTCAAGTCGTGGATTAGATGGTTTAACCTCAGATTTCCCCTTTCTCCAGTTGGTTTCTGGATGTCAGTTCATCATGCAACATCAAACCCATGAGATCTTGACAGTCCGGGTCAAAAGACCTAGGTTCTATGTCGGAGTGTAATGCAACAGTTGTACGGCCCTCTACTCCAGGGCAAAGGATTGAAAACAGGACATTACAACATAAAAAACATTTCATAAACATCAAGCATGATCAGAAATACTCTCATACATCACCACCAAAATATAAAAACGATGCAACACGTCCAAAAAAACCTAGTAATATTCAAAGACTCACTGTCTTCTTTACAAGCACTTGAAAACTGGAATCCAACAACAGAGAAAACTATAAGCAACATACTTCAAGCTACAAACATACTTACATCCTATGGCATCAATACTTCAAGCTACAAACATACTTACATCCGATGGCATCAATACTTCAAGCTACAAACATACTTACATCCTATGGCATCAATACTCCAAGCTACAAACATACTTACATCCTATGGCATCAATACTTCAAGCTACAAACATACTTACATCCTATGGCATCAATACTTCAAGCTACAAACATACTTACATCCTATGGCATCAATACTTCAAGCTAAAAACATACTTACATCCTATTGCATCAATACTTCAAGCTACAAACATACTTACATCCTATGGCATCAATACTTCAAGCTAAAAACATACTTACATCCTATGGCATCAATACTTCAAGCTACAAACATACTTACATCATATGGCATCAATATTTCAAGCTACAAACATACTTACTTCCTATGATATCAATACTTCACTGCAGTGGATACCAGGGCACACAGGTATCAGCGGAAAAATAGTGTTGATAAACTGGAAAAAAGGGAGCAAGTATACCTCAACCAGGAATTCCCACAACCGTATTACAATTCAAAACATCCACAACATCTGTACACAACAATGGATGGACCGCTGGGCCACTGGCTCAAAAAGAAGAGTGCTATATGCAGACATGTCCCAACCATATACACACGACAGCATAGACTACACTGCAGAGACTAAACCACAATATTTAGGCTGTGAACAACAATGTACAACTTAAGAAACATCTACAAATAATTACTGCAGACCATACACCATACTACAAGCACTGCAACAGGCAAGAGGAGGAAAGAGTAAAACACCACCTTTTTGAATGTCCTGCACTACAAGACCTACGAAAGCAATTGTTACCACCAAACCCCTCCATCAAGACACAACACAGATGAAGAAGTCATGCATCTCCTACCGTCAACTGACACAGGGAAAACAGAATGAAATCTCGCCACCCCTAGGGATTGGATAAGTAAGCTCATGGCTCAGACACGACTGTCTACAGTAAGACATGTTATCTAGAACGGTCACGTGGCGGACGGAAGCCCGTGTTGGTCACATAATAATCAAAAACAGAACGAATGGGGTCCTAATTAATTCAGTTGAAAGGTCTTTATGTATATGGTCATGGCTCAGATCATATATTACGTTTAAATCATCCTGGCGTGACATTAAAAATTATTTTGGATAGCCTAGATTATTGATTAAAAACCATCATGATTGCACATTGGATACGCCCATAAGTGTTCCGCTCTATTTTCCAGCAGCCATCCATGTGTATGAAGCCTCAAAGTGCCAATCAGATCTTGAACATGTATTTTTAAAAATATTTTTAAATAAGATATACTGTCTCCTGTCACCCCTGGTTATCCCCATATGTTACCCCTTGTACGTGCAGACTAACACCCCCAGCTACGTCTTCTTCACTCTGTATTAGTAAATCAATGGCTGCCCTTATTAGGTCGTTTGTATATCTTCTCAGTACTATATCATCAATTACAACAGTGCCCGCCAATGGATCTGTTCGTTCGTTTCTTCTGAACCCTGCATGACCAAGTCAGTATATCCTTGTAACACTTTGTACGCACGAGTTGTTCAACTAGGTGAGCTTTATTTTGCCAATATTTAATTTAGATAATCTGCTTACACTAGTGTCTTTATCTGGAAGATAAGTGATCTCAACCATTTTTTGCTCGTGGCCTCCTTTCAGAACTAATTTTCTCCTATGGCCCACTTGGAACATAAAATACCCTCGTCAACTTTGTTCAAAGTTTAATATAGTATTTAATATTAAGTTTCCTTAAATAATGTTTGTGTAATCTTCCAGCACGAGTCTGTGGATCATCACTTTCCAATGTTATCTTACTGGTCCATAACAAAACTCTGTGGTCCCCACATGGGCATTTGGTTTACATTGATAAAAACTGTCATATACTATTGTAGTAGTAAATTATGCCTATTCTTATTTTAACGCGACTGTCGTCGATCTATGGATGATTCCTTTCAGTTTTTGACATACTTGTTGATACTTGTTTTGGCTGAGAGATTACCTTCCTTTCATGCTGTCAATTCATGTTTGTAACTGTTTATTGTTCATTTTTCATTGTTGTTAATTGTTTATTATTTTTTAATGCTAGTTTCACGTTGGTATTGCCTGAACCTGAAAGTTGAATTTATAATAGCACCACTGTGGCTTGTAAAACATATCGTAAGAGGCGGCTATGAATATTAGGCGTGGAGTTGGCTATACGTCACTTTGGAAGGTCAGGATAGCCTAATAATTAATCTTCCACAACACAATTAAATTCTATGTCTAATGCTATGGTATGTTCTAAATATAAAGACCGCGCCATCACTTTTTACAAAATCTATCAGAATAAACGTGGTTTCCCATAGGTAACAGATTTTAGAGAATCTTAAAAAGATTCTTATTTAATGAGTGTGGTAGCTCTTTTCCTAAACAAACCTCAAAGCATTACCTTGTTTTAAGGCAAGCAGAAGCAGAAAGCAGCTGAAGATGATGATTATAAATAAGATAACTTGCCATAAAAAATGTATTTTTGTTTCATTTTTCTTCCCTCGTGTTTTGTTATTCCTCAAATATTAATATTGACAAGATTACCACGTCTTTAAACTGAATGCAGATTTATGTAATATTACAATATTTATTATTTTAATTTATAAAATATATAATCTAATGTTACTGTGTCAGTAATGGTTGCAATGATTATATGGATGCCTCGACGAGTGATTATATACCTAGATTAAACAGACATATCAGATACATGAATAGATAGATCAAATAGATATAGAGGATAGATAAATCAGATACATAAGATATCAGATAGATAGACATAAATTAATTAGATAGATCAGATAAATATACCAGATTAACAAGACAGTTCAGGCATATAGATCAGATTAAATAGATATATCACATCCATAGATCAGATATATAGATTAGATAGATGTATCACATATATAGATCAGATAGATTGGATAGATCAGATAGATATATCAGATATATACGATTACTTAGATAGATGAGATAGATAAATCACATAAATAGATATAGAAAACATATAGTAGACTTTCCGTCTTTCCCGACGATAGTGTTAGTTTTGTGCTATAAGAAATATAATCTACTATCCATGGCGACCATGATTGTGAACTCACAAAAATAATCTGAGGTACAAAGAGTCTTCCACAGTATGAACAAGGATATATTGTAAAAATGAAATTATTAGCGACATGATACATACTTTATCAGGAGTGTTATAAACCAGCGGTTCTGAAACTGTATTATTCTTGGTCCCAATGTTATTCTATAATTGTTATTCTGTGACCATTCTTCTGGTGTATAAACATGTAGAAACGTTTATTGACATTATTTATAGATCACCCGTGCTGTTTAGGTGTTTAGGTACATTCTATGGTATTGATCGTTTCTACCTATTTCCAGTTTTCCTAATATTACGCTTACGTAGAACACACGTTTTGTCGGCGTTTTACGATGACTCACAGACAATCGAACTATGGGGTGTTTGGAAGTCATCGTAAAACTCCGAAAGAACTTGTTTTCTACGTAATTACTATTATTGTACAGTTGTACAGCAATCTTATCTTTTGTTGATTGTAATATTAACCTGTTTTGCCCAAGGCCTCACGTATCTAGAACGTTCCTAACTACTTCTGTTTTTTTCCGTGTATTGTTCTGTGTTTCCCTAAACGTCAAATTTCTACTACATTCCAGATATATTTATATTTTCTCATTTTTGCATTTACTTTATTATACCACCCGCATCCAACCCCACCAAGAGACATGAAAGGTGCCCCTATTTCAGTTTCCATATTTTCTCTTCTGATCAAACCCCCCCTCCCCTTCCCCCTCTTTTCTAGTCTATGTGACCCCCTAGCGGCGATATGACACGTATTGAGAACCAGTATTCAAATAAAATTACCGATTGCTCCCCACAAGAGCCTCCTAATATTGCAAACATTAAAACGATAGAGGCAAGAATATCGGCTGCCATTATGAAGTATTTGCTCCTAGAGTTTGAAGCTCGTTGTTTTTACAACTCTCAACCATTCCAAAAGACATAAGAAGACCTACCGAGCTAATCAAGTAGACGCTTCTGTCCCTCTGAAAGGTCTTTCGTCCACTCGTCAAGAGCTTGTTTTTGTGGCTGTTTGCCAAAGCGTAATTGCATAGTTTCGCCATTTATCAGTGGAAAAGCCGGAAATTGCAGTACTCGCTGGCATCGCCCGACCGTCACGATAGTTTTTTTTCCCTCTAAAGCACTTCAGTGGACGCCGATCGATTCCTCGCTGAAATAATGGCTATAACGATGTAACTCTATAGATTCCAAAGAAAACTAACTCCCAAAGTGCGCACTGTTATAAAGATCTGTTGTATGGAAACAAACTTCAAGAAAATCTGGCATAATGAAGATTCCTTGGGTGCATTGTAACATGAGACACAATAACAGCTATAGATTCTGATGCACACTGGGGATCAAGTAACTTCATTTACATTACATGTTCAAACGTTATTTATGCCAGAAAAATATATCCTCTTTGTTTAGCATTAAATGTGGTCAACACTATAACATCATCCACCTGAGGTTAGGCAAGTATACAGTAGAAAATGGTCGTAGTTCTGTGTAACCCTTCTAAAGTTCACGTGTTTGAGGTTTAGCGTTGTGAATATGTTATTATGTTGGTATAGAGATATTCTGATAGAAATATTGCCGTAAGGATTCTTTAATTGCGATATATTTGACGCAAAGTATTCAATTACTAATGTAACAAAATAGTTATGATTTTGCATAATAATTTAGACAGACAACCACACTTCCGACCAGCCAACCTTCAAACCAACAGACCAACCAACAAACATACCCATCCGATCAACCAACCAACCCATCGACCAACCAACCAATCGATCCAACCGACCAACCGACCGCTCCGACCAACTAACCAACCTTTCCTTCCTGCCAACCGATCTTTCGACCAACCAAACAACTGATCAGCCTTTCCACCAACCGGCTAACGGACATTCCGATCAACTAATCAACCTTCCAGCTAACCTTCCGACCAACCAACCAACCGACCTTCTGACAAACAAACCATGCTATCAACCAACCAACCCACACATCCGACCGAGCCAAACAACATTTCGACCAACCAACCAACCGATCAAACGTTCGACCAACTAACCAACCTATCGACCAACGAACCAGCTATCCGACCAACTAACCTTCAGTTCAACCAATCGACCAACCATCCGACCACTTAAGCATCGAAACTTCTGAACAATCAACCGACTAACTAAACAACGGACCAATCAACCGCCCAACCTTCCGACCAAGCAACCAACACATCTCCCCAACCAACCAGCCTACCTTCCGACCAACCAACCCATTCGATCAAGCAACCTATCCTTACAACCGATTAACATACCAACCATCCGATCACCAACCATCCGACCAGTCAACCAAGAAACCCATTCGACCAACCAACCAACTCGTCCTAATATCCCATTAACATACCAACCATCCGACTAACCAACCATACGATCAAACAACCCATTCGACAGAACAATCAACCAATAAACCAACCATTATACAAACTAACTGTCCAAATAATTACCTAACTATCCAACTACCTACCTAACAAGCTAACTAACATGCTAAGTAGCTAGTTAAATATCCAACCAATAAGCTAGCTATGTAATTAACTAACTAATTACCCAACTAGCCAACTAACCAACACAACATCTTGCTAACCAACCAACCAACTAACTAAACAAAAGACCGATAGACCAACTGACTGACTCTCTTATTCATTAATTAACTGACTAAATAATCAATCTGCTGGAACTGACTAAATAATCAATCTGCTGGAACTGACTAAAAATCAATCTCCTGGCACCCAAATGATATTTAAACCACTTACAATGCAATAAAAAACTGATAAGCATATTCCATCTGTATCCATGGATATATTCTGTGTCCCATTCCTTGTGAATATCGGCTCCATCTCAGTGACGTCCCTCATGGTCTCTCCGTATATCATTATATCTTAGTTTTATAAGTCTCCTTGTTCCCCGTCGTTCAATGTTCCAAGTCATTGATCTTATAGTTATAGAAGATGATATCTATAGAAGATGATATCTATAGAAGATGATATCTATAGAAGATGATATCTATAGAAGATGATAGTTATAGAAGATGATATCTATAGAAGATGATATCTATAGAAGATGATATCTATAGAAGATGATGGCTATAGAAGATGATAGCTATAGAAGATGATATCTATAGAAGATAATATATATAGAAGATGATAGATATAGAAGATGATAGTTATAGAAGATGATAGTTATAGAAGATGATAGTTATAGAAGATAATATATATAGAAGATGATAGTTATAGAAGATGATATTTATAGAAGATGATAGTTGTAGAAGATGATAGTTGTAGAAGAATATAGAAGATGATATCTATAGAAGATGATATCTATAGAAGATGATAGTTATAGAAGATGATATTTATTGAAGATGATAGTTATAGAAGATGATAGTTATAGAAGATTATAGTTATAGAAGATGATAGTTATAGAAGATGATAGTTATAGTAGAATATAGAAGATGATAGCTATAGAAGATGATAGCTATAGTAGAATATAGAAGATGATAGTTATAGAAGATGATAGCTATAGTAGAATGTAGAAGATGATATCTATAGATGATGATAGCTATAGTAGAATATAGAAGATGATAGTTATAGAAGATGATAGTTATAGTAGAATATAGAAGATGATAGTTATAGAAGATGATAGCTATAGTAGAATATAGAAGATGATAGCTATAGAAGATGATACCTATAGAAGATGATATCTATAGAAGATGATATCTATAGACGATGATATCTATAGAAGATGATAGCTATAGAAGATGCTATCTATAGAAGATGATATCTATAGTAGAATATAGAAGATGATAGCTATAGAAGATGATATCTATAGACGATGATATCTATAGACGATGATATCTATAGAAGATGATAGCTATAGAAGATGATATCTATAGAAGATGATATCTATAGTAGAATATAGAAGATGATAGCTATAGATGATATCTATAGAAGATGATATCTATAGAAGATGATATCTATAGAAGATGATAGCTATAGAAGATGATAGCTATAGAAGGTGACAGCTATAGAAGATGGTAGCTATAGAATAATTTTTTCATTGGTTTTCTGAGTGTGTGCCAAATATATCCATTATCTTTTCTTATTCGGGATGGTGGGTGAGCAGAAGAGTTCTCCAAGAGATTTTAGCCTGTTTGTCTCCATATCTCTTCATTTCTTATGTTGTAAAGCTACCTACCGTTTAGTTTTATTCTCCCTGGATATATTCACCAAGTGTGCAGTTATTCACGAAATGTGCAGTTATTCACGAAATGAGCAATTATTCACGAAATGTGCAATTATTCACGAAATATGCAATTATTCACGAAATGTGCAGTTATTCACGAAATGTGCATTTATTCACGAAATGTGCAGTTAATCACGAAATGTGCAGTTATTCACGAAATGTGCAGTTATTCACGAAATGTGCAGTTATTCACGAAATGTGCAGTTATTCACGAAATGTGCAGTTATTCACGAAATGAACAATTATTCACGAAATGAGCAATTATTCACGAAATGTGCAATTATTCACGAAATGTGCAATTATTCACGAAATGACTGTCGTATAATGTTATAATGTGCTGTTTGATGTGATTGTTCAAGTTCATGAGGATTATATTTTACTATCTTCATATTTATGTTAAATATCCTGATTTAGTTGTATGTGTGTGTATTCTGATTTAGTTGTATGTGTTTTGTATCCTGATTTAGTTGTATGTGTTTGTATCCTGATTTAGTTGTATGTTTTTGTATTCTGATTTAGTTGTATGTGTTTGTATCCTGATTTAGTTGTATGTGTTTTGTATCCTGATTTAGTTGTATGTGTGTGTATTCTGATTTAGTTGTATGTGTTTTGTATCCTGATTTAGTTGTATGTGTTTGTATCCTGATTTAGTTGTATGTGTTTGTATCCTGATTTAGTTGTATGTGTTTGTAACCTGATTTAGTTGTATGTGTTTGTATCCTGATTGTGTTGTATGTGTTTGTATCCTGATTGTGTTGTATGTGTTTGTATCCTTATTTAGTTGTATGTGTTTGTATCCTTATTTAGTTGTATGTGTTTGTATCCTTATTTAGTTGTATGTGTTTGTATCATTTCCAAAACCCCAAATGCTGTTCTAGTTCTGACAGTCCTCGGCTTTGCGTATTTTACTGTTCCTTCTGTTCCATCAACAACACTATCAATACCTTTTTCTGTTCCATCAACAACACTACCAATACCATTTTCTGTTCCATCAACAACATTACCAATACCATTTTCTGTTCCATCAACAACATTACCAATACCATTTTCTGTTCCATCAACAACACTACCAATACCTTTTTCTGCTCCATCAACAAAACTACCAATACCATTTTCTGTTCCATCACCAACACTCCCCTTGCACGTAAAGCATCAGCCACTTAGATAACATCGTCAGCTACATTCATTGGATTCTAATGAGTGGCGTTGCTTCTCAGAAAGCTCTACAGAGATAAAGTAAAGTTATACAGAGAATTACACTCGCAAGATGAAATCATAAAGCGGGAGAAATATTGGCAGAAGAAAAAATCGTATTCAGGAAGAACAGAAATATTGTAGAAAATTTTTAATCTATTCCTAATAAGTGAAAATCACTTTCGACACCAATGCTATCTATGACACAACTTTATTGAATTCACAAAAGCTTTTGACTGTGTTTGGCATAAAGTCTATGAAAGAGTTTCTTTTTCTTCTGCGTTCAGCATCTGTGGTCATGCTATACCGTCAGGCTTGTCGTCAAAAGTCCACTGTCTTCTCCAGGTCAGAGCGGCTGCCCCATAGCGTTTGCCTCAAGTCTGTATCCTCTGGCCAGGTCTGCTGTCTCTGCTCTTTGTATGTTGGACAGTCCTAAAGTATGTGCTCCGGAGTCTGGGTTCCGGATCCACATGGACGTTCATCTGTGTATGAGATCCTTAATCGATAAAGGTGACCCAACAGTCTGCAGTGGCCTGTTCTAAGGCGAAATATTGTGGTCTGTTGAAATCTTTAGAGGAGATGTATTGCATCATGTTCGTATTCCCCTTCCATTTCTTTCTTCCACTTTCCTGTGTATGTGTTGCGGATTATTGTTTTTACTTCTCCGTAAGACAGTGGGTGTCTGTGTTGCTCCATTTCGCTTCCTGCCTTTGACAGAGCATTCGCTTTCTCATTTCCCATGATTCCACAGTGTGATGGTATCCACTGAAGGGCAATAGCTGTTGATTTTTGGATCTGTCTTAGCTCATGTCCAATGTTGCGCAGCAGGCTTTCATTTCTGTTGCATGAAAGAGTTTAATTCCGACAGCAAAATCATTGCCGTCGTAGAGACGATATATCAAGACACAGAAAGTGATTAGTTCATAGACAAAGAAATCGGTGGATTTTTCAGAACTAATGTTGGCGTGCGACAAGGATGATTACTTTCACCAACATTTACTTTTCAGTCAGTCAGTCAGTACCTCGTTTGCCAAGTTTGGCACATAGGGCGGATGTCATAGTTCTCCATGCCTGTCGGTCAGTTGCTAGGGATTGCAGTTCTTGTGCATTTATGCCTGTTGATTTTAATTCATTCATAAATGTTCTTCTGAGCGTTGTTTTTGGTCTTCCCTGTATTATTTTCCAGTCTGGTGTCTACATGAGGGTTTGTCGTCGGATTCTGTCTTCCTTCATTCTAAGTACATGGCCGATGTATGTCCAGCGGCGTTTTCTGAAAATGTTCATCACGTATTCCTGTTTTGTCTACTCTCTTAGTATGTTGTTTGATTTGAAGTCTTTCCAATTAGTATTTGTGATTTTTCTGAGGCATCTATTCTCGAAGGCAACTAACTTCTTAACCATTATTGCGGTAGATTTGCAACTTTCACATCCATATGTCAATGACGGAATCACACTTGCATTGAATAGTCGCAGTTTGATGTGTTTACTTGCGATCTTCGATCTCCATATGTTTGAGACTTTTTGTTAAAGACGTTGGAGGCGATAGCGATTCGAGTGTTGATTTCTGAGTTGGTATCCCCGTCTGCTGTTATCTTGCT
The DNA here is from genome assembly GCA_034231615.1 of Meghimatium bilineatum. Classification (NCBI taxonomy): domain Eukaryota; kingdom Metazoa; phylum Mollusca; class Gastropoda; order Stylommatophora; family Philomycidae; genus Meghimatium; species Meghimatium bilineatum. The sequence continues at coordinate 93,580,403 of CM067322.1, read as the reverse complement.
TCCCAAATATACGAAATTTGAAACGTTGTCTAGTATATTATCATCTAGTTTAATTGATTCTGTCAGGCCGGTAAAGTTCATGATTTTCGTTTTATGTGTGTTTATTTGAAGGCCTAACTTTGAAGGCTATTTACTTGTACCAACACTATTTAACATTTACGTAGATGTTATCATGAGGGAAGTGTTAGAGGAAACCCAATCAACAGCAGCGATCGAAGGTTGCCGTATTTCTAATCTCCGCTTCGATGATGACATGTATCTGATGGCGGTAACAGAGGCGGAGCTACAGGAGTTAACAAGACTGGAGCTATCTAGAAAACAACTAGGCATACAAATGAAGACATATAATAGTATACTTATGATGAATAGGTGTACTAGGGTAGTCTAATCCAATATAAAGTGTAAATAATCACATGCTTGATGTGCTCTCAAAGTTTTCTTATCTTGGAGCAGAGATTAGTGGTAATAGTGAATCGACGGCTGCAGTAAAAAAGAAACCACTGACAATGTCCACCGCCGTCATGACAAGATTAGCCACAATTTGGAAAGGCATGATCACCATCCGTGCTAAGATCAACATATACATTTTTGGTTTTGTCAATATTTCCCTGTGTCTCTGCTAGAACTGGACTCTAGCTGCAAATTCAGAGAGAATAATTCAGGTGTATTAAAACAAATACTATACACGTGTGCTGGTTTGTATTTGTTAAAATAGAAGAAAAGAAAGGTTCTAACATAAGACAAATACGTATGTCCATTACATTATTAAATTATAGGCGAGTCAACAAGAACCACTGTTAATAATCGTGAAACTTCGTAAACTCTGGTGTTACGGGCAAGTGAGGAGATATTTCACGATAACAAAAGATATTCTCCAAGGTACGGTGGAGGGTTGAAGAAGATGCGGTGATAGAAGAAGACATGTCTGGATACTATAAGGTTCCAAACTCATCAGCATGGTAAAGGATAGAAAAACGTGGGCATCTTTCTGCATCGATTATCTCAAAGTGACACTGCTATGAACCTCACGGGTTATAGTTTTTATTACTATTATTAAACACAAACAGACAAAGAGAAGTGGTGAAGCTATCGAGAACAATGAACCAAACAAGAAGCATAAGTACAAATTGGATTATAAAGTAAAACGTAAAGTAACCCATAGCATTTATTAATGCCGTAGAGGTGTGAGATGTTAGCGAGCTCACTTTTCAGAGGCGCTGCAAATGAAGGTGGTAGCCATCTCCTCTCCCTCGCAGTCTTTACTTCCCGGATACAATGTGGTACCCATTTAAGGCTCGGTCGACCCAGGAGCCGTTGCGATCTGAAAAACATGTCCGCCTCAACTGGGGAATGAACCCAGGACCACTCATATACGAAGTCAGTGCTCTAACCACTGCGGCTCCCTAATTGGTACTATGATCGCAATCCAATCCCCGTTTTCACTCTTATTTCCCATTAGTGCTTACCGATGTATTCTTTGTTTAATTTATCTAAATATTAGATCAATAAATAATGAATATTTAATTGAAATATTAATTTTGTAGGGTTATGGTTACGGTTAGTTGTTTTACATAACTAATCCTAACCCTAACCCTAAATATACTATATTTAAATTAATAAATGATAAACATAAACTGATAACCATTGGCAAGGGAAATAATCACACTGGTAGGTACTACTTTACGCAACCTGGGTTGGATTGCGATCATTGTACCTAAACATTGAAGCTACTTGCTACTTTGCAAATACAAATAAATTGCATTCAATTTGAAGAAGAACATTCGTGAATTTCTAACGGTATGAATAACGCTCTGTCTGAATCATGTATCTACTCGTATTATGCTTGTGTACATCTATAAAATAGTTTTAAATCGTTCAGTAGTTTGTGTTAGTTAGCTAATTAGTTAGTAATTTAATTAGTTAGTCAGCTAGCTAACTAATCATTTACCTAACTTATTAGTTATTTGGTTAGCTGGTTAGTTAGTGAGTTCATTATTAATTATCATTATTTTTATCATTGTTATTCTACTTGTTCATTACATTTATTGTTCTCATGCCAAGCTCATCTTCGCTTGCGAAGGAGGAACAGCGTCATCATTATTATTAATTATTATTCATTAAATTCGATTGTTAGTAATAGTGTGTTAGTAATAGATATTAATAGTGTGAATAGATTCTTACATTGATTGGTAAGTATTCAATTAGATTTTAAGTGACTGAACTATAGAATTAATTGTATTAGTGGGTGAAATATTTAGCTAGTGAATCATATAGAAGATGCAATCACTACATCCTGGCATATCATCAAGTTGTGGACCGATGGTTCGATGTGCAGCAAGAGTGATCGTTCGGCTACCTAACATCACGAAGATCATTATTTGATTCGTGTATTTCAGTAGATGAAGCTGACTATGAATAAATTATGAAGAAAGTTAATATGAAGAAAGTTAATATGAATAAAGTTAATATGAATAAAGTTAATATGAATAAAGTTGATATGGATAAAGTTAATATGAATAAAGTTGATATGGATAAAGTTAATATGAATAAAGTTGATATGGATAAAGTTAATATGAATAAAGTTGATATGGATAAAGTTAATATGAATAAAGTTGATATGGATAAAGTTGATATGGATAAAGTTAATATGAATAAAGTTGATATGGATAACGTTAATATGTATCGTCCTCGGATAGCTTGTAGATGGCAATAATCGAAGGTCTTCCAGTGCGTCTCTGTCGATTTGATGCAACATTTCTCTAATTTGTCTGATTTATGTTATTATTAACGTAATATGCTTAGTGTCTCAAAATTCGTCATTTAGATATGTACTTCTCTTGATGTATTCTGCCCACATTCTCAGAATCACCTATGACTGTTTGTACTACTCTTCATGTAATATGCCTACATTTTCAGAATCTTATATGAAGATACTCTTCATGTAATATTTTCACATTCTCAAAATCACCTATGACGGTTTGTACTACTCCTGATATAACATTCCTGTAATCTCGCGTAGTCTTCCTTCTACATGCCATTAAAATTAAGTAGAATTTTCTTCATTATTGATTCCAATACATGCCTCCAACAAATCATGATTGCTAAATTCATTCTGAATACATGCTGTGTTATACATAAATCTAGAAGTAATCAACAATAATGATAATCCAACCTAGGCCTTCCCGGGGAGGATGTCAGAAAGACACACATGATTCTGTCAAATGACCACCTTAATTACTGCTGAGGTTCTGTTTTACTGCGGTTGTGGGTGACTCATTGTTGAAGAAAATGAACAATCAATGAATAGGCATTTAATGTCGGCTTGCTAGAACTTCAGTGGTATGAGATACCTGTCGACTTTCAGGAAGTTCGTTATGTATTTCAGCTGAAAATTACGCCCATATTTTATATAAACACGTTTTAGTAATGTGAATAATGAACGAAATGAAGTGGAATCCATTTATAACGTATCCTTTTATAACAAAGTATTTTATTTTACTAATGTTAACAATGAACAAAATACAGTGTAATCCCTCTATAAAGTATAACTTTATAACAAATTTCCATATTTTTGTAATGTAAATATTGAACAAAGTACAGTGAAATCACTTTATAGCGCATCGTTTTACAACGAATTTTCTTATTTTACTATTGTAAATACTTAACTACATAAACTAGAATCCCCCTATAGCATATCTTTTTATAAGAAATTTCATATATTTAACGTTTTCGAAAATTCCCAATTATATTTCTTCTTTATTGATTGCACTGTGTATAGGGAATTCCCGTTGTTACGTGGGTATTTTTTTGTTGATCAGGGCCATGCTTTTATACCGAGATTTGATTGCAGAATATGAGTGACAAAGGCAGCGTTGTTTAAAATGAATGCATCGTGTGCAACAAGTATTTATAAATATAAGTAAGTAAACATTTCTTCAATTTTACATAGAGCCACTTCTGTCATATGGAATCGAATCATGCATAATAAATAAACAATACATAAATGTTATTCGCCAGAAGAATATTGAGAATCCCATGGACAGTTGGAAAAATAACGAAGATATACTAAGGGAGATTAACACCAATGGAAAGTTACTTATCAATATCAGAAAGGAACAGGTGCAGATTTATTTGTCAGATTATGAGATGAAGAGGTTTAGAGAGTACAATGTAACAATAAGAAAAATTGAGGGGCAAAGAGAATTGGAGATGGCAAAGAGAGAAAATACTGGAGTAGTTGACATAGTGGTTGACATAGTAGTTGACATAGTACTTGACATAGTGGTTGACATAGTGGCATGGTAGAAATTCAATAGTGGAACTGATACATAGAGTGACAATTGTTAATAAGGGGGAGGGAGGATTAACAAAAGTTGACGTCAAGTATGTGTTTTATACTCAAATTACTTGCATTTTTTTGTCAAAATCTGACATAAATCATTTATGTTTTTCTAACTTTATCTTTATAATAAACAAACTGGAAAGTGGGAGATTGGAGGCAACAGAGATGTGGTTCTACAGAAGAATGCTGAGAATACCAGGGACTGCCAGAAAAACTAATGTAGAGGTGTTAAAAGAGTTAAATGCGTAACGGACCTTAATCAACAATATAAGAAAAAGGCAATCTTCTTTTTTTGGCCACTTCATGAGACAGGCAGGTTTAGAGAACATAATCACAACAGGCAAGATTGAAGGCACCAGAGACAGAGGGCGACAACGTGAGAAAATATTAGACAGTTTGACAACCTGGCACGGCAAAGAAACAACAACGACTTTGATACATAATACTGTGGACAGAGAGCTGTGGAGAGCCATGACCGCCTACGCCACCCGGCATGGCACCTGATGATGATGAACTTTATCTGCTGTTTTTATGAACTTTATCTGTTTGGGTTTCTGATTTTTGCACTAAAGCAAGAATTCGTGAAAAATCATAATCCAAGCAATCGGGAATTGAACTAGGTCCGCTCGGATGGCACACGTTCGCCTCGTAACTTGAGTCAACAGATTTTTCATCTTCGTCCACCACTAATCAAGTGGGTGCATCAAGTTTACGCCGTCAGTGGTCCTGCCTGACAGCACAACTCACATAGCTCTTCCAAAATATATGGAACCTGGAAGCGATATCACAAGACTTAAAGGATGCTTCCATCATACATTTATACAAGAGAAAAGGATATCGCCTAGCTTGCGATAACCATCGAGCCATATCCCTGCTCTTTATAGCACGCAAGATCCTGGCTAGGGTCCTGTTAAACAGACTGCAAACCCATCTTGAGGCAGGACTCCTCATAGAGAGCCATTGTGCTTCCGACAAGTCAAAGGTACGGTGGACATTATATTCACTGCTAGATAACGACAGGAATAGTGTCGCGAATAGAACATTGGTCTCTACACTACATTTGTTGACCTATCTAACGCATTCGACACTGTAAATCGTGAAGAACTATAGAAGATTATGGCCAAATTTGGATGTCCCGAAAAATTTACCAACATAGTTCGCCAGTTTCATGATGGTATGACAGTCTGTGTGCAAGATCACAGCGCATACTCTACCAGTCTTAAAAACATACAGGAGAGCATGGACCTCTTTTCTTTGGCCTGTAATGTGTTCTGTCTCACCATCAGAACCGCGAAGACATTAGTAATGTATCAATCAGCGCCTGGTGTCCACTACACAGAATCAGTAATCACAGTAAGGGGATAAACCTCAATAATGCCAATAAATTTTAATATTTCGGCAGCATCTTATCGCAAACTGCGACGACAGTTGACAAGGATCTTGCCCTGCGTATTGCTCTTGCCAGTGCGGCATTAAGGAGATTTCGTGTTTCGTGCCATCATCTGGATCAGACGTGGTCTGTTTGACAACTAAGTTAGACGTGTACCGCGCAGTGGTTCTACCAACACTATTTTTATGCTGCGTCATCATGGGCTGTCTATGCTCGACAGCTTAACTTGTTCCACTTTCGGTGCCTAAGAAACCTCATGGGAGTTGGCAGGATCGAGTACCAGACACGGAAATACTTCAAAGTCCCGTATACAAAGCATCCATGTCCTGCTGACTAGGTCCCAACTCCGCTGGACTGGTCACATCGTTCATATGACAGACAAGCGCCTTCCAAAGAGATTATTCTACAGGGAGCTGTTCGACGGTAAACGTTGACGCAGAGGGAAGAAAAATCGCTTCCAGGATCACATAAATAACTCGCTCAAGCACTGCATCATCGATCCTAGCTAATGGGAGACTACAGCCCTAGATTGCATAGCTTGGCACACCCCTATCACTGCTGGAATCAAAATTTGAAAAAGAAAGAACGCTATGGACAATTTACAAGCGACGAAAGCGGAAGGACAAATCCAAACACTCTCCTACTTCAAACCCTCTGCACTCATGCATGTACTGCAATAGAACTTTCCTGGCACGAATCGGGCTTATCGTACATCTACTAACTCACAAACTAAATTAGACAATCACAAATGTTTTCTTCTGACTTGTTCATCACATTTTACTGTTTTTATGTCATGCTCATCTTCGCTTACAAAGGAGGAAAATAATCATCATCATGTCATCATATCTAGTGGTCAGAAACGAACCTTCAACATCCCTTTTCTCTTGCTTTGGTGATACACTCTGCTAGACTGTATCCTGTTCATCTCATGATGTTTCTCTGCAACTGGTATGTCTGCCAACCTCTTGCTCACCACACATCGACTCTACCTTCATGTAAGGTCTCCAACAATGTGTCCCGTCTTTTAGTATGTCCAAAATACTTTATATTGTTGTATCTTTATTTTGTAAATATTTACTTTTTGATACGTGGTGTTGTTAGAACTTTTCTGTTCTTTTCTTCTATTTTCATGAAGTTATCCACATCGCAGAGGCATCAATTTGTCTCATGTTGTTTGTTCATTGTCCATGTTACTGAGCCATAGATATAATAGATGTTGCATTTTATAATTCTCACTTTTGATCATTTTAACCAACGCAATACCAGTATTGGAACACTTCAAACGACAACTGATCAAGTGGTTTTCACACGTACCCAGGCTACCAACAGAAAGCATGACATAAATGGCCATGACACATAGACATAACGGTTATAACGCCTGAGGCAGACCATGTAAAAGATGGATCACAGAAATTAAAAAAACCACAGGAGCAAGCTTACAAACAGCACACACGAAGACCATCTGCAGAGAACTTCTACCACCCCCTGACGTTGCAAGGTAAACAAGGGTCACAGCCTATAGATAGATATGTAATTTTAATCACAACGCATCTCGTTCTCTGGAATACATCTTCTCCTTCTTTAGCGTTCATTCTCAAACTCCCACTGAATTTCTCTTGTAACAGGACAATGATCCTACAAGATTTCCAGTTTAATGTAGTCCAGAGAATGGAAATGCGTTGTGTTGCCGTTATATTTGCCCCAATGGCCAACACATCCGTCTTTGGCGGTATACATCCTGTTAATTTGCAGGAGTTTGAGAATGAACGTGGAAGAATAAGTTGGTAGATTGCTTACATGTCAATAATTTCCTCATGTCATTGAAATTACCAATAAGTGCATATAACAAAAGAATATATGAGCGTAAAGCTAAAGGTAGACAAAGAAGACAGTTGATAGAAAACATCAAGATACCCTTGAACATAGACAAAGTGCAACTAAGACGAAACATCTGACGTTGGAACGACAGCTTAAGCTCCCACCCCTACGCTTAACGGCAAGTGTGAATACGATCAACTATCATTCACCTAGGGACAGACAAAGACAAATTGAAAATACTTTTAGCCATTCATATTCTCCTTTTAACTATACATACAATCGCAATCAAAAACTTAGATTCACGTTGAAAACACTTTAAAAGTCTAAAATAGTAAATTACAATAGTCAACATTATCGGAAACCAATAAACTATTTGCGCGTATGAAAACTGACGTCTATAACATCGTTGTTTCAGTGCTAGATAGGATTTCACGCACTCTAAAAACTAGTGCGTTTGTCATCCATACACCGGAAATGTTTACGTTTTAATGGCAGGATCACAGGAAGAAGACATCAGATGGTGTCAAAGGGTCAGGAATACCGAAGCAGCAAGTGTCAACTGGATTTCTTTTTGTATATTTATTTTGGCTTCCGTAATATGATTATATGAAAACTTTTTTAGTCTCAAGTGGCAGATTTCACTGTGGGTTCTCTGGCCAATTTATGTCGAATATTTAAGCCATAAAACGAAGTGTATTTTTTGACAGCCTTTTATTCATAAAATAAATTATTTTCTGAAAGTCTTTTAGTTATAATACAAAGTACTTTCTGAAGTAGTTTCGTCATAAAATAAATAATTCTCTGAAGGAATAGTTTAGTCATACAACAATGTATTCTCTGAATGAATACTTGATTTTTTATTCTTGATTAGAAACTGGCTTCACAACACGTGGGACATTCCCATAAGTGCTCCGCCCTCCGTTCCTGCATCCATCCCAGTGTATGTACACTCAGAGTCCCGGTCAGGTTATAATTGTGTGATCTTCAGAACTTTCCTAACAATTTACTTTTCCTTCCTTCACCTCTAGATACTCTCATTTCTAACAGTCTTTGTATGTTTTTGTTCTTAGCCGCACTGACATCATCTTCATCTTGAAATGAATTTATTACTGCCTTCATTAAGTCTGCTTTATCTCTTCTCAGCAATGTACCGTCTATCGCCGCATTGCCTGTCAATAAGTCGGCTCTCTCGTTTCCTCTGACCCCAGCATGACCAGGGCAGTATATCCATGTAATGCTCTGGACAAATGAGTTGTTCAATAAGTCCCACCATTCTTTTCTTAGCATGAACTTTTCTATCTTTCGCAGCATGCTTTGAGTGTCTGTATTACCGAGTGTGTTGATGTATCAGTTACCAAGTGACCAAGTACATGCTGTAACTTCCTAAAAATGCTATCAACCAGCTTCTACCTGGGGATAGACAATAGACAATACCAACGTTAACAAGAATGTGGACATTTAGCTCTGTGATATGATCATAGATAGTGAAGTGCCCTTATTTAGCTCTGTGATATCATCATAGATAGTGAAGTGCCCTTATTTAGCTCTGTGATATAGTGAAGTGCCCTTATGTAACTCTGTGATATGATCACTAACGTGGATGACCTTATTGAGCTCTCTGATATCATTGTTGTCATTGATTAGGTATTTGATTATCCTCTTTGCACACTGGGCATGTCCATAGGAGCTCAGATCTCTGTTTCAGAAAATCGTTCAGTGTATAACGGCTGATTCCAGTTCTATGTTGGTTCAACGCTGATTTTTTATTGAAATCTTTCTTAAGTGTTCTCTACTGACCACACATATACTCACTCCCAATTCGTGCATTCTCTATATTGACTCATGCTCATTCATCTCCAAATCCTCTGATCGTGTGGACTCACGAAGAGCAATGAGTATGTCTGCTAGGTCCATAGTCTGACAATCTGTTATGTTTGCGAGGCGAGTTAATTGATCGGCCTGTTCGTTTCACTACATATCCGCGTATTCGGGAGCAAGGATAAGCGTGTTTTTTTCCATAGTGAGGCCTGCATTTTAACTTTCTCCAATGACTCCACACCTCGCTGTCATTGATGTCCTCTGTTATCTCTGTGATATGATCGTAGGAAGCGGTGTCCTTATTCAGGTCTGTGATGGTTGGTTGGCTGATATTCCCAGGAATCGCGAACAGTTTGCTGTTACTTCCTATGTGCAGTGGGATGGTTTCTCAGAGTTCTCTTTCATACCCAGGAGTTTCATAAATTGGCTGTCGGCTTAATGCAATGTGTATTGAAGAAGCCTTCTACTCTGTGGGGGTATATGCCACGAGACGAGCTGATAGTTTGTCTGAGTCACCTATTGTGTGCCTTCCCTCCGACGAGGCGCTTCGCAACAAGCGAGACATTCATCGTAAAGGAAGACCATTCCATTATCACCTACTGTGGCTCTAGCTCCACGATATAATTTTTTCTGTATAAACTGTATTGGGCAATGGAGGCAAGCGAATTAGACTCAGGGTTGATTTAATACACCTTCCTAGACGAGGAGCTGCCTGTCAAACACGTCGGGGGTTTGGGATCTGATCTGCGCATTTCTCACACACTCGCCTCATCCGTCTAAGATGGCCTTCAATATATCTGCAGAGGTGGCCTGGTTTGACTTCCACCGTTGCGTTTGTCACCCAAAGAAGTAGGTAGAACGAGGACCTTCGTAGTCGGCGAACAATTTTCGTATTAAAAAGACACCCTTTCCCCTCTATGTTTTTGGATACTTAACCCAATTCCTCTCTGTATGAGCCATGTTGCGCAACGGCGAAAGTCGAGTTAGACTACGTTTGCGATGTGTTCGAAGACAAGGACTTGCTTCCCGTCTACTTTGCCTACAGCGTCCAGAGTATCAACACTGCCACGGACAGAAGTTTTTAACAATGTGCTTCCCGAATAATTACTGTAGTTTCATTGCCACTGTATCGTTTTTTCATACAGAACGCTGCCCTCTAGCGCGTGTTGCTTTTTCCAGATTCAGTGTGTACCCATAAAGATCATTATATCTTAACGAGATCTACCCATATCGGAACATTTGGGGTGTCTCCAATGTTTCTTCATTTTTAGCTGCATTAAGTCAACTGTGTGTTGCCAGTGCTTGGTGTGATGACGTAGATGCCTCGGAAATAGTGCATGTCTTTATGCAAGCAATTCGCAAACCATTTACAGCCTCTACATCCACGGACACGAGCCTAAATGTGTTGGCGAGTAAGATAGGAAAATTAGCCGTAGTTCTGTTTCCAGGATGCACCACGTGGTGACACCTTAAAGATCTTGATTATGTGCTAACCCTGAGTCTGCACGAGAGCAATGCGAGACCATTTGCACACCTAAGCTCTGTGATATCATTGTTGGCAGTAATGTCCTAATTTAGATCTCTAATACAATCGATGGTGGCGTCCTCATTTAGCTCTCTAATACAATCGATGGTGACGTCCTCATTTAGCTCTCTAATACGATCGATGGTGGCGTCCTCATTTATCTCAGTGATATGGCTGGTGGTAGTGATGTCCTCATTTATCTCAGTGATATGGCTGGTGGTAGTGATGTCCTCATTTATCTCAGTGATATGGCTGGTGGTAGTGATGTCCTCATTTATCTCAGTGATATGGCTGGTGGTAGTGATGTCCTCATTTATCTCAGTGATATGGCTGGTGGTAGTGATGTCCTCATTTAGCTCAGTGATATGGCTGGTGGTAGTGATGTCCTCATTTAGCTCAGTGATATGGCTAGTGGTAGTGATGTCCTCATTTAGCTCAGTTATATGACTGTTGATAGTGATGTGCTTTACTTCTCGTGAGCTATGCTGCATTCCTAATTAAGGTCATTTTATCGGAACGTCGATTTTGGTTTCCGTTTGTGATTAAGTAAAAGTAAAGTTTCTCTTAACCACACCTGAGGCCTACAGGAAATACGGCGTTATGCCGTATGTTCATGGACCATCGACATATGGTGTGGTCGGTATCACTTGCCGCCTTTACTTTCCTAAAAGTTCTGGTACCAAATTCCTTATTCTGGGTCTATCTAGGCAGGAAACGTAATTAATATTAAAAAATTTCGTCTGAACTGGGAATTGAACCTTGGATTTCAAACCCGTTTATGCATACTCTGTACACGAAAATCGGACTATTATAGACTAAATGGTGACTATTTCACACACATACACGCCCCTCCCCCCAACAATGTGCAGTATACTATTGGGCAGCTGACTAAATGATATATGATATATCTAGCCTATTAGAAAATACTCAGTAACTATTGAATACACCGAATATACCTCTAATGACGCCGAAGACGGATGTGTAGGACCATTGTCGCAAATGAAACCGCGACACAAAGCCATTCCATTCTCTGGACTACATCCTGCTGGAAATCTAGTAGGACTATTGTCCTGCTCTAAGAGAAATCCAGCGGGAGTTTGAGAATGAACGCCGAAGAAGAGGAAGAAAATACAAGGAATTGTTTTCTTAAATGACAAGTAACAATTTTAATCCAAATTCTCTCTATTTATTCTGAAAAAAAAACATGAATACAAGAATACACCATTTCCCCAAAACGTAGACTTGTCATCACATGTTAACTTACAAAACGTTTTATTTTTCGTGAAGATCGGAAAAGGATTTAGTGTTTGACGGGGAGGGAGAGTATTCACTGATTATATTATAATCCCCTCCCTCTTCCACGTGTATCTTTGGGGAATATTTAACAGCACCACAGAGAGTACTGGTTACGACCTTATCGTCAGCTGCGTTCCCAGGGTGCTGCAGACACACAATTGTGATTAAACCACTGATAATGGCACGACCAGGTCGAGACCAACAACAACGTCACCAGCTGTTGCCAGCACAGTTTGAGTTGTCAACCGCTGCCTCACCTGATAACATTCAACAATTTTTTGCAATGGGGAATGCTGCAGCTGAAGAGGTTTACTTTAGAAAAGCTTTCACACACTACCATTTTCAATACAATTCTCTACGGTTTCCTTTATATAACAATTTGGGATGGCTTTTGTTTACCGAGTTACTTACAAGTCATATGAAATTGTGATTTCTTTACATGTTGTCTTCTCTTTATACCTTTATTCTTCATTGTTGTATTTTTGTTCTATCTTGAGTATTTATCGATTTTATGTTTGATGTTGTCCAAGCGTCATCTGAGAATTCAATTTTGCAAATAAATACCGGATCATTCTTGTGAATTTTGTGGTAATAACTAATGTATAATGAAGCGTTCGTTAGTTTAAGGACAAGTGGTATGCATTATAATTTACTAAGAGGTATAATATGCGGATTAATAATCTATCAAGTAGTTCAGAGAGATATAAGGAGGATTAATAATATATTTAGTAGTTCACTCAGAGAGATTGTCTGATTAATAATATATTTATTAGTTTACTCAGAGAGATTGTATTATGACCAATACTATGGGGTGCAAAGGGAACGCATTGCTCTAGGCGGTCCCAGGGTTAGCAGATAACCAAGATCCCAAATGTACCTCCACGCGGTGCACCCTGAAAACATAAATACAGCAGCTCGAGCTGATTCTGGCCAAATCATTTGGGGATCGTGTCCAAGAATGTGGAGGTAGCAGATGCAAAGAGATTTGACTGCACAAGAGACAGACAATATCTCCGACACCACCAGCATCACCACATATAGCGACACTGTCGACATACAGTGAAGCAAGTCAGTCCAGTCCGAACATTGGAGGGGCTGCCAATGTAAAATGCACGTAAAGGTAGATACATGGCGAGAGACAAAAAGATTTCATACCGAGTACAATGAAACAATGAAAGGGCAGAACAGCGCTAGAGGGCAGCGCGAACTGCAAATAGAAAGTGAAAAGTCCCTAGGAAAGGGGAACTACAAGCTCCGTCAGCTCGAGACGAGCTTCTAGTTACCTGTGTTCCTTACAGGCAGAGACCCAGACCCATCCATTGGCGTTTGGTAAAGCAAGAAGACCTAACCCAACTCTTATGTCGAGCCTTCCTAAACCGGAAATATGCTCGCGAAGAGAAAGGGTTCTGTACCCGATGGGCTTAGGCACAAAAGGGACAACGATTTAGCCCTGGCCCAACTCTACTGTCAGGTTTTCCTACACCGTAAATACACTTGAAGAGAGAAAGGGTTCAGTACCTGATGGGCTCAGGCGCTATTGGGACAAGAACGCTCATCTCGAGAACGCCTTGCTCTCAAACGCGTGGTGTGAGACTCGAACTTGGACAAGGGATACACGATGTCGGTGAATGACACATCGGCTAAGAGGGCGAAAGAGCCAGGGTCCAACTCCTCTGTTGAGTTCTTCCACTTATGGAACCAGGCTCACGGATGAGAAACGGTTCAGTACCCAATGGGCACAGGCACAGCACGTCCAATTACACGAGGCAAGTTCATAGACAGTGGAACACCTCGTGCGAGTCAGACGAGAGCAAAAATCGTCTGGGCGAAGAGTCGCCACTACGCGTGCCTGGAGACAGATATAGAGGCTGTCACAGGCTGGGTAGCCCACCCGAATTGTCAAGGCATGCCGAAATCGGATCTGCTAGGCCTACAAAGCACATAACGGTGGCACAACGTAATCACGCTCCCGGCGGAAATCGCACGGATATCCATGATGGTTACAATGGAGCGAAGCAAAACAAACAAACAAACAAACCAATACTATATTTGTATTTGTTCACTCCGAAAGATAATATGACCATTAATCTTACATCTGGTTGTTCACTCACGAATATTGTATGATGGTTAATCTTATATCTAATTTTCACTACGAAAGATATTATGATGATTAATTTTACATATAGTTGTTCAGTCACAAAGATTGTATGATTATTAATCTTACATCTGGTTGTTCACTCACAAAGATTGTATAATGGTTCATCTTACATCTAGTAATTCACTCAGTAGGAAAGAATGATTACTAATCTATCTCTCGTATATTTTGAAATGAATGGGTTTAGGGCAAAGAATAATATAAATTCATTCGGAAAGATAGATGCTATCAGCATTTTCCATCTTAGAAAATGACATAATGTTCTTAATTGCCTTATGAACAAGTTAAAAATATGAATTATAAAATGCTACATCTATTCTATATTAATATATGGCTGGGAAACATGGACATTAAACAAAAAATTTGAAGACAGAATTGATGCCTTTAAGACGTGGGTATATAGAAGATTATGGAGAACACCATGGAAAGAAAAGAAAACAAACAAAGAGGTTCTAGCAACACTTTGTATGAAGAAAGAATTATTAAGAGAAATACAGATCAGGCAAATACAATATTTTGGATATATTAAAAGACCTTGTTGAAGACCTTACTTTAGGGTAAAGTCAAAGGGAAGCGAGCAAGAGGTAGGCAGAGATACAAGTGGGAGAGTAATATCACATGATGGACAGGTTACAGTCTAGCAGAGTGCACCACTAAAACAAGAGAAAGGGGATATTGGAAGTCTATTGCAGGCAACCTTCGTTGAAGAGACTGCATTTGATGATAATCAACAGAGTAAATCGTGCAGCGTTTAATCGCAGAATCCATTGAATAATATCATTGGTATCTAAATCAGTGGTAAATATGACAGAACACGCATATCACTGTCTGAATCAGTGGTAAATATGACAGAACACGCATATCACTGTCTGAATCAGTGGTAAATATGACAGAACACGCATATCACTGTCTGAATCAGTGGTAAATATGACAGAACACGCATATCACTGTATAAATCAGTGGTAAATATGCCAAATAAACTCCTATCACTGTATAAATCAGTGGTAAATATGCCAAAATAACGCCTATCACTGTATAAATCAGTGGTAAATATGGCAAAAAACGTTTACCACTGCCTAAAGCCACAGGGATAGAAAATCACCATACATGACCTCTGTACAGGACATAACAGACTGAATAAACTCGTGCACAGGATGCGACTGTATGCTATACCAAAACGTACTTGAAGAGTGGTTGAACATACCCCTGACTTAATCATACATAACTATCTCCAGTACGATTGTGAGAGATATTGCTTTCAAGAACTCATCCCTGTAAAGAAAAATATATGGAGACAAAGAACAATTGAAGACAACCGAGAGATCGTTTATGCGTACGATTTGTCTGATATCTAGAAACTAACATAAGAAATTAAGACCTAGATTTCTATTCCCACGTTGACAGGCCCTGTTGAGTCCGGATTAGATTCCAATCCATCTACGAACTCATAAACATCCAACCTCAAGGTGTGTTAACGGGACCAAAAAGGGGAGTAAATGATAACAACACTGTTAGCTTTCCATGCATGTTGTAAAAGGCGAATAAGAAGATTAAGGGATGGATTTGGATGTCCTATCCCATATAGGGTCATAGTTGTCCAAAAGCCATTCTGTAGTCGGATGTGTTAGACTGAATGACGTAGATATTGCAGAAACGTTGTAAATCTTCCACATCGCTTTCAGTTCTCAAGAATACATCTTGCTAATCGGCAGGAGTTTGAGACCAAACGCAGAATGGAAAATCATTAAAAGGTTTTTCATTCTACCCCATGCACATGTTCGCTTGTGAAAGAGGAAGGTCAACGTTACAACACACCATTTTAATATATTACAATTTGTTACAATTATTCACAACACTATAGCAATACAACACTATAACAATACAAGAGGGGGTCTCTAGTACAGTTATAAAACTGCTGAAACAAACTACAGCCGGAGAAATAATTAAACTGAAAAATCAAAATGACAGTGAGTAGCGTGTATTGAAATCAACAAGCGTTGACAACATAGCCACATGAAAAATATCTATTGATGCCAAACTTATTTTGTTCATTGTACAGCCCTCATGTCACCAGCGCGAAACAAATAATCATAGCAATATTAGCACAGATAACGACACTATATTTTACACGAAATAAAATAGTTTTACTGATAGTAAATCGCTAACAAACGATCGACATGTATTGTATTCGCAGCTGGTTAATTGTACAACAATGGCCGACTTCTTGCACAGATGGCGCTCTTCAAACGTTGCGATTAGGGGGCGATAACAACGGATGGCTATGCATTAAATTGGCTTCTATATGAACTTCTGCTGCCTTCAATACAACATTCATCGTTTTGTCATGTTTAACGGGACACCCTGATGTTGTGTCTAAATGCGGGCAGAGGAATGTTGACTGCTTTCAACATTACATTTAAGTTCATTGTAAATCGTGATGTATCGATGTTATTGTAGTGCTGATTTGTAACTTCGACAGCAAAGGGACATTACTAGACAGCTGTGGAAAATATTAATTAATGAGGTCTTTGTGATAAGATTATCTGAACTTCAACCTCTGTTACTTTTTAATGGTCCCACGAACTGATATAATTAAAGAGGACTGGCTACATGGTTGATTGCAGTGGCTTCTGACGAAAAATAAAATGTAGCTCCCCCAAATACAGTTGGCTACGATGGTCATAGAAAGTGGTTGACAAAGATTGTTGTTAAGGTTGGTGACTGTCTCGAGTGCTTAGATAACGGGTGTTGGGAGTGGGGATTACAAGATTCACAGCTACCTCCCCCCTTCTGAATATAGAACTTGTTCCTTAGAAGTAAGAACATTAGGACTAAGAACTTAGATTTATGAACTAAGAACTTTATAACTAAAGACGTTATAACTTTAGAATTAAGAACTTTATAACTAAGAACTTTAGAGCTAAGAACTTTAGAACTAAGAACTTTAGAGCTAAGAACTTTAGAACTAAGAACTTTAGAACTAAGAAGGAAGAAAAGATGAAGGTAACCTACTCCCAGATCTTCTTAATCTCATATAGTGAACAGCTTTTTAACCCCACAAAGTGATCACCTATTTAATTCGACAAAGTGATAAGCTTTTTAACCCCACAAAGTGATCACCTATTTAATTCGACAAAGTGATAAGCTTTTTAACCCCACAAAGTGATATGACAAGGTCATATTACACAATATATTTTTCATTTTTCTGAATGTTGTTTTTGCCTGTCCTATTCTGCTTCTTATTTCTGTTGAACCTCTTCCATCTGCTGTAATCGTTTTACCTAAATAGTGGAATTGGTGGATCTGTTTTAATACTATATCTTTCACTTTGATCTTGCGAGGTCATTTATTTATGTCTAATAAAATATCTTTCAATACTTAGAATACCGTTAATTACTTTCTGTGTAACGGACAAGGTTATACCAGGTTGTACAAGAGATACAAACCGTGATTATGATGTTTCTTTACAATTTTCAAGCATAATGCGTCTTCGAGATTTCTATATCGCTAGCGTAGGATCCGGGTTTAATGATTACGATGATGTTGTTGACGATAATGATGTTGATGACGACGATGATATCTGATTGCTATACAAGTTTGTACAGAGTTATAAAAGTGATATTGATGAAAGTCTTAAGAGAAAACTCAGAGAATCTCCCACGATCTAATCATTGTTGATGTGCACGGTGGATCAACATGGACGGTCCTGAAACCACTCAAGGAAGAATAATACGAAGACAAACTAACCGCCAGAAATCTGTTGATAAAATATTTGAACATTCCGTCTGCTGATCATCTCTGTAAAGGTTTTGGAATTTTCTCACAATTTCCAGTTTGTGATTAATTAAGAGCGTTAGCAATTCAATTTCCAGGCTCTTGCAGTCTTTAACGGAGAGCTCATTGCTAACTTCCAGGCGTATTCGCTTCTGAGTCAAAGAGCGCACATTACTATTGTCATGTGATGGTTTGATATCGATATGCCAGTACTAGCAACATATGCCAAGAATGTGGTAAGAGACTGCTAAGACGGTTTTTGATGTGGATTTGCCTGTTCCATCCCATGTGTGAAGGAGGCCGAAATCTATGTTCAAGACGGATGTTCCTGGCCGAAGGATGAAGACATTGCTGCCAAGCTTTAAACCATGAAGTACACATTAGGATTTCTGAACTACATCATGCTAACCGTCAGAAGTTTATAAACAAATGCAGAAGAAGATGTATAACAAATAGTCCATATTCAACCAAGTACACTGCATATCATATATAAGACTTCATTTATAATGTTTTGGCTGTAGCTATTTTCCAGGCAATGATTGCAGGTTATTAGTAGACTAGAGACAAATTCATATGTGCTTTGCTCCCCGTCTCAATAAACCAACAATTAGTTGCGGGACAAGTCCATAGGTGCTCTGATCCCTGTATCAATAAACCAACAAACAGGTACGGGACAAGTGCATAGGTGCTCTGATCCTCGTTTCAATAAACCAACAAACAGTTACGGGACAGGTCCATAGGTGCGATGATCCCCGTTTCAATAAACCAACAAACAGTTACGGGACAAGTCCATATGTGCTCTGATCCTTGTTTCAATAAACCAACAAACAGTTACGGGACAAGTCCATAGGTGCTCTGATTCCTGTCTCAATAAACCAACAAACAGTTACAGGACAAGTACATAGGTGCTCTGATTCCCGTCTCAATAAACCAACAAACAGTTACGGGACAAGTACATAGGTGCTCTGATCCCCGTTTCAATAAACCACCAAACAGTTACGGGACAAGTCCATAGGTGCTCTGATCCTCGTTTCAATAAACCAACAAACAGTTACGGGACAAGTCCATAGGTGCTCTGATCCTCGTTTCAATAAACCAACAAACAGTTACGGGACAAGTCCATAGGTGCTCTGATCCTCATTTCAATAAACCAACAAACAGTTACGGGACAAGTCCATAGGTGCTCTGATCCCCGTTTCAATAAACCCATTAAAGTGTAACGGCCTACAGTTCTAGTTTGATTTTATTTGTTCAATCTTTCTGTATATCTATTATATATATATATATATATATATATATATATATATATATATATATATATATATGTATATCTTTACGGGCTCCTATTTCTATCTTGACACCAACTTCATGTAGACTTGTAAACGAATATGATTTACTGAGTGGACACGTTCTTTTAACACATTAATCATGGCAGATCGATCAAATAATGTATTTCTTGACAATATTTATGTTTAGAAGGTTGCACTGCTTGTTAAAGTAATATACTTATGAGATAAGTATAACATACTACGCATAATGCGAAATTTTATTAACGGAATTGCTATATCGAAGTATAAACGAATTATATAATTTAATTAAAGTTTAGAAAATTTTGTATAAAATAATTGAAGCGTACACTGTAGTAGACAATGGTTATCAACTGTTTTTTTTTTTAGGCGCCATTAATATACCTAATTGTATTACCAACATAATGTTGATGTTTGGCGCTGGAACCACCTAGTTCGACAAACTAGGTTGTATGATGCTAATAAATCTGCTATCGCGACGACAGTGATATCAGTAAACACAATTAATAATTAATCTTCTGTTAAAATGTGCCAGAGTCATCAAAATATGTCAAAGCTGACTGGTGTAGGCGATCATGACATTTCCTCAAGCAAACTTTATCGGATGTCGGTTACTGTTGGATACTGTACATCATCGTAAAATCTGTCACTGTGAAATAAACAATGCGCAGAAGGAATTTACATTTAGTAGTAGTAGATATAGTAGTAGTAGTCGTAGTAGTAGTAGTAGTAGTAGTAGTAGTAGTAGTAGTAGTAGTAGTAGTAGGAGTCGTAGTCGTAGTAGTAGTAGTACTCGTAGTAGTATTGTTCGTCGTATTATTACTAGTCACAGTAGTAGTGGTAGTAGTTGACGTAGTTGTAATAGTAGTAATAATAGTAGTAGTAGTAGCAGTATTAGTAGTAGTAATCGTAGTAGTATTGTAATCGTAGTAGTACTGAAACAACTGCAGTAGTAGTAGTGGTATTAGTAGTAGTAGTAGTAGTAGTAGTAGTAGTAGTAGTAATAGTAGTAGTAATAGCGGTATTAGTAGTAGTAATCGTAGTAGTATTGTAATCGTAATAGTACTGAAACAATTGCAGTGATAGTAGTAGGAGCAGTAGTATTAGTAGTAGCAATAGGAGTAGTAGTAATAGTAGTAGTAGTCGTCGTCGTAATAGTAGTAGTAATAGTAGTAGTATTAGTAGTAATAATAATAATAGTAGTAGTAGTATTAGTAGTAATAATAATAATAGCAGTAGTAGTAACAATAGTAATAACAGTAATGGTAGTAGCACTATTTATCCAAAAAAATATTTACACCGTGTAATTTACACCAGTCATTACACCTTCAGACAAAGTGACAAAATAGCTGCTCTTTGCTGATGATCAATGATCATAGTTGATGTAACATACTACAAGATCACATAAAGCTACTCAACGAAGGTGTCTCAATCACAACATGAAGATCACTACAGAAAGAAAAATATCCAGAAGTAATATCTATAGGCAGAGAGGCACAATACACTGAACATATAGATAAATGAACATATAAATAAACTACTGAAACAAGTGCAGAAATGTACAATATCTTGAAAGTAAGATTGCAGGCGACGGAAGACAGGACAGAGAGATCGTGAATTCAAAATGCCAACAACTTAATTTATTAAATTAACCAATCTTGCAATACACATCTATACGGATGTAAACTAAAAGACAACTCACAAACTCTATTTACATACAAACATTGTGTTATCAATGTCAAATATGGACACCAACAAAAGAACAAGATAGAAAGCTTCGTGTGAAATGAGATATCTAAGAAAAGCAGCAAACAGAACAAGAAGAGATTATGTGAGAAATGAAGAGATTACAAGAACTGTTGTAATAGTTCAATGAATAGTTCAACATTTGTCGACAAATATATTGACAGACACTGAAATGGTTCGGTCACTTAATGAGAGTTTAAAGGCCGTCGAAGATTGACTTCACTGTACTCGGTTTCCCATATGTACTCTCAATGTACTCTCCCATATGTACTCTCAACGTCACTCTCAACGCAGCGGCACGCCGACTGCCGAGAGTACAACTCATAACACGTAACTCCGTAGCTTCAAGTGATAATCCACAGTTCAAGTGATAATCCACAGGGATCTCCGAAAGAAAATCCACCTTATAAACAAGACGACACGAGCCGGATTCGAACCCGTGACCTCTTGAACACAAGGCAAACAGCGTAACCACTACGCCAGAGAGATCCCCAAATGAACATTGACCGTCACTTGCCAGCAGCAAGATCATGCAATGTGATCATGGAATAAAAGAAGATGGACTGAAGGAATTAACCAATATTCCTAGACATCACATTTTATTACTACATATCGAGCGAGTACACGTACCAGTCCAGAAAACCGATCGTCCTTCAACCACGCGACGACTAATAACAAATGAAGAGAAATGATAATAGACAAATAGTAATAGTAGTTGTAACTGTATTAGTATAGGATACCTTCTTCTACTCGTACCCCAAGATTTGCGAGAGAGTAGCACTTGCTTTCTATGTACAGTGGTGATGTTTCTCCGAGATTTTTGTCATACCCAGGAGGCTTCAGTTTTCAGCTTCCAAGGAAACGCTTAAACAGATATTTGCAATATCTTCATTCGTCTGTCGGGCGGACGAGATGCTTGAATTAAAGTTCTGCCCATTCCTTATGTTCTCAATGCATGACTTTCTCTGCCCCTTCCACAAAGGCATCTTTCGCACTCCAGTGCACATTTGATGAGTGTTTTAGACATTTAGTTTCGTGTGACATGTCTACAAGACATTAGACATCTTCATTTAGCTGTTTTGTTCATGAAATCAACACATGTTCATTTTAGTTTTGTTCATGATATCAGCAAAATATGTTAAATTTAGTTTTGTTCATGAAATCAACACACATGTAAACTTTAGTTTTATTCATTATATCAACACGTATGTTAACTTTAGTTCTTCTTCTTCTTCTTTCGTTCACTTGAAACATGTATATATCTGTAATTCTGTGTCCTGAATAAAACTCACTGTCTTTTGTAGTTCATACAGTGTCCCATAGAGCTTTGATTCCAGTGTTGTTTCCTCTGGCCAATATGTCTGCCTCAGCGTTTCATGCTTAGAAATGAAACGTAATGAAATGAAACTTTAGTTCTGACATATTGGATATCATTATATGATTTCTATAGAAAATCTGTAGTGTAGGTTAACATATATCTGTACCATGAACCTGAACTGTCCAGAATTGTCTTTTCTTTCTTTCTCCCACCCTCTGTAGCTCTCTCCGTTGTTCTTTGTCGTGTAGTCAACGACTTAATGAATAGTTCAACTTGTTCTTATAATTGTTACATTTTTCAGATTGTGTTATAGTCATTGATTTAATGCTATAATTGTGTTACATTTTTCAGATAGTGTTGTAGTCATTGATTTCATGTTATAATTGTGTTACATTTCTCAGATATAGTTGGCCACCAATACTTTGACATGGTCATACATCCTGATATTGTTAAGAATTTTATCATTTGGACTGAACTCATTCAAAATCTGTCTGCTAAATTCTGACATTACCATGAGAAAAGTATCAACATTTTTCATTGTTGAATATTTCGTGTCGTGGAAAATAAAAAAGAAATTTCGCAGCATATCCTATTCATGACGTAGCCATGAAGCCAAGATTGTTTTTGGCTGTAGTGATATTCTAGGCAATATAAATACGTTCAGTAGTTTTTCAGTTCTTTCCAAACTGTCCATATGCACACATGCTAGCGGTAGGATTCGTACCCGGTACATTGACCGTCACAGACGTGCTCTTTATCAACTTCACAGATCCGGATAACAGCAGCGCCGTGCCAAATACAAGTGGATAATCATAGCGTATGTGACACCTGAGGAAATGTCAATTGTAGGTGACAACACCCTTTAATGCCTATGTTGTTGTAATGATGATAATGTCGTATCACCTTCACACAGAGCATCATGTTGATCAAGTAGCTAATTTCTTCTTCTTCTTTTGTATTCATTATCAAACTCCTGCAAATTAACAGAATGTAGTCCTAAGAACGGAGTGCATTGTGTCACAGTTTACAGCTTAGCTAAGTCATTTACGACTATCGGCCGACCACATCCGACTTCAGTGTTATTTTGATTCCATAGGATGCGACAGCCAACCATAACCCTAAACCTCCCTACCCTAGTCTCTCATACGACATGCATGGTTTGTAGCAGTCTCGCAATTCTTTGTTCCCCTTTTCGGCCTCCAAAACACACGTGCAATCTTAGCCGATCGAGATGCAATCTGTAGGACCCTGCCACAGTGTCGCACAATTAACGTAGAACTAAAGTAACAAACAGCAGCAAATTTGAACTATTCATTGTTATGGTTTTGTTATACAATCCAAGTTCAGCACACATCAGTTGTTGCTTCACTGGCTACAGTCCCAGGTCGACAAATTTGTGCTTTGTCTAATGGCGTTGTCACTGAACGCAGGGAACCAGAGTTCTGACAATAATTAGTAAACCGGTGACGACAATTAAATTTGACACGTCTTTCAAGGTTGAATCGTGGTGTTGCTGCAGCCATGCAGTACTAGGATTAAACTTCATTAGTCCAAAATGGTTGCGGGGTACTCATTGTCGCGTGGGAATTTTTCTTGATCAAAATTCCCACGGAAAGATGTCGCATGATTTTCGCGGCAAATAACCAGAACTTGGCTGGCTGTGATCAAATTAATGCAGACGGTTTTGTTGATCAACAGATTGGATGAGTCTCCTTGTAGAGAAAATGTGCTCTTAAGTTGTCGGGACTTCAAGAATATAATTATTTAATAACTTTGCAAGAAAGATATTTCAGTCTTACACAATTTTGTTGGAATTGTTAGATTAAATGGTAATTTTGTTGTTGTTATGAAGATGCGTTATCTAGTTGTGTTGGGTGATACCATGTTTACTGGTGCGTCTATCGGTCTGGTATCTCCGTCTTCAGAATCAGTAATTTCTTGGGCAGGACTGTGGTCTTGATGGATGTCAGGGATGGTCCGACCAATCTTAGTTTCCAGCCTCTGTTAGCTGGACAAAGGGCCATCTCCACTTCAAACAATTGATCTCGATGAGGTGTTGTAATTAAAATGTATACATTTTTTTTGCTTATTCAACGAAATGAACTGTTTGAAATATATATGATTGCTTACTCAACGAAATTAACATTTTGGAATGTATTGTATTGCTTACTCAACGAAATCAATTGTTTAAAATATATTTTCCACACATTACAGAAGAATTAGATAGTATTACATGTTTTTAAAAAAGAATGTGTATCATATCCTATACGGGGTGCAAATGGAACGCATTGCTCTAGGCGGACCCATGGTTAGCAGATAACCAAGATGTCAAATGTACCTCCACGCGGTGCACCCTGGACACATAAATACAGCAGCTCGGCTGATTCTGGCCAAATCATTTGGGGATCGTGTTCGAGAATGTGGAGGAAGCAGATGGAAAGAGATTTGACTGCACAAAAGACAGACAATATCTCCGACACCATTTGTATCACCACATACAGCGACACTGTCGACATACAGTGAAGCTAGTCAGTCCAGTATGAACAATGGAGGGGCGGCCAATGTAAAATGCACGTAAAGGTAAATGCATGGCGAGAGACAAATATATTTCATATCGAGTACAATGAAACAATGAAAGGGCAGAACAGCGCTAGAGGGCAGCGCGAACTGCAAATAGAACGTAAAAAGTCTCTAGGAAAGGGGAACTACAAGCTCCGTCAGCTCGAGACGAGCATCTAGTTACCTGTGTTCCTTACAGGCAGAGACCCAGACCCATTCATTGGCGTCTGGTAAAGCAAGAAGACCTAATCCAACACTAATGTCGAGCCTTCCTAAACCGGAAATATGCTCGCGAAGAGAAAGGGTTCTGTACCCGATGGGCTTAGGCAAGAAAGGGACAACGATGATAGTCCTGGTCCAACTCTACTGCCAAGGTTTCCTATACCGGAAGTACACTTGCAGAGAGAAAGGGTTCCATACCCGATGGGCTCAGGCACAAAAGGGACAACGATTTAGCCCTGGCCCAACTCTACTGTCAGGTTTTCCTACACCGGAAATACACTTGAAGAGAGAAAGGGTTCAGTACCGGATGGGCTCAGGAGCTATTGAGACAAGGACGCTCAGCTAGAGAACGCCTTGCTCTCAAACGCGTGGTGTGAGACTCGAACTTGGACAAGGGGTACATGATGTCGTTGAATGACAACTCGGCTAAGAGGGCGAAAGAGCCAGGGTCGAACTCCTCTGTCTACTCTTCCCCTTAAGGAACCAGGCTCACGGAAGAGAAACGGTTCAGTACCCAATGGGCACATGCACAGCACGTCCAATTACACGAGGCAAGTTCATAGACAGTGGAACACCTCGTGCGAGTCAGACGAGAGCAAAAATCGTCTGGACGAAGAGTCGCCACTACGCGTGCTTGGAGACAGATATAGAGGCTGTCACATGCTAAGGGTAGCCCACCCGAATTGTTAAGGCATGCCGAAATCGGATGTGCTAGGCCTACAAGGCGCATAACGGTGGCACAACGTAATCACGCTCCCGGCGGAAATCGCAAGGATATCCGTGATGGTTACAATGGAGCGAACGCAAAACAAAACAAGCAAACATATCCTATACAGGATGCAGCCATCAACCTATAACTTTTTTTGTTATGGTAATATTACGGCAGTATTTACGTTCTGTACTTTGTTTATGCTTTCTCAACGGTCTGAATGTGCAAATGTCTCTGTTTGGATTCGAGCCCGTTACCGTGTCCTTTATTGTATCTAAAACTAATGATAATTAGACACCAATATCACAGCACAAAGGTCAAAAGAAATGCCGATTTAGATTTTGTTCCCGTGTATTTCGTTGGTCTGCCTTGGCTAATGTTGGCATGCATCTACAAGTATATAAATAGCGGCCAACGAAAATCACGACAATAATAAAAAATGTAACAAATGAAAATCTGTTTATTTTCTGTACAGAAATCTACTGGTGAAAGTCACGCGCCAACATACTGTGCTGGTTTCTTAAGCGTATGATGTTATTCCTTTATAATTCTTCAGCGTTGCGATTGGTACTGGGTGATAATAGATAATAGTGGCTTTTATTAATCTTGAATCTTGCGATGTATTAGATTGATTCACTGATAGCATTGGGAACCATGAATCTATTTTGAACTTTGTCCAGACACATTCTCCCTTAATCTAACCAGGTTGTAATTGATACTCTGAGTTTTGAAGTTCTAGTAAATTGAGAAAAGTTATGAAGCGGGAAGACAAACATTGTTAATAACTGACTCGTTGATAGCGGGCACTGTGACTATTTATTTTGCTAGATGCTACTAGTAAGGTTTGCTATAACTTTGGTTTATATGCAGTCTTTGTTGGCAGTCTGTCATATATGACACAAAATCTCAACATTTGTCGAGACGCGACCACATCCGATAGAAGAAAAGTGGCACACGAACCCATTTTATGAAAGTACAGTTACGAACTTGTACATTTTATGAAAGTACAGTTACGAACTTGTACATTTTATGAAAGTACAGTTACGAACTTGTACATTTTATGAAAGTACAGTTACGAACTTGTACATTTTATGAAAGCACAGTTACGAACTTGTACATTTTATGAAAGAACAGTTACGAACTTGTACATTTTATGAAAGCACAGTTACGAACTTGTACATTTTATGAAAGCACAGTTACGAACTTGTACATTTTATGAAAGAACAGTTACGAACTTGTACATTTTATGAAAGCACAGTTACGAACTTGTACATTTTATGAAAGAACAGTTACGAACTTGTACATTTTATGAAAGTACAGTTACGAACTTGTACATTTTATGAAAGCACAGTTACGAACTTGTACATTTTATGAAAGTACAGTTACGAACTTGTACATTTTATGAAAGCACAGTTACGAACTTGTACATTTTATGAAAGTACAGTTACGAACTTGTACATTTTATGAAAGTACAGTTACGAACTTGTACATTCTAAGAAAGCACAGTTACGAACTTGTACATTTTATAAAAGCACAGTTACGAACTTGTACATTTTATGAAAGAACAGTTACGAACTTGTACATTTTATGAAATCACAGTTACGAACTTGTACATTTTATGAAAGAACAGTTACGAACTTGTACATTTTATGAAAGCACAGTTACGAACTTGTACATTTTATGAAAGTACAGTTACGAACTTGTACATTTTATGAAAGCACAGTTACGAACTTGTACATTTTATGAAATCACAGTTACGAACTTGTACATTTTATGAAAGAACAGTTACGAACTTGTACATTTTATGAAAGCACAGTTACGAACTTGTACATTTTATGAAAGCACAGTTACGAACTTTTTCCTTTTTTTGTGAAAGCACAGTTACGAACTTGTACATTTTATGAAAGCACAGTTACGAACTTGTACATTTTATGAAAGCACAGTTACGAACTTGTACATTTTAAGAAAGCACAGTTACGAACTTGTACATTTAATGAAAGCACAGTTACGAACTTGTACATTTTATGAAAGCACAGTTACGAACTTGTACATTTTATGAAAGCACAGTTACGAACTTGTACATTTTATGAAAGCACAGTTACGAACTTGTACATTTTATGAAAGCAGGTACATACGAACCTATTTTTATAGAAACACAGTGAGTGACACATGAGCATATTTTATAAGAAGGTAATTGATCACATTCTACAACAGATAAGTGATTCGCGACGCGGGCACAATTAAATAGAAGACATTCTGATAAGGTAAATTAAAACAGATAAAAATATATTTCTCCACATTAAATCCGTGTCTTGTGCATATGTGTTGGTAAGCGTTGAACATCCATATTTTAAAGTTCTATTTTTCTTATTTTTCAGCGTTCATTCTCACACTCGCACTGGATCTCTTTTGTGGCAGGACAATGGTCTAACTAAATTTCCAGCACGATGTAGTCCAGAAAATGGAAATGCGCTGTGGTGCCGTTTTATTTGCGCCAATCGCCAGACACATCCGTCCACGGTGCAAAAAATTATATTATTCGCACATATAAGTTACGGATAGAATATTCATCATCATAAAGTGCCGTCTCCGCAACGAAGGTTGGCAGCAACAGATCTCCAACATCCCCTGTCTCTTGTTTTGGTGGTGCATTCTGCTAGACTGTAACCTGTCCATCTTGTGATGTTACTCTCCCGTTTGTATCTCTTGCTCGCCTCCCTTTGACTTTACCCTCAAGTGTAGTCTTGGTTGGTTGGTTGCTGCTCCAGCGGTCCATGGGCTCATGCCCTTTGACCTAATGACATTAAATGGCATTATATTGCTGGGAAGTCTGTGGATTTTCAACCCACCCCGGGACAGAGCCAGAGAGTAACTATCACACCTCCAGGAAGGTAGGTTTCAACTGTTCCTAGCCACTGTAGCCAAGATAGGGTTCACTGTGCTCATTCCCCGCCACCAATTGACTACTGGTTATGCCGAACTTCTCTATTGCTCCAGGCATGCAACCAAATGTTCAAGTCAAAAGGATTGTCACGTTCTGAGTCACTGTGCCTCTATGATGGGTTTCAGCCATATGAAAAAAACAGTGCTGTCAGTTTCCTCCTCCCCAAAGCTGCACATTACATCTCTGGCTCCCTCCCAACCACAGAGGGTGCATACATATATATTCAGGTAAACATGAAACACATTTCAACAATAAAATAAAAGCACAATTGTATAGATGACGTGCCATGAAGCTTCTCTAAGAAGATAACCTCAATATAACAGTATGTCATCCACTAAAGTTTTCTGTTGCATGGATGGTATTTCTAGTGGGTCATTGGTGAGACCCACAGACGCAACCACATGTGTAAAGTGTAGTCTTCAATCAGGTGTCTTTTAATGTGGTCAAAATATTTTATTTACCTGATTATTATTTCTCTTAGTAATTCTTTCTTCGTATTAAGTGTTTTTAGAACATCTTTGTTTGTTCTCTTCTCTTTCCATGATGTTCTCTCTATTCTTCTTTATATCCACATCTCAAAGTCATCAATTGTCTTCCAATTGTTTATTTAGTGTCCATGTTTCTGAGCTATACATTAATATAGAGTAGATGTAGTATTATAATTTATAATTCTCATTTTTAACTTGTTTGTAATTTGTTTAGATGTTACTATTTTACTCATCTCATTGAAGGTACTTTAAGCCATTCCTATTCTCCTTTTAACTTCTATTTCACAACTTGTGATTATGTGTCCAAGATATTGATAATGTTTTTCTTGTTGTAGTTTGTCTCATTAGATAGAGTATTCGAACAGATTTATAATTCTATTAATCACACATATAAGTCAGGGATAGAACAATAGAACTGATTTAAAATCAATGGTGTTTATTAGTTTACTCGCCCGTGTGTTGCCGGGGCCCGAAAGGAGAGCAAAGAATAGCAACACCGTTTACCTTCCATGCATGTCGTAAAAGGCGACTAACGAGGTTATGGGATGGAATTGGCTGTCCATCCCATATAGGGTCAGTGACCCAAAGCAATGCTGAAGTCGGATGTGTCGGGCCGAAGGCGCAGATATCGCAGCAATGCTGTAAATCATAGCACAACGCATTCTGTTCTCTGGACTACATCCTGCTTATTTGCAGGAGTTTGAGAACGAACGCAGAAGAAGAAGAAGATTAGTTTACTGCTCAATCCAGAGACCACGAAGAAAAAATACTTCGTGACCCAAAATGTGGTTGAGATCCATGGGTTGGGAACCTTTGAGTTACAAAATGACCGTCTAGAATATATAAAACCTGCTGGCTAATTGAAAATCAAGTCCTATTAATGGCTCATTTGACTATTCCCGTGTTTTTTCATTGGTTACTGTGATTGCAATTTGTGTGACGTTCAATGCAAATCATGGTAATAGTCACATGAATTATTTTAGAAGACTTGATTTCCAATTAACCAATATGTCTTATATTGCAGAGAGTCGTGGTTAGGACCTTAACATCAAAAGGACATGCGTAAACGTAAAATTGATGTTTAATTAGATTCGATAATTCTTTAGTTTATTTTTGCTTGTAAAGTATATTCTCATTTTCATACATACTTTTGAAAAAAAAAACGTCGTCTTGGATGGCTTTTCTTTACGATTCATACAATTTCATTACTTGCGCTTTTTTTCACTTGTTTCTAATTGGTGAACATTTTTACTTCGGTTTTTATGCTACATTCTACAAATCATCTGAATTTGAGATAAATGTTTCGTTATAATTTCTGGTAGTCAATTGTCATTTTCATAGCCAAAAATTGAAATTATCACAAGAATCACTTTTCAAGTTATGCACCGAGGGTGTGTCTTCTTCTTCTTCTTCTTCATCGTTCGTTCTCAAACTCCTGCAGATTAGAAGGATGTAGTCCGGAGAATGGAATGCGTTGTGTCATGGTTTACAGCATTGCTGCGATATCTGCGTCTTTCGGCCTGATACATCAGACTTCAGCATGGCTTTGGGCCACTGACCCTATATGGGATGAGACAGCCAACTCCATCCCATAACCTCCTTAGTCGTCTTTTACGACATGCGTGGAAGGTAAACAGTGTTTCTATTCTTTGCTCCCATCTCGGGCCCCGGCAAAACACGGGCGAGGGTGTGTCTAACTTTTCTTAAAACAACAGAAGAAAATGCATCGTCGAGACATCGACTAATTAAGCAGAAATTTGTTTTGTTCTGTACATGTCAATAAGAAGCAAATCAGTTGTAGATTTTATGGTACCTTGCCATTAGCTGTCAATAATTTAGTGAATTGTTATTTTACAGAGGAGCGTACAACACAGGATATGCTATTTTCTATTTTATCTGCAATCATTGTCATATAGATAGCAGATTATACAGGTATGTGGGATGACTCTTATCAATTTAGTACAATCAGAACTGGTCACATCATTGCACATTAAGCTGGGGAACCATATAAGCTTCGTCCCTGACCATGATCATAGCAGCCAATACGTATTTGGATAAACAGCTATAAATTAGTTGAAACATGGGCTCGAGTGAAAAAGCAACTCTGTGCAGGATCTGATAACTTCATTTAAGGGGCCAAAAACATGTAAATATGTTAGCCCTGCATAATTTAGGTGCATCCTTTAAAAAAAATTGGTAGCATATCCTATCCAGGACGTAGCTATCAACCCAGCATTTGTTGGCTGTGGTAATTTTCTAGACAATATAAATACGTTCAGTAGGTTGCCATTGCTTTCTGAACGGTCCGGATGCACAATTGCCTGTGGTGAGGATCGAACTCGGTACCTTTGCCGTCACAGACGCGAGCTGTACCACTTCGCCACATAGCCGGACTGCATCCTTTACTAGCAAGAAATGTATAGCTTGCACCGTTCCCGCTGCTCTACCGTGTACTAGCGTACACATTTTTATTCAGTGGCGCACAGTTTGAATATGCTTACGCATATAAATGTGCGTAAACGTTCATATAATTTTTAAAAAAATAACTCGTTTAAATAGAACACTCTTCGTATAAGACGGATGTGTCGGGCCATTGGCGCAAATAAAAGGGCGACCTAACGCATTTCCATTCTCTGAGGGGGCTGTGTGGATACACTTTTTTACATACATAAATAGGTGGGGGGAGTTTGCTCCCTGAATTTTTGACACTCTTTTGACAAGCGGGAGTGGGTAAAAAATTGGAAAATATCGGTGGAAGTAATTTCAGTACAGCCCCTTACATGATAATAACTGGTGACAATAAAGTACACTGACTGTGAAATGTCCCCAACACTGTTCAAAAATATATGCATATTTCTAGACGCAATTATTGTCCCAGGGATTTCTGTGACATTAAATGTTTCACGGAACTGTGCCGATGCCACATGCCTCAAGTGTTGCATGCGGCTGTAATGTTGTTTCAGCAGGATTCGCTAAAACGTCGGCCACGAAAGTTAAAACACTGGCGCCAGATGGCGTTGTTTACGCCTGACAACAGTCACGTGACACGTTCCCGAGTTAACCGCACGAGCTTGGATTATCGCTCCGAGTTCTTTCTCTCCAGGGACGTCGAACATAAAGAAAGCACTGCTCTCTCCCCTACTCTCACAAAAAGGTGACGCAGAGTGACGTAATTTTGAGGCTTAGGGACAGGGGATTAGTCAACCAAGGGCAGGAAATTATTATTAGATTAATTAGAACTGCGAGCCACCAAGTTGTCTTTTCCTGACACCGCTTGACAGCTAATCATGATCAATGTAGGACAGCAGACAATTCATCAGTGCATTCAAACAATCGCAGACATAGTAAAAAGCATTCATTCTGAAATTGAATCTTTCCTATCTAGAACTTGCTCTCCTGATTTATTTTATTTTATTTTTACAAATAATTTTTTTCTTTACTCTGTCCGACAAATCCGTGATAAAGCAATGTTTGTTGAATGATTGAATTTGTAAATTTCTATCGAAAACTATTTATCTTGTAGTGAAACTAACAAATCACAATGCAAAAAAGGTGAAGGCAATCAAGAAAAAGCTATGATTTTGCTAAGTAGGAAGTGTTCCTAAAAAAAAAAAAGATTCCGTTTCGCCATATTATTATAAGTTGAGAAGATATAGAACATCTTATTTGTTTTTGTCATACTTGCTAAGTTTGATTTGTCTCCTATTTGTTTTTTCTTTTTGTCATACCTGCTAAGATTGATATTTCTCCTATGTGATTTTCTTTTTGTCATACCTGCTAAGATTGATATTTCTCCTATGTGATTTTGTTTTTGGCATACTTGCTAAGGTTGATTTGTCTACTATTTGATTTTGTTTTTGGCATACTTGCTAAGGTTGATTTGTCCCATATGTGTGTTTGTTTTTGGCATACTTGCTAAGGTTTATTTGTCCCCTATGTGATTTTGTTTTTGGCATACCTGCTAAGGTTGATTTGTTCCGTATGTGATTTTGTTTTCGGCATACCTGCTAAGTTTGATTTGTCTCCTATGTGATTTTGTTTTTGGCATACCTGCTAAGGTTGATATTTCTCCTAGGTGATTTTGTTTTTGGCATACCTGCTTAGGTTGATTTGTCTCCTATGTGATTAGCACTAAATATTCTATGATATTTATGTTGGGTAGCGGGCTTTGAATTCTCCAACGTAGCATCACCAAACCTGTAGGTAAGGAAAAAGGTTTGAATTGTCAACCTTTAGAAAACACAAGGCAACAAAATAAAACTTTTTTTAATCATCTGAAACCAAAATACACTTTTCTAAAGGATTTTTTGGCGCTGATTTCAGATCTGGTATCAGTTTTTTTCTATCACGTCAAGTTTTAAAGTTATGAGTGATGTTAGTTTTCCCATAGGCATAGGAAACAGCAGTATTTAGTGAATCCTCCTTGCATGCCCATCAACATGCCAATGACCTTTAGATCACCACAGATGTTCCACTGGTGTGTTTTATAATGGATAACTTCAAGCAAACTGTTCATGTTGTAATAAGATTCTTTCAGATAAACAGAATGTGCAACTGGTATGCTTGGTTTTAAATTTCCATTGTGCAAAAGAACTGCCTTTAAGCTTCTTCGCGAGGAATCAATGAAGAGACGCCATTCTGATGGATCATGCACTTGTGATAAACTGTTGAAGAGACCATCGATGTCCTGACAATAACTCAATGAGCCGTCAACATTGAAGAACGTCGTCATGTTGAGATTTCGTTTTCTATAATAAGTTATGTTAACGTCCCTTGCAAGCAAATGCTTTTGCTTGAGCCTTGAAGCAAGAAGTTCTGCTTTATCTTTAGACAGATTTAGATCACGAATAAGATCATTCAGCTCTGCCTGTGTAAAAGTCTTAGGTTCTAAACATTCATCAACAGTATAATCTGGATCAGTTGAGTCTGCATTGTGAACAGCTGTGTTTTCACTGCATTCCTCCCCATCTTGCATAGATACGAGTCCACCAGAAGGAGGTAAAGGAATAGGCAATGAATCGTCATGTGGAACAGGCCTGATGGCAGAATCTAAGCTAGGATATACAATGTTCTGTTTATTTTTAGCAGAGAATCCATTTGTGTTCACCAGACAAAAGTAGCAATCATTGACATGGTCTCACGGTTCCCTCCATAACATTGGAATTGCAAATGGCATAGCTGCCTTGCGGCCATTTAGCCAGTCACGTAGTCCGCTTGAACAACTGGAACATATGATATGTGGAGCCCAAGATTTATCCTGATCACCCAGTGGACAGCCAAAATACAATATGTATATCTTCTTTAGATCATCTGAAATTGTGCGCCGCTGTGATTTCGTCACAAATGAACCACACACAAAACAGAAACAGTTTGGATGATTGATGCATCTTCTAGGCATGATAATAAGTTAATAAGTACACAAAATAAGTTATCAAGTACACAAATGCAAGGTTTTTGCAACCTTTAAAATAAAAGAAATTACAAAACAACGAAATCTCATAATATACTTGTCGTAATTACTTTAAGCAAACACCACACGTGTATAAATGGATTTACTATCCTATCGAATACACAAAAATGGTAGCATCGATACTAAATCACGTGACCCGAAACTGAACAAAATTGTAACAGCCAGTAATAAAGTATCGATACCAATCTAAATAAAACATTGTACTCGATTTGTGGTCATAACCACTGTTGAAAGATATTATAATTAGCTATTACAAAAAAATGTTACGTGGTAGAAAAAAACTAAAGACAGATTTGAAATCAGCTAATCAAATACTACAAAACCCATATAAAATGATCTGTGATGATTTTTGTGTGTTGCCTTGTGAAATCAGAACATGATTTTAAGCACTACGAATTTTGCTAATTAACAATGAAGGGTTACCTGCCCCGCCCCACCTCCCCCCCCCCCGAAAATCCCTCAACTCTTCCGGCGATGTTCCAAAAAAAAAGAACCACAAACGAAACTTAGAATTCAAAGAAACTGCCCTCAAAAATAAGCGATGCCATTTTCGTTATTACGCCTCTCACTTTTACAGATGCGGTATCTACGCCTTTGAACATAATACATTGAAAATATTGCATCAACAGACACAATTAACGTCTCGGAATATTGGTCATTATCACGCATGTGCAAGAATGAAATGCATCATCCTGCGCTAAATATGAAGATTCTGTCCACGTAGATTTCTTCAATATGCATGATTCTATGGCCACTATCAACTGGAGGTGTGCAAATGCACGTAAATGAATGAAGAAAAGAACGAAACATACTACATTAAATATGAAATTCCGACGTGTCGATCAAAAAATCTTAATAACCGATTCAAACCGTTAAGCAATAGAACGATACACTAAATTAGATTAATTAATATTTTTACCATGTGTTCTTCCACATATAAATAATTTTATTTCTTTTGTATTTCGTGAAAATCGTAAATATATTTAGCCATTCATTTGCGGAATAATTGCGATATGTGTACCCTTTAGTCCTACATATTGTCATCGCGTGTTAGATTAACTCTCGTCAAAGGGAAGTTATCCGTGCAAATTGGATACCTAAGTATTTAACATCTGATTTGTGTCGATGTCGATGCTCATACAGGCGGCAACTAGCAGTGTGTCTGTAACTGTCCTGTTGTACAGCAAGAACCAGACGATCTTTGCTTTAGATCAGTTGATATAACTCGTGCAACAGAGCAAAAGGTTTTTTGTGTCAAAGAAGCGAATGAACAATTTGACTGTAGCTTAAACAATCAATGTGATGCATGAAGGAGAGGTATATATCCTTTAGGACGCGTGAGGCAACTTTATTAACCGATATTTCCCATTCTCTGGTTAGCGAGCGGCGAGTATATTTGCCGCCGTAGACCGCAGTTGCTAGGTACACTTCAATCAATTAAAAATCACCAATATATAATTTTTTTTCCACCAGATTTATTAAATCTGGCATTTTATTCAATTTACTACCTTTTCCAGCAGTTTTAGTGGCAACCATGTGCCTAATGTCATGTAAATATCGATTTTTTTAACATATTGATAATTTCAAACAAAAGCATCGCCATGATAGTTAATTCTGTTTTATAGACGTATATTTTCTCGAATTTTCATTAAAATTTTTATGGATTGTGATTCAAATGAATATTTATGGAGAGATAAGTCATTTCAACAATCGAAAATTTGTATACCGCGCTGTTTGATCAAATTTGATATTAAATCATCAACCTAGTTTGAACGATACATTTCTCGACTAGCTCTAGTTTTATAGAATGATTTTAAGACAGACCTGAAGGTGTAATCCGTGAAATTATAATTATTAATTCGTGAATGGCACCCTTATCCTGAATGTTGAGTGGAGTGACATTAAATCTAACACAACTATAAGAGAGGAAAGCAAACAAACCTATATATCTTCCTTTATTAGACAAAGGCGTTGGACTTACATCGGCCATGTTCTCAGAATGAACAGCCTAAGAATTCCCCATGAGTCACTATATTGGGTGCCACCCGGAGTAAGAAGAAGAGGGAGACCTAGAGAAACCCTACGAAGAACCATTAGAAGGTGGTACTGCTAGTAGAACATAATGGAAAATAATACTCACGTGTAAAACAGGTAATGAAGTCCTACTGAATGATGACTAAAACACTACACACTATCACTAACGGATGTAAATATGGTACATATAACAAAACAAAACACAGAATATAATCTACAGATGACAATACACAGGACAAAGTCGACGTTTCGGACCAATAGGCCTTTTTCAAGATACGGACATAACATACAAACATTAAAAAAACCACAAGTAAAAATGAATGCGTATCCGAGTGAAATGTGGTGCTAAGATAGATGAAGAACCATTAATAGAGAATGCATGTCAATGAACCTAAACAACACGCAACAATTGAAAGAACTGGCAACACAAAGACAGAAATGGAAAGCTATGGTTTCTGCCCTATGCGCCGCCTATTGACCTGCAGGAACATAACATAACATAACATAACCCTACCTCGGTCTATCTTAGACTGTTTCCACTCTGTAATATTTAATAAACTTCGTGCAATTGTATTTTCGTTCTAAAGGTAAAAAAGTCGCTGGGTTTTTGTAGACATTGTCTTTGAGACTGTCTTACATGTTTTGTATTATACAAAAAACAAATCCTACACCAATATATGCAGAATTCAATTCTCTATTTATATATGCAAAAACTATTTAAATATCTCTAACAATAAAATAGTTATCGCAATTTCAAAACGACCACCGACGATTGCGTAACATTTCCGAAAATTAATTCAGCATTAGGACAGAAATTACGTAAATGTAAACACAGCGTTCTACAGGATATAGCGCTAGTGTCACAACTATGAGCACAAGGATTCAGCTCCAGGTAAGGTATCGGTTTTATTCTGTCAGATGGTAGTTAAAACCCACATCCTGTACATTACTTGGCTGCAGCAAGTATTGACAGACAGTAAATAATAAATAAACGTTGTTATTTATTCTCAGACACCGATCTTGATAACCAATAAAGCATGCTCGAAATGAACTGCCATGTATATCATTAGATACGGTACAGCGGCTAGCACTATTAAAACTCATCAATGTATATATCGTATTTCTCTATGACACACAATCTAGGCGTTGTCAGAAACGATTACCAAGTAATTATGGTGCTTGACCTATGAATATCATCTGACAACGCGCGTAGATAATGGTAGAAATACCGTAGCATGTATGACACTCTAAACCATCCAGAGTAACAGCTTGAGATAATGAAAAGAATACAGTACATAACTCTGAATACGAGACTAGGCAATGTAGGGCAGCTTGTATTGAATAGTGAATCTTACACAGTTGCAATGAGGGTGACGTCCTGCATAGAACATGTCACACAGACGAAGATGATATTGGTTCTGTGTCGTAAAATCTCACTTAAAATAAAGTGATATTGTATGAGGTGACAAAGAGATACATGATAAGCCTCCAGTTTCGGGACACGACTCGTGAGATGGTGTAATGTAATAAAAAAGCTGAGCCTACACCGTCGGCATATGCGCCGACGAGATAGTGAAAGTATTACAAATATCGTCGGGATATGTTCCGACGAGATGGTGACACTAATACAAACATCGTCGGGAAACGGACCGACGAGACTGTGAAAGTAATACAAAGTTAAACATACATCGTCTGGAAACAGTTCCAAAGATGGTATAAAGTGGTATTTTAAAGTGGCAGTTAGCGTAATTTACCATTGCAACAATTGACAAAATATTTCTCGATTTGTTCATTTTTCAAACAGAATATTCTCGATATTTTAAGTAATTTCTTTAGTTGATGGTAGCCGATCATATTTGGGAAGGAGAGATCAACCCATCTCTGGGTGTAGTTGTTGGTAGCCGATCATATTTGGGAAGGAGAGATCCACACATTTATGGCTGTAGTTGTTGGTAGCCCGTCCTATTTGCGAAGGACAGATCAACACATTTATGGCTGTAGTTGTTGGTAGCTTGTCCTAAATGCGAAGGACAGATCAACACATTTATGGCTGTAGTTGTTGGTAGCCGATCCTATTTAGGAAGGAGAGCTCAATCTATTTTTGACTGTATTAATTTTCAATCAAATATTTACGTCTGTTATATAGCATTGAATGCCCATCTCGTAGTCGGTGTGGTACAGTGCGCGTCTGTGACAGCCAAGTTACCGGTTTCCAATATTATTGCAGGCTTTTGTTTATTCTGACTTCTGAAAGCAATCGCAAACTACTTAACGTATTTATACTGCCTAGAAAATCACTACGCCAAAAAAAATGATGGTTTCTATTCAGGCTACGTTCTGAATATGATATGCTACCTATTTCTTGCTTATACATGCAGTACAGATACATGACTCTGGGTGAGAGATGTACAGATACATGACTCTGGGTGAGAGATGTACAGATACATGACTCTGGGTGAGAGATGTGCAGATACATGACTCTGGGTGAGAGATGTGCAGATACGTGACTCTGGGTGAGAGATGTACAGATACATGACTCTGGGTGAGAGATGTACAGATACATGACTCTGGGTGAGAGATGTAAAGATACATGACTCTGGGTGAGAGATGTAAAGATACATGACTCTGGGTGAGAGATGTACAGATACATGACTCTGGGTGAGAGATGTACAGATACATGACTCTGGGTGAGAGATGTAAAGATACATGACTCTGGGTGAGAGATGTAAAGATACATGACTCTGGGTGAGAGATGTACAGATACATGACTCTGGGTGAGAGATGTGCAGATACATGACTCTGGGTGAGAGATGTACAGATACATGACTCTGGGTGAGAGATGTACAGATACATGACTCTGGGTGAGAGATGTAAAGATACATGACTCTGGGTGAGAGATGTAAAGATACATGACTCTGGGTGAGAGATGTACAGATACATGACTCTGGGTGAGAGATGTGCAGATACATGACTCTGGGTGAGAGATGTGCAGATACATGACTCTGGGTGAGAGATGTACAGATACATGACTCTGGGTGAGAGATGTACAGATACATGACTCTGGGTGAGAGATGTAAAGATACATGACTCTGGGTGAGAGATGTAAAGATACATGACTCTGGGTGAGAGATGTACAGATACATGACTCTGGGTGAGAGATGTACAGATACATGACTCTGGGTGAGAGATGTACAGATACATGACTCTGGGTGAGAGATGTACAGATACATGACTCTGGGTGAGAGATGTACAGATACATGACTCTGAGTGGGAGTTTGTTTATACATACGGTACACATGATGATGGTCCTCATTCTCAAGCGAAGATGGAATGAAATACAAATGTGATGAAGAAGTAGAAAAATAACATTTGTGATTGTCTACATTTGGTTTGGATTTGTGAGCTCGTAGATTCCCTATGAGTCTGATTCGTGCCATTAAGTTCTATATGAATCATGTCATAGTTTACAGTTTAGCTGCAATATCTAAACCGTTATGCTTGGCACATCCGATTTTAGCATGGCTTCAGTCACATTAACTCTATATGTGATGAAACAACCGTCCACCCCAAAGTTATCTTAGTTGGCTCTTACGATATGACTGAAAGGTAAATAGTGTTGCTATTCTTTGTTCCCCTTTCGAGCAGCAGCGAAAGACGCCTTAATGCTTATTTTCTTGTGTTTTTTCAAAATGATATTGAATGATATTCGCTATTTTCCTAAGGCAATGAGAGGTGTGTGATCCCTACAACCAGTCCAGGATTTACCTATAAGCTAAATAAGGCAATGAGAGGTGTGTGATCCCTACAACCAGTCCAGGATTTACCTATAAGCTAAATAAGGCAATGAGAGGTGTGTGATCCCTACAACCAGTCCAGGATTTACCTATAAGCTAAATAAGGCAATGAGAGGTGTGTGATCCCTACAACCAGTCCAGGATTTACCTATAAGCTAAATAAGGCAATGAGAGGTGTGTGATCCCTACAACCAGTCCAGGATTTACCTATAAGCTAAACAAGCTATAGCCTAGGGCATTCACTTTCTTGGGGGTCCCCAATGGACACTGACATATAATATCTAGACTTATAAAGGGTCCCATATCTTCTTCTTCTTCTTCTTCTTCAGCGTTCATTCTCAAACTCCTGCTGAATTCTCTTGTAGCAGGACCATTGTCCTACTAGATTTCCAACATGATGTAGTCCAGAGAATGGAAACGCGTTGTGTTGCCGGTTTATTTGCGCCAATGGCCCGACACATCCGTCTTCGGTGAGGGGGGTCCCATATCTCAAATAGCATAGGTTCTTATCAAGTGTAAATCCGACGCTGCATACAATCCCCTTCCCAATCATCCCTTACCTACCAATCCACAATGTATCTTACACCCCTGTACCCTCTCACAGATTAAATAACAAATACCTTAAAATATATATTTCCTGACACGCGTTACTTCGACTAATCGACAATTAAAA
Source organism: Meghimatium bilineatum (assembly GCA_034231615.1). Lineage (NCBI taxonomy): Eukaryota > Metazoa > Mollusca > Gastropoda > Stylommatophora > Philomycidae > Meghimatium > Meghimatium bilineatum. The sequence continues at coordinate 93,539,021 of CM067322.1, read as the reverse complement.
AAAAACAACCAACTAGAAACTAGCTTTGATTAACTAATATCGCCTTGAACATAGACATTTTTACAACAACCTCCCCCCCCACCGTCCCCCACCCCATACTCTCTCTATATCTGGCTCGAGGCAATCATTAATAATGCACGGCTACAAATATCAATACACACAGGTCCACATGCTTCTGTTAGTTGCGTAACACATAATTAAGTTGGGTTTTGGTACGAGTACATTATATAGATTGATTTGTCGATTACTGCTTGAAAAAAAAAATTATACGAAATATTGATTTGAATTATTGTTTTAAAAAAAATGAGAATATAAATTTTTACATATTTTAAAAGAGTATATGGATATGGGTATGGATTTTGCTTACTTACAAAAAGGTTATACGTTTGTGGATTTTAATTATTCTAAAATGGCTATACGGATATATATTTTTATATATTTATATAAGCAGAGCATATGTGGGAGATGTCCCCAGTGCTGTGACTTTGTTCCTAATCAAGAATCAAGATTTTACTTCAAAAAAGTATACACATATAGATTTAATTATCTTAAAAAATGTATGCGGATATATATTTGACTTATTGAAATACCTTGTACATGTATAGATTTTACGTATTGAAATACCTTGTACGTGTATAGATTTTACGTATTGAAATACCTTGTACATGTATAGATTTTACGTATTGGAATACCTTGTACGTGTATAGATTTTACGTATTGAAATACCTTGTACATGTATAGATTTTACGTATTGAAATACCTTGTACATGTATAGATTTTACGTATTGAAATACCTTGTATGTGTATAGATTTACTTATTGAAATACCTTGTACGTGTATAGATTTCACTTTAAAAAAGGTATGCAAATATGGATTTTGTTTTACACAGTTATACGGATAAGGATATTACTTTTTTGATACATTTTACTCCCGCCGTGTATCTCTGTTCTGAGTTTCGTGTCACGTTGGGAAACAGCATATCCATCTCGCCGTGTATCTCTGTTCTCAGCTCCATATGACGTATTGGTGTCACGTTGGGAAACAGCACAGCCATCTCGCCATGCATCTCTGTTCTGAGTTCCGTGTCACGTAGCGGTGTCACGTTGGGAAACAACACAGCCATCTCGCCGTGCATCTGTTCTCAGTTCCGTGTCACGTAATAGTGTCACGTTGTGAAAAAGCAGTCATCTCTTCCTACTGGGTTCTGTGGTGAAGTATGAATGAACTGAATTCTGTCCAAACTTTAATATTGTCAATCAAATGCTTTCATTGTTTTGTTTTCTCCTACCAACCCTCTGAAGCCCCACTCAAATTTTCTCCCCATACAGTAAAACGTGGATCCTGATACGTCCCCTTCTTTTTCTGGGTTCGATCTGAAACTCCTACAGATCAGCACGATGTAGTTTAAATAACGGAATCTGCTGTGTCATAGTTTACAGAGCAACAGAGATATCTGCGTCTTTCCTTCTGACGAATTCGTTTTCAGCATCGCTTGTGTCACTATGATCCTATATGGGATAGCACAACTAACTTCACCCCAACACCTCACTAATCTCGTTTTACGACATTCATAACGCCCAGCAACAGACAGGTTCAATCGTGATAAAAGATCGCGGGGATAGGTAGCTGTGGAGACGCTACGACATCCAAGCACGTCAATTTGTTCTGATATATCTTTCACATTCAAATATTTACCACTGACTAATATTATTTAGTATTTATATTTACCACTGACTCTGTAATATTATTTAGTATTTATATTTACCACTGACTCTGTAATATTATTTAGTATTTATATTTACCACTGACTCTGTAATAGTATTTAGTATTTATATTTACCACTGACTCTGTAATATTATTTAGTATTTATATTTACCACTGACTCTGTAATAGTATTTAGTATTTATATTTACCACTGACTCTGTGATATTATTTAGTATTTATATTTACCACTGACTCTGTGATATTATTTAGTATTTATGTTTACTTATCAAACAAATTCACAGTGACTCAGCGAGTGCTCATTTTAATTTACTCAAACCTCGTCATTAGCGTTTGACGTTTATATCACAAGTAAACAGACGAATCCCAGTATAAATTGTTTCATTAACGTAAGTTATCTAGAACAACTATGGAGAAAATCCCCGGTTAAAAAAAGGTAAAGCTCGACCAAGAGCAATGTCTAAGATTGCATTACCTTAGCATTCGATGTCGCAACTAGTCACGATCAGCGTTGTCGACAAAGAAAATAACATAATTCTGTCATTCTAAGTCTGGAACTTTTTTATGTAGTCAATTACCATATTCTCAACTGTTTTCTTTTACGTGACAATACTAAATACATTTCTATGTTTATTTCTTTTTTTTCTCCGATTCTCACGCCACTTCATATGAGGGTGAACTCAGGTTGAAGTTTGTGGAAGTCCAAAACATGTGGGTGACTCACGCAAAGTTCGAAAATTCAAACAGCTCTTAATATGGAGTGTGTGACACTAACTCAGCTCGACCTTCACGGGACCCGGCCCCGGGCTCATAGCGAGCTCAAGTAATACGCGCCGGGTTTGCCCGAAGGCACGTGCAACAACCATAAAATCTTGAAACGCTAGCGCGGGACGAAGCTTACAACTTGAAGCTTTGAGTAGCATTGGGTATGCGGACAACTGTCGTTTTGTTTGTTGAACGGTAGAACTCTGTGTCCCAGGATTGGTTTAGTGAATGTGCTTTCCTCAATATGCAAGTTTTGTTGAGCAGATCTCATTGTCTGGTTAAGTCTATGTGTAAGCGATCACTTGAATTTTAAAAAAAAACAAACATACTAGAAGTCAGACGGTAATTGAAAAGTAAAACGAAGTAAAAGAAGTAAAATAATTAAAATCAAATGTAATATAAAAACGTAAAGTAAAAGAAACATAGTCAAATAAAGTAAGGAAAAAGAAAGTTAATAAAGAGTAAAAAGGAAAGTAAGGTAAAAAAAGGAAAATAAAACAGTAAAAAAAAAGTAATGCATGAAAAAAATATAAAAAATAGTAAAGTAAAGTAAAGTAAAGCACCGTAATGTGAAGTAAAGTATGGTAAATTTAAGAAGAAAAGTAAAACCGTAAAGTAAACACGTAATATAAAGTAAGTACCAAATGTAAAAAATACTATAATGTAATATTGTAAGGTAATACATATACTGTTTAGCAGTAAAGAGCAATTAATTAAAGAATGTAAAGTAAAGTAATGTAATGAAAAGCAAAGTGCATTACAAAGTAACATGGATTAAACTAGAGTCAAGAAACAAAATCGGAAAGCGAAGAAATTTTTTTTAAAACAGATAACACCAAAAGAAAATATCAACTGCATTAAGCAAAATATATGCAAGTAAATTAAATTGAAGTAAACTTAGCTAAAGTAACGTAATTTAAAGAAATATAGACTAAAGAAAAGCAAAGTAATTTTTAAAAAAGTAATGTAAACTAAGGCAAATTAAAAGCAAGTAAACAAAGTAACCCAAATGAAAGTAAAGTACTGTAAATTAAAATAAAGCAAGGTAAACTGAAGCAAAATAAATAAAGTAAAGGAAACTACTGCAAAATTCAATTAATACAACTTAAAGGAAAGTAGAGCAATTTTAAGTGAACCAAACTAAAGTAAAGTAAAACGTAAACTGAAATACAGAACAGTAAAAGAAACAATTGTGATACACGGATTAGGGAACACCAGTGAGCAACCAAAGAAGGGTAGTACTATAATGCATACCATCCCACTGTGGCACCAATCAATATCAATAAACCCATAACCCTTCAGGGTCGTAGTGGTACCACAATGGATGCTTCAGCACACAGAGTCCTCCAGTGAATTCTATCCTCAGCGATGCGGATAATTGTGGAAATATCTTGTCCTGCCCATTCCTTGATGTTGTCTATCCATGCCTTTATTAGTCCTCCTCTGTTTCTTGACCTTCGACAGTTCCCTGCAGTATTGTTTTTGACAAGGAATCATGTCAGCATACATATCCAACCATGCTAGTTTTCGTATAATAAAAGAAATAATCGTTGCGGCATACCAGCAATAAGAGGCTGGAAAAAGATAGAGCACCACATGAACAAAAAAACAACAAGAAACTACCTATCAAGTAAAGATGATCCTCATCAAAGCTATTAGGGACCACTAAAAAAGACAACTATCAATCTCTTGACAAATCTCAGAAATTTATTATCTTCCGCATCGGGACATGACACAACAGACAAAACAACCACTTAACTAAACTAAGACTAATTGTATCAACTCTGTGTCCACATGGTAAGTTAGTTATTTCTCTAGGGACATAGGCGGCACATATGGCGGATGTCATAGATTTCCATGTCTCTCGTTTCATTGCAATTTGCTTCAGATCTTCATTGTTTCTGACACCGATGGTGAAACGTTCTCTTGTAATAGTTCTACGTAAAGTTTCTTTTGGTCTCGTAAACATGCAGAGCACCATAGACCGATTCTCAAAGGCCTGCAACAAATTTGGTCTCACTATTAACACCAAAAAAACAGAAGTCATGCACCAAGCAACATCAAATAGCCAACATACTGCTACTTCCATCATCGTCAATCAGGAAAAACTGCAGGTAGTCGACAATTTTACTTACCTTGGAAGCACTCTCTCTCGCGATGTCAACATTGATGTGGAAATTAACAATAGACTGGCAAAAGCTAGTGCTGTATTTGGCAGATTACGCAACAATGTATGGGACAAAGAGGTATAAGAACAACCACCAAACTGCAAGTATATCATGCTACTGTTATACCAACCTTACTATACGCCTGCGAAGCGTGGACAGTGTATGCTAGACATGCAAGAAAGTTAAATCATTTCCATCTTACCTGCCTACGTAAATTACTAAACATCCATTGGTGGGACAAAGTACCAGACTACGAGGTCTTGAAAAAATCAACCTCAATAAGCATCCACATATTACTTATGAAGGCGCAGGCACGCTGGGCAGGCCATCTTGTGCGTATGGAGAACTCGCGTTTGCCAAAACAAATATATTATGGAGAACTCAAGGCAGGATTCCGAAAAGCTGGTGGACAGTAAAAGCGTTTCAAAGACACGCTCAAGTCATCCTTGAAACATCTTAACATTGACGTAGGCGCTTGGGAGAGCCTCGCTCAGGATAGAACAGCATTGCGTTACAGCATTAGAACCGGAGCACTAGCGGCGGAAGAATTCATACAAGAAACTGCAAGACAGAAGCGGACACGTAGAAAAGAAAAAACATCTCAACCTCACACAGATACCTTCTATTGTTGTCAATTCTGTAAAAGAACATTTTGTGCGCGCATTGGACTTGCTAGTCATTTAAAAACGCACTATTAACTTTATTATTTTATTATTTATTGTTATTATTATTATGGTTGAGTTTTTGGTCATCGTCGATCACGACGGACGAACATCACATCACATCAAAATTGACAGGAGAGTCTTTCAATATCCATTGTAGCGCGTGTCCGATGTAATTCCAGCGACGCTTTCTAATATAGGTGGATACATATTCTTGTTTTGATTCTTGTCTGACAACTGTGTTTGTTTTGAAGTCTGACCAACGTATGTTCAGTAGTCTTCTAGACATTTATTTTCAAAGGTGTTTAGTCTTTGTTCTACGTTTGATGTTGCTTTCCATCTTTCGCACCCGTATGTTAATTTTTGAATTATGCAGGAGTTTAAGATTTTGAGTTTTGTGTTATTTCTTAGTGTTTTTGAATGCCAGATATTTGATAGTTTATTGAATGAGTTAGCAGCCAGTGCAATACGGTGTGATATTTCTATTGATGAATCTCCTGTTGCTGATAGGTTGCTGACAAGGTATATAAATCCGTTTCAGTAATACAGATATTTAATTTTTACGATATTATTGTGTTAAATTAATAATCAAACACTTCTTGATTCAACAAGAAAGGAAAAAAACAACATCCCTCCACTACTTAAACCGGAACCGGAATATTAAACAGGAGTATGGGCAGTGCAGTAAAGTTAAAAAGTGAAGATACCTAAGGGGTGTGAGATGCTAGCGATCTCACATTTGAGGGCTTGCTATATGAGGGCGGTAGCCATCTCCTCTCCCTCGCAGTCTTTACTTCCTGGAATAATCCAGTACCAATTTAATGCTGGGTCGACCCGGAAGCCGTTGCGATCTGAAAAACACTTCCGCCTTATCTGAGAATAAAACCAGGACCACACATATGCGAAGCCAGTGCGCTAACCACTGTGCTACGCGGCCCCTGGCAGTAAAACAACAGAACATGTCCTCCAAAACTGCATTACACTAAAATAGTTAAAGAGGAACACTGAAACACAGAGAAGGGATACAAACAGGAAACTGTATGAGAACACAGAGGAACTTTCAAATAAAGCAACATTCAATAAGAAAATCGGACTATCCGCGTAGACATTTTTAAAATTAGACTTGTCGCGAAGACATGTTTAACCAGACTTGCCGCGTAGACATGTTTAACCATACTTTCCGCGTAGACTTGTTAAACCAGACTTGCTGTGTAGACATGATAAAAAAGACTTTCTCTGTAGACATATTAAACCGGACTTGTTGCGTAGACATGTTAAACCAGATTTGCTGTGTAGGCATGTTAAACCAGACTTGCTGTGTAGACATGTTAAACCAGACTTGCTGTGTAGACATATTAAACCGGACTTGTTGCGTAGACATGTTAAACCAGATTTGCTGTGTAGGCATGTTAAACCAGACTTGCTGTGTAGACATGTTAAACCAGACTTGCTGTGTAGACATATTAAACCGGACTTGTTGCGTAGACATGTTAAACCAGACTTGTTGCGTAGACATGTTAAACCAGACTTGCTGTGTAGACATGTTAAACCAGACTTGCTGTGTAGACATATTAAACCGGACTTGTTGCGTAGACATGTTAACCCGGACTGCTGTGTAGACATGTTAAACCAGACTTGCTGTGTACACATGTTAAACCATACTTGCTGTGTAGACATGTTAAACCAGACTTGTTGCGTAGACATGTTAAAGCAGACTTGTTGCGTAGACATGTTAAAGCAGACTTGCTGTGTAGACATGTTAAACCAGACTTGCTGTGTAGACATGTTAAACCAGACTTGCTGTGTAGACATGTTAAACCAGACTTGCTGTGTAGACATGTTAAACCAGACTTGTTGCGTAGACATGTTAAACCAGACTTGTTGCGTAGACATGTTAAACCAGACTTGCTGTGTAGACATGTTAAACCATACTTGCTGTGTAGACATGTTAAACCAGACTTGTTGCGTAGACATGTTAAAGCAGACTTGCTGTGTAGACATGTTAAACCAGACTTGCTGTGTAGACATGTTAAACCAGACTTGCTGTGTAGACATGTTAAACCAGACTTGCTGTGTAGACATATTAAACCGGACTTGTTGCGTAGACATGTTAAACCAGACTTGTTGCGTAGACATGTTAAACCAGACTTGCTGTGTAGACATGTTAAACCAGACTTGCTGTGTAGACATATTAAACCGACTTGTTGCGTAGACATGTTAACCCGGACTGCTGTGTAGACATGTTAAACCAGACTTGCTGTGTACACATGTTAAACACCAGACTTGCTGTGCAGACATGTTAAACCAGACATGCTGTGTAGACATATTAAACCGACTTGTTGCGTAGACATGTTAACCCGACTGCTGTGTAGACATGTTAAACTAGATTTGCTGTGTAGACATGTTAAACCAGACTTGCTGTGTAGACATGTTAAACCAGACTTGCTGTGTAGACATGTTAAACCAGACTTGCTGTGTAGGCATGATAAAAAAGACTTTTCTCTGTAGGACATATTAAACCAGATTTGTTGCGTAGACATGTTAAACCAGACTTGCAGCGTAGACATGTTAAACCAGACTTGCTATGTAGGCATGTAAACCAGACTTGCTGTGTAGACATGTTAAACCAGACTTGTTGCGTAGACATGTTAAACCAGACTTGCTGTGTAGACATGTTAAACCAGACTTGTTGCGTAGACATGTTAAACCAGACTTGCTGTGTAGACATGTTAAACCAGACTTGCTGTGTAGACATGTTAAACCAGACTTGCTGTGTAGACATGTTAAACCAGACTTGCTGTGTAGACATGTTAAACCAGACTTGCTGTGTAGACATACTAAACTGCGAAAGAGAAGAAAAAGAAGAAGAAATAAACACAACTCTCCAGATTTATCATGCTGGCTAATCATACACAGCGTCACATATTTAGGCTGATCTGGCTAATCATACACAGCGTCACATATTTAGGCTGATCATACACAACGTCACATATTTAGTCTGATCATACACAGCGTCATACATTTTGGCTCATCCAAATGATCCGTGTTTTTTCATTTCTCCCTGTCCATATCTTTTATGTTGCAGCCAATGACAAAAAGGCGGATTAGAGCACCACTGTGTGTGACCAGTGCGCAAGACATATCTGGAGTAGGATATGCTTACAACAGTGATTGTCCATTTCAAGCCAACTCTGAAGCTGTTCTAGAAAACATCGTAGAAAGTAAGTGGCAACACTGAGGCTGATCTAGAAATAATTATAGAAAGATTCTTCAAAAGTGCCAACTCTGAGGCTGATCTAGAAATAATTATAGAAAGATTCTTCAAAAGTGCCAACTCTGAGGCTGATCTAGAAATAATTATAGAAAGATTCTTCAAAAGTGCCAACTCTGAGGCTGATCTAGAAATAATTATAGAAAGATTCTTCAAAAGTGCCAACTCTGAGGCTGGTCTAGAAATAATTATAGAAAGATTCTTCAAAAGTGCCAACTCTGAGGCTGATCTAGAAATAATTATAGAAAGATTCTTCAACAGTGCCAACTCTGAGTCTGATCTAGAAATAATTATAGAAAGATTCTTCAAAAGTGCCAACTCTGAGGCTGATCTAGAAATCATCATAGAAAGATTCTTCAACAGTGCCAACTCTGAGGCTGGTCTAGAAATCATCATAGAAAGATTCTTCAAAAGTGCCAACTCTGAGGCTGGTCTAGAAATCATCATAGAAAGATTCTTCAAAAGTGCCAACTCTGAGGCTGGTCTAGAAATCATCATAGAAAGATTCTTCAAAAGTGCCAACTCTGAGGCTGGTCTAGAAATCATCATAGAAAGATTCTTCAAAAGTGCCAACTCTGAGGCTGGTCTAGGAAATCATCATAGAAAGATTCTTCAAAAGTGCCAACTCTGAGGCTGATCTAGAAATCATCATAGAAAGATTCTTCAAAAGTGCCAACTCTGAGGCTGGTCTAGAAATCATCATAGAAAGATTCTTCAAAAGTGCCAACTCTGAGGCTGATCTAGAAATCATCATAGAAAGATTCTTCAAAAGTGCCAACTCTGAGGCTGGTCTAGAAATCATCATAGAAAGATTCTTCAAAAGTGCCAACCTCTGAGGCTGATCTAGAAATAATTATAGAAAGATTCTTCAAAAGTGCCAACTCTGAGGCTGATCTAGAAATAATTAATAGAAAGATTCTTCAAAAGTGCCAACTCTGAGGCTGATCTAGAAATAATTATAGAAAGATTCTTCAAAAAGTGCCAACT